>CM067539.1:64370949-65585012 GCA_034509755.1 Anisodus tanguticus
CACATAGAAAAATGAGGAAGTTTCCCAGTGTTTCAAGAAAAACTTGTTTTCTACCATGTATTTTTCTAGTGTGTTGGTTCGGTGGGAATAAAATGGAAAAATCATGTTATATAGCACAAAATTCCCACTAAATGACATGGAAAAACCTTATATTTCTAGTAGTGGAAGGTTTTGATCCTTTTATTCGGGAGGAATAACCTTTCATCAATTATAAGTTTACAAAGGAACATTGGTCATATTAGGGGGTCTATTTCATTTAGTGTCCGTTTCCAACCACCACAATGTCTATACAAAAGATTTTATACTTACTTCTTAACGATAATTAATTTGATCGTCATAAGTGTTTTTAGCGATAGATTGTCATGATTCGATGTCATTAAATGCACATGTGCTTCACATCCAACCTAATACTTGAGATTAGTGGAGACAATAATTAAATATTATTGTTTAATTATGAGACCTGTAAATCATATATACTTAGCGATTTACAGAGAAAATAGATCGTGTAAAGATCTTTGGATAATAATCCTTATTTATGCTAGTAAATTTACTGCAAAAGAGTTTTGCAACGTAACACTGTATAATTATTGGCTCTGCCTGCTACGAGATTAGAATATTTCCAAAATTTTATTATTAAATGAATTCCTAATGAGTTATGCCGCAAACTAATGTTTGTCAAATTCTTTATAGAGTCATTAGTCTTTTTCAGTTTGTCGGAATTATTTTCTTTGAAAGGGAGTGATTATGTCCCTCCCTCACCTATATAAACACCCCCTTACACCATTGTTGAGCACTAAGACATATGCACGAAAATACGAAAACAGATGCGGAAAAATATAGTGCACGAAAATACACAACCGAAATAGTTTTCTTCCTACAACTTCCAAGCATCATTTCGTTACTCAATATTCTTCACGGTAGCTCTTGAGTTTCCTTTGCTCAAGGGTTCCATTGCTGTTTTATCTTGGGAGACAAATTGTCCAGACGTATAAAGGATACATACGGGGCAATATTGTCTTAAGGACAGAGTGCTACACTCGACTCAAAAAAACCAATTTATATTTTTCCGTCTTCTATAAAACTGGAATTTCCAGTTTTTACTTGTGTAACAATTGTAATTTTCAGATTTCATGTTGAATTATTGAAATCTTTGTTTATCCTTTCGAATACTTGTAATAGTTAAATACTTCCCGTACTGCTTTATAAAGTACCATAGAGCAAAACTCCCAACAACTTAAGACAATATTTGTATTGTATTACTATTAGTGTTCGAAAGATGTCGGTCAAAAGTTGTGTGACCAAATCGGATATGGAAATGGTTTTCTCGGTAGAAGAGAGTGATGATAATGAACGTGTTCATGGTGTCACCGCTACCAAGACTCGGTGGAAACAAGCGCTCTCGAAAGCTCGAGGATGTCAACTCGGGACAAGAGGAGAAGACGAAGATGTTATTCTATCTTGTAGCGAAGGCCTATATCTGTCCCGGACAAAGGATCCGAATAATGGTGAGAAGGAAATGGACACTCGATCGATGAAGTGACCGAAGTGAGCGAATCCGAAATTGGGATAAGTAGTTTTTCTTACTTGTCAAGAATAAAGATTAAATTATGTCTGATTAAAAATGGATTAAAGTAAGGAGGAATATGATAATTTATATTCCTTATGCTTTAACAAATCAGAAGTTTAATCTCATCTTCTTTTCCGTTTAAAGATTGGATTTTGTAAACGACTTAAGAAGATCCGTTCTTTTAAGTGTAATTACTAAAGTGTGTAAAGTATGTCGCACATACAATGGAGAAAGATCCACTAACTGTGCGAAAACTCTTACCACTCTTAAGTAAGCACCAAGAATTATCTGGGCACCAATCTTAACGGAAGGAGTCTAAAAGCTAAAGACGTTGAGCCCGTCATACTATTTGGCGAAGATCCTTCATAGGATGATATTGGACACTCGGTCACATAAAGCCTCCGGCGACCGGAGTGGGCCAAAATTCCTTTGATAGGATGATATTGGACACTCGATCATACAAAGCCTCCGGCGACGGCCCAGTGGGCCAAAATTTCTTTGATATGATGATATTGGACACTCGGTCATATAAAGCCTCCGGAGCGATCGGAGTAGGGCCAAAGATTCATTTCATAGGAAAAATAATGGACACCTAGTAAGGTGGGCCACGCTTTCCGTGTCTTAAATGATCGAAGGCCTAAAGAAAAGGCGAAAAGAAATTGGACACTCGACCGCCAAAGCAACCGGAGTGGGCCGAATATCCGGATCACATATGATCCGGTTACGCCCTAACCACGGGTAAGAGGTTGTTCATGTGAAGCAACACCACCTCTAAATTAGAAGGGGTTGGAGAGGTTGTCCTCAATAGGACTTCATGGATTGGGATCACTCAAAGATGAGGTGATACATGTCCCAAATTTGGTTAAAGGGACGCCGTTGGTCAAACCTGGTTTGAGACTAGTCCAACAGTGCCGTGATAACTAAGAATGGTACAAGATGTCCGTAGCCAAATGAATGATATATTTGTAATCCGTGCGTCTATGCCATCATAGATTAAGACACGTTAAATAGCAAGTCATTCAAAAGCTAACGATGTTGAGATTGTTGCCTTCTTCGACATAAATCCTCAAATAAATGCGAGGTAGATGAAGAGGCAAAATCACCTTTCCAAATTCCGTCAAGGGAATAGCGAAAGAAGCACTCGCTCCTCTAGAACTTAGTCACACCTACTTGGGTGATTTGAAGTTTATACAAAATAGAGGGGGGAGACAAGTACGTTATGACCTTTATTGATAATGGTACAACGTATTGTATCATTTGTTTATTGAAAAGCAAAGATGAAGTTGTTGAAGCGGATAAGCGCTACAAAACAGAAGTTGAAAATCAACTAAGCCTACGGATTGAGAAATTCGTAGTGATAGAGGGGAGAAAGTGAAGCATCGTTTATTAAACGACCGCTCATTTCTCACCTCGTCTAACGGTGTTAGCCAAGCGCTAAGCCGTACACCCAAATTATGTGGGGCACGTCGATCCTTACCGCTAATGCGATTCTCAATAGAACTCCGCATAAGGATAAGAGTAACCCTCCGTGTGATACATGGAAATGATCTCACATACAAATGTTGTGATGTGGGGTGGTTTCATACCTAAGACTGTAGATTGCATATTCACTGGATCTGCAAATAATAGTAGTGTTCATCGCCTCTTCGCGTCAAAGAATGTCGAATTCTTAGAAGATAACTTTCCTTGGAAAAGGAAAAAGGAGTAATCGATCGAGGTTAACAAGAACCCGCGAGGGCTCGACCGTCCGAACTAGACGTTCCGTATCTACGGACTCGAAAGTTGCTTTGGCTATCCGGAACTTAATACTCCGGATCTACGTAACTCGTGGATTCTAGATGTTGAACCGAGACGGAGCAAAGAAGGGGACAAAGACTTGTTCGAGTCCTTCTAGCTTGTATGGTTAATAATGAACCATGAACAATTAACAAATAATTGTCATCTCCAAAAGCGCCGCTTTGGAAAGAAGTTAAAGAGAGAAATAGATTCTATATATAGAACCATACTCGTGTAATAGTTAATCTTCCTCCGGAAAAGAACCTTTGGGTTGTAAAAAGTGCTCCCCAGTGAGTAGCTTCACATCCAGGGCCATTGTAATCTTACATGGCATGGGTGTTGAAACACCTTCCAAACTGGAAAGTTGGAAGAAGAGGATCGAATTGGTTGCTTTGAACTGTTGGGCTTCTTCCCGAACTTTCATTTTGGTCCCGAAAGTCTCGTATAAAAACGAAACAATGAATCGATCACGAAAACATTGACTCGAAGTTAGAAAGCCAACAGTTGGAAAACCAACGGTCTTAGAGTGAAAATCATATTGAAACAAAGTCTCGATATGAAAGATATGAGTATCACAGATGACATCTTAGGAATTGGATTTCTAAGACATCTAACGGATCGGTCGATAGTTGACAGCCTCGTTGAAGCCACCAATAGATATGAATCATAGAATCGATTGGAATCATGGTGCACCCATAGACAAGGAGCGATATGCTCGTGTCACGTGTAGTTCAATGTATTGTACACACTACAACCGACCTGGTATCGTCCAACAAACAGATCGGTTGAACTAAGGTTCATCGATGATCTTAATACATGATCAATAGAAGGCGTTAAGTCGGATATGACGATATCCGAATTATTCGCTTATCTACGGATTATAGTATTCGGATGTCCAATGTTCTCGAGAGAACACAAGGTGATGCAACCGGACATCGTATCCGAAGAACACCAAAGCCACAAGTAAATGTGTATGGTGGTTCTTGAAAAATCCTCTAAGCAAACTTGCATCGACCGATTCATGATGGTATCGGAGTTTATCGCTTTATACAAAGCATGAAAGAAGTTGAGTAACTTCACGACTCATTAGAGGACGTCCCTTATTGGGAGAAACCCATGCCTTCAAGCAGCTTAAACATCGTGGCTAGCCGATCGGCTTTAGGAAGGACACGGATGACGGCGTCGGACATATCTCGTCACGATCCGTCGGAGACATAAGATCGTATGGCGCTTGATCATCACGGGTGTCACTTCCTTATTTACTAACTAAGGGACTACCCGGAGATCAAGTGTTCTCGCTCTGTCTACGGAATGGGCTTAAAACCCAAAATATACGGACCAATACAAAGGAAACCCAACCTTACGAACCGGAGATCCCGCAATTTGGTTCAATGGGAAAACTAAGTTGTAAAGGTTCGGTTGATCGCTTCGGTCGAAAGCATGAGCACTTCGGATAGTGATTTCGAAAAGAAACACCAAATCCAAAGCCGTTCCCGCGATAGACGTTAAGTGCTATCTGCAGTATGGGTAAAGGTTAAGTTTTCAAAACTCCGTAATGATCCTCAACAACAGGTTAGGTCTTTGGGAAACTTTTAATGGTTCCTAACACTTGTGAAGTGGGGTATAGCAGATACCTTGTAGGAGACCACCTATTTAAGTGCGAGGACGGGCCGCCTCAAATTGAACGCACTTAAGAATCCAAGACGTTGTCCATGGCCAAAACGGACAAAACATTACGAAGAAGAGAGTAAGGGAATTTGTTGTGTTGGTACCGTGTCTTGGCTTACACTAAACACCGACGGTTCAAGACATCACGTTCACCGCGCAAAGTAAGTCCGATGGTATTCAACTATGGAAGGTTCAAAGTTGAGGCTACCTCTCCTTATGCAACATCGGTCCGCCGAAATATTGCTTTGAAATGAAAAGACACCATGTGAGTGCGCCAAAATCTCTTTCAAGAGGGGATTGTTGGAAATTTGCCTTTGGCGGGAGTTGCGACCGACCAACTTTAACGGCTTAAACACTAGTGTAACGTATGTTGGAAAATCCGGTTCTTCACACATGCATGATCTACTAAGTACGTAGATAACCGTAGGGCCAAGAATCGTCAAATTTCATTGAGAAATGAAAGAGATATTGGTTCACGAAGTAAGGTGTTTGAAGTATGGAAAGTGTGGTATTGTGTGTAATTCTCCCTCATCGGTAGAGGAAGAAAGAATTGTTGTGTATATAAGATTCGAAATTGGTTTGGGGTTTGGGACCCCAAGGGGTATCCTATGTGTTTAAAGGAGGGAGGACCTAGATGTGCTTCGGTTCGAGGAAAGACCACACGCGCGCCGCCGCCGCCCGCCCGTCCTGTCCGTCCGGTCCGGCTCCGTCCCGAGTTCCGGGTTCTCGGCCGCGGGTCACGGGTCGTGGGCCGTGGGTCTTCTAATATTATCTTTTTGGGCCGAAAACTTTGCCGAAGTACGGTTTGATCCCGAAGTTTCCGATGTACGATTCGGACCGAAATTCTTTCGCATTTACGCTTTGGTCCCCGAAGTTTCAAGATATGCGCTTTGGTCCCTCAAGTTTCCGAACTCGGACAACAAAAGCAGCTTTAAGCACTCAATTCAGCCATTTATTTTGGCTGAATTACTCCTCCTATAATGGCCAAATCCGTTGGTCTTTCACCATTTATGTTGGTGGCTTTACTACCTCCATAATGTCCATTATTTGGCTATTATGGAGGCGCAGCAGCCCCTCCCTCACCTATATAAACACCCCCTTACACCATTGTTGAGCACTAAGACATATGCACGAAAATACGAAAAGATGCAGAAAAACAAGGCACGAAAATACACAACCGAAATAGTTTTCTTCCTACAACTTCCAAGCATCATTTCGTTACTCAATATTCTTCACGGTAGCGTCCACTATGTCTCCCCTTATTTCCGACATGCCAATGGTACCCCGAAATTGGTAGGAGCAGGCCGAGCTCTTATCTCCACGAAGCAATATCCTTGTTCGAATCTGATCTATTTACTCGGCAATTCATCCTCAAACGTTATTGTTTTCCTTTTTCGCTTTACCTTGTTTGGCAATTTATAGATGGATGCATAATGCATTTGTTAGAAAAATATTTAAGTTTGAAATTTTCAACATTGCACTACTTCAAAAATTGCAGGAAGAACATATGTCAAACTTAGCAATGTATGTGACAATATACTTGGTGATTTATAACACAAGATATCGAGTTGTAGCATTAAAACAAAAAGGCTGTCGGAATTGCACCAGATAACCGATTTTCACCTTGCTATAGATGCAACATTAATGCATCAATCACAAGTTGTGGCCCTTTTGGTCCAAAATTAGTGCAGATCATCGGATGATTTTCACAAATAAAATCTTTCAGTGCTACTGTTTAAACTTTGGCCTCGTTAAAATTGGTAAACAAATAACCGTTTCCAATAATCTTGTACAAAATCCTGGTGGATCGCCAGAAATTTTTATTTGATATTGAGCAAAACTTTCATTAACAAGTTATTGTGATCGTCAGAATTTTGGCCACAAATCCTGATGAATCATCAAGATCTTTGCAGCCACAAGACTTGCCTTAACAGCACACTATGGTGATCGTCAAAATTTCTTACCATATCCTACAAGATCCAGTCCGAGCTACACGCATGTGGTTGCTGCCCCATTTTGTCTAGTTTAGATCCGCCACTGGTAACAAGAACCAAGATACTAAGGATTTTAGTTATGCCAATATTTCATGCCTATGTATTTCCTAATACAAGAGACACTCATAGCATCGTTCTTGAAACATATCATAGAAGTGAGACTTTCTATGCAAATGAAACTAAATTGAAATTGAGCACACTTTAGCTAAGATCAAGGATTCAAGACTATTTAAAAATTGAGATCTTAACATTCTTAACTAGTTGGCCAAAAAATTCACTCATCCAGCCGTAATGGTTTGTAGTAGTTGTCGATGTATACTCAATGTATAACAAAAATATATAATAAACATACACACTATCGAACAGTGATTATACATTGCATACTGGTTAAATTTTGTAAGTAGAGATGTTTTTTGAGAAACATGTGTTTCCTTTTTTTAGAAAAAAAACTATGAAGAAAAGAGGGTTTATTAACGCTGTCAGTGCAGAAATTTAGTCAAGTTGTATATAATGTGAACATACAACACAAACTCCAACTGCCAAATTTTAGGGAATGTTCAACATTCAACTCATGTTTACACACTATAAAGTATAAACAATTTTACAGATAGTCGAAAAGAACATTCTCTTTCTCTGGCTATTAATCTCTTGGATCTGATCAGATAACATATCTTCAGCATGAAAAATATAGTACATCGTCCAACAACTTGTTTGAGATTGAAGCGTAATTGTTGTTGTCCCCAAATGACATGTTTGAAGATGATGAACTAATAACCTGAAAACCAGAATAAATCGCATCATTAAAAAAAGCAATAATCTTGAAGGGGAGCTTTGGAGCAATAGTAAAGTTGTCTCCATGTGACTTATAGGTCACAGGTTCAAGTCGTGGAACCCTTCCCCGGACCCTGCGTGAATGCAGGATGCTTCATGCACGGGGCCATCCTTTTTATAAAAAGAGATAATCTAACGTACAAGAAGCAAGTTAAGATGTACAGAGTCAAAAAGCATGTCCACCTTTTGAGTAATAATTCATCCAAGTTTTACACAAACACCAGTAAAGATGTTAAATCTTTTTCATCTTCTATAAGATCAACAAAAAGCAAGGACAATGATAAGATTTGTTAGCATTATCTACTATATGTTCTACCGAACATGGACGTTAACCAAAGAGACTTGATCACATTTTTGAATGTCCAACATTATGACAAGTAGAGGTGAATCACATTTTTGAATTATCTACTATATGTTCTACAGAACATGGACGTTAACCAAAGAGACTTGATCACATTTTTGAATGTCCAACATTATGACAAGTAGAGGTGAATCCAGATTTCAAGCCAATATGTGCTAATCTTTCTTCACATACATATAATCTCCCTAGAAGCACTTGGGTTCTGCCGAACCCGTTGCATCTAGTCTGAATCCACCACTACTGACAGGAATACCAATATAAGTTATACAAATATCTTTCCTAATACAAGAAGATACTTATAACATCATTCAGGAAACATATCATAAAAATGTGACTTCCTACTTGACCGAAAACTAATTTAACATTGTTAAGCTACTGAACTACATGCCATATTTGTACTAGAAAACTCTATCTTCTCACACACACATACCTTTATTTAGCATAACTTTGCGTGGAGTCTTAAAAACGTGAAAATTTACTAAAAAGACAAGGCAAATCATCAGAAAAAGCATCTCTAAAGACACGATAAGAACAGAAGAGATAATAGAAAGAAGAAAATGCCTCTTTGCTGAATAGATTGCTTACTTTCAAAGATGAAACGCTGAGGAAAAATGTCATGCAACTGATTAAATAATGACTTAATTCTGAGCTGAACTTGCAGAAAAAGTCTTAGAATTATTTCCGTTCAATCTGCTTCCATTATCGTTGTGTCTGTGATCAGTGTTTGAAGGATCCACTATGTTACTTTCCATTCTATTTTCTCGTGTCTCGAGGCGTTCCATCATGCGAGATACATTAGCAATTCCAGCATTGACCTCTCTCCTAACTTCAGAACCAATATCTGCCATAGAAGTGCTTCGAGAAAACCATTTCTCCTTCCACCCTCGTGTACTCTTTGAGATCGATTCTCTGTATCTGGAAAGCAAAAAACCATATTCAACATGCTTCAAGCTTCTAAAATGACACTCTAAACAATAGACGTGCTTCAGTACAGAAATAAGAATTATTAAAGCAAGTAAAGTAATACATACTTCATTGACATTGTCGATAATGACTGAAAGACTGATGGTCCTGCTGTATCCTGATTTTCTGCCAAAGATGGACTAGAAGAGCTTCTAAAATGAAAGAAAACCAAACGATAATGACAAATTTGATTTGAGAAACATGTGTATCATTTCACAAATTCCGGCTCAGAAACAAATTGTAATTTACGCGAGAAAATGATAGAAATGGTCCCTTATGTTTGAGGGTAGGTTCAAAATAGTCTCTTAAGTATGTGCATTTAACAGTTTTGGTCCTTTAAGTTTGCCAAAAGTTAACACTTATAGTCTCCACTAAATATTACCGAACTATGTTAGATTTGACGGAACAATGAAAAAAAATTATTAGCGGGAACACACATTTAGAGGTACAATTTTTGTAGTTTCTACTATTTTTGATTTATTTGTTGAGTCTAGTGCAACATTTTGAGGTGTAATTTTGTTATTTTTATATCTTTTTATTGCATTTAGGTTTTGATAGGACTTCCTTGGAATTTATGGTTAAATCTTTTTTCCTATTATTTCCAACAAATCTAACGAACATAAGTTTTAAACATTTGATAAGTGTTAACTTTTGCCGAACTTAAAGGACCAAAACTGGTAAGTGCATACATAAGGGAAATATCCTCAAACATAAGGGACCATTTTTGTCATTTTATCTAATTTACACAAAGTTGATGTTCGGCTAGGATATTGAAAAGCATCAATACCTATCGCCAACAGATATTCCTTGTCCAACGGCTGGCAGGCGAACATATCGAGATGATGAAGCAGAAAGTTGATTACTTTGATCTAATGAAAGGTAAGGCAAGTGTTCTGCAGAGTCGCTGCGGACAGCAGTAATAGGAAGAGAAGGATCAGCTATAGCTTGACCAGAATCTGATTCAGCAGCAGTAGGAGATGGATCAGGATGAGTTGAAAACACTAAAAATTGTGGACGACCATCGGAAGATGACCGATTTCTCGAGCCTTCTCGTTGACCAAAGTGGTGGCCCCTTCCCATTGCTGCAGCAGCAGCCAAATGCTGAATAATGCGCTCTTCGAGTTCGGACTCACTCATCCCCGTGGTCAACTAGAGGGCAATCAAAAGAAAATGAGATGATGCAACATTATAGAGAAAATGATAAAAATGGTGAAAAAAAAGATTTAACTATAACACCAAGAAAGTCCCATCAAATCCCAAAGTATGCAACACAAGAAGCTACACTAGACACTAAAGAAATATAAAAAATAGCAGAAAGTACACCTCAAAAAGTTGCACCAGACTCTAGTCACTCTAGCAATAAATAAAAAATAGCAGAAACTACAAAAATTGTATCTCTAAATATGAGTTCCCGCTAATTTCCTTTATTTTCATACTTCCCGTCAAATCTAACTGATAGAGTTCGGTAAATATTTGACAGAGACTAAAAGTGTAAACTTTTGGCAAACTTAAAGGACCAAAACTGTTAAGTGCAGACTTAAGGGACTATTTTGAACTAACAATCAAACATAAGGGACCATTTTTGTCATTTTCTCCAACATTATAGCTAGTGGAATTTCATTAATCAGATAGGATAAGAAGATAAACTTATCAAGTTCAGATGGATGATAAATATGCTGAAATTCAAATTTACCAGAGTAGGACGACCAAATACTGTAGCATTTCTTGCAGGATTAAACCTGATATTCCTCTCTTGTTCCACAGCCTCAAGCAATTCTTGACTGTAATATCATCCGAATCAGGGGAGTCAATCAAATTGAATGTCAAGGTAATGTGTAGTGTAAGAAATACGTGAAAATTATGAATTTGGAAAGGAAAAAAGAAGCCAAATGAACCTTGTAGGATCTTTCAGACTTAGGGGCTGCCAACACATTGGACAATTAGAACTTCTCTGATGCCTGTTTAGAAAAATCTAGACACATTATAATACACTCAAACAACATTTATGTAAGTTTTGAACTTCAGAATCAAACTCATAAGGCAAACTTATTGAGAGACACAACGCAAAATGAGATCTTGTCCACCATGCTAGAGAAGTTTTAGGCAAATACGCAAAACTTACAACCAAGAAAAGGTTTCGAACACTATGTAAAGTAGTTCCTACGTTTAAAAAAAGTTGACCAATATTATATAGTTGACTTGACAGTTCATATCTAATTCTCTAGAGAAGTGTGGTCCAAGATAGAGGGAGAGAAATGAAGGGGAAAGCACTGTGCAATACAACAAGCAATTGTGAAAAGAATTGTCTGCTCTTCAAAATGGAGCGATGGATGCAGATACAGAGGTATATTCAAACATCAATATGTACAGAAAATTCTCATACACAAACTGAGATTAATGGAATCAGATAATTCTTTTAAGCTTGTCAAAATATTATTTTCTGCCTCTTTTCTTTATTTTGTATCTGATTAATCAAATAATCCTTATATTTTGAATTTTTCTTAATAAGCCAAATGAATTCATGAATAGTACACCGACACGGTGTCATCTATCAACCCTACGAAACATCTATGTCATAGGGTATTTCCTCTTCACACCAAAAAATTGAATGTTATAGCATGTCTATTTTTGTTAGATAAAGTAGAAATAATCTTATCTTTTAGTTAGACAAAGATTTTCATCTATCTGATGTAGCCCCCTTATCTTTAAGTTACAAATCGAGCTTTACTTGTTTCAGGCGTTCTGACTATTCAGAATTCCTGTTTTGTGAATGAAACCCTTATGTACTTTGTCAACAAGACATAAAATATATAATGGATCACTGAATACTGCTTTATGAATTCATCTAACTCTTTATTTCTCACCTATTCTTCACTCCCATTCTCCTATTTTTCTCTTTCCTCCCTTTCTCCCTTTCTTCTCCCCTCTAGTGCTACATCAATCTTGGTGCCAGAAACCAGGTTTCGATTCATTAAGCTGCTACACCTTTAGAACCTTTACTTGCTAAATAAACTCATTGCCTATCCTCCACATATAACCCAGTCGACATCATACAACCTATATTTTTTCATCATTTAACTGGAAGAGAGAATAAGAAAGCTTGATCTCTCTTGAAAGTTGGTGATAACACTCCTTATACTACCAGCCACCACTACAAGTGCAAATTCAATCCAATATAAGATGGTCAGTAGAAGCAAAAAATATTTCTTAGAAGGATGTTTACTTGATGCTACCGGGCTAACGAGGATGAATTCCAATCCATAAATCAACATCATTTGGAATTACACCAGCAATCTCACTTACCAGCGCCACGTTTTTTATCTTTTAGTTAAGAGAGGGAGAATCATGTAGCTTATTTATCTTTAGTTAAGAATAAACTAGAGATAATCTTTTATGCAGAGAACTTTTTTATATTACCATGATGTCCAGGCCAGCTTGCGCACATAATATCTTATTTATCTTCAGGTTGAGTAGGACCAAGACAGAATATTTGGAGGGCAAGTTCAACAACGGGAGCGACCCTGAGACAAGCGTGGAGGTGAGTCTTGGTACTCATGTCATTCCAAAGAAAGAAAGCTTCAAATACCTAGGGTCTATTATCCAAGGGAATGGAGAGATTGATGACAATGTCATACAGCGTATTGGGGCAGGGCGGATGAAATGGAGGCTCGCATCTGGAGTCTTGTGCAACAAAAATGTGCCAACTAAACTTAAAGGCAAGTTCTATAGGGCGGTGGTTAGACCGACTATGTTGTATGGGGCAGAGTGTTGGTCAGTCAAGACTTCACACATACAAAAGATGAGAGTTGCGGAGATGAGGATGCTGGGATGGATGTGTCGGCATACAAGGAGAGATATGATTAGGAATGTTGATATCCGGGATAAAGTGGGAGTGGCTTCGGTGGAGGATAAGATGTGGGAAGCGAGGTTGAGATGGTTCGGGCATGTGCAGAGGAGAGACACGGATGCCCCAGTGTGGAGGTGTGAGAGGTTGGCTATGGACGGGTTTAGGAAGGGTAGAGGTAGGCCAAAGAAGTATTGGGGAGAGGTGATTAGACGGGATATGGCACAGGTGCAACTTACTGAGGACATGACCTTATATAGGGGGTTGTGGAGGACACGGATTAGGGTAGTAGGTAGTCGAGCGTAGTCCTACTTACGCTTACAAAATGATTGTGTAGTGTTATTACTGTAGGCTAGATTAGCCTATCACACTTATAGGCGCATTATTGCTCTATAGTACCATGTAGTTTGATTTCTGCTGCTATGTGTTCTTTAGTGTAATTTATTTATCTTATTTAGTTGTGTTAGCTACTGATTCCTGTTGTTAGAATGCGCTACCATTGCGTATTTGATTTTACTATATGCATGTTCACAATGCTTTGATTTCTCGTCTGACCGTTTTTCATACTTTGTTTTGCTTTGCCTGATTATGCTTTGTCTTGAGCCGAGGGTCTCCCGGAAACAACCGATCTACCTACCAAGGTGAGGTAAGGTCTATGTACATTCTACCCTCCCCAGACACCACGTTGTGGGATTTCACTGGGTATGTTGTTGTTGTTGTATGTTCAGGAAATCACCAAGTATTTTTGCCTCCGTTGAAATTTGGACCTGAAATCTCATAGTTCTCAACCTACTTCATTGACTACTAGGCCACACCCTTTGGTGGATAGAGTTACCCAATACTTGTGCTAATGGGAGGTAGTAGGTACCCCGTGAAATTAGTCAAGGTGCGTGCAAGCTGGCTCGGACACCACGTTACAAAAAAAGATGATAAGTCTTCCTTTACGAACTTGGGTTAAACTTCAAGATCAAGTAGATCAAGCGAGTAAGAATATTACATATTGATATCTGAGTAACTTCATCGCTCTTCTAAAGCAAAGCTGTGTAAGCAAAAATCGATGCTTCGCCCAAAAACCACACGAAATAGTTAAGATTGGTTATATGAATTTGTATCCATTCTGCTCTATTCAGGATGAATTTCAAGTTTGAGGTACATATTAACCAAATTACCATCCTATCTCATCTATTGTCTTACACTCAGATTGTAACTGGCCAAAGAAACCATCTTTTTACTTCTCTGTTTTGCTATACAACCTCACATTTATGATAGCCACCCCCTTCCAGAAATGGACAGTCGCTAAGGGCAGGGGCGGATTTAGAGGTAGATTTTTGTGTTTATGTGTATATATATGTTTTGAGTATCCTGAACAACTGCAAAAGGTTACTCAAGAGGTCCAGGGTGTTCAGAATTCTCTCTAGCGTCCAGGGTCATTTTTTATGTTTAGTTACTGTTATTTTTTTACCCCCCGAGTGAAAATCCTGGATCCGCTGGACTAAGGGCCCGTTTGGAAATAAATTTATTTTTCCTTTTTTTCAAAAAATATTTTCAAAACATTGTTTGGTTATACATTTGAATGATTTACTGTTAGTTTTTGAACGATGAGTCTTTCAAGTGAAATTTTTTCCTGCTAACAGAACTTCAATTTTTTTTCAAGTGAAATGCATGTCCAAACACAACTTCAACTTCAAAAACATTTTTTCATGCTTCAACCAAGTCTATGTCCAAACGCCTACTAAAAACTATCAAGTCAGAGTTTCTTCTTCGATTCATCACTGGATTTCAAATCTCCAAGTGACAATTTAATAGCTCAGACAACAACAAATAAGCTACTGAATACAAATAACAAGAGCAGTGAATTAAGATTCTCAAATTCAACTTCATGAAAAAAAGATTCTCAAAATCAATAAAGATGGTAGAAGCAAGATTTGGTGCAACAGCATACCATTCGAGGATGCACTGTAGGTGAAACTCATGCTTGCAGCTTGTTAGCTGTAGAACAACAGGTCAGATATCTTAGGCAATTATTAACACCTCGGTAAAAAGGGCCCCGGAAGGAGCAAAACAATCCAATACATAGTAAACAGTTTTATACTGTGCGAAAAGTATTAGTATTCACCGTGGAAGGATCGCTTTCACAGAAAGCCTCTAGACAAATGCTGCAGGCATCATCACAGGCATCTTGAATTCCTCCTTCCACAAACGCTGCAGCTGATGTAATATGACTCTCCGCTTTCTTGAGCTCGTCGTCCATTTCCAGAACCTTAGATATGTAAAAAAAATTGTTTAACTTAATATCATGGCACTCCTATTAGCAGTCCACGAGAGCAAAGATAATTAGGAGTCCCCCTGCATAGTGTGGAGAATGTCATTCATTATTGATTAATGGTCAACTAATGTTTAACATACATGGAGACACTCAAGAATTCTGAAGAAAATTGAACAATCCTCAGTGAAATACATATTAGTTCAAGAAAATCACTATATGGATATTCTCATTTGTGTGCATACATACATCAAAGTCCTTCAATTCTCAGATCAGAGGGGGGGATCAAACTTTAACACAAACATGAAGAGTTTCACAAATTTACATTCTAAAGAAAAAGGAGAAGTTAGGTTCATAGTAAATACACCTTAATTTAATAAAAGCACCATGTGGGGTATTCTCAATCTGCACATACACATATACTAGAACTCATTCATTTATCAGACAACAAATTAAAATTTTCTAACTCTAAAAGACATTAAATATATCCCATGACATTCACAATAAGAAAATTGTTTTCAATGAAATATATCTTCATTCCATAAAATCATCATCTGGGTATTCTCAATAAGCGCATAGACACATACATTACAAGTCCTTCATTTCATCAAACAAAGGGAAAAAAGATGCAAACTTTAACACAAATATGAAGAAGGTTCACACATTTACATTCCCCACAAGAAAATTCTTGAAAAAGATGCAAACTTTAACACAACCACAAAGAAATTTCACATATTTACATTCACCACAAGAACAATCTTGAAAAAAAAATTTGCAAACTTTATCACACCAACAAAAAAAAGTTCACATATTTACATTCACCACAACAAAAATATTGACAAAAAATGCAAACTTCAACACAACTACAAAGAAACTTCACATATTTACATTCACCACAAGAACATTCTTGATAAAAATGCAAACTTTAACATAACTATAAGGAATTTCACATATTTACATTCCCACAAGACAATTCTTGATATAAAAAAATGCAAACTTTAACACAACCATAAAGAAATTTCACATATTTATATTCACCAGAACAAAAATATAGACAAAAATGCAAACTTTAACACAACTACAAAGAAATTTCACATATTTACATTCACCACAAGCAAAATCTTGAAAAAAAATGCAAACTTTAACTATAAAGAAACATCACATATTTACATTCACCACAAGATAATTCTTGATGATGTGCAACAAAATTTTAAAAATACCCATAAACAGAACAATTACATTCATCATAAACTAGATCAATATTATCTTTAGAATTTTCATTATACATTTGTTTGATTGATTAGGAAATTTACCTCAATAAAATGATCAGAGAAATATTCTGGAAAATGGGTCAAAGAGAAAGGAAAAATATGCCATGAATTAGAAAGATTAAAGCTGTGATATTTTCTCTCATTGAAAATAAGATAAATGAATGTTAAGGTCCCATTAAAGAAACCTTGAAGTTAGAGAGACAAAAAAGAGAATAATTAGAAAATGGTAATGGAGTCACGTTCCTTTTACCTCTTATTATTACTTTTTGTCATTTTGTCCAACTAACATTTTAGAAAATATTAGGGGCGACCGATAAAATTTATTCATTCTTAATAAGAATTTTTGAATTTAAATTTTGAGAATAGATTAAAAAAAATTGATAGGAAACAAGCGTAATCAGAGGCACATGGCATTGGAGGGCCAACTTGCCCCAAGTCAACTAATTTCACGAAATATATGTTATATCGTATCAGCACAAATGATACTTACTATTTTCTACCAACACAAGTGTTAGGACTAATTTTATGGGATACATGCTACGTCCTATCAGGAGATATTTACTATTTCTATCAGCACAAGTATCGATAACTCTTTCCACCAAAACTTGGACAAATGGAGAAAATTCGTCTATTTTTTTTTTTTTTTTTTTTTTTTGCCTCTATTGAAACATCATTGACAATTAAGTCATGCCTTTGGATGCAACTTTTAATTTTTTTAGCATTTAACTCATAATAATATTAAAACTATGCGGTCAAATCTAATATTTATTAAAATTTTAATAATATATTTATATTATGTGTTAAAAATTATGAGTTCAGATGAATCCGAAGTCAAAAAGGCTCCATCCGCCTTGTGCATAATATACATGTGCTTTATATTTGTCAAACTTTTTCATAAAAGATCCTCAAACTAAGGTTATTACCTATTGAATGCTTGAACTTAAGCTAAAGTGACAACACTTACTTGCACTCGAGGTTTATAACAAATTATATTAATTTATTATGATTAAATGATAAATCAAGATAAAAATATATATTAATTAGCTATAATTTAATGATAATATATATATATATATATATATATATATATATCAAGTAACCATTGAGTCGAACTCGATAGTAAGTATTAAACCATGAGCAATTCGCAGTAATGCCCTTATTTTGGAATGTCTTTAACTTTTGCCCATCAAATTAAAAATCTTTATTTTTAACCCTTCGTCTAAAAGTCCGTGATTTTGGGTTTGAACCCCAGCTCAGTAAAAAAAATTTTAAAAAAATCGCACGACAGAGTTTGCCTTCAGGCATAAGACAAACTCTACCTTGCGAATTCTTTTTAAATTTTTGACTGAGTGGGGGTTCGAATCCGGGACCTTGGGATATTTTCAGCCACTTTTTTAAGCGAGAGCAAAAATTAAAGACCAACAATTTGAGGGGCAAATATTAAAGATCAGCGCCTTTGAAGGGAATCCGTGCTAAAAAGTGTTAAACCATTCTAACTTTTTTTGGATTTTTCACAGAGTGTCCGATACCTGTATTGAAGTCCGATTATATTTGAATTCGCACCACGTAGGACCCATTCGAGATAAGCACTATGTATCAATAATTTTTTTCATACTCTAGTTGGAGGCCACGTGTCATATCTGGTATTGTAAAAATGACGTTAATAAAAAATGGTATGGATGAACCATTTTGGTAATGGTGATGGCATAAATGAGCCAAATTATTGACGAATGACATAAATGAGTCATTTCCGATAGTTCGATTACATATTTGAGCATTTTTCGTTCTAAAAATATGGAGATGGTTAATCCCCATATAGTATAAAAAGTACCATAAGCTCTTAAGCAAAAACTATGTTGGAGAATTCTGTGATCTATAATAATCATTTACATGTATGTAATAAAGTACATAAATAATATAGTGTGAGACCAGTAGAAAATTTTTGGCAAAATAGAATTTTCAAGATAACTTGATGTACTTATGAATAAATTGTGTATATACCCCAGATAACTTTTATGTTTTTTTCAGTTAATTAAGTTTGTATATTTTTAATGGTTTTACTTATGGAGAGAAATTCAGCTATATTATTAAGAAAATAAGATGGTTATAAGTGAATCAAGATATTAAAAGATAAATATTATTGGGTCGGAATGAGATGTTGATAGGATGATCATAAAACATGAGCATATATTTTTTGAAGAATCATTGTGTTTGGTGGCATATGATTGGTACCATAATTTAATTATAATAATATACAAGATTTAATTAGTATGCCAATGACATGGTTTTATATTATACTTGTTGGATATGTTTAGATTTGAGGATTAGGCTTGTTTGATCACGTCAAAGGAATAATTGGAACAAGTAGTTCTTGTATTATTATTTCCCTTTCTTTTTTAAAATGTTTTGGTTAGCCTAAAAACTGGCCAAATTAGCTTTTAATTAATCACTTTTTGACTTATTTTATTTTTCAATTGGCTAGGACTTTTTCAAAGGAAAAAAATATCATCAAAAGATGATTTATTATGTTTAATGAAGGGAAAAAGATGGTAACTGCTCGAGTAATTTGCAGAAACAGGATGATTTGAGTTCAATATTTATATCATATCATCGTTTAAGGAAGTTCTGCAAAAATAATCTAGACGTAATAATCAATATGAATAATTATTTTTGGAAATTACTTACAGTCAAAAGGTTACGAAATTATTGCCCTCCTAGTCGTGAAAAAAGAGGAAACGGGATCTTTTGACCTCTTACAATTTGTATAAAATAAAACATATCTTTGTGTTTTCTCAGATCTCGTGTGTAAAATAAAAATTTATTGTAAAAAATCATAAAACTAAAAAATATTTGTAAAAGGCTAAAAACCCCTTTTTTCCTCGTGAAAAACATTTTCACATCTTCCAAAAAATATTTCCTTCATACCAAACACGTCCAGGCAAAAGAAGATTAAGCTATAACCTTATAAATTTGGGGGGAAAGAAATCATAAATTCCTAATGTAAATTTGATAGCATAACTCTACACTCAGTGAGAACAGAGATACACAACTCAGATAAAACTTTATAAACATTGAACAAATATGATTAAATTAGACACATAAGGAGTGAAACACAACATTTCATGTGTAAGCAATATGTTTGATAAAAGGAACATTAAATGTTCTATGCAAAATGGAATTGATTTAACAGTTTATTCTATCACCTCCAAAAACAAATTCATTTTCTCAATAGATTCATAAAAAAACTAGGATATCATGTTGTATAACATTCTCTCACAGAAGTACGACCGCTACACGAAGAGAAGCATATACACAAACAAAATAGTCCTTTCCCTTCACTGAATTTCAGAATACAAACCATACAAGAGATTTCTATCGTTAATAGTCATCGCCTCTCGATACCACCTCTTTACAAGTCGGACGAAGTAAAATGGTGTGCTCAAACTGAGATACGTAGCTCCCTTTAATATCGCAAAGTGGCGCATAAGGCTGCCAAAAGAAAAGCAAAACACAGCAAAACTTCAATTCTGGATCATAATAGGGACAGAAATTGTGCATTAAGATAAAAGAAAATAAAGAAACCATTAAAAGACGCTATAAATGTCATAAAGGTTGTATTAGAGGATGTATAACTAAACTTATAAGCTAGTTTGACTAGCTTATACACACTTTTTGCTTTATCTGCGCGTTTGGTAACGCAAAGTGCTTATAAGATAAAATCAGCCAAAAGTCATAACTTGGTCACCTTTAACTTATGGCTTTTCGGCTTATAAGCACTTTTAGTTTGACCAAAATTTTTACTATTTTATCCTTGATATTTCTTTAAATTCTCAAAATATCTTTCCATAACAAAAACCCTAACTTCCTGTTCGTTCTATATTCGTTGTTTCTCCTTTTCTTTAAAAAAATATTATTTGTAATATTTTTATGGATATTTTAGTCATTTTAACAAAAATAGCTTACCACCACTATTTTATCAAACACATCAATTGCTTATTAACAATTTCAACACTTCTATCCAAACACGTAACGACTTATTTATAAAGATCAGTTTCAACACTTAAAAATGTTTTTTAGCACTTAAACTTATCTGCTATTGACAATCACAGCTAACCCAAACGGGCTCTTAGTTAACAAATATAAGAAATTGTGCAGCCAAGCCTGAACGCCACAATTGAGCCAAACTCGTGAATGTAGCTTGAGGTCACATACCTGAACGATTCCAACATCACATAAGTTCTTCAATGCCATCAGATATTTTGTCTCACCAAGGCGGTCTAGATAACGTTTGCAGAACGCCAAGGTGGAAAAATTCTTATTTATTGTTGCCAGCAGTTGCTTGGCTCTGGGTACCCGCAGTGGAACGTGTCCGATATCAAAGTTTTTCATATAATGGCTGCATTCTAGATCTTCCCTCACATTTCCCTTCCCTTTTACATGGAGATACGAGACGAGAATTAGTTTTGCCAGTTATATTAATGTCACTCTTTCACACAAATGAAACCGAAAGTTACCTGTTGATCCAAAGGTCTCAATTGCATAAAATTCACCCTCTTCCATTTTGGTTTGTTCTCCTCCTTTAACAATAGGAACAGATTTACCTGCATGGATTTGATACTGCCCAATACTGTGCCCATTCAAATTACGGATGCTCTTAACTGCCAATTACACAGCATTAGTCAGAATTTCACTTTAGAAATAGTCAAGAGTTTTGGAAACAGTAATTTAAGTTCTCTCATAATTGGATCTTGGAGTGTTCTCTCTACCGTACAAAATACAAAATTGCCATGCATTAGTACACTTTCTCCTCTGTAAAAGAAAACTCCATATATATTTTTGTTTCGTACGATTTCTTTTTTTGATTGGTAAAAGATAGTTTCTTACCATGTTTCTACATATGTATGCCTTGCGCAGAAATCTCTCAATTTCTTCTCCTTTTTTTTGCATACAAGGAATCTCTCAATTCACTATATATATAATTTCTCTAAAAAGAAACGGATAAAAATAGCCTTTTTATGATGGTGGTGACTGGTATGCAATAACTTGCACACCTAAACAAATCCACCTAGTACCTGCTAGGAGGTATCAGTACTTGATGGTTTTGTTGAGGTCTGTGCAAGATGGACCAAACGCTACCATTATAAAAAAGAGATGTATATGCACCGACAGTTTTCCAAATAAAGCATCATTTTTGCTATGGCTCCTGCGGATTCGCCTTCACCAAAAATTTAAAAACAATCAGCGGTTTAGCTTTTGGAATCCAATATCGTAAAAATCTTCTGTAATTATCCAGTAAGTTTTTTAACTTCGCGTCATGATCATCTTTTTTATTTCAAAAGCTTTTGAGTTTTGTCATTAGAGCTCGAGTTGATACTCTTCTCATCTTTCCAAGAAAGTTCCATATAGATATTAAAATAGTCTCCTGAATTATATTCAATATATTTATGAATTATCCCTCATTAATCTCATCCAACAGTCACAAAGTAGAAAAGTAACTAGACATGTCCAGAAGCAGCTTCTTTCTTCACTAATCACTACTGTATTTACTTTTCAAACATGCTTTAAGGTGCTTTACTTGAGCAGGGGATCTATCAGAAACAACCTCCTTATACGTCACCCTCACCAAACCCCAGTTGTAAGATTACATTGGGTATGTTGTACTGAAAATAATGATGTAACTTAAAGAGTCCAGCAAATATAATGTGGACTATCATACAATTCCGTATAAACTCCTGCTAATTAACTACTTCGATTCTTGATCCATGACACCGGTTTTAAAAAACTGATGTAACAATCGTGTAGTTTCTTTTCTTCAATGTGTATTACTATCTATTGTCTCGTTTGCTTTTTATCTTGCTATTTTGTCGTCATATTTTTCTTGATACCATGCTTCACATCCTTGTTTTCTATTTCAAGCCGAGGGTCTATAGGAAACAACTTCTCTACCCTACCCTCCCCAAACTCCACTTGTGGGACTACACTGGGTATGTTGTTGTTGATGTAACTTAAAGAGTCCAGCAAATATAATGTGGACTATCATACAATTCAATATAGAGGCTTGCTAATTAATTACTTCGATTCTTGATCCATGACATCGGTTTTAACAAAATAAAGTAAAAATAAATAATTTTACTACTTATCATACGTTTGCATATATCGTACCTTGGAACACCTTCCCGTTGATCTCCACTTCATAGGATTCCATAACCTCTTGGATTGCAGCACCAACATCACAAAGACGTACATCAATCCCTGCTTCCTACATTAAAAATCATGTCACGAGTGGCCCCTAAAACTTATCAATGCTTCCAATAAACCAGCAGCCCTTTATATTTTAAGCAATATCTACCTTAATGCCAGTATTTGTGGCTTCCCGTGAAGCTTCAAGCAGTGGATCAAACATAGGATTGAAAGCCACAGTAAATGCACAGTCCACAATACGTCCTGCAAGTAACAATAGGTTAAGCCATCACCTCATCACTAAAATTTTCAACAAAGAGAGTGTGAGAGCGGGGAAGCGGTTAAGTATGTGATAGGAGAACGGTGAAATACTATACTATTAGACTAGAGATAGGACCATAATATACTCTGTATCGAGAGGGAATAAATTAATCGGGAATTTTCCTAAGTAACACTATTTATGCCCCTAATAACAAATTATGGCTATATTATTGAGATTTACATAGCAACAGTTTTTCTTCAAAACATATCTTACATACACACATACACTAGCAGACATACATACATATAGTCATACATGCATGCATATGTACATACAGTCACTAGCTATCATACATACATACAGTAAAAATCTGCTATAAAATGAAAATCTAACTATTTTTTGTAATAATTTAAAAGTATAGCTAAAACAGGTAATTCGTGGGCTTAAGTCGTTATATCACATAATTATCCCTAAATAAATTATGGCTAGATAAGGAGGATTGTACAATGACAAGAGTATGGCTGGATTCTAAATTGACATAATTTATTTTAATAGTCCAGACAAATTTATTTATGTTAAACCAAGGTGGTGTTACTTTTACATGATACATGTATGTATAAAGCTCCCATACCCTACAATTTATCTATAGTTGGTGTTTCAAAGCACAAATATAACATAGAGAAAATAAAACCTTAAATTGCATGCGCCAGCCTGTTATGAATTTCTGTCGCTGTACTATGGACAACTCAGTGAATGTTTTGACAAAAGCATAGATCAACACCCATAAACTACGTCATAACAGGAGATAACATCCTATTCCCTATGTCTTTTGAATAAGAACCAGCAGCTCAGGACACAAGTTGAAAAAACCTTCTCTCCTTCTCAGTTTATTTGTGTTGGAAAATAATGTCCACATGAACATATCACGGCAAATAACAAGAACAAGAGAGTAACAAGACACCAAGTCCTCTCAGTGTGAATATATATAATACTCGAATTGTAAGAAAGTGTGAGTAGTAGTATTATAGTGACTTGGTGTCTTGTTACAATTAGAGTATTATATTTTTCATACTAAAATGACTTGGTGTCTTGTTACTCTCTTGTTCTTGTTATTTGCCGTGAATATTGTTCTTGTGGATATTATTTTCCAGCAATTTGCAGTCAAGATAGCATCCCATTCTACATACCCAAAAAGGAACCTTTTCAGTACTTGCAAACTCCACTATGATTTCGAAAGGATTCAGGTGAATATATGGTCATAGTATGACTTCAGCGTGAAACATTTGGAAGCTGATAACTTCCAAACTAATCTATCAGTCTCCACAAGTTGAGTGGCTTACCAACTTATCAATGTTTTTTACCTGAACGTTAGCCTCTTTAAGTAAGATTCTGTCTCACTAAATTTGTGTGGTTTCAAGTGGATGTGCTCAAGAGGAGCAAAAAATGAAGAGATATATCAAAAAAGTTGAAGAAAAAACAATTTTGGATAAAAAGATGAAGAACTGAAAGTCTATTTTGCTCCGCACTTTCAAACGTCTGCACGTTTTGGATAAGCAGGCAAGACCTAAAGTCTGTTCTGCTCCACTTTTCAAACGCCCACATTTTGCTCCATGTTTGGGGCTGTGGAAGAGCAATTTGGAAGCTGTGAGATTTGTTTTTGTTATCTATAAATAGAACCTTTAGGGTAAAGTTAAAGTATCTTTGGCTTGGAGTAAGGCTTTGAAGAGGGTTTCTAACACCCACACCATAGATTGAAGATTAGAGTTCCATGTTATCACCATGTTGTCATTAGTGAGAGTGTAAATTTGGAAGATCATCTTTCAATGTTGTGCGATGACCACACTAGGAAACTATTTTTCATCTTCAAAATCCCTTCCCATAAACCTGTCCCATATGATGTCGAGACCTCCACATGAGAACCACCCATAATCATCACAATTTTAGTGAAGATTGCTCACCTTCCTCCACATGGCACTCCTCATATGGATTCATAGCCATTTTCCTGTTGGTGCTCGGTATAAAACATCCCATCTACAAGTACCCAAAACCTCCCCCTTTATAGGTGGCAACCCTGTCCAAATTAATCAAATGGTATTCTTTGGTCTGTATTTGTTCCATCCTAAAGGAGATCTCTCATTAACCTCTGCAATCTTTTACTAGTTGAAGCCGGGATTTAGAACATAAGAGATAAAAATATGCTGGTTAATATTTATTTATCAAGCTGATTCTCCCTAATTTAGAAAGATATTTTTTTCCACCCTCCAATCTCCTCTCAAACAACAAACTAAGTTTAGATGGAGTGGTAGTGAACAACGGCAGATGGAGCAAGTGAGTAGTAGGGGTCCTGAAGTGAAAGGGGGAGCCAATCCCTCCGGATGGATTGTCAAAACAATATAAAAGCTCAATATAAATGCCAAGCACTTCAATAACAATGTGGTTCTTTTTGTACTTTGTTGAAGTGTGTGACCATGCTTTTAGAGAGAGCACGCTTTATTTATTTAATTATATTCTCAACACGCTCCCTCACGTGCGGGCCTAATTCTTTTTTCATGGACCAAGCACGTACAAGGTCGGAGTGGCCTCCGAGGCGGACAAGATGAGGGAAGTAAGGCTGAGATGGTTTGGGCATGTGAAGAAGAGGTGCGAGGATGCGCCAATTAGGAGGTGTGAGAGACTGGCGATAGCAAGAGTTAGGAGAGGTAGAGGTACGTCGAAGAAGAATTGAGGGGAGGTGATTCGACAGGACATGCCACAGCTTCAGCTGACTGAGGACATGACCAGGAAGATTTGGAGGTCGAAGATTAGGGTAGAAGGTTAGTAGGTAATTGATCGCATTTTGTGTAGGAGAGGTAGGGGGCTAGCCTCATCGTCTCCTTTCTTAGTAGTATTATATATGTATCACATAATTCCTTACTCTTCAGTATGTATTATTATTAGTTGTTTCATCTGTTTTGTATCTAAATTTTTTGTTGTCTTATTTTTCCTTACAATCCTGCATTAGTTATGTTTCTTTTGAGCCGAAGGTCTATCAGAAACAGCATCTCTACCCCCACAAAGGTAGGGGTAAGGTATGTGTACATCCTACCCTCCAAAAACCCCACTTGTGGGAATACATTGGGTATGTTGTTGTTGTTGTTGTATATTCTCAACATACTCCACTACCACACGATATAACATCACAGGAACTAATGTCTAACAATTTCCAACCAAAAGACGAAAATTTTGATACACAAGATAGTGAGACTAATACCATAAACCACAAAATCCCATACCAAAAGCACCTTATGTCTAACAAAGATAAGGATGGACATTACCATCAATATGGGTTCCAAAGTCCAATTTCATTACATCATCATACTGAAGCACAGTTTTATCTCCCGAATTGGGGGTCCAATGAGCTGCAACCCTGCGATGAGAAATAGAGAAAAATTGACAAAATGAAAAAAAAAAAAAAAAGAACAAGAAAACGAATGTGAACATGAAATAGTTCAATTGCTATATTCTGTTCTAAGATACCGTCCACTAACAATATTCCAAATCACGCTAACATCAGTCTCACATATTTTTAGTAAATCAAATTTACAGCTTGTTTGGCCAAGCTTCTGGGAAGCCAAAAGTGCTTATTTTTTAAAAAGTGTACTTGTTTTAGAAAGTTGAGGTGTTTCGCCAAGCTTTTAGGGAAAATAAGTGCTTTTGTGTAGTAGCAGAAATTGTTTTTCATAAGCTAAAAAAAGTATGCTTTTTCCCGGAAGCACTTTCGAAACATTAGTCAAACACAAAGTGTTGCTCTAATATTGGCAAAAGCGCTTTTAAATAAATTGATTAGCCAAACACAAACTACTACTCTCCAAAAATACTTTTTCGAAAAGCACTTACGAGAAAAAGCATTTTTCACAATAAGCAGGTTTTCAAAGCTTGGCCAAATAGGCTATTAGTCATATTTATCAGCCAAAAAGGACAAGAAAAAAGGTGCATTACCAATTCAATGAGCACCCTGTAGGGAATGCAATGCCAGCTTGAAGACCGTTCTCTGATATCAATTTGCGAACCATATTCTCCAAAGTTTCACACAGGTCAATCATTAACATCCCAGGCTTAGCAATTTTCCTGATGTATTTCCGAACCTGAGGGTTGGAAATTAAAGAAAAATAACATAAATATATAATTGACAAGAAACTTAAATATTTACTGTGTTTTACAACTAAGTCAGAAAAAAAAACTGCTAGTCTATATGAACATAGGTACTGACCTGACGATGAACTTCTGCTGCTTGACGGACAGAATTATAAGTTGGTTTTTCCAGGCGCTCCAATTCCCTCTTTTCCTCGGACGTAGTCCTCCACAAGTTACTACATAGACCATCAAACAGAAATCATCCCAGAATACTCAAATTTTAGTTTCAGTTTGAAGAGTGAAGGATAAAGGAAATAACACTAGATAGTAAATTCAGGTGTACATACTCATTTTTGTACTGTTGAATTTCACCCTCTGGAAATTCTCCAGAAGGAAAAAGCTCAGCTACAGGAATAGAAGGAGGATCAGTTTGCTGAGGTGGCTCCTTTTTCTTCCTGCATTTGCAGCAAAATAAAGAAATGCAACATGACTCTTTAAGGAAAAGCACAAGATAGATTCTTGGGTTGGAGCAGCTCTCACTTGCTCTTGTTTTTCTTCTTCTTCTTTGCAGCTTCTGTAAAATCGCAAATACAACGCCCAGGTATTAGAGGCAACCAAATGAATCTAGTACCTAAAGGGAAATAAGGCCAGAGTCCAGTCTATAAGAAAACACAGAATCTTGAATTTAATTTTATTGTTTTTATAGGTTTCATAAGATGAAAGTTGCGGAAATGAAAATGTTGCGGTGGATGTGTGGGCATACCATGAGTGATAGGATTAGAAATGAAGATATTCAAAACAAGGTCAGAGCAGCCTCGGTGAAGGATACGATGCGGGAAGCGACGCTGAAATGGTTCGGACATGTGCAGAGGAGATGTCCGGATGCCCCAGTACGGAGGTGTGAGAGGTTTGGCTATGGATGGTTTCAGGAGAGGTAGAGGTAGGCCGAAGAAGTATTGGGGAGAGGTGATCAGACAGGACATGGCACAAGCCCAGCTTACCAAGGACATGACCTTAGATAGGAAGTTGTGGAGGACACGGATTAGGGTGGAAGGCTAGTGGACAGTTGAGCGTTGTCCTACTTATCTTGTCATACTAGTACTCTACTTAGATATATGTTGTTCTTGTAAATTGATCATCGTATTCATTTGTTTTTTTTTCCAGATTGCTTTATCCTGCTTTTATAATATTTTTTTGTCATGACTTTTTATACTGCTTTGGATTGCATGTGCCGAGGGTCTACAGGAAATAGCCTCTCTACCTCCCAAGGTAGGGGTAAGTTATGTGTTCACTCTACCCTCCCCATACCCCACTTTGTGAGATTTCACTGGGTATGTTGTTGTTGTTGTTTTTTATAGGTTATGGTGTCGAGATAATACACACACAATCTTAATTTTTCCATTTTAATGTCGAACAATGTTTAGAACAAATCCCAAAAGACAAAATTCTTTGCATACCAAGCCTTCCACCACTCTAAGTAACTTCACATCATGTATTTCAAAAATAAAATAGTTAAACCTCATCACAACTTCAAAGCTTACACCTTTTCTTAGAATAAAAAAATTAACAATCAATACCGTATAAAAGAAAACTTTTATCATAAAACTATCATTTCTTCATGAAGGTAATTATCTGAGCAAGACCCATAAGAAACTCTTATTCAAACTTTCAAAGGAAAAGAAAAAGGTAAAACATAGGGTATGTTTGGTATGACCGAAAATGTCTTCCTATTTTTCCTTGTTTGGTTGCACTATCCTGGAAAATGTTTTCCTCAAAATAGGAGAAAATGGGGAAAACATTTTCCGGATCAATAAAAATACACCAACCCAACCCCACACTATCCACCCATCTCCACCTAACCCCCACCCACCCCCCACCCACCCACCCCACCCCCCAAAGCAGAAGTTGCACTCCGAATTCAAAAGCCTCATAGTGTTTTGCTTCCAAGACAATATTTTCTTGGAAACATTTTCCGTCATACCAAACACACCCTTAAAAGAAAGGGATGTACATTCACTCAATCATTCACAAGCAATTAATCTGGTATTAAATATTTAGCATTTCTACAACTTGAAGGATTACCTGTCGTCGGCTCATCCAATGTCAAACCATCAACTTTCTCCTCAACCTCCTTTTGCACAATGGCTGTTCCATTATCTTCGCGAACCTCAGATGTTCCTTCTGCAACAACAGAAGCATAATCCGGCTCCACGTTTGCCATTATAAATGTCTATACTGCAGCGGAGAATCAAGTGCGGGATGTTTGGGGGGGGGGGGGGGATTGTTAGAACGCTTGCACAGCAAGAAACTCAAAGAATAGTGAAGAATCCAACAATTTCAGGTTAGCAACAAAAAGGCAGGCAAGGACACGAAAACAGAAGAAAATCAAAATACCCTATTGTGGGAACTGAAAAAATAATAATAAAAAACAAAATTCAAGAGGCAACAAGAAAGTAAATGGCAAGTGTCATAGCATGTGGAACTATTGTACCAGTTAACAGAGTAGAACAGTAAAACTGTAAAAGCAACCATTCCAATCTTCATGAAAAAGCAGTAATGTGAACAAAGAAATGAAGGTGATTAGCTCAACCATAGTAGCAGTTAAAACTCGAAAACGGTACAACCCAGAATTCCCATTGCAAAACTGACGCCAAAACAAAACAAAGAAATAGCAATAGCATGTCGTAACACTAACATTTAACAACACGGATTCATATTGTAAAAGCAAGAAAATCCCAATTTTCAAGAATCATTAATCAAACTGGGTTCAACAAAAAGCTTCAATCTTTTCAAGAAAACTTAAGCCAACGATAGAGATAACAAAACTCAAGGATACAAAAAGTAAACTTCCGTGAAATAGGAGAAAAAAAAATCTACAAAAGAAGATAATAGGTAACACAGAATGTAGTGAAGGTAGATGAAGATGAAGGAGATAACTCAACCATAGTAGCAGTTAAACTCGAAAACAGCACAACCCAAAATCCCCTTTGCAGAACCAGCACCATAAAAAACAAAGAAGAAGCAATAGCATGTGGTAACACTAAGGGGTCATTTGGTTGGGAACAAGTTATCCCATGATTAATTATTCCGGCATTAGTTATACCGATATTTTATTCCAATCAAACGTGGGATAAACTCCTCTCAAATTTAATCTCGGGATTAATTATCCCTTATCCCTCATACCAAACGAGCCCTTAACAGCTGACAGTAATTCATATTGTAAAAGCAAAAATTCCCAATTTTCAAGAATCATTAACCAAACCGGATTCAACAAAAAGCGCCAACCTTTACTATGAAACTGAAACTAATGATAGAGATAACAAAATCCAACATACAAAAAAGCAAACTTTCATGAAATAGGAGACTAAAAAAACTCGAAAATGGCACAACTCAGCATCCCCTTTGCAGAACCAGCACAAAAAAAGGGGAAATATTTTCAAGGGAATAGCATGTGGAATACTAAGGGGTCGTTTGGTTGGGAACAAGTTATCAGGGATTAGTTATTCCACCCTCCCACATGAATAAAAATAATAATACAATCCCGGGATAACTAACCCCGGGATTAGTTATACCGCGATTTTATCCCAACCAAACATGGGATAAAGTCATTTCAAATTTAATCACAGAATTAAATATCTCTTATCCCTCATACCTTAACAGTTAACAGCACGAATTCATATTGTAAGAGCAAAAACTCCCAATTTTCAAGAATCATTAACCAAACTGGATTCAACAAAAAGCGCCAATCTTTTCAAGAAAACTTAAGCCAATGATAGATATAACAAAACTCAAAGATACAAAAAAGCAAACTTTCGTGAAATAGGAGGGGGGGAAATCTACAAAAGAAGATAATGGGTAACACAGAATGTAGTGATTCTTTAAACACAAGAGTCAAGAAACAACAAATACTACTACTAGAAATCAAGGACAAGAAACTACAAGACTACTACATATTGTAAAAGCAAAAAATCCCAATTTTCAAGAATCATTAACAAAACTGGGGTTCAAGAAAAAGAGCCAACCTTTTCAAGGCCAATGATAGAGATAACAAAATTCAAAGAAAATTGGAAATTTTTGGTGTGTACCTAAAGAAGAAGAGAGAGTTGAAGGCGCTGTATTTAGCAATCCAAGTGAAACAGCTCTTTTTGCCCTAGCTTTAAGAGTTTTGGTAATAGAATAGTAGTAGTACTTAATAAAGTACTAAACAAGTAGCAAAGAATTTTTTTAAAAAAAGCTAAATTTACAAAAATATATAATACAACACAACATATAGTGGTGTATACGTCCTTATACATTATTTATACGCCTATACAAATAAGGTATTTATACGAGAATATATAATACTAGTAGGATATAAAATGCATAAAAACACATAAGATGTTGCTAACTATATAAAAGAACTTCTTCTGTAATTTTGAGTTGTAATTCTTGTTTAAAACCAGTCAGAAGCTCTATCAAATAACTATTAGATTTGTAGATAACTTTCATTAAAATTAATACGTCTAAACACTAGATGATTAAGACTATTTATTTTTAAACATATGAATGTGCATAATGCGTCTGTTTAGTTAAACATAATAAATATATAATTTAAATTTAAAAAGTAACTAATTATTAAAAATAAATAAAAATTTACAACAACAACACACCTAGTGAAATCCCACATCGTGGGGTCTGGGGATGATACCTCTATCCTTGGTAGGTAGAACAATTATTTCCGAAAGACCCCCGACTCAAGAAAAGGAAGTATATATTTTTTCCATCATAAATTGATAAAAATAAAATTTTATGTTCGCTAGTGATGGTGGAGAGGCTTTTGTAGTGGTGGTGGCGGCGGATGATTGATGCTAGTGGCTAGTAATAATGGTGGTAATGGTGATAGTTGTGATTGTGGAGGTGGTTGGCGACGGTGATGGTGGTGGGGGCATTGGATTGGGTGAAGAGTAGATGGGGGTGGATGGTAGGGTGCAGGGGTGGTGGTAGTTGTAGTTGTGTTGACAAAAGTGGTTAGCAGTGATGAGGTAGGGGTAGAGAGTGGGTACGAGTGTGGTGTTTTAGAGGGGTAGGGGTGGGTGAAGGGGTGATGGTAGTTGTAGTTGTGTTGACAGAAGTGGTTAGTAGTGATGAGGTAGGGGTAGAGAGTGGGTACGAGTAGGTGTTTTAGAGGGATGGGAGGGTGGGGTGGTTGTGATGACAGAGGTGGTTAGTGGTGATGAGGTAGGGGTAGAGAGTGGGTATGTATGGGTGGGTGAGGTGGTTGTGATGACAGAGGTGGTTAGTGGTAGGTAGGGGTGAGTCGATACTAATGGTGGGGTGGGGTTGGAAGGGAGGGGTTGGGGGTTGGGAGAGTGGTGGTTGTGGACAGAATTGTGGTAAAAAATATTCATACAAAATTATCTCTTAATGATATTAAGACTTTATTCAACATCTGAATAATTAAGACCTATTCAGACTAATAAATACTTAGATTTTAATGTAAAAATGCACTTAATGGCAAAAGTCTGAACTATTTGGGGTCGTTTGGTATGGGAACAAAATTATCCCAAATTATAATCCTAGAACTAATTTATCACATCTAGGAGATGGGATAAAATTATCTTGAGGTTAATGGGATAAGGTGGGATATCCCATCTTTAAGTTTGAACTTCATTTTATACTTTATTTGGTACAAAGTATAAATTTATCTCATAATATTTATATCTTCTACCAAATATAGTACAAAATTAATTCTAAAGTTAGTGGTGGAATAATGCTCCATCCAAATTTCTCTCAAAAATCATATTCGAAATTTATTTGTTCAACAATAGTGGCTTGCTTTTATAATATTATTTTTACCATCCAAAACTTACAAAAGCAATACTCCAACCATAATTCGAGTTCCAACGATAATAACAAATCAAATTTGTCGACTGAAAATTAATAGGACTAAGGCAATCGAACTATTGGAAGAGAAGAACCCATCCATTTCAATCTTCAAGGATTACGAGGTTTAGAATCCTCATTATCCTATTCATGGTGATTGTAAGTTTTAAACATTACAAAAAAATTCCTTATCTAACTCCTTTTTTTTTAAACGATATTCGATATCTGCATAGAAAAATTGACTATATTTAGATTTTCATAGAAAAAAATCACATTGAGGATGAAGCATTAGGCTCGAAAAAATTTCACATTGGGGATACAATGCTCCATAATAAAGGTGATTCTGTAGTCAGTAAAGTACGAATCCGAGACTTCTAATTAAGAATGAAGAGTATTTATTACTCCACTACTACCCTTGTTGATCTTAGTATACTCATCTATATACTATGTCTACGTACACTAAGATTAATTAGTAATTGTAATATATCCTTTTAGAGAAAACATAAAATTGTATATTTGGTTGTTCAACAATTAGTGGGTTGCTTTTGTTTCTGGTGTGATCACTGTGGAATGGGCTTACTGGGCCAAATGATATATATTGGAATGGGCTTTTTGGGCCAAATGGTATATTGGAAGTGCAGAAAGATTTCATTTTGGACTATCTTGTGTTGGGTTTGGTAATTATGCATCAGTTATGTTACATGTTATGCATTGTAAATATTTCTAGATATGACAATATTACTACTACAATAAAACCACTATAAATGAATATATTTGGGACGTGCAAAATTATTATCTTATAAATTAATATTTATTAATTTATCGATAAATTAATATTTATTAATTTATAAAATAATTTTTATTTTGTACAATATATTTCTCAAATCAAACAATTATCCTAGTGAAAATGAAGCTTTAATGAAATCGCCTACGGACGAAGAAATTATTCAAGGAGTAATGGGTATGGAAGATGATGACAATCAAGATCTAGATGATAGTAACGCTATACCACATGTTTCTCCAAAAGAAGTTTTTTTGCCATAGAGACTTTGAAAAATTACTTGCTTCAAAATGAGAAGAATGTGCCGAATGTAATTTATGCCCTCCAAAAAGTTAAAGATGAAATTGAGTTCACTTTGCATGAAAAAAAGAACCAATTGACTATACATATTTTAGGAAAACATAAATTTTGAAATAAAAATTGTTTAGAAAGTGCTTTATTTTATGAATTATATATAATTTTCATACGTATTTAATGAATTATTATTTTATATTTCAGTGGGCCTCAAGGATTTTTTTAAAATTATTATCTTATGCATTTATCGAGGTTATTATTTTATCACATTGACCCAAGTCGGGACCGAAAAAAATTATTATTTAATCGATGTTATTAATTTATCGAGGTTTTAGTGTATTTTGAAAATTGGTACTGTAATTCTTGTTAATGTTCAATGTTTTCATTTTGCATTCTTGTTAATTCTTGTTATCTTACACCTTGCTGCTCGGAAATACTTATCGCTGACCAAATTAAGAAATGCTTAATGACGTGAGCACAAATAACACCAGTAAATAAGGGTAAAATATACATTTGAATTTGAATAATATTTCCTTCTCGTTCTCCTTTTTTTTCAGGTTTTAATTCGGTTTTTTTTCCTTTTAACTTTTCAGTTTTTACAGTTATTTACCGTTATATTATTACATGTCACTCCTTTGGGAGGGACTTCTCCAAAACCCAGCACCATAAAATTTGCTCCACATATCCTTCTCAAGCGCCACCACATCCTCATCGGATTCCAGGCTACTTCCACCGTCAACCACCGCGAATGAGGCGCCAATCGAAAGTTCCGATTCATCACATCCACACTGCCGTTTTGGTTGCAATGGCCCTTTTTTCATTAACCGGCGCCGGCGTTTTCTTCGGAGAGCTTTCCGGCAAAGTCCTGCCGGAAGTTTGTACACGGCGAGAACGAGGAGGTTGACGAGCCCACATGGGCAACAGCAGCATACGGCGGCGCATTCCGCCGCCGTTCCTCCGGCAACCTCCGCGAACCTCGCTTTTCGGACCCCACCTCTTGATGATGAATCTTGGCCGGATAATAGAGGTTGCCGGCGGCGGTCAGCCGATAGTGATGATGGTGCATGGAGCACTATTTGTTTTGTCATTAATCCGACGATTTTCCCTCGCCGGAAAATCAAGAATCCCCTCGCAAGAATTTTAAGCAGCCCCTTTCCGGCAAACTTAAGCAAGCAGCCCCTCGTCGGAAATTTAAGCAACCCCACGCCGGAAAATTGAGCGAACGACCTCGCCGGAAAATTAAGCAGCCCTTTACCGGAAAATTAAGCAGCCCCTCGCCGGAAAATTAAGCAAGCGACTCCACGCCGGAAAATTAAGCAAGCGACTCCACGCCGGAAAATTAAGGAACCCTCGAAAAAATTAAGCAAGCGACCCTCGCCGGGAAATCAAGAATTAAAATTAAGCAGCCCCTTGCTAGGAAATTAAGCAAGGGACCCCGCGCCGGAAAATGAAAGAACCCCACCCCACCAAATTAGATGTTCTCAGCTTTGAACAGGGTGGGTGGGTGGGTGGTGGAGGGAGGAGGAGGAAATGGACGTAGCTGGCGGTGGTGAGAGGAGAGGCATTTGTGGTGCAGAAGTTTTAAACCAAATAAGTAGGTAAAATATAAATATTTGGAAAAAAATTAAGTTTTTTTTTGGTTTGGTTAGTTAAATGTATGTGAGCTTTCTGCCTCTGCTTTCTACTCCTTTGCTTCTTTTTCTTTTCTTTTTCTAATAATAATGATGATAATAATCTTTTTACAAAATATATTAATGGTTTTAGACAAAATGTTTGAAAATAATTGATTGGGATGTGAGAAGGTATATGTGGAGGAGAGAAAAAATTCGAGGTTTGAAGGGTGGAAAGAGGGTGACTTGATCTTAAATTTATAAAGATATGTTAAGGAATGAGGTGTAACTTAAAGACAACGGATGGAGGAAGTATTTTTGTCACAATATTTTTTAAGATAATGACAAAGAAAGAAGTAGAGAGACTTGTTTTTATATACTGGCTTTACGTGGCACTATTGATATTATCTTCTTTTTTATGATGATGTTTGGGTTAGTTTGACTTTTGTTTTTCTTGGCATCTATTATTTTGGCACAAATCTTTTTGGTTGGCTTTACGTGGTACTATTGATATTATTTTCTTCTTTTTTAAGATGATGTTTGGGTTAATTTGAGCGTATTTTAATTAATTTTATGGATATTTGCTACATTTTTGCATTAGTGTAGGTATGGAGTAACTTAATTCACCTAAGCATGATGTTCGAGTTAGTTTGTGCGCACTTTAACTAATTTCACGAGTACCCGCTATCTCTCATTAATGCAGATACCGATTAACTTAATTCACCTAAGCATGGAGTTCGAGTTGGTTTGAGCGCATATCGACTAATTTTATGGAAGTAACTGCTATCTTTCACCAATACAAGTATCAAGTAACTTAGTTCACCTAAATTTGGTGTTAGAGTTACCTTGAGTGCACTTCGACTAATTTTACGGGGTTCATGTTATCTCACATTAATATAAGTATCGAGTAACTCTATTCACTTAAGCATGGAGACATGAGTAAATTTCACCTAATGTTTTTACTTCCGCTGAGATTTGAACTTGAGACCTTATATTCTTAATCCACTTTATTGATCACGATGCTACATCTTTAATGCACTATTGACACTATTTCCTTTAGTATGTAAAAATCAGACTTACATATTTATACAGAATGTAATTTAACTTTAACTTCTTTAGTTTATACTTAATAGTATAATTTTATAGCCATATAAATGTCATAACATATTTAATAATACCAACAAATTTTTTTAAAAAATATTTCATTTTAAAACTTTATGATTAGTCAAACTTGTTCATATAAATTAAAACAAAATAAGTAATAGTTCTTGTTGGGATGTATATTAAAATGTGATGAGACGGTTGAGATCCACCATCATTCACCTGAGGTTTCCTAATTTGAGTCTTTAGAAAAAAACTTCTTAATAGTAAAACACTTTATTCTCTATAATGAACCTATCCGATGAGAATCAAAATTAGTCATTCCTATAAGCTTGAGATACTGGACGACTAAAACATGATAAAAAGAAGTGAATTTACAGCATTACATATTTACACCATATCAGCCTAGCTATTATGATTAAGTAATTGAATTAAGTGAGATTGAGAATATACGTTCATTAATTATGGTCAACTAAGAACAATTATATTTATATGTCAATACATAATATACATTATTAATTTGGTGTAAAAACAAATTGCGAATTATTTTTGGTTGACATATATCCCCACCCCGAGGGGTCGGGAGGGTCGAGGGTACGTTGGATTAGGGGACAAGGATACATGAGAAAGTTCAAGGTGTTTCTAGAGGAAGATAATGAACTAAAATTTCTGGTCCCTCCAAGTTGTTTTAGGGTTATACATGAACTAAAAGAAAAATGAACCATAAGTTAGTACTATAAAATATTCCCTCAAATTTAAATGATCTTATTTCCATATGTAGGATACTTAAATATTTGAAAATTTAATCAAGCAAAAATACATCAATGTGCAAAATGAAACTTACCACCAGGAGACCAATTAAATGAGATGAAATTGATTTTCTCACGGAATGGGTCATAGAGGGAGCTGCACCTCCCAAGAGTAATTATTGAACAAATCCCTGATGGGACTGTCAGTTAAAATTTTCTAAACATGCCTACTTGACAAATGATTTGGATTCTAGATTCTAATAGATCGGATGCTTCAAATTGTTCTTATATTTCTCCAGCTGATTGTATTGTTAAGTCTCTGTCACGAGCTTCTACATCTCGTATTCCGGATTTTATACATCCTCATATGTCTGATAATACTGATAATAATAGAGTCAATAGAATTATAATTGGTACTGATAATATTGCTAGAGGTGTTAATGAAAACCCAGAAATAACTGAGTCAGATATGGATTATCCAAGTATTTAATGGATCAAAGTCAAAAAATTGATTTTAGCCGAGGATCACCCGCACGAGAAAAAATCAGTAAATACTTTTATAAACCTAGATGGGAACCTTTTAAAAAATAGTTTTTTGATGCTTTTGATAACAGTGAGCGTGGAGCGCTGCAAGAGGAATTTTATGAAGATATTTCTCAAGCTAACAAAATCATATCTTTTGTTCCTTGGTTTATGGTCAAATATGTGGGAGATTATATCTCTGTTCTAGAAAGAGAGTACAAACTCTCTAACAGAGGTGTAGCTCATACTGTTTTCCCTTCTCAACAGTCTTTCCAGATTGAAAAAGATAATAAAGTTCTCGATTTTGCTGCCTTTTCAAATCTTATTGAAAATAATACTGCTTTAGTTACTACTTTGCAGATTAATATCATGCTTAAACAAAATAATTACACTAATGTTTATATAAATGTTTTGGGTGAACAAATTATTCTGTTATATAATAGAATAGAAAAGTTGACTTCTGAAATCATGAGGTAAGTCCCTTATTCTCTTAATCTTCATACTTCTGCAGCTACTCCTAGTGTGCAGCCTCCACATGAGATTAAAGATTTCAAGTTAAGAGCATACTCATAACTTGAACAGTTACTAGATGACAAGTTTAAAGGTTTGCGAATCAGTCCTTTAACAAAAGATTATGAGTTGGACCTATCTGGAGATGATTCTAAACATAAGGTGTCTGACGAAATTAATAACCTAGAAAAATATGCTAGAAAACCAGTACAAAGGATGTACTACTATCCTAGGCCCACTCCTCAAGATGTTTTGTTTGAGGAACAAGAGATTGTTGATAACAATAGTTATAGTGGAAAAAATATCTATGAATGGAACATAGATGGTTATACAGAAAGACAAATTTATACATCAGTTCATAGAATGCTCATGTATAGCACAATCTGCAAAGCTAACAAAGAATACGTACAAAACTGTTGCGTAAAATGATCATATCGATTCATTCACTGGCCAGTTGAAAGGTTGGTGGGATCATTATGTAACCCAAGAACAGCGTAATAGTATTATTGGGGATGTAAAAATCGAAGCAGGGGCAGATCTGACACATAATGTTGTTTATACCTTAGAAATTAATATTATAGAGCACTTTACTGGAAGATGGTCAGATGATTATGAAAATATTAGAACCTTACTTCAGAACTTAAGATGCAAAACCCTCACCTCATTTAGATGGTATAAGGATGTTTTCCTTAGCAGGGTCATGGAGCTACCAGAATGTAATAGTTCTCACTAGAAGTCCAAATTTATAGATGGATTACCAGCCCTTTTTGCGGAAAGAGTTAGAAAATCTCTTAGAAAAGGGGGAATTACAATCAATTATGATATTTATACCTATGGTAGTCTAATAGGCACATGCATCCAAGAAGGGTTAGCGTTATGTAATGAGATCAAGCTGAACCAGCAGATAAAAAGTCAGAACCTCAATGAAAGATAACAATTGGGAGAGTTCTGTGGCCAATTTGGTATGGATATACTCAAAGCCAAGGTGTCTCATAGACGAAAAGTTAAGAACCATGAAAGCTTCAAAAAATGGAAAACAAAACGCCTGGATAAAAAGGTGAGAAGAAAGAAAGAATTTAAAACTTGCAAGAATTTTATAAATTCCAAGAACCCCAAAGCATGTTAGAAATGTGGCAGGACATGCCACTATTATAAGGATTGTAGAGTTAAGAAAAAAATTAAAGCCCTTAACATTGGAGATGATCTTAAGGAATTATTATCAAAGCTATTGCTCAACTCGGAACCAGAGGACTCAGGTTTCGAAACTGACGAAGTAAAAGATTCCTCCTCAGATGAGGAAATTCGGGTTCTTAATAAAGAAGATTATATTCCTTCAGAAAATGAATGCCTACCATGTCAAATAGGACAGCCTTGTTCCAGCAAACAGAATAAGGAGGACGACGAGTTCTATAATATTTTTGCTCAATTTCAAGACATGAACATTAATGTTCTCAAAAGTGATAACCTTGTAGAATTGTTAAAATTAATCAAAGATCCAAATATGAGATCACAAATTATAGATCAACTCCAGGATACTCCAGAACCTTCACAAGGAAGGAAAACTCTGGAACGATCAAGTGCTTATACTATGTCTGAATTAAAGAAACAAATGAGGGAGAAACAAGGTATTACTAGTACTCCCAGAGATTTAGAAAAAGAGATTAATAATCTCAAGCAAGAGATATTGGCATTAAAAAGAGTAATGATATACTCGATGCCCGAATTACCAATATTGAAGGTAAAGGAAAAGAGAAGATCATAGATTCAGCAACAGTGGATGATATCTCCGACTTAGATAATCTTCTGATAACGGGTGCCACTGATGAAATAGGAAACTTTTTACAAACCCTGAAATTAATCACTTCTCAAAAGTTTTATATAAAGATTAGTCTTTTAATTGATTATAATTTCAAAAAAGATTTCAATGCTCTTGTTGATAGCGGGGCAGATGTAAATTGTATACATGAAGGTCTTATTCCTTCTACTTATTTTCATAAAACCGCTCATAGTGTTCGATCTGCTAATGGGCAGAAATTACAAATTACTTTTAAATTACCAAAAGCTTATATTTGCAATAATAAAATTTGTATAGCAGAAAGTTTTATTGTGGTAAAAGATATTTTCAGCCAAATTATTTTAGGCACACCTTTTATACAAAAGCTTTTTTCCAATTACTAAAATTGATAAAAAGGTATCATAGGAACCTTTGACGGAAAACCCATTATTTTCCACTTTATAACTGAACCTTTTTCTAGGGTATTAAATGAGCTCAAACATCGTTTGGTTCATAAACACCAACAAATTAGTTTCTTAAAACAAGAGATTTATATTTATAATATTGAAGAACTGTTGGAAAACCCCAAGCTACGTCAAAAAATTGATCTTATACAAAACCAGTTTTCAATACAGGTTTGCAGTGACCTTCCCAATGCTTTTTGGGATAGGAAAAAACACATTGTCTCCCTTCCCTATGAGGATGATTTTAAAGAGGGTAATATCCCCACAAAATCTAGGCCATGCCAGATGAATTCCGAATATCTGGAATTATGCAAAAAAGAGATTTCTTCTTTATTACAGAAAGGTTTGATAAAACCCTCAAAATCCCCATGGTCTTGTACGACATTTTATGTCAATAAACATGTTGAGCAGGAAAGGGGAGTTCCCCGACTTGTTATTAATTATAAACGCTTAATAAAGCTCTGAAGTGGATTATGTATCCTATTCCCAACAAAAAAGATTTACTTGATAGGTTTAATAACGCTATTATATTTTCTAAATTCGATTTAAAATTTGGATACTGGCAGATCCAGATTAAGGAAGCAGATGGATACAAATCTGCTTTTACCATTCCTATGGGACAATACAAATGGAATGTGATGCCATTCGGATTAAAAAATGCCCCTTCTGAATTTCAAAAAATTATGAATGATATTTTTATGCCTTATAGCAATTTCATCATAGTTTATATAGATGATATTTTAGTATTTTCTAATAATATTGAAACTCATTTCAAGCATCTTGATTTATTTTAAAAAATCATTATACATAATGGTTTAGTCATATCAAAGGCTGAGAAAAGTTCCTATACCTTGGACAGATAATCATACTCTTTAGGTTAAGGTTCGTAACCTTCCTTGTCTCACTTTAGCCAATCCTACTTGACCAAAAATTATAGAAACATATGTCTCAGAAATCGGATATGGGGGTATACTGAAGCAACACTCTCCAGTTGATAAACAGGAGTATCTAATACAATTCTACTCAGGCAAATGGAATCCCAAAATTTAAAAATTATTCTACAGTTGCAAAATAAATTCTAGCAATTATAAAGAGTGTTTTAAAATATCAAGGGGACTTATACAATCAAAAGTTTATTATAAATACTGATTGCCAGTCAACGAAATTTATGTTTAATAAAGACTGCAAACATGATGTTTCTAAACAGATGTTTGCAAGATGACTTATTGGCACCATTTGATTTTGAGATCCATTATAAAAAATGACAGATAATAGTCTGTCTGATTTCTTGACCAGAGAATATTTAAGTTCATAAATTAATAATTTTGTCATATATGATGATGAGGCCTAATTGGCAATGCGGCGATTCCAATTATAGAGGACGCGGCAGAAGAGGTAAAGAAATTGAACGAGGTAATACTATTGTCCAACAGGGAAACAAGAAGCTTATAGCACAAACAGGGACTTCAGCCATTGTTAAAGAAAGTCCATTATACCAACAGTTCATGGATTTCATCAAATCCAAAGAAAACAATGACAATCCACAACCATCATCACAACCATCATATGCAGAAGTTGCTCATGAAGAGCAGGATGGTAATGAGGGTTATGAAAAACATGAGAAGAAAGATGTCATACTCCTTCTCAATTATAAAGATCTGCAATGGAAAGAGGAGCAATGAAAGCTCATGGAAAGGTATTTGAAAACTGGGTCATATCCCATCTTGACTTATAAATCAAGAATGCATTATGAGACCATTCTCACAACCACGGGATCAACTGAAATTCAGCACTATTTTCCGATGCATACTAAGAAAGTTTATAACTTTTCTAAAATCATTATAAAAAAGATCTTTACTCGAGAAGACTGGGGATTTAGCACTTTAAAAGAACGGAAATATTTCCATCATGAACAAAGAATTCAGGTAAAGTTTAATTATTAGGATTATATAGATAGTTTTTATAAAACCTTTTTATATGAAAACCCAAACAAAAAGCATTCGTGGTTTATAAAAATATGTTCCCATGTTTATAAATAGGACATACCTAATTGGTTTTGGCATTGGTGGATAAAATATGATCCATCTATTAATATCTTGCCACAAACATTCAAAAGTTTATATATCGAATGGATTGATGTTTCTCCTAAAATCATAAAATTAGAAAATCATAATACAATTATAAATGGGATTGCTAATATGCATTTCTTCATCGAATTTTCCATCCCATGGATCATGAGATGGTCAGTAGAAGTGGGTTATACCCCTGAACAAATTCCTTGTCTACAACGAGCCTATTATATAAGGTTCTGAAAAAAGTTATTACAAAAGACCAATGCAGGTGTTTTGAATGGACAAGAACTCATAGATCAGATGACCTCGACAATTGAAGGTTATACCAAAATAAAAGAAGATCAACCTCAGTCAGAGATTAATAGTCCGTTTCAACATATTGCCAGAAAACTCCAGCTTAAAAAGGGGGTAATATCAAAAGCAGAAATTATAGCATCTTATATGGCAGAAGTAAAAAAGGATTTAATGAAAAATCTGGATGAAGAATTCCCCTCAGATACTTCTATGACATCCATTCATATAGAGGAGGAAGATATTCATGACTCTCAAGACCCCTATGACGCAGACTTTGACATCCACAAATATGTTTCGAAGTTTCAAGATAAAATGGAGGCATCCTCCAACACAGGAAAAGACAAAGGGAAAGAAAATGTGTAATACACAGGAAAGCAGCCGGTGGACCCATCATAAAAGCCACCGAATAGATGGAATCTACCTTAATAAAGTAGATGAATTATTGTACTTTAGTAGGGCCCATAAGTTTTGGCCGTTTTTACTTTATTACTTTTTATCTTTTAGGTTTGTCGGCCACTTGTTAGGCCACTGTTTACTTTTGAGTTTGTCGGCCACATAGTAGGTGACTTTATTCGTAAGGATCCATTATAAAAGGATCTAGAGGTTGAAAGTAGAGGGCAGGCTTTCGCCAACTACTCTCTCAACTCTTTGTAAAAACTCTGTACAATAAAAGCATAAGTTTTGCTTTACATCCTCCTGTACTGAGCACAATCTCTTCATCTTAGGTAATTTAAATTTTTATGATGATGTAAAATCAATAAGTAGATAACTTGACAAAACATAATGTAGACTGTCGAGGCTATTTGCAAAATCAAATGAAAACAAGCATGCACTCTGGTTTAAGTTCAGAGAAAGCGATCAAGTAGGTTTTTCGTTACTAACACTTGTTGTAATTAATGTAATTACCAGACAAGTTCAGTTGATGGATTTGGAAAGTGATTTACAATAATTGACAATGATTGAACTTTGTTAGTTAATGCGACAGTTAAGATTCTCACATCGAAAATGGAATTGAAACATGAACTCCTTATATAGTTTTGGACAATCCTCAACCTATAAGTTAGCTTTTGAGATTGAGTTAGGCCCAAAATTCATTCTTTACATGGTATCAGAGTCAGACCCATTTCAATTCTATGTTCACCGATGTTGGGTCCCCAAATTATGTCATATGCGCTCCAGTTAACGGATCTGTGGACACGCGAGAGAGTGTTGAGAGTTCCACATCGGAAATAGAATGGAAACATATCTCTTTATATAGATTTGGACAATCCTTACTCTATAAGCTAACTTTTGGGATTAAGTTAAACTTAAAATTCATTCTTTATCGCGCCTATATGTACAAGAAGACAAAAGCGGTCAAGCCCAAAAGTGATGTGTCTTGGACACATTTTGAAAAAAAGTGGGGTAAAAAGTTGCCTATAGTCAGACGGATATGTCAAAGAAATTTGATCTCAAGTTCCCTAAAGTAAACTACATGGGCTTGTGTTGGTATATTCCTTTCAATTATTAGAAAAGGATACATGCATTAAATTTGATAATCTTGTTTACAAAACATTAACTGCCAAAACTCTGGCGCTATAAAGTCCATTATTTTGACCTACTGCTGATGTTGAATCATCATCAGCATTATTATTAATTATTGATATTGTTTCAAAAGTTTGGCTTCTCGTTTATGGCAATGGTTATATTTCATTATTTTTTTGGTGGTTTCACTTTCAATTAAAAGCTTATTCTATTTGTTACGTGACATTAGAATAAATAATAATTAACTAAGGAAAACGTAGCCTTCCAAAGTTACTAATTATGTTTTTTTATTCTATTGTTAAATGGAATGTATACCGATGACGTGTACTGATTTTTTTTCTTGCATCAACTGATGATTTGACACGTATACATTTTTTTTTAAGCAAAAAATAATTGATTTGACACATAAAATATCAGCACTTAGTGATTACGACGCTAATAACAAGCATTAAAATTGAGAAGAAAAAAATAGTAATTTTGTGGCGCACCGTCATACTACTTGTTTTTTGTGAGTAAGAAAGCATTTTCACTTATTAAATTTCATTGAATGAGAGGTTTACTCTAATTAATTAGAGAACATTAACATATTATTAATGTCATTATGGAAGCCACATATTTGATCTACATTTGGCGCTCAAGTTCTAGTGCCAAATGTACCTGATTTGGAAGAGTTTAAAATTTATGCATCGAAAGTACTATTATTTTAGCAAATCGCCTAGAATTAGTTATTGGGGTGATTACACAAGCTTGAGATGGTCAAGTCAAACTTGATAAAAATATTTGAAGTTTTCTTGCACAAGTTAGATTTACTAAAACCTAAGTACTTTAGACAACTATATGTCTGAAGTTAGTCCCGGCTGAACTTACTAATTTTTAGGCACAATGGCTATGACTGATTCCAAACTCTGACTATTTAACAAGAGAGGTTGATTTTGAAAACTGTTGGAAATTTGCCTTTGACGGGGAGGTGCGTCCATCCATATTTAATGAATTAAACACTAGTGTTCCGCATGTTGGAGGCTTTGTCTCTTCACACATGCATAATCTACTAAGTGAGTAGATGACCGTAGGGCAAAGAATCGTCAAATTTTGTTGAGAAATGAAAGAGATATTGATCCGCGAAGTAAGGTGTTTGAGGCATGAAAATATGGTGTGAGACAAATCTACCACATCAGTGAAAAAAAGAAGAATTGCTCTCTTTATAAGTCTCTAAAGTGGTTAAGGGTTTGGGACCCCACGGGGTATCCCATGTGTTTAAAGGAGGGAGGACCTAGATGTGCTTGGGTTCAAGGCACACGCGCGCCGCCGTCGCCTGCCTGTCCGGTCCGGTCCGGGGTCGTGGGATGTGGGGACTTTCTAATATTATCTTTTTGGACCCCAAATTGCTTAATATTTACAGTTTGGTCCCTAGAGTTTCTGAAAAGGTGAATTTAGCAACAACGGAAGGCAGAAAGTTTCTGCCTACCGTTTGGACTGATTTTTGGAGCATTAACTTGCCATTACTTGACTGTTAACTCCTCCATAAACAACCCTCTTTTATTGGCCATTAACCTGCCATTAACAGCCTCCCTAATGATCATTAATAGCCCTCACTAATGGCTCTTAAACATCCATGTCTTGGGCAGTTAAGCAACCTCCCTTGTGCTATATATTGATGCATTTTGTCTCATTAAACAGTGATGAAAAACACAGAACATAAACACACGAAATACACAAAACAACCACATAGAAAAACAACAGTGAGTAAAAACTCACCTATACACAAGATATACACACTCGACTCTAAACGTACACAATCTTGTCTTAAGGTAACCATCCACAAACTTGTATTTAGTGTTTCTTGATTTCAGGTCATCAAGATTCAAGACTCAACAACTTTGCGGCAGCTTTGAAGATTGGCTATTTGTTTATCCTTTCGAACACTTGTAATATTTATTTACTTCCCGTACTGCTTTACAATAGTACCCAACAAAAACCAGATAAAACCAAACTTATCCAATCCTTTGTATCCAATTTTCATCAGCTTATTCTAGAAGGATATAAACCAACATATAATAAGTTGCAGAATAAGCATAGATCTAATAGAAGAAAGAGATCAACGTTTACAGGAAAACTCTGATCAGATATATAATCAGAAAGAGATTATTAAAGAATTACGAAATAGGATAACATTAAACAGTGAGCAGTTAAGACAAAAAGAAGAAGAAAATTTGAAACTACTGGAAGATAAATTAAGGGAAATAATTAGAAAAGACAATGCATTAAAAGATTTAAATGATATAATAGAAGAACAGTATAAGTACATAAACTTACTTAAGTATGGATAAAGGAAAAGAAATAATAGAAGATTCTAAAGATTCACACTATCAAATGACTACGTATGAAGGAGGATCAACCCAAACACTAAGCTTTAAACCGGAAATTTATCAAAAAATACAAGATAAAAAAGAAGAACTATCTATAAAGAAAATATTTAAAACTAAATGGTTTGAAAGGAACAAAGAGATAAGGTATATAGCACACAAACATGAAAACATAATAGATACAACAAGCGTTAATGGAAGGACTAAAATCAACCTAATAACAAATGAAGTAATAAAAAGAGAATTGACAAAACTATCTACCAGAGAAGCCAGAAAATATAGAAACATATATTTCGGAGGAGTAGAATTTACTATAAAAGCATACTTTCAAAAGAATATCGATACACAAATACAAATATACATATTAGACGATAGGATACTAGGAAACTTGCAAGATGCTTTAATATCAGTAGTAAAAGGAAATTTAATATATCAAAAACTAAAATTTACTGTACAACCAGACTTTAGTATATCATTAAAAGACGAACATAAAGACTTAGCATTAATCCTATATTACAAATTGGATGGAATAACCATGCCGCCAGGAAGCAAAGTAATAAGCATTGAAACAAAAATGATATATGCCTTAACATGTAATCACCATGTTAGAAGAAAACATGAAATGAACATCGTAGTACCAAGAAATATTAGAACCAATATAACATAAGGAAAACTCCAAAATAACTATACCAGAGGAAATATATATGGACTTTAATACTAGGACCCTTACACCCTCGAAAAGATTAATACCGAGAATAGAAGGATCCAAATTAAGTATCACAAGAGATCAAAATAGGTCACAACAGCCCAGAATACTAGATTTAATAAATATAAACACGAGTATATTAAAGGTTAAGGTAATAATATTCAAAGGAATAATAACAACAGATTGTGTAGCAGAAATAAACACAGGAGCTATTAAAAGCTTTATACATATAAGCAAAATAAATGAAAATGATTGTGAACTAATGGACCCACAAACGTATAATTATCCTAAAAATGATAGAGAAATAATAATTACTAAGAGTATTAATTTAAGATTCAAAATCCAAGATCTAGAATATAATATAAAGATAGGAGTAATAGAATATGACAGCTTCAACGAATTACTCTTAGGAAGTGATTTCTTAACAATGATAAACTATAAAATAAATAATAACGGAATAGAAATAAACGATCAAGGAAAAACGCGATTCATAAACAAAGTATGAATATACAAAAAGAAATAATCAAGAAAAAACAGAAATTAAAAGAAATAAAGACAATCTTATCAGAAGACATATATTCCCAACTAAAGTACATGAAATACAAATCAAAAGAAATAGAATTAGAAGAAAAAATAAAACAGTTAGAACAACAATGTGATATGTTCGATAAAATATGGATAGATATGGGAAATGGATGGAAGAAAAGAATAAATAATCTTGACTAATAATAACGAAAAAAATACAAGAACTATGGGAAGAAATAATACTAAAAGAAAAACTAAAAAGTACAATAGCAATAATGGATGAAGTAAAAGAAGATCAGAAACGTACCCAACAAATGATGAGAGAAGAACTGACTAATCTATTGAATACATCTGAAATACCAACGTTTAAAATAATACTGGAGAAGCTAAATATAATATTAGAAGACAAAAACAAAGGTAAAGAGATTGCAGAAGATAACGAATCAAGTACAAGTAAAGAAAATACAATAGTTAAAACTATCACAAGACAACCTGAAATAGTACCAATAGATGCATGTAGAAGAAGTAAAAAATGAAGAAAACGAAGAAATAATAAAGGAAAATAACCAGATAATGGAAGCCCTACAAAAAATAAAAAGAGTAAATGCTATTATAGAAGAAGAACCTGAAAGTGACATAGAGGAAGAATATAATAGACCAGAAGAAACAGAAATAGAATCATATGATATAATAAACGAAGATGCAAATGATTATCCTGAAGAAGAGTTAGTAGACCCTAACTTAGAAGTAATAGAAAGAAAACGAACCAGATTACCAAACTATATACCAGCAGGACAACAAGCTGAATTTAGAGAATTTGTAGGATCAATGGCACAAGGAGTAAATTATAACAGATACTTTCTAGACTTAGACAACGTTTATGATGAACAAGAAATAGGAAGAAGAATAACAGATTGGAATCTAGGAATGTATATAGCTATAATGAACTCTACACATACGGAAAACTTAGACTACATGTATGAATTAATATCGAGAACATTAATTGGAAAAGTAGCATATTGGATAGAATCTATAGCGTATCAACTAAGGGGAGAAGTACTTAGCCACGCAACAGACTGGAAATCCATGCTAATGATATTTGATATTATACTAAAAAGAGAATTATTAGGAGAAAATGGCTAGTAGCCAGGGAAAACGTATTCGCAGAAAGAAAAATTGAAATAATAATGAGCCTAAACAATATGAAGTGTTGTAAGATTAATAAATTACCAGAATATACGATTAGCTTTAGCAAGTTCTTCTATGAAGCAAGATTCTTGCCAGAAGAAGGTCTTATATATCAACAACTTTATTATGACCATCTACCAACACCGTATAATACTGAAATATCAAAAGAATATACCCAACTAGAACCAAAGGAAAACACATTGGGAGAAAGAATACGAGTACTAAGAGCATACCTAATGAGAAAATGCGAAGAGTTTAGGATGCAACAAAAAATTAAAAAGGATAAAAAATTAGGATTAAGAGAAATATGTGGATTTACAGAAAAAAGATTAGTGTTCGGATGCGAGGAAAAAAGAAATGAGAAAAAATATAAAAAGAGAAAATGCCAAACAAAGAGATACAGGAAATATAATAAAAGCTTTAAACATGATTACAACAATAAACCTTATTACAGACCTTACTGGAAAAAGAAGTTTAAAAGGTATAAAAACACCCCGGAAACCAGAAGAAAATTTAGATATAAGAGAAAATTTAGGAAAAGAAAATACGTAAAACCTATTAATACAGAAAAAACTAAAGAATGTACTTGTTGGAATTGCAATGAGAAGGGACATTATGCTAACAAATGCCCGAAGCTAAAGAAAAAAGGAATAAAATACATAGATACAACACAATTTATAATGAGCTTACGACAGATTAAAGAAGACAATGATAAATGGTATGAATATGAAGACTTTTTTATTAGTCAAACAGATGAAGAAAATGAATCAGACTTAGAAAATGTCCAGTTCATTAAACAACAATCAGAAAGTGAAACTACTTCTGAATAAAATGAATACATTAGGAAGAGAGAAAAACAAATTATTAGAGGAAAGAGATTATTGGATACAATGCGACCAATATATTAGATACAAATTAGTTACGACTTCAACTACTAATGAAACAGGAAACAAATATTATTTGGATAGACATAAAAAGGTTACAAAAAACCTTGGGAGAATAATGGAAAGAATAAGCGAAATAAACAGGAGACTTGTTGAAATAAGAAAACAAATACAAATTCTAATGATTGATGAAAATATTAGTCAAGAAGTAAGAGAATATGAACATGATGAAGATCTCCAATAGAGGTTAAGAGATATGAATATTGGATAAATGGTAGCAATATATATAGAAGCCCACATAGAATACAAGCCTAATAAAATGATAAAACAAATTTTTTTTATTCACAACGGAGCAGATTTATGCTTAGCAAGAAAAGATGTATTAGAATCACACAGATGGAAAAGAACCAGAACTCATAGAGCTAAGGTATCAGGATTTAATGAGCAATCAAAGGAATTAGATATAATAGCAGAAAACATGAGAATAATATTAGGAAAAACTATATTCAGATTACCAATAATTTACCAATTGGATAATATGAAACAACAAGTGTTGTTAGGAAATAACTTCTTAGATTATTTTAAAACACAAGTTATAGATAGTAACACTTTTACCTTACAAACACCTTGTAATAAATGGATAGTATTAAAAAGAATATTACTAATACATACATTAAGATTATGTACTATAAAGAGTTATAGGAACAATAACCTACAGTTATTAAAAGAAAAATATCTGAATACATTAAAAACAAACTTTGGAGAAAATCCAATCCAATTATGGGAAAAAGAAAAAATATATGCAGAAATCAAGCTAATAAACGAAAATGAAATAGTAAGGTCAAAACCTATCAGATACAACCCAACAGACCAAGAAGAATTTAAGACTCAACTAAAAGAATTATTGGATTTAAGACTAATACAAGAAAGTAAAAGCCACATAGTAGCCCAGCCTTTTTAGTAAGAAAACATAGCGAACAAAAAAAAGGAAAAGCCATAATGGTAATAGACTATAGAGAATGTTGAACAAGAAACTGGAACTGTTTTGTGTATGCTGAGTCGAGTGTGACACTAACAAAAAGACTATTTGATGGATATTTTTTACCATATAAAAGAAACCTTATTAACAGATTTTTGTCTTAACTGCTCGCTGTTTAATGCTATTCTATTTCGTAATTCTTTAATAATCTCTTTCTGATTATATATCTGATCAGAGTTTTCTTGTAAACGTTGATCTCTTTCTTCTATTAGATATATGCTTATTCTGCAACTTATTATATGTTGGTTTATATCTCTATTATATCTAAGAGGTTTTTCTGCTACTATTCTGAGTTCTTCCAATTTATTCTGACGTTCTATTATCCTTTGTTCATCCATAGTGTTCTATCTCCATTCTTATATCTGCTTTTAGATTGTATATCATAGCATCCTGTTCGTTTATTCTAGTGTTTATTTCTATTGTTCTCCTGTACGTATTCATAGCATCTTCTAAGTGTGTACCTATGTCTTCTAATTCATTTTCAGAATATTGTTCATATGATTTATCCTTTATTCTTTTTACAGCTAATATCGCTTCTTGAATTCTCATTAGTGTTTCATTTTCCTTTATATATTTTATTAAGTAATGTCTAATCTCATACCTTTTCCATAGTAGTTTATTCATCAAGTTAATATTTTTAAATGCATAATTCGTTTTCATCTTACAAATTTAATCCTTTTACAGGCTTTGATACCAATTCGAGGGCGGATATTTTCTTCATCTAATAACCCTAAAGAGGGTAGGAATATAGATGGTAAGTTGATAAAGTTTTTTCAGAGTTTATCAAATAGTAAGCATGTAATAAGGAAGTGCGTTGTATTAACTCAAATTTCATTTTTAATAAAAGACTATAACCTATAATCAGTGTAAGCATCATAATTGCAGAGACTAACATTTATCCAGTTAATAATTTAAAACATACTAGTCTAGAAAACATACCTCTTAATCGGGATTTCGGATCATCGGAGAACATATCATATGCCCTAACATAGCAATAATATTTTAGAAATAACAACAATAACTATGTCATAATTTCAAACAAGTTAGGATCGGCTATATGAATCTTGACTGATCATGTTTCCTCGTTTAACCTTAGAATAATTTAGCAAGTACTAGTGATTTATAATCAACTCATATCGTCCACTAAGGTGATTCATGCTTTCTCCATATAATTAATCAAATATGACATAACATTTGTGTGATTATAAAAATTTCTAATTAGTCATCAATTTATTAGCCATTTAGGCTATTCCTGCTTTCTCCATATAATCAAACATGACATGACCACCGGAATCCTTGTACCTCTGCTTCGCATGAGCATCACATTCGTCTAGAACTTCACATAAACACGACGAGGCATCCACCACGAAAGTTAGTCGACGACTAGCATCATCGACTTCCTGATTCCAAACCGCATGGTGAGAATACAATGCAACTTCAAATCAATGTCGTGGTGCATAACACGTATTTTCGTCTTTTCATCGTTAAAGGAGGCGGGGATCGCGTAAGTAGAAGGTGTAGAAAATTCATTGGGTGAAATCCATAAGCTTTGAGGAAGTACGTCGGAAAACATAGACTCCTATAAGTACATAAGAACTTATAGCTCCGCTGACTTAAATGATTGTTCGAACTCCCAAAAAATATTATAGCCTTCGTGTCGGATCCTCTAAAATGCACTACTTTTGGAGGATATAGAACTGAATAAAAGCAAAACATGTAGTTACACTTACCAAGAATAAAACAGTTCCACAGTGCTTGACAACTTCAAGATTCACCCGGACATCATCCAAACTCCTGAAAATGTAATTTTTTTTTCTTACAGAGGTATCAAAATAAGGAAAAAGAGGAAAGGGAAAACTCTTAAATGATTTTTTTAATAGACGTATCAGAGCAATAAATGATTGAATTTCAGTGGATCGCGGTAGCACGACCACTCTTCCACTTTCAATTAATATCATGTCGCGTATTTAATTCATATGTAAGGAGTTCAATAGCTCGATGAAAATCGTACTTCAATGAGATCATTGTGACCCTTCCTCCACCATGACTTTGCCAAAGACACATACCCTTTGTCCCCTTAGAGAGCTCATAGTTTCACTTAATGATATAAATAAGTCACATATTTTATCCCTCCACTAAAAAATTCAAATACTTCAGAATCAACTTATCCTTAATGCAAATGAATTTTCATACTTACCTATGTACTTGTTCTCCAAGTTTAAAATAAGCCTCCTAGACTCTTCAACTGCCACAAAATTATCACTCAAATTAGAAAGTTTCTAGCCAAATATAATAATACATATGAAGTTGCATTGAGCTAAAATACAATGTCTTTCTCAACTACTTAGCACGGGTACAAATACGGAATAACTTTGTTCCACAATCAAATCAAATGAAATAAAATATTTGATAATTAGGATGTAGATATTCTTATGTAGTCTTGTATTGATGTATATATTATTGTATTCAAGGAATGAAATAGACATGGAAAATATTTCCTTCATAGTATCAAGAGCTACCCACCTTTACAGTTAAACAATGTCTTACATGCACCCAAACTTATTAAAAATTTGGTATTTGTGCGTCGTTTTACCACTAACAACAATATTTCTGTTAATTTTGATCCGTTTGGATTTTCTATGAAGGATTTTCGGACGGGGATGCCACTAATGAGATGTGATAGTACACTGGAGATTTGTATCTCATCACCACCACCACCAACAACCAAGCCACCTCTCCATCAACCTTTGCTGCTTTATCTCCTACTTCATGACATACTCGATTGGGACACCCGGGAGCACATGTGCTAAACTCTCGTCAAAAAAATGCTTATTGATTGTAAACCATCTTTGGGTTCTCATGTTTGTCAATCTTGCGTTTTTGGGAAACATGTTAAATTATTATTTTCTTTATTTACTTCAAACACTATCTCGGTCGAGTGCTGAAACGTAGAATATCGAGGGGTAGCTAATGTTGTCTCTGAATCATGTTGGCTCCATAATCTTCTATTGAAGCTTCATTGTCCGATCGAAAAAGCAACCGTAGTTTATTGTGATAATGTGAGTGCGATATATTTGTCAGGAAACCTTGTCCAACATCAACGCACAAAACACATAGAAATTGATATTTTATTTGTCCGCGAAAAGGTTGCATGTGGACAAGTCCGTGTTCTCCATGTACTATCCCGTTATCAGATTGCAGATATATTCACGAAAAGTCTTCCGCGCATACTCTTTGATGATTTCAAGGACAATCTAAGCATACGAGAACCTCCCGCTAAGACTGCGGGGGACTGTTAGATATTATGTAAATAATCCTTTATTATTCCCATAATCAAATCAAATCAAATCAAATCAAATCAAATCAAATCAAATCAAATCAAATATCTGATAATTATGATGTAAATATTCTTAGTATAGTCTACCATAATTGTAGTCTTGTATTGATGTATATATTATTGTATTCAAAGAATGAAATAGACATGAAAAATATTTCCTTCAATTTGAACCCTACATGATCTTCCGTCAGCAGAGACAAATACAAGATTTGAACTTCATGGTTTCAAGTTTGGAATTCTACCACAACTGATTTGATGTATTGGGTTCGGACTCTATATGTTAATATTAATTTATTGGATTTTTTAAAACATATACTCCTTTAGTCCCAATTTATTTGGCATATTTCAAATTTTAAGAGTCAAAGTCTTTGACCGCTATTTTTTCATATGCCTTTTGAATATTTTGAATTGTTAATTATTGTGACTTACGATATTTCTTACTTAGTTCCCAAATATTTAGATGTTATTAAAAAAAACTTAAAAATTTTATGTTCGAATTTACTGTCAAAATTAAGAAACTGAACTCTCAAAATCTGGACATTGCCACATAAATTGGAAATTTGGGACGGAGGGAGTACATGATTTGCTTTGCACCAAATCTAATGGGCTCCGACGGACCCGTAATTAATGCATCGAGTCCGCTCCTATTTTCCCAGTTTCCGTTTCACGACCCCTAGGCTACACCCTTTGGATTAGAGTCGTCAAAGGAAAGAAAAGGATACCTTCATACGACCAGCTCTCCTTCCAAACCATTCTGTTAACTATGGTAGTGAATCAATCATGTGCCTATATTCTGGTGCTGGCCTACCAATTTTATCCAACGCCTTTTTAGTTTGAGGATAATCAAATTCCTTAATATCGTATCCAGCCCAGGTTCGCCATGTGTCAATATACAAGAGAAACACGAGCATTATAAATATGTCAAAACATTTATGTGATAATAATAATAATTTGGGTTTACACTCCGTGAATTAAAAAGTTATTTCAAGGTGAAATATTTACTTTTTGAAGTGAATTTTGTAGTGGTAAAGTGCTGTCATGGAGAGTTACTTAATGTACGGATTATACGAAGATAACTTTATCGTTACACCGATACAGAAACACCTTCATTGTGTATGTAATTTAAAAAAAAAAAAGAGAATGAAGAGTTATTTGATGCTAATTACCATGTAGGATTTGGTAGATTTTGTCAGCAACTTGAGAGAAGTGAGGGGCAGAAGCCAACTCTTCTCTGGTGATGCCTTTATAAGAAAGATCCGGGAAGGTATCCAAGAACGGGTCGGGTCGGACCAGGGTCGAATAGCTTTGTTCATCAACCTCCTCGGGCATACGAATATGGATCCGAATTCAAACAGGATCTGACCCTCATACCGTTTCGTTGTCTCCACATCAAAGAACACAATGGGATCCTGTTGTCCATCTATGATCATCTCCATTGCAGCTGAGTGAGCTTCAGAAATTTTCACACACACACACAGTGAGAAACTGAGAATATAACTTTTTTGTGTTAAGAGGTGTGTAGAGATATATAGCTCCAAGTTATATATATAGATGCATGTTGTATATATAGGGAATATACTTTGCCTCAAGCAGTGCCCCCTCGGAATATTTTATTTTTTCCCCCACCCCACCCGAGAAGATTAACAGTGTTTCACTTACACTCCAACGTAACTCGAACCCTCAACCTACTAGTTGATAGTGGAGGTGCTCAACCACTAGCAAGACTCACTTGTCTTAGAATATTTTACTAAATATGTATATATAAGAATAAAAAAGGCTCGGACATATAATATTTTTAAAAATTGTTTGATTATACATTGTATTAAGTTTTTGACTCCAACTAACTCAACATTCCGGAGTTGTCAACCATCAACAAGATTCTTTCATTCATTTTGTGATCAAACCAAACAACATATTCAAAAAAACACACTAGTTCCATGCCCTCTTGTTGGCACGATAATGACAATTGATGCTTTGTTGATATTTTTGAAGCAACGTGGCTTTGCATATTTTCCAATAATCCATAAAGGAATTTTTCCGAACCATCCTCGTTGCAACAAATAACAATTGTAAGCCTCTCTTTGTCTTGCTTTCTTCCCTCAAGTTGCTTGGTTGCAAGAGAGTGATCATTGTAACTTTGTAAAACAGACTGTTTCAAAATTAAAAACATCTTTCATGGGAAATTGGTTTATTTTCTCCCTTATTCCAGCATTTCCATGTCTTGCAAACTTTCTCCAAAGCTGATTTAATACCATGTCTTACCTTGAATTTTTCAAGCCAACCTTGAGAAAATTGATGTTCATCTGCAAAAGCTTCATTAATCCTTTGCTTTCTCCAAAATAAGCTCTCCGGTCCCGTTGACTCGATCTTGGTATTGAAGAAACCATTCATAAAGAACCTTCTCCATATCTGGATATTTACATTTGTGTCGCTTAATATCCCCACCCTTCTCAAAGTTGGTGAAAGGTACTCCGAATCTCTTGAGAGTGTTTGATATTGTACCTTGACTAACTTTCAAACGATATTTTTCATCAACCCACTCTTGTAAATCTTTTTGAAATGGTCTCTCTTATACTCACATAATGCTTTATGCATTTGATCATTCATGGATGATTTTGCGATGCCTTTTAGATGAGAAGACATGGTTGGGTGTTATGAATTATTTTATTTCCATATTGAGATTTATATAGTATATGTTTCATTCATCATGCATGAATATATTTAATTGGCTATAATAGTTATTTAAGTGCAACGAATTAATGTAAACATGTATACATTATTTAAGTAATTCCAATGAATTGATACATGCGTCCATGAATATAATAGTTAATTGTATACAATGAATTGATATTATACATGAATATATTTAATTAGTTACAAAGAATTGGTTGATGCATGAATATAATCAATGAAACATATATGAATTCATTTATTTTCAATACATATGTACTAAATTTCTCTTTTAATTAATAAAATATTAATTTATCGATATATTAATATCTCTCTAAATTAATAAAATTTCATGGTCCCAATGTTATTAATTTATAGAGGTTTTACTGTACTTTTTCAAGTAAAAATATTTCCCTCTAAAAACTTCAAACATTTTTATCAAGTGAATTGCATATCACAGCACAACTTCAATTTCAACTAAAACTATTTATTTTAAATATTACCAAATTCATAATCAAACACCTACTAAATAATCTGAAAAAGTATTGGGTATAAATATAAAAAATGGCGCTTGTCGATCACTATAGTAAATTTATTCATTCATTCACTTTTTCAAATATTAACATAGGTTATTAATTTTTTTGTATTCGCCATTGCATGTATATGGGTGAAATATAACGTAAACACAATTATAATTTTCCATAACGGGGCAGTGTAATGTACTGTTATAAATATAAAAATGATATCGCTTGTTTGTATAATAATTTTTTTTTTTAAATATTAATATCGTTTATGAAAAATTCTACATACACCACTGTGGATAAATTATAAAACTACATACGTAAACACGAGACAGATTTTTCATGGTGGGGCAGTGTAGTGTACTAATAGTAACTTTTTTGCTTTTATTAGGAGCTTGGAATTTGAGACTCTCTTTTGCGTAGTCATGAAGTAGTATATAGGAAGCTTACATCTTGTTTCAATACTTACCTAGCTAATACTTATCGTTTCATAATGTATCATAATATTATAATATATTATTTTATAAATATAATATTTATATAAATTGTATGATTTTTTGTTTTTTTAAAATATTTCTATTATTTGATTTGATTGTATCATATTGTCACTATTAAAAAACATAAAATTCCGTCGAAAATCCCCATTTTTTGAAATGGGACCGGAGTGAAATGATTTTCTAGGAATTAGATGAAAATGCATTCTTATGAAAAATATTTTACAAACACTAAGCGAATCAAATATGAAAAAAAAATTAAAATATTTTCTAAGATAATTTCCTCCATACAACGTACACTTTTAGTCAAAATTCCCTTTTTTTTGTCTCCTTAAAAGCTCGACATTTTTTTTTTGTTTTTTTTAATTTGAATGTAAAAAGGAAGATCAATAGTGAGAAATACAATCTTAGAGAGCAAGCTTCTTAAATTTATTGGATATATGTCTTGTCCTTTTTTTTTTAATTTTTTTTTACTTTTGGTATGGTGGAAGAAACCGTCTTTAATCTTCTCACTATCTTTAATTTAGCCATCAACCTATCAAGGACAACGAAAATCTAAAGTTGTAAAAAGGCAGGAAGATATGTATATACATTGGTTTTCTAGTCCATTTGGGGCTTCAACTTTCAAATAAAATTTAGTTTCGAGCCAATAAAGATTGAAAAGATTAACTCAAGAGTCCTGATAAAATGTTTTACTTTGCATCGAATTAAATAGCAAATATACATTTTTCTAGTTGAATTTACTCCTCGTTGTATTCAATGACAATGACTTAAGGTTTTTTTTTTTTGGGATAATTATTCAAAGAACAATAAATGTATTATTTTAAAAAGTTACTCATACCCCAAAACTAAGATATGTGAAATGGTGGATTTCTAAATGTATGTGGATCTCGTCCGGGAAACAGAGATATCAACATTAATAGCAGGTTTGATTACATAATTGAGTAGGTTGACAGATAAGAAGATTTGTTCAACAATAATGCAAATTACGTTTAACACTTTTGAAAATAAAATTTCTGCCTAATACATAGACACTCCCTTAAAATTGTCATTAATTTTCATTGCTGTACCACCAAATTTGCTATCGAAGAAAACACACACCAAAAACAAAAAGCAAAAGATGTAGAAATAATTACATCTGTTTCTATCTCTTAATTTCGTCTAGCTAAACTTGTTTAAACATAACTTCACTATGATATTTTTTATGCTCATGCAATAATTTCATGTTTCATACAAGTCCTAAGTTTAATTGCCATAGAGTCCATTCCAATAGGTTGCAAAATGTCACAACATTCTCTTCTGTTACCATCCTGTACAGGAAAACAAAGATTATATACATATATTAAGAACACTTCAAAACAAATACTCTTATTGGTCGCAAACTTTTATAATAAAAATCTCAATATTTATATTGAAAAAATTCATCAAAGAAAGTATTGTTTAACTCTTTAAATAATAATAGTGTCATATAAAAATGACATAGTATTAAAGTGCTAATAAATATGCATAAAGTTAAACTTGAAATGCATAATTTAGGGGTCCGAAAAAAATATTCATCTATTTTTACTCTATAGACTATAAAATTCTTTTTTTTTTGATTTTTTAAATTCCGAATTGATCAATACTAAAAAAAAGGGACACTTCGGTGCAACAACCTGAAGGGGGTTTGATCGATGTATACAACCTATTTCAGTGACTGATTTACATCACATGGAGCTAACTTTATCATTGCTCCAATTTTTCACTTTCATGACTAAAAAAGCAATAAAATTGACCTCGGGAGGCCGGTTTTCTGGCAAACCCGACCTCAAAAGGGAGGTCGGTAAAATTCAAAACCGACCTCTAATTTAAAATACATCCATCTTTAATGCAGTATGATAAATTTCTACCACTAGACCATTTGTTCTTGTTTGTTTAAAATTTTAATTTTTTAAATTTATTCTCTTCAATTCATTTTCTCGCAGAAAAAAACTGACTTCTGGAGGTCGTTTTTTTATTTTTTTATTTTATATATATAAAAAATGACCTCGAACGCAGTATATAAAATGAAAGGGAGGGAGTAGTAATTAATTACTATATATGCAAAGTAAACTTACCCCAACATGAAGCTTATGCATGGGAGAAAACACACGAATTTTCAAGACTCCATCAATAGAATGATCATCATTGCCACTCGAGCCACAACTCCTAGGAGTTTTCTTGACATATGTTGTAACAATATGATTCAACCTAGTCCCCTCCACATTATCAAAAAACAAAACGTTTGGAACTTCACCACAATTATTACTCTTTAATTCTCTTACATTAAACATGTAAGGTGGCCATGCTCCTTTTCTCCATTCACCAAATGTCTCAATTGGCCTTTCAAGATAACTTTGTGAGTGAATTTTGTCATAAATTTGCACTGAATAACCCCATGAAACCGAAAATGTCCAATTGTGTTTATTGTTGTAACATGTACTTTGTTGCAATAGTCGAGATTGATCAACATTTGCTGCTTTCATTAGATGGTTAACGGCGTCGTATCGGTTCATTGAAGGGAAAATTGGAGCTACTAAGTCAAGGTGATGGAGTGATAGGAATGGTGATTGTGGATGAGCTGATAAAAAACCGGATATGTCGCCTCGCAAGTCAATCTGAAATAACATGAGAAAGTCATTTTCTGATGTTCGGTTATTAAAAAATAAAAACAGGTCAAATTAGAGGAAAAATAAGTTCATTCTCGCTTATGGGCAGATCATATCGTTTGGCATACGATTATCTTGAATGTTAACTTCATATTACTTATTTCAGCTAATACTAAGACATTTCATTAATAGATAATCTTTAGTGCTTTAAGATTTAATCAAAACGTTGTTCAATTTACTTCTACCTTCGTCCCATTTTATGTGATGTTATATGATTGTGCACATAGTGTTAAAAAAACAATATTAAGACTTGAGTGGTTTAAAGCAAACCGTAAAAATTTGAGTGACTATAAATAATTAGTATCCCATCAAGGATAAATTGAGAAGTCGAAAGTAATTTAGAAAGTTAGCATTTTTTTTGCACAGAGTAAAAAAAAAAGCACATCACATAAATTTAAAAATCTCATTTCTCTTTAGAAAAATAAAATGGACTCTCATCTTTTTTAAACTAAAAATGATAAGATTAGTAAAGGAAGGTCTAGCTCACCTTATTTATACTTTTTTCGTTTGAGGATATATATTACAAAATAAGCCTCCAAGGCTAGATGCGGATCTATAATGTATATATTTGATTATGAGCCGAATTATTATTTTGTATTAATTTGAGATCGATAGTGTATGAATTCATACATTTCAAAGCATGAATCCGTCTCTGATCGAGGCACTCTGTATGGTGGTATATTAACTTAAATAAAGAAAAATTAACATGATCATAGGGTAAAGGCTAAAGAGTTAGATTACCAACCTGATGAAACCCTTTTTCTAGTGTAATGGCGACTCCTAAATCAGATATACATGCTTGTAAAATGTGGTCACTTCCATACAAAGTTGGATACCTCTTTATACATGTATCCATGTTCTTAGCCACAGCTTGTGCTAAAGGATAACTCAAAGCATAACCAGCACCACCAAATGCCATTTGAAATGACATCCCAAAATTACTCACAATACACTCTGAATTCATCCCAATATAATAGTACTTTGTGTGATCATACTTGGAAAGCACGTCGACTAAATTGTCAATCATTAGCACAGTGTCATCATCAGCCATAACGTACCACCTGACATCCGGACCATGGTTTTCTGCAAATATCTCCTCAATCACTCTCACCATTCTAATCGCAAATGGCATCCTGTGTTTGTTGTAAGGCACGTATCGCGAATTGTCATTAGAAATTCTAAAAGGAGGAGAGGTAATAGGCCATGGTAAGTGTTCATTTGGGGTCCTATCCAAGAAAATATACCCCCTAGTTATATTTGGTTTCCACCAAGAATGTATGTACCATTTTTTGTTTCCCCATGTGTTTGATGAGGCTGCAATTCCAAAAACTAAATGGCTAATATTTGTTTTATTATTGGAATAATAGTATGGTTTTGATGACTTGATTTTGTTGTTGGTTGGAAAAAATAGTAATAGGGATGATGATGATTGATAACATGGATGATTGGAGAAGAAAAAGTAGACTAGATATAGAATTAGGGTTAAAAAGACTAGGGATTTGCATAAACTTCCATTCAAGAACAAGTTGTTGGACAAAGTTTTTTGTTTAATATTTAGGATAAAGGCCTTATTTGGGGAATCAATACTAGTACTTTTTTCTAATGACATTCTTCCTATAACTAGGTTAATTTTGAACTTTTGATGAAAATGAAAGAACCCAAATATAGGTTAACTAATAATGAATCTTCTTTAGAATGTTTTTAAGATAAAGACTTATGACCTAATCACATGTTAGGACCCATAGTGAACGTTTAATTACTTGTTATACACAAGGTTGGTGCAAAATATGTCACATTCATCATGTAATTGAATGGAAAATTAACGTGATCATGAGTAATTCAAGACTCTTGTTTTTTTTTTTTGGGAGCTAATTGATTTAAATCACAACACACATGCATGTAGCAACTTAATGGTTTCTTCTCGTGAGACATAAATCCAAATTACATAAGAAAATGACTTAAATTTTCCCTCCATTACTTATTGAATTAATTTTGAGGTTAACTCTTTTTCAAATGCTACTTATAGCATCCTTTTTATATAAACTCATTTATTTTCTTTAAAATTTTGTGAGTTAATTGATTCTTTTGTTAAAAAGGACCTTAAGAGAATTCCGTGGGACAAAATTCTCAATGGCATATAGTTTCTGTTTGGAGAAGAATCAACAGAATAGCTAATAGCATAAAAATAGATTCAAGTAAAGTATAAAGGAACAACTTATATGCTTTTTTTTTTTTTATGTCCATAAGCCTACTAAATAAGAAGATTGTTTATCTACTAAATGAAAATATATTTCATACATTTTTATCTTTGTATCATTCTATCAAAATTACTAACTTGACATTATCTAAATTTAGAGCCGAGGATCTATCATAAACAAAACCTTCCTACCTCACAAAAATAGGGGTAAAGTCTTTGTACATTCTATCCTATATATCTTCTCCCAACCCTACTTATGAGATTACACTGTGTATGTTATTGATGTTGTTGTTGTTGTTATTTTGTAATTAAGAAATAAGAAAATTAAGGTTTTTCTCGTGGGCTATCATTTCACAAAACTCACATTGATCATGGCCACCACAAAATAGAAATTAATTGTAAAACTCATTGCTAATCTGTCACTAAATAGCCTGTAATTAATAGATTTTTTTTGATAATCCGTTGCTAACCTATCGCTAAATAAAATTAGCTATAAATGTTTATTGTCTGGCAACATAAGTTGCCCGTCTCTAATTTAACTTTTTAATGTCAATTGTTGGTATATTAAAGGACCAATCAATTTCTAGGACATAGCTAAATTTTTGTTATAAATAGATTCAGAATCCACAACAAAATATAGGGGTAGATGTCAATTGTGTTATTTGAGGTCATCACATAAATTAAGAGTACTCAATGCCTTATAAAAAAGAAGGCATGAGAAAGATAGAAGAAGATAAAGGGAAAAAAAAAAGAGTATTTATTATTATTTCCATTTTGCTCCAAACTTTTTGATTCCTTTGAAAGAAATAATCTCTTGATTATTTTCATTAATAAAAGAGAATGTATACAATATACAATTTTCCATAATAGAAAATCTATTCCTATTCTAATCCCAAAACTCTATTCTACTTGCACAAAATTCTATAATTATGGTAAATATACAATTCTAATTATGCTACAATTTGTACCAATTCGGTACACACTACAACTATACAAAAAACCAAGGTACTTTTTGAATGTGACAATGAAGATCTAGAGACTAAATATACATAGGATATACATGTGCATATTGTGTATATCTTATGTATATTTAGTATATTTAACGTCGATGCATTCATATGCTCAACCCTGAGATCATGAATAAACAAACACACATGATGTATGTCATACGTAATATCTGGTCTCATGAACGTAAGATACTGAAGGGCCCCTGCAAGACTGCGATAGCGGGTCAGATCCTCATAAGGGGAGCCAGCTGCAGCACCCAACTTGGGTTTAGTATCAACCGGAGTGGAAGTGGACTTACAAGATGACATCCCAGCCCTCTCAATGATATCAGCTGCATACTTCCTCTGGGATAAGAACAATCCACCTGCATGACGAGTGACAGCAATCCCCAAAAAGTAACTCAAGGGCCCCAAGTCATGCATAGCAAACTCAGAACTGAGCATTGTCATGAACTCATGATAGACTGACGTAATACATCAGTTGAGACAGTCAAGATAATATCATCCACATATAACGGTATATAAGCCAGGGAAGAACCACGATGATATATGAACAATGAATTATCAGACATGATGTGAGAGAACTCAATAGTCGAAACATAGTCTGCAAACCTCTTATACCAAGCCCATGGGGACTGCTTAAGCCAATACAAGGACCTCTTCAATAAACAAACATGATGAGGATATTTGGGATCCCTAAATCCCAAAGGCTGATGCATATAGACTGTCTCCTTAAGATCACCATGTAAGAAATCATTCTTCACATCTAACTGATGAATGGGCCATGCTTTCGAAAGAGATAAGCTGAGCACAATTCGAATGGTAGCCGGCTTGACCACCAGACTAAATGTCTCACCCTAATCCACACCAACTTGCTGAGTTTTACCATCACCGACCAAACGAGCCTTATGCCTCGCAAATGAACCGTTAGAATTGTCCTTATGAGCAAAAATCCACATAGACCGAATAATATTAACACCATATGGACGGGGCACCAACTCCCACATCTTATTATCAATAAGAGCATTATATTCGTCGATCATAACAATTTTTCAATTCGGGTCATTTAAAGCAGACACAAGGTTACGGGGTAAAGGGGATTTAAGAACATTAGAATTTAAATTAAAATGTCTTTTTGGTTTAAAAATATGTCGTTGACTACGAGTGACCGGTCTATGACTTGGGGGAGAATTGGGCAGATTTTGGGAATTATCGGGACTTGTGACGGACTGGCTAGCAGGTAGTGGGCCTGCTGGCCCAACTTGGTAACTGGGTCCGAGACAAGAAACATGGACTAGGCCAGTACTGGACCCGACTACAATATCACAGACTGGGCCAGAATAGATGACCCAGTTGCTGGACCCAGGACTGTAGGTGACGATGTGACGGGAGGACCAACGGGCAGTGGGCCCACTGGTGGATTTTGGGTACGGGACAATTCTGATAAATGGTGGATAATATATGGGGAGACACCGTCGTCCAAAAAATTATACGAACTAGGCACGAGACTACTCACTTTAGAAAATGAAAATTGGGACTCATCAAAAATAACTTGGCGACTAAGGATGATTTTATTTGACGATAAATCAAAGCATTTGTAACCACGATGATTAGACGGGTAACCCAAAAACACACAAGGAGTAGACTGAGCTTGAAGTTTATTAATTGTGGTGGACGGAAAGAGTGGATAACAAAAGCACCCAAACACCCTAAGATGGGAATATGAAGGAGTCTTATTATATAAGATATGAAGAGGGGAGGAATACGTCAAGCCTTTGATAGGAAGTATGTTAAGAAGATATGTAGCCATGTGTAGAGTATGATGGCAAAAAGAAGGGGGTACGGAAGCATGAATCAATAAAGTTCGGACAATGTTATTAATGGTACAATTTTTCGTTCGGCTTTCTCATTTTGTGAAGACGTATGAGGACAAGAAAAATGAAAATTGATCCCATTATTTGCACAAAACTCCCGAAACACCCCATTATCATATTCTTTGCCATCATCACATTGAATATTTTTGATTTCCCGTTCGAATTGAGTTCTAATAAATGCTCAAAATTTTAAGAAAGTGGAAAAAACTTGAGATTTTTTGCTATTGGAAAAGTCCATAAAAAATTAGAATAATCATCCAAAAAATAGAACATAATAACGATGACCCAAAGAACTGAGAATATGAGATGTCCATAAATCGCTATGAATAATATCAAATGACATTAAAGTATGAGAATTAGAGTCTACAAAAGGCAACCTAACAATTTTTCATAAAGAACAAGATTGACAATTCAGAGTACTACGCGTACCCTTACAAGAAATATAATTATGTTTATCTAAGGAAGACAAAATAGACGACTCCGGATGACCTAGACGAGGATGCCACAAGGAAGGAGCAAGAGCTACAAAAGTTGATGGCAATGCTTGACACGAGAGACCGGAACGTGGCGTGATAGGATAAAGATCCCACGTACTATCACACCTGATGAGAGGACTTCCCGTCTTGAAATCCTTCACAAAAAATCCAAAAGGATCAAATTCAATAAAAATGGAATTATCAGTGGTGAATTTATGGACATACACCAATTTTTTAATCAATTTAGGGGCATGAAGGGTATTTTTCAACATAAGAGGTGGATGGGGGGGGGGAGACAAAACTTTATGACCATAACCACGAATTGGAATTGAATTACCATTACCAACAATTATGCCACGACTGTTGCTCAAATTGGAATAAAACGAGAGAGATCCTTGATCGGATGTCATGTGAGAGGTTGCACCAGTGTCCATGTACAAATTTCCATCTTGCGGATTTAATCCAAGGGTGTGCGTTGTAGCCTCAATATCGGTAGGGGTGGAGCCCACCGCATGATGTGCCTGAGGAGGCCGGCCCCCAAGTAGACCGGCTTGCGGCCCCAGCCCAGAACTGGGGTGAAAACCACTGGGCCAAACTGTATTGGGCTGAGAAAACTGCTGCTAGGCAGTCCAGTGGCCAAGCGATGAAACTGCTGGGCCGTAGGGGTTGGTGGGCCACTACCCACTAGCCCAGGCCCACGGCCAGGGGCCCCAAGGTTGGGACCAGTTGGGTTGTGGCCCACTACTATTAATCAGAGACCCACTACCGCCATTACCACCTTCGGAACCACCGCGTTTGCCCTCACGATTTTGGCATTTTTTGGACTATTTTTGCCGCCACCGTGAGTACGGTTTTGGCCGAAATTATCAACAAAACCTAAAGAATTTGTGGAGGACGTCATCATGACTACGGGATTAGCACCGGTAGCCACCTTTTTGGCCAAATCAACTTCTTCGAGCATAAACATTGAACGAGCCTGATAAAATTGCGGGAGAGGGCTACTCTGACGAAGTAGTGTGCCAACTCCACTATAGGCCTCGGATGGGCCTGCAACCATCTGAAGGACAAGACGATCGTTGGTAACTGGCGCACCAACATCGCGAAGTTTGTTTGCCAATTCTTTCAACCTTTTGCAATATGCTGAAACGTTGGAGAAATCTTCTATAGTGACGTGGGAGAATTCCTGCTCAAGGGTAACGACACGAGAATTCTGATTATCTTGGAATATATCACGTACTCTATTCCATGACGCCATCGCCGTAGCGTCTGGTTCGATAATCGTTTGCAAGAGGTTGGTAGAAATAGTGGAGTAAATCCACTGAAGAACAGTAGCATCAAGAGTCGTCCATAACTTAGGATCATCTTCGGGTTTGGGCACCTCTGTATCCGTAGGAGCCGCGGGGATAATATGATGGAGGACTTGATGCGAGCGTGCGTGAACATTGAACAGTTCGGCCCATGTCGCGTATTGGACGTTTTCTATTTCAAGAATGACAAAGATGTAATTCTTGATGTTAAAAAGAGTGAGGGCAGGGTGAAACATGTTTTTAGCCATAATAGCAGTGCAAGACGTGATGTAGGGATTGGGAAGAATTTTTTTGGGAAGAGTGGAGGAACCGTCGATACGAAATTCGAGAACAAGGGCTAAGATATTCAAGGGAGGTCGACGGAAATTTGGAGAATTTGGAGAGAGGTTGTAATACCTAGACTTCTGATATCATAAAAGAAATAATCCCTTGATTATTTTCATTAATGAAAGAGAATATATGTTGACACCCAATTTTGTCCCGTCTTTTCCAATTTATTTGCAATTTTAAATATTTTTAACACCTCAAAATAATTTTAATCTATATACATATATATATATATACATATATATATATATATATATATATATATATATATATATATATATATATTCTCTTAATATTATTATTATTCGCATTTTTACTCTCATTTGTATTTTTTATCATAATCATAAGTTTTATCCGAAAATTCTATGTTATTTTATTCTCGCAAAAATTGCATCGCATTTCCATTTTTTATTAAGCATTAAACACTTCGCAAATATTATATATTTATCATCATCACATCTTTATGTTTTTATCAAAAGAATTTACATTTTTTCTTCAATGTATTTTAATATTAAACCCCTTTTATATTTTAAACCCATAACCCATTCATTTTCCAATCCAAAACAATTTCTACCCAAACTAAAACCCATTTCACCAAAGCCCAACCCATCACCCATTTAATTCTACTCAACCCAAAACAATTCAACTCCCCTTTCTTTTATTTCGGTCCACCCGAAATTCCATCGCCCAAACCCAAAACTCCTAAGCCCAACAACCCTTTTCCCCTTTAATTCCCCCCAAAAAGCCCAACCGGCCAACCCACACCCCATACCCGAAGCCCAACAACCAATTCCTTTTATCCTCTTAACCTAAAACCCAAAACAAAAAATCAAAAACAAAAACAAAAACCCTCTCTCTCTCCCACCAATCGGCCGCCACCCTACACCCCTACCCCTACGTCGCCGCACCCTACACCTGACACCACCAATCACCGACACCGCCGCCTGACACCACCAACCCCATCACCTCTCACCGCAACACTTGGCCCAAGAAATCGCCCCAAAAATCAGATTTTGTTCCCCCTTTATTTTGAAATTCGAATTCGATTTTGTAAGGGGTATGGGTGGGGGTGAACGTCGGGTGAGTATCTATAAATACCCCTATTTTTGTTCTACAAGAGGAGGATTTTTTCGGAGGTCTGATTGGATATAAAATATTTTGGTTGTGTTCTTGATTTCAAACATTCGCCTTCCTTGTTATTCAAGAATTAAGTCCGAAAAGGTTTGTTCTCCACTGTTTTTGATTCTCCGATTCGGGTATGTTCGGGTCGGGTCACTGACCCGGATCGGGTCGACCCGGATTGGATTTTCCAGAATCCTTGCATTTCACATCTTGCATATTGGCTATCTGAATTTGCTGGAAAAAATTAGATTTGTTGTTCTTCACTGATTTCGGGTCACTGATCCGGGTCGACCCAATTTGGATATATTTCCAGAATCTTTGCATTTCACATGTTGCATATTGGTTATCTGAATTTGCTGGAAAAAATTAGATTTGTTTGTTCTTCACTTACTCGGGTCGGGTCACTGCCCCGGGTCGGGTCGACCCGATTTGGATATTTTAGAATTATTGCATTTCGTATCTTATTTGTTTAGTTATCGAAATTGGTGAAAATATTTGATTTCGGGTTTGAATCTCGATTCGGGTCACTGATCCGGGTCGGGTCGACCCGGTTTGGGTATTTTCCAGATTATGGCATTTTTTTTATCTCGTTGTTGGTTATCGAAAAAATTTGAATTTTTTGATTCCGATTCGTCACTATTCCGGTCTGTTTTCGAATTAATTCACTTTTTTCATTCGGGTCCTTTGTTCATTCGGGTCTGTTTTCGAAATTAATTCACTTTGTTTCATCTGCCTTTATTTACTTCTTTCGTTTCTCTATTTTTACGTTCACTTGGGTTAAACATCCGTGCAACGAGATATCTTCTTGTTTTACTTGTTTTGAACAAATACCGCATCTGTTCGAGCAACGCTTTACGTTTCGAGTTCATCGCTCGGTTTCGATTACTCTTCTCTTGTTTTTTTTACTATTTTGAACAAGTTCCGCGTACGTTCGGGCACGCTTTCTTTGTTTCGGTTCCTGCTCGGTTTCAGATTATTGTTTTACTATTTTTTACTGTTTTAAACTAAACACCGCGTCTTTTTGGAAATTGGCTCTCTGTTTATTGCTTCTTTGCCTCTTTGCTTTCACGCTTCTTGTTCCAATTTAATTTTGCTGATTTGAACACGATACTACACTGGCCGATGAAAAATATCCGTCGATTTTGAGGCTTCCACAGTCATAAAGACGGAAAATATAACTTCTGGGCAAGGATGAGGCTTAAACCTTTATTTCATCCGAGATCAACATGTTTAGTAGGCGAGGTGACTAAAATAACCAACAAGTTATATATTCGCAGCCACGACGTGATTATAGTGATCCTTTCTTTTTCATCCGAGAGACCAACACGTTTAGTAGGCGAGGCAATCAAAATAACCACTTAGTCATATGTTTGCAGCCACGACGTGATTGGAATGGTCTTTTCAAAATTTAAGTTTGAGCCCTCCGTGACCAAAACGCTCACTGTTTTGGTTACATATCCGAAGTTATTTGTTTTTTTACTGTTTCTAACCGTTTGTTCTTGACAGCTTGCAAGGAACAAAGTCAATGAAGGCAGATATTTCTCGGAGTTTATTTATTTTATTTACTTTCTTTAATTCAGCTTTTATCCCGCTCTGTATTGTAATATTATTTATCGCACTTATGTAATTATTGAAATGCTTAGAATAGGCAAACTTAGAATTAATTCATAGGGTAATCTAAGACTGAAAACCCGTCGCTAGCTTATTTACTTATAGGCTCGGTTAATTCAAACATAGAAACCCTTCGTTAGTTTATTTATTTTTAGGCTCGTCATGCATATTTAAAATTTTCAAACTATCTTTGATCATCTTCTATTCACTTTATTAATTGTACAACTCAAAATGATTTCCAAAATTACTTCTTTGGCATTATAAGTAATTTGTTTTCTCTTTGCTATTAATTGTCCCAAATGCATACTTTTTCAAACTTCACATGTATTTTCTTTAATACCATGCAAATGCATACTTGTACAAAATACATCATTTATTAAATATTTGCAAACTTTTGCTTAACTTTATATACTTTGAACATGCATTTTCCTTAGTATAATATTAACCTGAGTTTGACCGGATAACTGCAAGTTAGCGGATCTTAAAGGATGCCTAACCCCTTCCCTTTAGGATAATAAAGAACCCTTACCTAGAATCTCATTAGTTTCGTAGACCATTAAAATCGGAGTTTACATTGCAAACATTTAGTTTAATATTTAGGTGTCTTAATTCACCGTAAAAAATAATTAGGTGGCGACTCCTTAATCCATTTACCCAGGAATCACCGGACACGTCTGTGCTCCGCTTCCGACCTCTCGCCGGGGTTGGGTAAAAAACGGGCGCGGCAATATATACAATATACAATTTTCCATATTAGAAAACCTATTCCTATTTTAATCCCAAAATCCTATTCTACTTGTACAAGAATCCTATAATTATGGCAAATATACAATTCTAATTATGCTACAATTTGTACCAATTCGGTACACACTACAACTATACAAAACCGTGTACAATGTGAAAAACTTAGACTAAATATACATAGGATATACACGTGCATATCGTGTATATCTTATGTATATTTAGTTTATTTAACATCCTTCAAATGAAATTTTTTTGCCCCGTGAGCTTTGCTCATAACCTAATCTTTAAGTCAAAAAATATTTTCTTTTGTAGTTTCCAAAGAAAATTTTCTTTGAGATTTTTTTCCCAATTTTTTTTTGAATAATATATATATATATATATATATATATATATATATATATATATATAGGGAATTTTTGAAAGAGAGAAATATATATATATAGGGAATTTTTGAAAGAGAGAAATATATATATATAGGGAATTTTTGAAAGAGAGAAACAAACGGAAAATTCATCATTGGGAGCTGGAATTATGGCTGTTTTTGAAGTCTCTGGAGGTGTTGTCCTTCTTGCATTGAAAGTTCATAATCACCTCCTTTCTGATTTCATGGAGAAGATAGAGTTTTAAATTAGTAAACACTTGGCCTTTTTTTGTATTAATTATTATTATTATTATTATTTATTTATTGCGAAAACATCACGCTGATTTCCATCTAGAACATTTCTTTTTAGTCTGTTTTAAAAAAGAATTATACGTTTTAATATTTAGAAATAATTTAACTTTTAATTTTTTGTTCTACTTAAAGTGTGTTTGGTACGAATGAAGATGTTTTCCTAGAAAATAAATAAGTTTTTTATTTATTTTTCTGGCGTTTGGTAAGTAGGCAGAAAATATCATCCCAAAAGCATTTATATCCAATTTAGGCAAAAAGTATGATAGGAGTGGGGGTGATAGGGGTAGGGGAGTAGGAGTGATGAGGTGGTGGGGGGGGGGGTGGGGCAGAGGTAGAGATTAAGGGTAGAAAGGAGATAATCAGTGTGAAATATCACTTGTTCCGAATTGATATTCACCCCGTATTATTTTAAAGTTATGCTGGTGTTCATAGAAATAATGATTTGTCAAGGTGGACCATTGTCCGATGATATCCTTTGTAGAAAGGTGTCTCCGCCTCTAATCGTACGTAATAGAAGAAAGTAATATTCGAAAATGATGAAATCATAATTATACTTGCGTACATATAGGGGCGAATATACTGTTTACCACACGGATTCGATAAAATCTAGTAGTTTTGGTTCAAATATCATTTAATAATATATATAAATTATAAATTCAATATCCACCAACTTCAAAGGACTAAAACTAATTACAAAACAAAAAAACTTCAAAGGACTAAAATCTAAAACTTGTAAAATTCAAATTCTGAATTCACCTCTACTTATATATGATTATTGGGAAATAACTTTTTGGTGAATATATTTTGAATGTCAGGATTAGAGAAAGACCAACAAAAGAAGAATGTGAAGTTTTCCAATCAAGTTGTGAAGTTTAGGCCCCAATTAGGCAAAGGTGAAGATGTTGAACATAATTCAAAGAGGAGAAATAATCCAAAGCGCTTTGAATCCATGCCTTTGAATTGGCAAGCTCTTTACAAAGGGATGCTCCAACATAAGGCCCTCAAACACTACAATTAAATTCAACTTTCATTTTTGTATTATTTATTCAAACATATGGTTTTGATTTTTTTTTTTTTTGATTTGTTTTTGTAACTTGTTGACTTAAATAAAGATAAGGGAATCATAGGAATTTTATTTTTCTTATTTTGACTTCTCTCTCTCTCATACGCAAACAATAATTATATAATTATCCGTGCTTAACTAATTATTGTTAGGAAACATCAGACGACATTGACCAATAATTGAAACAAAAAAAAAATAACTTATCAGATTAACTCTACATCATGGCAAGCCACTATCTTGAAAGTGATTTCGGCCTGGCTATGGTGCAAATCATTTAGACCGGTCGCTCCCCAAAGTTTCACAGCACTCCCAAACACGTACATTCATGACTGGAAGTTTTGAGTTTGCACAAAAAAATTGCCGAGAAAACATAATTGTGAAGAACTATGAGAGAGAAGAAGAGGAAGATAAGCTTATTATTCCATATTTTAAAGTCACATATTATGTATTTCCCCTTTGGAACATAAACGAAGAGGCGAATGCTCACAATGAGTGAGTCTAAGTTTTAACAACACAATAAAGTTGAAAAACTAAAATCAATTGGGTCCATAGCTCAGTGGTAGAGCATTTGACTGCAGATCAAGAGGTCCCCGGTTGGGCCCTCAACTTTTGTTTTTCTAACTAAATCTATAATTAGCTGAGATATCATACTGTCAATAGTAGCTTGAAAATTATTTTATTTGCGTATGTTTTATTTATTCATTTATTCTCCTGATATTTCGAATAGCTTATTATTCTAATTTTTGTGTAGTAGCTTAATCTTCTATTTTTTAATATTACATGTTGCTTCATTTGCTATGTTATCTTTGCTATTTTGTTGTAGGTATTTTTCTTTTTATCATGCGTACATATTGCCCCTCTCCAGACTCCACTTATGAGATTATAATGAGTATGTTATTGTTGTTGTTGTAGTAGTATTTTAAGTGCTTTTAGTATTTGATTGCTCTCTCTATTCATTTTCTTCTTTTGATAAGAGTTTCTTACTCTTGATTGGCTTTTTAAAAAAATACTACACTAATTAGGAGCAACTTTTAGTTTTAAGTTGTGTTCCATTATTCTTGAATATTACTAACTAATGGGTTTGATTACTATCTATTTAATCTTTCACTCTATAAATAACATTTGATTACTTGTATAGTCGAGTCAAATAAATTAAACTTAAAATGTCTGATTTATGATTGAAGTACGTTGAAGTTCAATCATTTTTGCCGAAAATAATTGATGTCCGTTCATATGAAATTTTAAATACCCAGATGTATGATGTTTGTCAAAACATGATGTAGGTTAAATAATTTGTATAATTGGATACATGTTAAATAGCAGTGAATAGAGTATCTGTAAAAAAAAAATTACATTCAAGTGAGACTTCACTTTAGGGTGGAATCCGAATTAATCAGGCACCAAAAATGAGGTATTAGACACTGAATGAAAAACGAAAGGAAAAGTTCATTATATGCTAGTTTGACATGCATTACAAATGCTTGTAGTTATAAGCCAATTTTATTAAATAAAGAAGTGAGTGATCAATAGTTCTAGTGAAACCAAAACCACTAAAATAAAACCAACTCAAATAAATCTACCTTCATGTATCACCAACTAAGTTTCAATTGTTTTTCTATATAAATCAACACCTCCCAATTTTAATTTCTTGCATTGTTTTATCACTTTCTTCTTCCTTTGTAATCATCAATAAAAAGAAGAAGAAAGTGAAAAACAATGACTCTCCATTTTGCTCATTTCCCTATTTATTTCTATCTCCCAATCATATCAAGCAATTGCAAATGATCTCATAACTTAAGGATTGTGGCCCATCTCGGGTTTGGCAGACTGGCCCATCTCGGTCCAGCACTTCAGCCCATCACAGTGGGTTGTATATTAGGAATGTATATTGATGTAATATTGTAGTGTAAAGGTTACCTTAATTAGTCTTGTACACTTACCATAATTGTATAGTTAGAATTATGGTAGAATAAGGTTTTAGGAATAGAATAGGAATAGGATTCTCCTATTATGGAAATATGTAACTTGTATATATACCTTTCAATTAATGAAAATAATCAAGGGGATTATTTCTTTAATGTTATCAAGAGACTAGGTCTTGCTTCCGCCATTGCTCTCGGTTTTTGTGCCCTTTTCTCCGCCACAACCGTCACCAGATTCTGTCCCCCTTCACTGGAATTCATGTTATTATTTACCTCCACTCTTCCCAAATTTCCCCTCCTCTCCTTTAGTTCTTTCAATATGTCTAAAAACAAATTTCATCCTGCCCTCATGGTTTCTAACATCAAGAACAACATCCCTATTGTTTTTAAAATGGAAAACGTCCAATATGCGACATGGGTAGAATTGTTTAAAATTCACGCTATCTCCCATCAAGTCATCCATCACATAATTCCTCCCGCTGCACCTATTCCCGCGGAGGATCCTCAATTATGGATTACTCTTGATGCTACAGTTCTCCAGTGGATTTATTCCACTATTTCGGTTGACCTCTTACAGACGATTATTGAGCCAGATACCACGGTTATGACTACCTGTAATAGATTGCGTGACATATTCCAAGATAACCAACATTCACGTGTTGTCACACTCGAGCAGGAATTCTCTCAAGTTCGCATGAAAGAATTTCCAAACGCATCTGCATATTGCAAGAAACTCAAGGAGTTGGCGGACAAACTCCGTAACGTTGGTGCACCTGTGACAAATAATCGTCTGGTTCTACAACTGGTTGCCGATCTTTCTGAGGCCTATAATGGCGTTGGGACTCTCCTTCATCAAAGCAACCCACTTCCCGCTTTTTATCAAACCCTCTCCATGCTTACTTTGGAAGAAGCCGGTTTGGCTAAAAAGGCGGCTACCGGAGCTAGCCCCGTCGTCCAACAACCTCTATTTTCCAGGCCCTTCCAACGGGAAGTGGGCAGTCAAGCCTCAATTCAGGCCCAACAGTCAGCAGGAAGCTTCTCGGTTCAGCACTGGGCCGGGGGCAGCAGGGTGGACTGCTTGGGCCTCGGCCCACACAAACATTCTCGGCAGTGGGCCCCACATCTACTCACACCGACATTGAGGCCGCAATGCACACACTTGGATTGACGCAACCGAATCCAAATTGGTACATGAACACCGGTGCAACGACACACATGACTTTCGATCAAGGTACTCTCTCATCTTATTTCAATTTGAGCAACCCTCGTGGTATAATTATCGGTAATGGTAACTCTATTCCAATTCAGGGTTATGGTCATAAAACGCTATCTCCCCCCAATCCTCCCCTTATCTTGAAAAATACTTTACATGCCCCCAAATTGATTAAAAACTTAGTGTCTGTCCGCAAATTCACCACTGACAATTCCGTTTCTGTTGAATTTGATCCTTTTGGTTTCTCTGTGAAGGATTTCAAGACGGGGAGTCCTCTCATGAGGTGTGATAGTAGGGGAGAACTTTATCCTATCACACCCGGTTTCAGTCCATCGAATCCAGCCTTGCCATCAGCGTTCGCAGCCCTTGCTCCTTCCTTGTGGCATGCTCGTCTTGGTCATCCGGAATCTTCTATTTTGTCGTCTTTACATAAAAATAATTTTATTTCATGTAAGGGTACGAATAGTACTCCAAATTGTCAGTCTTGCTCTTTAGGAAAAAATGTTAGGTTACCATTTGCTGACTCGAATTCACATACTTTAATGCCATTTGATATTATTCAAGCGACCTCTGGACATCTCATGTTCTGAGTTCTCTGGGTCACCAGTATTATGTTCTTTTTTTGGATGATTATTCTAAGTTTTTATGGACGTTTCCGATTGCAAATAAATCTCAAGTGTTTTCCGTCTTCTTAAAATTTAGAGCATTCATTAGAACTTAATACGAACGAGAAATAAAAAATATTCAGTGTGATAATGGAAAAGAATATGACAGTGGGGTGTTTCGGGAGTTCTGTGCTAATAATGAGATCAATTTTCATTTTTCTTGTCCTCATACGTCTTCACAAAATGGAAAAGCCGAACGCAAAATTCATTCCATAAATAACATTGTCCGCACTCTCTTAATTCATGCTTCCGTACCCCCATATTTTTGACATCATACTCTTCAAATGGCTACATATCTCCTTAACATAATTCCTTCCAAAGGTCTGACATATTCATCCCCCCTTCAAATTTTATATCATAAAGCTCCTTCTTATTCTCATCTTCGGATTTTTGGGTGCTTGTGTTATCCGTTATTTCCATCCACCACAATTAACAAACTTCAGGCCCGGTCTACTCCGTGTGTGTTTTTAGGTTTTCTGTCCAATCATCATGGTTACAAATGCTTTGATTTATCCTCTAAGAAAATCATCATTAATCGCCATGTAATTTTTGATGAAACCCAATTTCAATTTACTAAAGTTCATACTCCCGAGCCTAGTTCGTATAAATTTTTTGATGATGGTATATCCCCGTTTATTACTCACCATTTTTTGGACATGCCCCGCACTCAAAATTCTCCAGCGGGCCCATTGCTTGCTGGCCCCACGAGTCAGTCACACCCTACCGTCACTGGATCAGTTTCAGCGATTGGGCCAGTCCAGCCCAATTCTGGAACTAGTCCAGTTCCAACACTTGCTTACTGTCTTGGGCCAGCAGGCCCACTGCCTGCTGGCCAGTCCATCCCGAGCCCATAAAATTCCTAAATCTGCCATCTTCCTTCTCAAGTCATAGACCGGTCACTCGGATTCAGCAGGGTGTTTTTAAACCAAAGATTCATTTTAATTTAAATTCTAATGTTCTTAAATCACCCTTACCCCGTACTCTTGTGTCTGCGTTAAATGACCCCAATTGGAAAATTGCTACGACCGATGAATATAATGCTCTTATTGATAATAAGACGTGGGAGTTGGTGCCCCATCCTTCTGGTATTAATATTATTAGGTCTATGTGGAATTTTGCTCACAAGGAAAATTCAGATGGTTCGTTTGCACGACATAAGGCGCGACTTGTGGGTGATGGTAAGACTCAACATGTTGGGGTGGATTGTGGTGAGACATTTAGTTCGGTGGTCAAGCCGGCTATCAGTCGCACTGTACTCAGCTTGGCTCTTTCAAAAGCATGGTCTATTAATCAGTTAGATGTAAAGAATGTTTTCCTACATGGTGATCTCAAGGAAATAGTTTATATGCATCAGCCGTTGGGATTCAGGGATCCCAAATATCCTCATCATGTCTGTTTGTTGAAGAAGTCCTTATATGGGCTTAAGCAGTCTCCACGGGCCTGGTATACAAGGTTTGCTGACTATGTTTCGACTATTGGATTCACTCACAGCAAGTCGGATAATTCCTTATTCATCTACCGTCGTGGTTCATCTTTGGCCTACATTATATTGTATATGGATGATATCATTTTGACTGCCTCTACAGATGCCTTACGCCAGTCTATCATGACCATGCTCAGCTCTGAGTTTGCTATCAAGTACTTAGGGCCCTTAAGTTACTTTTTGGGGATTGCCGTCACTCATCATTCCGATAGATTGTTCTTGTCTCAACGGAAGTATGCAACTGAGATCATCGAGAGGGCTGGGATGTCATCCTGTAAGTCCACTTCCACTCTAGTTGATACAAAGCCCAAGCTTGGTACCGCGGCTGGCATACCCTACGAGGATCCGACCCGCTATTGCAGTCTTGCAGGGCCCCTTCAATATCTTACCTTTACGAGACCAGGTATTACATATGCTATCCAGCAGGTGTATTTGTTCATGCATGGTCCCCGAATTGAGCACATGAATGTGCTCAAACGTATCATCCGGTATATTCAGGGAACATTTGACTATGGGTTACATTTATATCCTTTCTCGACGGCCACACTTGTCTCGTATACAAATGCTGATTGGGGTGGTTATCCCGACACCAGACGGTCTACGTCTGGCTATTATGTGTTCCTTGGCAACAACTTGGTCTCCTGGTTTGCGAAGCGTCATGCGACTCTATCCCGCTCAAGTGCCGAGGCTGAATATCGAGGGGTAGCTAATGTGGTCTCAGAATCATGTTGGTTACGTAATTTACTATTAGAGCTCCATTGTCCCATTCCGAAGGCAACCTTGGTGTATTGCGATAATATTAGTGCCATTTACCTTTCGGGTAATCCGGTCCAGTACCAACACACTAAGCATATCGAGATGGACATACACTTTGTTTGCGAGAAGATTGCTCGGGGTCAGGTTCGCGTTTGTCATGTCCCGTCAAGATATCAAATTGCAGACATCTTTACAAAGAGTCTTCCCTCAGTCCTTTTTGAAGATTATAGGGATAGTCTCAGCGTTCGAAGACCGCCCGCTATGACTGCGGGGGTGTTAAACAAAGTAATATACCCGTGATATACACTTGATATACATAAGTGTATATCACGGGTACTTAAGGATTGTGGCCCATCTCGGGTTTGGCAGACTGGCCCATCTCGGGTTTGGCAGACTGGCCCATCTCGGTCCAGCACTGCAGCCCATCACGGTGGGTTGTATATTAGGAATGTATATTGATAAAATATTGTAGTGTAAATGTTACCTTAATTAGTCTTGTAAACTTACCATAATTGTATAGTTAGAATTATGGTAGAATAAGGTTTTAGGAATAGAATAGGAATATGATTCTCCTATTATGGAAATATGTAACTTGTATATATACCTTTCAATTAATGAAAATAATCAAGGGGATTATTTCTTTCATAATCAAAATGGTGCAAGTGTTAAGAATCTTGTTAGTTCCCTCATGGTTTCATCCATGTCGAAGACGGTGGAATTCGTACACAGAATTATTTTGACACGCTTAGCTATGGCGGTAGACGCTTACAAAAAATATTGCCTGGAGACGTGCAGAGAGGTGTACGAAGACGCGTTCGATGCCATGAAAAGTAGAAGATGTCAATGAAGGTATTGAAGTATGTGACCATCTGATCTAAAAGTTTAAGCTTGTAGGGTGAGAATTGTCCAAGTCTATATAAGGAGTCCATGTTCCCATTCCATATCCATTGTGGGACTCTTAACAGAAGACAACTATTACAAAGCCAATGTGGATATTAGTGCAATGTCAACAAATATGGAAACTTGCAAAGAATGTGCTAAAGAGAAATATGGGGATGATCCCGAGTTCACAAAATATGATAATTGGTCACATGCTATTATTGAGGATGCCTTAACTAGACTCACTAGCGTCAGCAGTTAAAAAAACATTGAATGCCTAATTTTGGTCAAGGGCATTTGAGATTTATTATGTGTGCGAAAAATATTTTTGATATGTATATACAGTAATTTTTTTTTATATATATATATACACAAGATAATCTTTCAATGCGTGATGTTCAATTGACCACCCTTCCATTTACATAACTCCCGCTAATTTGATAAGTTAGACCAACTCATATGCGATTTTGCCGGATATAATTTTAATTTGTAATTAACATTATCATTTTGTTGTTATTGAAAGTGAATAATTCCTTAATTATTTTCATTAATGAAGATGTATATATACAAATATACAAATTTCAAATATGGAAAAAAACTCTACCTTTTCCTACTCTAATTCTAATAGCTTTTCCTATTACAAGACTAATACTATAATTACACTTGTACAAGGATTCTACAACTATGGTAATTTATTATACACAATCGGATTCACTTTCAGTTATATCTGTTGGTTTGTAATATTTGGGAGAGATTTGCTCGTATATCTTGTCTCTGTTTCTTCTTTGATGGAGTACATTTTCTCGAATCAAAGAAGCTAATCTAGGAGCGTTTTCTTTTTCTTCCTTAAAGAAGGAACAAAATTGGTCTCATTCGCTAGAAGTCTAAGTAATACGTAGTGAGCATACAATAAGAGAAGGTCGGAAGAAGCAACAAAAAGACAAAAAATGAGTTGAGGATGAGAGAGAAGCTCTAGCCACTCTCTAGTCTTTGTTGAAAATTTACTAATGTGGAATTAAGTTTATCACATTACTTATGACTCGAACAATTAGGCCCCGCACATTGGAAATATCGTTTCCACACACGTGCAATCTTAGTGCCAAGTATCGTAAATTTCGTTAATGAAAGACATATTGGTACGTAAGTGAAATGTTTGAGACATAGAATGATGGACGGTTATTTTCTAAATGACAAGTGTTCCACGTTGGTAAACGAAGGAAGGATTGTGCGAAGTGTAAGATGGTACGGATCAGAAAAGGGCTGCGGAGAAGGGCCGCGGCGCCCCCTAGCAGGCGCTGGCGCGCGATCGGCGTCGTGGGTTTCGTGGTTTTCTGGTTGAATTAGCGCCGCGGCGCTAATGTGGCAGAATCGCAACGCTTTATTGGCAGTGATTGCTCGACAGAATCCCAAAAGGTTTGGCTGTTGAGAGGTTTCAATGGCATTAAATCCACCCAATAATGGCCATTACTTGGACCATTATGTTGCTGCATTACTTGGGGGTTAAATGTCATCCATTACATGACAATTGATTGCCATTATGGGGCATTTGAAAGGCCATCTTGTACACCTATAAATTGAAGCCTTGGCTCAATTCTATAGAATAAGATATATGAACAGAAAAAACAAGTTCACAACACCACAAAGAGATCAGATTTTCCTGATAGCAATCCTTCTCTTAGCAATCTTCATTATTCGTGTTTTTCGTTGAGATAATTTGTGTAGGCTTTGCACACTTGATAGTTTGTTGTTTCATCTTGGGAGACTATTGTCCACACTTCCGTAAAGCCTATATATACGGGGGCAATCTTGTCTTAAAGACAGAAAGTCATCTCTCGACTCAGCCGGTGGTGTTGTGGTGTATCTAATTAGTTGCTAAGTGTTTCAGGTGTTAACTTAACAGATGAAGGACTCTAACCGTTCGTATTCTTAGCGGATCTACAAGCCACAAGTGTAGCAATTCATGTTCTTGTATTTCCGAATACAAGTTCTATAGTTGAAGTTTCATTCAAGATCAAGATATTGACAACTTGTTGTTGTCCTCATTGTTGTTTATCTTGTCGATCACTGTAATAGTTATTTACTATTCTCGTTGTTGCTTTACATATTCCAACAGTTTTAAGACAAGATTGTATTAGTGATTCGAAAGATGTTGATCGACAAGTGTGTGACCAAATCTGGCTGTGGTTTTTTTCTTGAAAACAGTTCTATTGATAGTTTTGCTTACAGTTCAAACAATGTCTCTGTCAACAACCGTGCTTTCAAATCTGGTCCTAGTTTTGGTTCTCTCTTTGACGACAATTACAAATCTGTTTCCGTCAAAGGTGGGATCTCTGGATCTGATGCTGAGCTTCAAGATACTGCTGATAGTCATGCTAGTTCGGCTAAAGATCAAGGACGATTTGGTGTCACTACTCCCGAGGGTGGTGGAAACAAGCGCCCACGAGAGGCTGATGATGTCAACTGGAACAAGAGGAGAAGTCTGAAGATGATGTTCTATCATATAGCAAAAGTCCTATATTTGTCCCAGACAGATGATCCAAATTATGGTAAGGAGGATATGGACACTCAGTGTAACTGAAGTGGGCCAGAATCCAAAAGGTCTATGTTAATCCTTCATTATCAATAAAATGTTTAGTTAATAGCTGAATAAAAGTGTGTAAAGCAAGGCTGGGAATATGAAAGTATTTTCACTAAAAACTTATATTCCCTACACTCTAAAATCAGTTATTGAATCTCCTTCTTTCCCGGTTAAAGATTGGACTATTGTAAACAAAACTTAAAAGATCTGTTCTTTTGAGTGTAATTATAACAAGTGTGTAAAGTATGTTCACACATACGAATGGTAGAGATCCACTGACTGTGCGAAAACTGTTATCACTCTTAAATAAGCGCTAGAGATTTCCCTAGGCACTAATCACAAGGGAAAAAGACTAAAAGATAATGGCTTATCTTAAGACGTTGAACCTGTCACACTATCTGACAGAAGATCATTCATTTGATAAGATGATATTAGACACTCAGTCATACAAAGCCTACGGGCGACTGAACTGGGCCAGAATTCAGTTGATAGGATGATATTGGACACCTAGTGAGGTGGGGCGGAATTTCCAGGTCTTAAATGATCTGAAGGCCAAAAGAAAGGTAGAAAAGTAATGGACACCTAAAGAGGTGGACCCAAGTTTCCAGGTCTTAAATGATCTGAAGGCAAAAAAAAAAAGCAGAAAAGAAGTTGGACACTCAATCTGTCAAAGCAACTGGAGTGGGCCAGAGTATCCAAATTAAATATGATCCAGTTACGCCCTAACCACAGGCAAGAGGTTGTTCATGTGAAGCAACACTATCTCCAAGGTAGAAAGGGTTGGAGAGGTTGTCCTCAATGGGACTTCAGGGAATGGGATCACTCTAAAATGAGGTGATACATGTCCCAAATTTGGTTTAAGGAACGCTGTTTGTCAAGCTGGTTTGAGACTAGTCCAACAGGTCTGAAATAACTAAGAATGGTACATAATGTTTGTAGCTAGATGAATGATATATGTCTGTAGCTAACGAAGTTGAGATTGTTGCCTTCTATCGGCATAAACTCTCAAAATGAATGTGAGGTAGGCGAAGAGACAAAATCACCATTCCATTCCGTAAAAGGAATAGCGAAAGAAGCATCGCTCCTCTAAAACTTAGTCACACCTACATGGGTGATTTGAAGTTTGTACAAAATAGAGGGGGGAGACAAGTACTTTGTGACCTTCATTGATGATGGTACAACATATTGTATCCTTTGTTTGTTGAAAAGCAAATATGAAGTTGTTGAAGCGGATAAGCGTTACAAAGCAGAAGTTGAAGATCAACTAAGCCTACGAATTGAGGAATTCGTAGTGATAGAGGGGGAGAATGTGAAACATCGTTCATCAAACGACTGCTCATTACTCACCTCAGTCTAACGGTGTTAGCTAAGCGCAAAGCCATAGGCCCAAAATATGTGGGGCAAGGCGATCCTTACCGCTAATGTGATTCTCAACAGAAATACGCATAAGGATAAAGATAAACCTCCGTGTGAAATATAGAAAGGATCTCATATACAAATGTTGTGATATGGGGTGGCTTGGTAGAAGTTGGAATACCGAAATAGGTCAAGTTGGACCTAAGACTATAGATTGCATATCCACTGGATCTGCAAATAACAGTAGTGCTTATCGCCTCTTGGTGTCAAAGAATGCTGAATTCTTTGAAGATAACTTTCCTCGAGAAGGGAGAAAAAAAGTAATTGCTCGAGGTTAACAAGATCCCGCGAGTGCCTGACTGTCCGGAACCAAATGTTCCAGAGCTACAGGGCTCGAAAGTTGATGATTATCCGGAACTTAATGTTCCAGATCAACAGAACTCAAGAATTCTAGATGTTGAACCGAGATGGAGCAAAGAGGGGACAAAGACTTGTTCCAGGCCTTCTAGCTTGTATGATTGAGAATGAACCATGGACAATTAACAAAGAAGTATCATCTCCAGAAGCGCTGCTCTGGAAAGAAGCTACAGAGAGAGAAATAGATTCCATCATATAGAACCATACTTGTGTAATGGTTGACCTTCCTCCGGGAAAAGAACATTTGGGTTGTGAAAGTGGATACTCAAAATTGAGTACAAAATAGATGGATCTACTGACGAATATAAGGCCTCGGCTACTTGTACATGTGCTCCCCTGTGAATAGCTTAACATCCAGGGCCATTGCAGTCTTGCGTGACATGGATGTTGAAACAACCTTCCTAACTAGAGAATTAGAAGGGGAGGATCAGAGTTGGTTTGTTGGGCTTATTCTTGAACTTTCATTTTGATCCCTGAAATGTTTACATTTTCGTCCTGGAAGTTTCAGTTAAAACAGAAATAATGAATCTGACAACAGAAACATTGAATCTGAAGTTGGAATAACTAACAGTCTAAGAGTAGAAGTTATATTGAAATAAAGGATATGGGTATCACAGATGACATCTTAGGAATTGGATTTCTAAGACATCTAACAGACTGGTCTAACTCCAAACTCAGTTGTGAGATAATTGACTGTCTCGTTGAAGCCACCAATGGATATGAATCATAAAACTGATTGGAATCATAGTGCACCCATATACAAGAAGCGATATGTGCAGGTCACATGTAGTTCAATGTATTGTACACACTACAAACGACCTGGTATCGGCTTACAAAGAAGATCAGTTGAACTAAGATCCACTCGTGATTCTGGAAATGATCGATAGAAGGCGTTAAGTCAGATATGACGATATCTGGAATATTCGCTTATCTACGGATTATGGTATTTTGGATGTCCAACGGTTCTGGGAGAACACAGTGATGCAAACTGGACATCAGATATGAAGAACACCAAAGCCACAAGTAAATGTGTATGGTGGGTCTTGGAAAATTCTCTAAGCAAACTTGCATCAGCCGATTCATGATAGAATCGAAGTTTATCGCTTTAAACAAAGCATGAAGGAAATTGAGTAACTTCACGACTCCTTAGAGGACGTCTCTTATTGGGAGAAACCCGTGCCTTTAGCAGTTATACAATGTGGCTAGCCGGTTGGCTTCAGAAAGGGCACGGATGATGGAGTTTGGACATATCTATCGGATTTGTCGGAGACATAAAACCATATGGCAGTTGATCATCACGGGTGTCACTTTTTTTATTACTAATCAAAGGATATAGCGGACCCTTTAACTAAGGGACTACCAGAAGATCAAGAGTTCTGCATGTCTAGGGGAATGGGCTTAAAAACCCAAATAATACAAACCTTTGCGGTGGTAACCCAACCATACTGACTGGAGATCCCAAGAATTTGGTTCAATGGGAAAACTAAGATGCAAAAGGTTCAGTTGAGCGCTTCGGTGGAAGCAAGAGCACTTCGGATGATGATTTATGTAAAGAAACATGAATCCAAGACCGTTCCCGCGATAGACATTAAAGTGCTACCTGCATGGTGGGTAAATATTAAGCTTTCAAACCTTTAACGATCCTCAAACGGTTGAGGTTAAGGTTGGGGAAACTTTTAATGATTCCTAACACTTGTGAAGTAGGGTATAAAATGATACCTTGTAGGAGATCACCTATTTAAGTGCGACAACATGCCGCCTCAAATGAACACACTTAAGAATCCAAGTGTGTCCACGGCCACAACGGACAGAACAAAATAAGAAATGAATAAAAGGGAGGTATTGTGTTGGTACCGTTGTCTTGGCTTACATTAAACACTGACAGTTCAAGACATCACGTTCACCGCGTAGTAAGTAAGTCCGATGGTATTCAACTAGGGAAGGTACAAAGTGGAAGCTACCTCTCCAGATGCAATATCTTTTTGTTGAAAGATTGCTGAAAGTATGCACCTTGTGTGTGCGCCAAAATCTTTTTCAAGAGGGGATTGTTGGAAATTTACTAATGTGGAATTAAGTTTATCCCATTACTTATGACACGAATAATTGGGCCCCGCACGTCGGAAATATCATTTTCTCACACGTGCAATCTTAGTGCCAAGTATCATAAATTTCATTAATAAAAGAGATATTGGTACGTAAGTAAAATGTTTGAGACATAGAATGATGGATGATTATTTGGTAAATGACAAGTGTTCCACGTTGGTAAATGAAGGATGAATTGTGCGAAGTGTAAGATGGTACGGGTCGGAAAAGGGCCACGGCGCCGGAGCGCCCCCTAGTAGCGCCGCGACGCCTTCCTGACAGTGAGCGTCGTGGGTTTTCTGGTTGAATTAGCGCCGCGGCGCTAATATGGCAGAGCCGCGATGCTTTATTGGCAGTGATTGCTCGACGGAATCCCAAAAGGTTTGGCTGTTGAAGGGGTTTCAATGTCATTGAATCCACCCAATAATGACCATTACTTGGACCATTATGTTGCTGCATTACTTGGGGGTTAAATGTCATACATTACATGACAATTGATTGCCATTATGGGGCATTTTAAAGGACATCCTGCACACCTATAAATTGAAGCATTGGCTCAATTCTATAGAAGAAGATATATGAACATATGAACAGAAAAAATAAGTTCACAACACCACAAAGAGATCAGATTTTCCTGATAGCAATCCTTCTCTTAGCAATCTTCATTATTCGTGTTCTTTACTAAGATCATTTGTGTAGGCTTTGCACACTTGATAGTTTGTTGTTTCATCTTGGGAGACTATTGTCCACACTTCCGTAAAGCCTGTATATACGGGGGCAATCTTGTGTTAAAGACAGAGAGTCATCTCTCGACTTAGCCGGTGGTGTTGTGGTGTATCTAATTGATTGCTAAGTGTTTCAGGTGTTAACTTAACAGACGAAGGACTCTAACTGTTCGTATTCTCAGTGGATCTAAAAGCCACAAGTGTAGCAGTTCATGTTCTTGTATTTCCGAATACAAGTTCTATATTTGAAGTTTCATTCAAGATCAAGATATTGATAACTTGTTGTTGTCATCATTGTTGTTTATCCTATCGATCACTATAATAGTTATTTACCATTCCCGTTGTTGCTTTACATATTCCAACAGTCTTTACACTCACCCCATAACCAAAACCCACAACAATGCTATGAATAATTCACCTTCATTGCCACCAGAGTCACCTGAATGCGACGAAAACCTAATGGACGAATACATGAGTCCAAAATACAGATATAAGGACATTGTCCAAGAGAAGAACAACACTTCTACTACTACCTATCAATATGAGGCAAACATCATCCATCTTGTGCCAAGCGAAGCAGAGAATGCAGAGGACCCCATCTACCTCTCTGATGAGGAAAAGAACAGATTGTTCCCTTAATATTAAAGTGAGATCATGAATTCACGTGCCCTAAATTTAGCATGTAAATTCGCCACTATATGTAGATTTCTGATTGTATATTTAATAACGACTTTTATCCCAAATTTACCGAACGAGTTCATACGTGTCAAAACACTTTATTTTAACTAGGGGTGAGCATGGGTACAGGGTACCCAGATACCCGATCGGAACCGACACTAACGGGTGGGTTCTGGGTAGATATATTATAATAACGGGTAGGGTCCGGGTAGTAAAATTAGGAACCGATCAATGTCGGGTCCGGTTCCGGATCCGGCAAATAGAGACAGGGTACCCGGACCCGGAACCGATACCCGGAACCTATAAAATATTAAATATTTTCATTTTTTTGAGAAACATTTGGACCACTTTTAACTTTCTCCAAAATTATTTGTTGCACGCATGCACATTGATTTTCCCCACCCCAAGATACAAATATTTCAGCTTTTTCATCCCTTTATTCTAGAATGTTATTTGTGCCCTAAGAGAAAACACCCAAAACTCTCTCAATAACAATGGAGTTTTAGCTACACCACCGAGCTTCATCGTCGTCGTTGTTGAAGCTTGATCTCAGGTACTTTCATCATTGTCGTCGTTGAAGCTTCACCTTTGCCTCTTTCTCTCCCTTGGTTGTGTTCACGTCGTTCCTAAAATGCATATGGGTTCATATCTAACTCTTCAATTTCTTTTTAATATCATATGCTTCTGTTCTATTTCAGGCGATACTCATCTTCAATTTGTATTACTTTTTGATTTGAAATGTAAATCTATTTTAAAAATTTGTGTATATTTTGTAGTTGTGAAGATGAAATTTAGGGATTTACTAGTATAATAAAGCTTTTCTTTTGTATCGAAAAGCTTATGAACACGAAAATAAGTTTAATTAAGATATTTCCAAATTTATTTTGAAATCAACACGTTCAATTAATTGAGTGTCAAATTTGGCTTGCAATTTTAGGGTTACAGAATTAGCTTTTCTACAATGAAGAAGTTTTCTAAAACTTCTTATAAGGGTACTAAAAACTCCGATTGCGGGCTAAAAAACTATTGGATGAAATTATTTTAGAACTCTTTTTCATTCTCATAGGCTAAAAAATGTTGTTTAATCTGTGTTTTTTATTTACAGTGTACCCGGGAACCTACCCAAACCCGCAGAGAAAAATGTGTTTAATCTGTGTTTTTTTGTTTAATCTCTGTTGTTGCATCGAAAGAGAAAAATGTTGACTAATCTGGTTAACATTGAACTTGGTAAAATGAAATGGTTGAATAATGAAAAAATGAGATTATTCAGGAATACACATTGAATTTCTGGTAGTAGATCCATAATCAAAAAAGTCTTTGTGATTGTTCCAGAAGAAATGAAACAAAAGATATGGTAGAGCTAGGACAGCAGGGTCCGGGTAGGTTCCGGGTAATGATTGCTACGGGTAGATTCCGGGTAGTAAATTAAGGAACCGATCTTTTACCGGGTAGGGTCCGGGTAGTTCAAAAATGTTAGGGTACCCGGACCCGCTCACCCCTAATTTTAACTATAGTTTTGGGCATAAATTTTTCAACATTGTTAAAATAAAATTTACTAATTTAAAAACTATAAAAACATACTACAAGTCTATATAATTAATAATTCAAAATATTTAAAAATAATTGAAAAAATTATAATTATAAAAAACTATTGACTATCCAAACAACAATACATTCGCATAGACTGTGTACTATGGTATAAAATACTACTCCTTCGGTTTCAATTTATGTGATATAATTTGATTCGGCACGGAGTTTAAGAAATAAAGGAAGAATTTTGAATATTGTGGTTTAAAACAAGTAAAATATATTTGTGTGGTTATACATCATCTCGGTAAGCGTAAAAGGTAAATGTTAAAGTTAAATTGTTGCAAAATAAGGAAATATATCATTTATTTTGGGACGGATAAAAAAGAAAAGTATATCACATAAATTAAGACAGAGCGAGTAGTAAGAATCTGATCTTAGTTTATTGGGATGCTTTCCCATCGGCTTTTTTACAAAAGAAGCACCAAAGGAACTGAAAAAATACGCAAATTTGTGTTACTTACGTTTATATAGTAGGTTTAAAAAAAGAATGTTTTTTTTTTGCTAACTCTTTAATTCTAACATTTCACATATTTTCTTCGTCCCGAAAAGATATCTTACTCTTTTTATTAGTTTGTTCAAAAGAAAATTGTAAGTACTCATTGAATATATTTTGAATGTCGGAATTAGAGAAAGACCAACAAAAGAAGAAGGTGAAGTTTTTCAATCAAGTTGTGAAGTTTAGGCCCCAATTAGGCAAAGGTGAAGATGTTGAACATAATTCAAAGAGGAGAAATAATCCAAAGATCTTTGAATCCATGCCTTTGAATTGGCAAGCTCTTTACAAAGGGATGCTCCAACATAAGGCCCTCAAACACTACAATTAAATTCAACTTTCATTTTTGTATTATTTATTCAAACATATGGTTTTGATTTTATTTTTTTTGGTTTGGTTTTTTTAACTTGTTGACTTAAATAAAGATAAGGGAATCATAGGAATTTTATTTTTCTTATTTTGACTTCTCTCTCTCATATACAAACAATAATTGTATAATTATTCGTGCTTAACTAATTACTGTTAGGAAAAATCAGACGGTATTGACCAATAATTGAAACAAAAAAATAACTTATCAGATTAACTCTACATCATGGCAGACCACTATCTTGAAAGTGATTTTGGTCTGATTATGGTGCAAATCATTTAGACCCGTCGCTTCCCAAAATTTCACAGCACTCCCAAACACGTACATTCATGGCTGGAAGTTTTGAGTTTGCACAAAAAAATTATCGAGAAAACATAATTGTGAAGAACTATGAGAGAGAAGAAGAGGAAGATAAGCTTATTATTCCATATTTTAAAGTCACATATTATATTATGTATTTCCCCTTTGGAACATATACGAAGTGGCCAATGCTCACAATGAGTGAGTCTAAACTTTTTAGCAAGAAAATAAAGTTGAAAAACTAAAATCAATTGGGTCCATAGCTCAGTGGTAGAGCATTTGACTGCAGATCAAGAGGTCACCGGTTCGAACCCGGTTGGGCCCTCAAGCTTTTTTTTTTCTAACTAAATCTTTAATTAGCTGAGATATTATACTGTCAATAGTAGCTTGAAAATTATTTTGTGTGCGTATGTTTTATTTATTCATTTATTCTCCTGATATTTCGTAATAGCTTATTATTCTAATTTTTGTGTAGTAGCTTAATCTTCTATATTTTAATATTACATGTTGCTTCATTTGCTATGTTATCTTTGCTATTTTGTTGTAGGTATTTTTCTTTTTATCATGCTTTGATTATACTTATTTTGAACCAAAGGTCTATCGGAAACTACCTATTTACCTCACAAAGGTAGGTGTAAGATATGCGTACATATTGCTCCTTTTCCGGATCCCATTTATGAGATTATAATGAGTATGTTATTGTTATTGTTGTAGTAGTATTTTAAGTGCTTTTAGTATTTGATTCCTCTCTCTATTCATTTTCTTCTTTTGTTAAGAGTTTCTCACTCTTGATTGGCTTTTAAAAAAAACACTACACTAATTAGGAGCAACTTTTAGTTTTAAGTTGTGTTCCATTATTCTTGAATATTACTAACTAATGGGTTTGATTACTATCTATTTAATCTTTCACTCTACAAATAACATTTGATTAGTTGTATAGTCGAGTCAAATAAATTAAACTTAAAATGTCTGATTTCATATGATTGAAGTACGTTGAAGTTCAATCATTTTTGCCGAAAATAATTAATGTCCATTCATATGAAATTTTAGATACCCAGATGTATGATGTTTGTCAAAACATGATGTAGGTTAAATAATTTGTAAAATTGGATACATGTTAAATGCCTAATTTTGGTCAAGGGCATTCGAGATTTATTATGTGTGCGAAAAATATTTTTGATATGTATATATAATATAATTTTTATAGATATATATACACAAGATAATCTTTTAACGAGTGATGTTCAATTGACCACCCTTAACTCTCGCTAATTTGATAAGTTGACCAACTCATATGCTATTTTGCCGGATACAATTTTAATTTGTAATTAACATTATCATTTTGTTGTTATTGAAAGTGAATAATTCCTTGATTATTTTCATTAATGAAGATGTATATATATACAATTTTCAAATATGGAAAATAACTCTACCTTTTCCTACTCTAATTCTAATAGTTTTTCCTATTACAAGACTAATACTATAATTACACTTGTACAAGAATTCTACAACTATGATAATTTATTATACAAAATCGGATTCACTTTCAGTTATATCTGTTGGTTTGTAATATTTGGGAGAGATTTGCTCGTATCTCTTGTCTTTGTTTCTTCTTTGATGGAGTACATTTTATAGTCTTTACACTCACCTCATAACCAAAAACCACAACAATGCTATGGAGAATTCACCCTCATTACCACCGGAGTCACCGGAATGCGACGAAAACCTAATGGACGAATACAGGAGTCCAAAATACAGCTATAAGGACATTGTCCAAGAGAAGAACAACACTTCTACTACTACCTATCAATATGAGGCAAACATCATCCATCTTGTGCCAAGCGAAGCAGAGAATGCAGAGGATCCCATCTACCTCTCTGATGAGGAAAAGAACAAACTGTATGAGCCCTGGAAATGAGATCATGAATTCACGTATCCCAAATTTAGCATGTAAATTCGCCACTATATGTAGATGTCTGATTGTATATTTAATAACTCTTTTTATCCCAATTTACCGAACGAGTTCATACGTGTCAAAACACTTCATTTTAACTATAGTTTTGGGCATAAGTTTTTCAACATTGTTAAAATAAAATTTACTAATTTAAAAATTATACTAAACATACAAGTCTATATAATTAATAATTCAAAATATTTAAAAATAATTGAAAAAATTATAATTATAAAAAATTATTGACTATCCAAACAACAATACATTCGCATAGAATGTGTACTATGGTATAAAATATTACTCCTTCCTTCTCAATTTATGTGATATAATTTGATTCAACATGGAGTTTAAGAAATAAAGGAAGACTTTTGAATATTGTGGTCTAAAACAAGTTAAATATATTTGTGTAGTTATACATTATCTCGATAAGCGTAAAAGGTAAATGTTAAAGTTAAATTGTTGCAAAATAAAGAAATATATCATTTTTTAACGGACTAAAAAGAAAAGTATATCATATAAATGAAGACAGAGCGAGTTGTAAGAATCTGATCTTAGTATATTGGGATGCTTTCCCATCGGTTTTTTTTTTTTACAAAAGAAGCACCAAAGGAATTGAAAAAATACGCAAATTTGTGTTACTTACGTTTATATAGTAGGTTTAAAAAAAGAATGTTTTTTTTGCTTAACTCTTTAATTCTAACTTTTTACGTATTCTCTCCGTTCCGAAAATATATCTTACTTCCCTTATTAGTTTGTGTTGGGAGTTTTTGCTCTATGGTACTTTATAATGCAGTACGAGAAGTATATAACTATTACAAGTATTCGAAAGGATAAACAAAGATTCAATAATTCAACTAGAAATCTGAAAATTACAATAGTTACACAAGAAAACTGGAAATTTCAGTTTTGTAGAAGATGGAAAAATGGAAATTGTTTTTGCTGAGTCGAATGTAGCACTCTGTCCTTAAGACAATATTGCCCCGTATGTATCCTTTATACGTCCTGGACAATTTGTCTCCCAAGATAAAACAGCAATGGAACCCTTGAGCAAAGGAAACTCAAGAGCTACCGTGAAGAATATTGAGTAACGAAATGATGCTTGGAAGTTGTAGGAAGAAAACTGTTTTCGGTTGTGTATTTTCGTGCACTATTTTTGGTGTTCTCCTTGGTCATTCTTAGTGCTCAACAATGGTGTAAGGGGGTGTTTATATAGGTGAGGGAGGGGCTGAAAAACTGTCTCCATAATAGCCAAATAATGGCCATTATGGAGGTAGTAAAGCCACCACCATAAATGGTGAAAGACCAACGGATTTGGCCATTATAGGAGGAGTAATTCAGCCAAAATAAATGACTGAATTGAGTGTTTGGCAACTTCTTTGACTGTCCAGATTCTGGAAACTTAAGGGACCAAACTGTACCTGTACATCTTGAAACTTCAGGGACCAAACTGTACATCTGAAAGAATTCTGGTCCGAATCGTACATCCGAAAACTTCGGGATCAAACGTCGTACTTCGGCAAAGTTCTCTCGGCCCAAAAAGATAATATCAGAAGACCCACAGCCCACGACCCACGACGCGTGACCCGGAACCCGGAACTCGGAACCGGACCGGACGGGCGGGCGGCGGCGGCGCGCGTGTGGTCTTTCCTCGAACCGAAGCACATCTAGGTCCTCCCTCCTTTAAACACATGGGATACCCCTTGGGGTCCCAAACCCCAAACCAATTTCGAGTCTTGTATACACAACAATTCTTTCTTCCTCTACCGATGAGGGAGAATTACACACAATACCACACTTTCCATGCTTCAAACACCTTACTTCGTGAACCAATATCTCTTTCATTTCTCAATGAAATTTGACGATTCTTGGCCCTACGGTTATCTACGTACTTAGTAGATCATGCATGTGTGAAGAACCGAATTCTCCAATATGCGTAACACTAGTGTTTAAGCCGTTAAAGTTGGTCGGTCGCAACTCCCACCAAAGGCAAATTTCCAACAGTTTGTCCAAAAGAAAATTGACACATTTTTATATTTAAAAATAATTTAACTTTATGAAATGAATTACAACCGCACAAATATCTAAGACTTATTTTCAAAAGTCTTTCTTATCTTTTAAACTTCGTGCCAAGTTAAATTAAAACAAAGTCGTTTGGATGGAGGGAGTATAACCTGTTTAAAACCACACGATTAAATGATATTTTGGTACATTCTACATATCTTGAATTTAATTTTTTATTTTGTTATATTATGTGTCGATTTAAAATTAGACAAATAAATTGAAAGGGAGAGAGTATATATGATTATAAAATATACATATATGTGTGTGCCATTCATTTGTATTGCTGAAATTTTTATTGGGTAGTACTTTGATTTTTGTAATGAATTAGTTATGATATATATTAGCTTTTGTGTGTTTAGATTTGGGTGATTGAATTTAAATGAACTTGGGTTGATTTGGGATTTTTTTGATCTATCTACTGGTAGATTGAGACGACTTTGCTTTTCCTCTGTTCTTTTTAGTTCCGAGAATTTATCTGATTTTCTTAGTTTGATTTGGAAGTTGGGTTTCTTAGAGCCTATTTGTCGTTAGGTGATTAAAAGTAGTTGATAAGCATAAGTGGCTGAAATACTTTTAGGTTCTGAAGTTGATTACTACAACAACATATCTAGTTAATTTCACAAGTGGGGTCTAGGAAGGGTGGTGTGTACGCAGCCTTACCATACAAGGCAAAGATGTTGTTTCTGATAGACAAGGCTCAAGTAAAGCAGATAAAATCAAGTATGTAAAGCAAATACAGTAATGAAGAAGTCATGCTAAAAACAATGAAGAAAAGAACAGTAGCAACAACAAATAATACGATGACCGAAGCAAAGGAAACAATAGTTAATACTAAAATCGAAGAATAAGATAGTGTGAGAGTAATAATAACATGACAAGGAAATTAGACAATGCTTGACAACCTACTAACCTTCTAACATAATTCTTGATGTACATATCTTCCTATCTATAGTCATGTACTTGGTAAGTTACAGGTGTGTCATGTCTTGTCTAATCACTTTTCCCTTATACTTTTTCAGCATACCTATACCTCTCCTCATACATACCAAAGTTAACCTCTCACACCTCCTCACTAAGACATCTGTGCATCTCCTTTTCGCATGCCTGAATTATCTCAGTCTCGCCTTCCTCATCTTGTCCACCACGTAAGTCACTTCACCTTGTCCTAGATATCTTCGTTCCTAATCATATCATCCTAATATGACCACACACCCATCTCAACATTCTCATTTCCTACTTTCATCTTTTGAACATGTGAGTTCTTGACCGGCCAACACTCCGCCTCATACAACGTAGCTGGTCTGACCACACTTTATAAAACTTACCTTTAAAGCTCGGTGGCACATTCTTATTACACAAGACACCGGATGCGAGCCCCCATTTTATCCATCCCGCTCCAATACGATGTGTAACATCATTATCAATCTCCCCATCTCCTTGATTATTGACCCAAGATACTTGAAACTTTGTCTCTTGAAGATGATTTGTGTATCGATTCTCACTTCCATATCTGCCACGTGAGTTACGTCACTGAATTTGTATTCCAAGTATTCTGTATTAGTCCTGCTCAGCCTGAACCCTTTAGACTTCAGGGTCTGTCTCCAAACCTCCAGCATGTCGTTAACTCCACGTGTCTCGTCAATCAAAACTATGTCATTTGCAAATGGCATACATCATGACACCTCTCCTTGGATATGCCACATTAGTTCATCCATCACCAAGGCAAACAGAAACGGCCTAAAAGTTGATTCCTGGTGCAACCTAATTATGACTGGAAAGTACTTCGAGTCTTCTCATACTGTTCTCACTCAGGTCTTGACTCCATCATACACGTCCTTAATCGCCCTAATGTAAGCTACACCTACATGTACACCTATTTCATTCTTGTGTTTTTTCTTTAATTGTTGAGAGCCATAGATTTTCTTATGAATTCATTTATTTATGTTCAGAATAGTAGTTCAAGAAAAATGGTTTTAAAATGTAGAGTGATAGTCCTGGAAATATTCATATTCACTTTTCCCTGCATCATGCTAATCAATCATATTTTTCAGCAATTGTAAGTACTCATATTTTATTGACCTGATATGTGGAAATTCTTTTTACTGTTGAGCAAGCATAATTGCAAAGGATTTTGGTATGTTTTACGTGGTTGGTACATGAATTATTTAAATGTTTGCCAAATTCAAGTTTGTTAGAGCAGATGTCAACTTCTAGGTCATGCTTGACAGTGGAAGTGTTGAGTGGTGATTTGTTTTACTAAGTGCAATTACTTGCTCCAGTCACCTTTTGTATCTGGGGTTGTTTGGTTTTGAAATAAGTGATGTCTTTAAGTGGCTAACCAGTGCTGCACGTCTCATGATAGTTTCAGATCTTGACCATACAATGGTGGGTTAGTTGTAGTTTGCCTTTCTTCCTTATGCTGCTGTAACTTACGCTAGACTTTCTTACAGGCCGATCATCATGATCCTGAGAACCTCTCTCTGCTTAGGTTTAATGCTTTATGGGAGGCCAATTATCGTGAAAACTCCTCATTAGTGTTCTCAACTGGGAGATCACCTACGCTATACAAGGAGTTGAGAAAAGAGAAGCCAATGCTAACCCCAGATATTACCATTATGTCTGTGGGGACTGAAATAACGTATGGTAATTCTATGTTGCCAGATGATGGTTGGGAAGCATTTTTAAATAACAAGTGGGATCGGAAAATAGTGACAGAGGAGACGAGAAAATTTCCTGAACTCACCCTTCAGGTACATATGTTCGCATCATTTTATATATTGCTAAACGAAGTTAAATTTTTATACTAAAATTTGTAATTGTAATTGATGTCTCATATATCAACTTCTTTTGACCCTTCAGTCAGAAACTGAGCAACGAGCTCACAAGGTTAGTTTCTACATTCCGAAAGACAAGGCTCCAGATATAATGAATGTTAAGAGTGTCACATCGAAAATGGAATGGGAACATGGACTCCTTATATGGACTTGGAAAATCCTCACCCTACAAGCTAACTTTTGGGGTTGAGTTAGGCCCAAGATCCATTCTTTACACTTGTAGCTTTTACGCTCAATCATGCTACAGTGAGCAAAACATTTGATAACGTTTTATATCTTTTTGTTCTGATTTTTAATATTTTTATTTTTATCATCAGTTGGATGTCAAGATAATTTACAGTGGAGGGATGGATTTAGACATTTTGCCGCAAGGTGCTGGCAAAGGACAAGCACTTGCATATTTGCTTAAGAAATTAAGAGTGAGGGCAAATTACCAAACAACACGCTTGCCTGTGGTGATTCTGGAAATGATGCTGAGCTTTTCAGTATCCCTGATGTTTATGGTGTGATGGTTAGTGGTTTAGCTACTAATACTTCTCCGGTTTATCTTTTATGATCTTGTGATTTATATTTTATGTTTTGAGTTGTTCATAACTGCTCTAAAGATCTAGAATTCACTTTGCAGGTAGCAAATGCGCAGAGACCATCTGGTACTTTTGTGCACCCATCTGGAGTTGAGAAATCTCTTGAGGAATGCGTAAATACATTGAAAAAGTGTCATGGGCACAAAAAGGGTAAACAATTTCGTATTTGGGTTGATCAAGTCTTACCTACACAGATTTCAGACTCATGGTTAGTGAGTTTCAAGAAATGGGAGCTTTGTGGTAAGTGTCTCTTTCCCCTTTTCTCATGTCTCTTCTGACTTGATTTTATACACACACGGCTTTGGCTGCAATTGTGCATGACCTCATTGAGAATTTTTTTTTACCCCTTCCTTCTTGTGTTCATATCATGTGTGGCTTTGGCTGCAATTGTAACGCATCTGTTGCTCATGATGCGTTACAATTGTAGTTGAGCTTCCAGCAACAGACACTGTCCAGGTGTTGGAACTTTCTGATGCCTCAAGCTATACCTTATATATCTAACTGAAAGAATTTGATTCCTCATTTTCTTCCAAAGAGGTAGTAAATATACTCATCATACAAGCATGATCATAGGCTAGAATTAAGGTAGTAAATAATTAATTATACACATATCATATACAAAAGATAATTAAAGATTATGTAATATTCACAAAATATTCTATCACACCTCCGCAGTCAAAGCGGAAGGTCGTCGTATGCTGAGACTGTCCTGAAAATCTTCAAGAACCAATGGAAGACCTTTTGTAAAAATATCGGCGATCTGATAGCGTGACGTGACATGTAAGACACATACTTGTCTACGAGCATCCTTTTCGCGAACAAAGTGAATATCCATCTCAATATGTTTAGTGTGTTGCTGTTGAACCGGATTCCCTGAGAGATATACTGCACTAACATTATCACAATAAACTAATGTCGCCTTCAGAACAGGACAATGGAGCTCCAGAAGAAGGTTTCGTAGCCAACAAGATTCAGAAACCACATTGGCAACTCCCTGGTACTTGGCTTCGGCACTGGACCTAGACAAGGTAGTTTGCCGTTTGGAGGACCAAGAGATCAAATTGTCACCAAGAAAGACACAATAACCAGACGTGGAGCGTATGGTATCAGGACATCCATCCCAATCTGCATCTGTGTAAGAAATGAGAGTGGTTGTCGAAAACGGATATAGATGCAAGCCATGATCGAGCGTGCCCTGAATATAGCGCACAATGCGCTTGAGAGCATGTATGTGATCCTCCATCGGGTTATGCATGAATAGACAAATCTGTTGTACATCATAAGATATGTCGGGCCTCGTGAAAGTTAGATATTGCAGGGCTCCTGCAAGGCTGCGGTAATGTGATGGATCGGCATATGGCGTGCTGGAAGTAGAACTCAACTTCGGTTTAGTATTAACCGGAGTGGAAGACGGCTTACAAGAAGACATGTCAGCCCGTTCAATGATCTCCTCTGCATACTTTTTCTGAGACAAAAATAAACCATCTGCATGACGTGTTACATCTATTCCCAAGAAATAACTCAATAGCCCTAGATCTTTCATAGCAAATTCTGAGCTAAGAAGAGATATGATAGACTTGCGAAGAGCATCAGAGGAAGCAATTCAGATAATATCATCCATATACAGAAGAATGTAATCCATATCATTACCGTGACAGTATATGAAGAGAGAATGATCAAACTTGTTGTTAGAGAACCCAATAGTAGAAACATAATTTGCAAACCTCTTGTACCATGCCCGATGAGCTTGTTTGAGCACATACAAGGATTTATTCAGTAAGCATACATGATTAGGATAAGTGGGGCCTCTGTAACCCATGGGCTGATACATGTAGACCGTTTCGTTGAGTTTTCCATGCAAGAATGCATTTTTCACATCAAGCTGATGTAGAAGTCATGCCTTAGAGAAAGCTAGACTAAGTACCGTGAGGATGGTTGGTAATTTGACCACTAGGATAAAAGTCTCACCGCAGTCCACACCAACCTGTTGAGTCTTTCCATCACCTACAAGACAAAATTTATGCTTCTCAAATGTACCATCAGATTTTTCTTTATGACTAAAAATCCACATAGACCTGATCACATTTACATCAGGAGGACGAGGCACCAAATCCTAAGTCTTATTATTAATAAGAGCATTATATTCATCATCCATAGCCATTTTTTAATTCGGGTCATTAAGGGCAGACACAAGGTTATGAGGTAGAGGTGATTTGGTAATATGGGTGTGAAGACCGTTATTTTTGTTTGGTTTGAAAATCCCATGTTGACTACGAGTGACTAGCCTTTGGGCCGGAATTGGAGCGGAAGTGGTATTGGGCTGACTCGTGATGGGTTGTGAGGCCGAGTGAGAAGGGAGTGGACTGCCCGGGAGTGGGCTTCAAGCCAGTGGGCTGCCACTGCCCGGGAGTGGGCTGCCAGGCGTTGGGCCTCTCGGCAGTGGGCTGCCTAGAAGAGGTGTCGCGGGGCTGGCAGCTACTAGGCTCGGGTGAGCAGGCAGTGATGGTTGGGCTGGGATAGAAATTGGTTGGGCCGAGCTACTGGGAGTAAGTGGACTGGCCGAAAGGGTAGGCAAGTCGGAGTGAGATGTTGGGCCGGTTTGCGAGGCCAACTGGTGGACCAAATACGGAGACACGCTATCATCAAGAAATTCGTAAGTATGAGGCAAGGAAGAATGCATTTTAGCAAAGGGAAAATTTTATTCATCAAATACTACGTGGTGACTCACGATTATTTTATTAGAGGATAAATCGTAATATTTGTAACCACGATGGTTTGACGGATATCCCAAAAAATACACGGAGTAGAACGGGGTTGAAGTTTATTGATGGTAGTAAAAGGAAAAAGATGATAGCATAAACACCCGAATACCCGGAGATGAGAGTAAGATGGGTCCCGTTGGTATAGAATTTTGAGAGAGGATTGATAGGCTAATTGTTTTCTTGGAAGTATGTTGAGGAGATAAGTTGTCATGTGTAATGCATGATGCCAAAATGGTGGAGGTAGAGAGGCATGGGCAAGTAAGGTTCTAACAGTGTTATTAATGGTTCAAATTTTTCTTTCCGCTTTTCTATTTTGAGATGAGGTATGTGGACAAGAGAGACGAAAAGATAAACCATTAGCTTTGCAAAAACCCAAAATGGCCCATTATCAAATTCTCTATCATTATCACATTGAATATTTTTAATGTCCCGTTCAAATTGAGTGCGGATGAGTGCTCTAAAGGAGAGAAATGTGGAAAAAACTTGTGACCTTTTAGACAAAGGAAATGTCCACAAAAAATTAGAGTAATCATCCAACAAAAGAAGATAATATCGATGGCTTGAAGAGCTCAAAATGGGAGATGTCTAAATATCACTATGAATAATATCAAAGGCATAATAGTGCATGAATTAGAAGCAACGAAAGGCAATTTAATATGTTTTTCAAGAGGACATGAGCGACAAACATGAGAATTACGAGTTCTAGTACACTAAATAAATTTATTTAGTTTAATGGAGGCAAGAACAAGTGCTCCCGGATGATCCAAACGTTCATGCCACAAAGAAGGTGCTAAAGCTGCAAAAGTGGATGGTAACTCGGCTCGATGTGTGGTAGTGGTGATTAAATATAGCTCGCCCCGACTATCACATCTCATTAGGCGCATCCCCGTCTGAAAATCCTTCACGAAAAACCCAAAAGGATCAAATTCAACATAAAACGAATTGTCAGTGGTAAATTAATTTCCTAACGGAAACCAAGTTTTTAATCAATCGAGGAGCATGAAGGACATTCTTTAAGGCTAAAGGTGGGTTAGGGGTGGGGGACAAGTTTGTATTACTATAACTACGAATTGGAATTGAATGACCATTTTCGACGATTATACCATGATTATTGCTCAAATTAAAATAGGACGAGAGATTACCTTGTGATAACGTCATATGAGACATTGCTACGTGTCCATGTAACAGTTTGCGTCGGGCGGATTGAGCCCAAGAGTGTGCATTGCGGCCATAGTTTACCCCCTGAACTTGTAGCAAATCCCTTTACACACCCAGTTTCACGGAGAACCTAGAGACCAAACGTTTCTCCTGGTGTATCTTAGACACACACACACACTACATTTCTCCAGCTTGTCCTCACATACCACACACGGTCTTAAACATTCTCCGCGAGGAAAATTGCAGCTGTAGTCATATTTAACCAAGTGATTATGGAATTGACTTATTCTCTGAAAGAATGTTCCAATACTTGTGTGATCAACATCTTCTTGTTATGTTTACTGTAGTATCTTAAACTATGTTGTTTCTTGCAGGAGAAGAGCGACAATGTTGCATAACTACCGTCTTATTAAGTTCAAAGGTGAAGTTTGTTGAAGGATCATTGCAATTTTTGTCCTACAATCCAAAACCTGTTATAATTTGCTTTTTCGCTTCCAGAATGTGACCGTTGCAGATGGGCTCACTTGGACGCACATGCATCAGACTTGGCTGCAGGGCGCAGCAGTAAGTGACTCCACGACCTGGTTCTTTTAGGTTTGACTCTGAAAAGCCGGCGTTCCTTTTACCGGTCTAGCGAATAAACACAAAAACACATCATAGCTATAAGCATCGATCCCTCCTCCCCCCTCCCCCAAAATACACACACAAAAACCCTGTATGCGGCCCTCTTTACCATGTTTGTTCGCACTCTTCCTGGATGATGAATGTATTACAAACCAAACGCGAAAAGATGACTGATCATTTAGTAATAAGTATTGCTCTTCTTTTCGACGGTTGTAGCTGTCAAATCTATAGTTAGAGAACATCAGTTATATGCTAAATTTTCGAAATGTGAATTCTGGCTTGTTCAGTGGCAATTTTGGGACATGTGGTTTCGAGAGAAGGAATTCGGGTTCCTCTTTGTAACTATGCTCTGTGCCTTTGGTGTCACACAAAAGATAAATTGTAATGTCAATTGCATGGAGTAAGAGTCTGATTAATACCAACCAACAGAGAGGCATGACTGAGAAGTGTGAGTTATAATGAGGAGTAATACATACACTTTGTATTCTGTAGATTGAATGAGAGTTGAGATATATACATATGTAATAGCTGTTCTTAGTGAAAATTACATATAATCATCTCTACATTCTCTTTTTAGCTTTATTTCATGTCAAGAGTCTCTTCAAACTTGAGTTGAATCTTTGAGGTCTGTCGAGATCACTTAATTCAGTTGACTAATGTCTAGGGGTTACAAATGAGCAGTTTGGGTTGAATTTAAACGGGTTAAAATGGTGAAGTTTCATGGGATAACTTATTTTGCCATGCCATTTAACCTATACCTAACAAAATGGCAGCCCGATGTACTAAGCTCGCTATACGCGGGTAACCTATACCTAATATTTTTAAATTATTTGATTTGTACCTAGTTTTGGCAAACATCAGACAAAGCACTCGCTTGCCTCCTCCCTCTATGAAAAGTGAATTTAAATAAAGTGAGTGTTGTTGAAAATGCTAAAAGATATTGGCAAATTACCATTTTTATAAGATAAATTTATTAGATTTGTTGTTATTATGAAAAATTAATAATTGACTTTTGCTCTTTATGATTTTTGAAACACTTATGTTTCAAATTTAAGCTTATTTGAAGTAGATCTGGACCTTAAATTGTATGTTGGATTATTGAAAAATAAGTTTTCGAGAAAAAAATTGTTCATCTAAACTTCAGGTATAATGGGTGATGTTTAGGCAAATTAACCCATACCTTATATATTAACATAAAAAATAAATACATGAAGGAGGGGATACGTAACTTTACCTCCTCAAAATGATACATGAGAAGCAACTGAATTGAAGAATATTAACAAAAAAATCTTCCTTTATCATATGACTTGGTTCATACAAAATTTACTCCATCAAGACAATATAAATTGAAGAGTTTAGATTATATACACCGTAAGTGTAAGAAATTCTTACACTACAATCATGTCACCTGTAATAGCAGGTAACCTGTCTTATTTTTAAGATTACAAATTTTATCTTTTTCAAGATTTACCTGTAAATATCTTTTGATGACTATGATTTTACGCGGACCAAGTATATAATGTAAACACTAAAATTGCATACCATATTAATTTTTATAGTATTCTTTAGTAACTTTTTCAAGACAATCACTAGCAATGCCTTGTGCCCACTTTTGGAATCTTTGGAAGGCAGGGTCATCTTTTTCATTTGTGTCAACAATACAATCATGACAAGTCTCAATGAATGAATACATTGCACCAATATCTATATTGGCTTTGTAAAAATTCTCTTCTTCAACATCTTGTATTGCCTTCTTCATGGCATCAATTGCATCTTCATAAACCTCTTTGCATGTCTCAAGACAATCCTTATGATAATGGTCCATTTTTGCAGAAAAAGCCAATCTTTTTTCAATGACATTTTGGATAAATTCCTTAGTCTTGGACATTGTGCCAACCATACTTGCTTTCACAAATGAAGGGACATTTTCACTTGGTACATCAATTTTTGGTACATTTTGGGGAACATCAAAATTTTGAGTAGAGGGTTGAGAGGATGGAGAAAGAGATTGTTGCAATGAATAGTCAAATGCATTAGTGGGAATTGTGAGGAAAAAGGCAATTGCAACAACAACAAAAAGTTTTGATGGAGGAGCCATTGTTTTTTGTCCTTTTGGCATATAGAAAGGAGAAAAAACAATGGGGAGAATTATTATTGGTAAATGATTATGAGGAAGTGAGGGTAATATTTATACTTAAAAAGAAGTAGTTCTAGCTTGTGGCTATGCTTAAATATAGATGGTAATTAGTCAGTAACCTTCATTTTCAAAGGGAATTTAGCACCTCTCTTTCTAGTTTATTGTTAGATATGACTTTTCTTGATACATCTCGGGGTGCCAAATGGGCGGATTAAGATAGGGAGTTAATAAATGGAAAATTTCTAAATATATATAGTAATTAATTTAATTTGTAACTTTCATTTCACAAATTTTGAAGTCGTGTCCGATGCACACGGGCGCAACAATAATTTTGAAGGGCCCGAGTAATATAGCCTCTAATATGGGTAGTCAGCATCCTCATTTTTCTAAATTGTCTAAATTACGATTAATTCTTTTGCTAATTTTGAGTATAAATTCTAGCATACACTAATATAATTCAGGTGCAACATGCACAAACATGCAAATGTAACCTTTGGGCTTTTTAAAAAAACTCTTGTGTCTCAATTTTTACTTCAGAAACTTGATGCAAACATGAAATTAGCTACAGTTGAACCAAAAATTCTCAAGGAGTAAATCATGAATATGATCTCCATCTCAACATCTATGTTGAACATTTTACATACATTTCATTTCTATTTCTAACTTTCTACTACTACATTAAAAATTTACAATAATCAAATCATTCTTTCCTTGTTCTGCTGCAACTTATATCAGTTTAATCAGACAGTATCTTTATAACAATCAGTAGTGTAAGCTGCATAGTACTAGTAGTTTATTTTGAAAATGAACGGCCATTTTCATATCAATACACAAAAACTGAAATTAGCTACAAACTTCATTGCTATTTTTTGATAATCCGTCGCTGAATAGGATTAGTGACGATTTTGCTGTTTAGCTATAAAATTTGTCTGTTGCTAATTCATGTTCTAAGCGCTTGAGTGAAGCTTCATTCTCCGTAAAGATATGTACGCGAGGAGCCGATAGCCAAATACCATAGCTAGTAGTGTGCATACTTCTTTTACGCCGGTGCCTACTTTGATCCCGTCCACCCAATCATTTTTCTCCTTGTATTGCACCTTTAGTAGGAGTTTGTACGTTTGATAGTTATATGATAGGTACCTTAACCATGATATGAATACCGGTACTTTCTGCAGAATTGAAATCATATTATATCAGCAATTGGAATAATATGAAGACAGGGAAAAAGAGGAAATGATTTCATCGAGCGAACCAACTAAACATATTCACCATAGGACTTTGACGTGCATGTGAGAGAAAACGGCAAAAATGGTCCCTTATGTTTGAGGATAGGTTTGAAATAGTCACTTATGCACTGAACAATTTTAGTCCTTTAAGTTCGCGAAAGTTAGCTCTTTTAGTTTTTGTTAAATATTTTACAATTTATGTTTGTTAGATTTGACGGAAACATCGGAAAAAAGATTTTTAATCATAAATACTAAGAAAAACTCATCAAATAAAGAAGTATGCGAAACAAAAAGGTGCACTATACACCCAAAAGATATAAAAAAAAAAACAGAAATTAGGCTTCAAAATACTGCACCAAACTCACATGTAAACAAAAATAGCAGAAACTACAAAATTTGTAACTTTAAATGTGAGTTCCCGCTAATTTCCTTTTTCTTCATAGTTCCCGTCAAATCTAACAAACAGAGTACGGTAAATATTTGACGGAGACTAAAAGTGTTCACTTTTGGCGAACTTAAAGGGCCAATATTGTCCAGTGCATACTTAACTGATGATTTTGAACCTACCCTTAAATATATGGGACCATTTTTGTCATTTTATTTGTCACGCCCCAAATTTGGGATGAACGTGCATATAGTACGTTATGAAAACATTCATGTCTGTAATAACTGTAACATGAGGCTCATTACCCGAATCATAATATGTAAACTTTAAGTATCTCATCCCAGAATTGGGGCGTGACAACTTTTCCAAAACTCGAAAGCATGTAAGGTAAATCATTTCGATATGTAAGAGGTTTATTGCATCGTTACCTTTACGAAATATCCACCAGCTAACATGAATGTCATTACAGTAACAGAAGCCAGAGTTGTTGCCCTTTTTAAATCCATTAGTGTAGCTCCTATTGCTAGTCCTAATCCCTGAGCAACAATGTAGTAACGATTATTATTCAAAATAACAATCTAAGGAAATTTACTTAAACGGTCCGTGAGAATTGAAAAAAATGGAATACCTGAGCTGCTACAATGCAGAGGAAAGTTGTAAGCACGGTTAGGAAAAAGGCGCAAGTGTCATGTTTTAAGCCAGCCATGAAATATACTACTAAAATAAAGAGCACTGGAAGTATAAGATCAAGTGGAATGTCACTGGTGGTTCTGGCTAAGAAATACGCGCTTAATCTGTACATATCAGCGGATCGTTCCTTGTTTAGCATTGCCCTTTCTTGTGGAAATGTGAAGATTGCTGTGAAAACCGGGAAAAATCCCCAGAATACCGCGATGAAGAACAGCAGCCCCGACTGCAATGAAATTTCAGTGTGAGAATTGGTTGCAATTTGTGCTCCTAGTACATTATGAAAATGGTTTCGTAAATGATTAAGTTAGCTTGTTTAGAACCATAGACTGAAGGATAGTCAATTGAACATCTTTGTCGGAAAATTGTACTGTATATATAGAAAATTATATTGTGTATACAGGTCAAAATTCACTTTTTCTACATCTTTATTATATCTTGAATCCATTTTGTAAAAGTTATGGCTTCACCACTATTTAAAACCTCTATTTTGATTCAACATGAGTTTAATTAGGCGTTTGGACAATAGATTCCAAATATTTTTCACTTTATTTAGAATTTATGAAGTTGGAAAAGAAGGAGTTGTGTCTGGTTATACTTTTTGCAAGAATAGAAGAGTTTACTTTATTTGGAATTTATGAAGATGGAATTGGAAACAAGTTTAGAACATTTTTTCAAATTTGGAATCCAACTCCAAGTTGGATTTCATAATTTTATAACCAAACACTAATTTTGAAATAAAGTGAAAAATTATCACGAAAAAAGTGAATAATTCTTATGGCCAAACGGGCCTAAGACTTGTGATTCTTTTTGTTGGATATGAGATGAATGGGATATTCTGCAGTCTTAAATGTAAGTTTTTTTAGTTGTCTAACATATGTAATCAAACTTGAGCTACTATCTTGTTTCATTTAGGAACCTAACATCAAATCCACTGATCATCTTGGCCTACAAGCTATGTTACTCGGACTCTTAACAAAATGCTGCAGCAATCGTGTCGGATCTTTCAAAATGCACTACTTTTGGAGGTTCCCGCACGCACCAGACAATATTTTTGAAGAATTCGAGCAACATAGCATACAAGACTAGAGCCTCATACCTGTTCTTGCATTTGTTTAAGACTATCACCACCAGATTGCCACCAGAGCAGACCCAATATAACTGCAGTTGCAACAACTTGAGTGATTCTCAACCAGCTAAAATAATCGTGGCGCCGTTCTTTAAGTCCTCTCCAGAACAATATGGAGTATTGTTCACACCAGCTTGCTCCCCACTCTCTCTTTGCGTTAAATACTTTACACTTCAACTCTTCATCAATCATCATGGGAGCCATAAGTTTCTTTTTTTCGCTCTCAGCCACTCGCGTCTCGTATGCTTCCACTAGATACTGTTCAATACAAAAGTCAAAATGAAAACAGTGATCAGATTAACATCCTTAATAAGCTCTTTTTATTGATAGTTGTGGTTGGTTACACAAAATCTAATTCCAAAGTTGAGGAATACATCTAGCAGATATGTTGCACTGTAACATAATCTGTTCTTGATCTTCTGACTGGAAAATTTAGGTGTTGGACTAATTTTCTATATGATTTTATATCACAAATGTGACATTCTGGTTTGAATATATGTATGTAACAAGGCATGAAAAATGATTTAAAAACTGCTGTCCTTAAGGAGTGAAAAACTCAAAAACTGATTGGAAAAAACTATAAGGGCAGTCGGTGCGGTGAACAAAGCATCTCACGTTCGCACAACGCAAAGGGAAGGACAACATCCCAAGGCGGTATCATGTAGGCAACCTACCCTGACACAAGTGTCTATGGCTGATTCGAGGGCTCGAACTGGTGACCTTAGGTCTATGTTGCTCGGATTCTACAAAAAATGCCCACGGGTGCATGTCGGATCCTATAGGTCTCATGGAGACAACTTTATCATTGCTCCAATGCATATCATAAGTAGGATTCATAAAATAATAGAAGGAACCAAAAACATTAGATTCACGCTAATTGATGGAAAAAGATGCTGCTCGGACTCTCCAAAAATGCTTCCACACTTGTATCGGATCCTCAAAAGATGCACTACATTTGGAGGATCCGACACGCACGTCGCACCTGTGACATTTTGAAGAGTCTGAGCAAGGAAAAACTCAAATTGCTAAAAGGAACAGAAAAAACAACATTAGATTCTTGCTAAGTGATTGCTTGAGGCTTTTTCTATTTTGGTTATGCATAATAAATGTTAATTTATTCACCTCATGCACAATTGCTGGTGATGGCTTTCCATTCCTTGTTTCTCTATCTGAATTCCCAATCTGCACTCTGTCCTCCAACTCTGATGGAACAGAAACATCGTTTAAGTTACCATTCGCAAGATCTAGCAGGAACTCTGCTGGATTCATTGAAATCAGAGGTGAACATCCTATAGCTGAAAAATAGACCATTGCCTCAGATGCCTTGCCAAAATATAGCAAGCTCCCTTTGCCAAGAAGAATTAACTTATCAAACTTGTGGAAAAGTCGACTAGATGGTTGATGGATCGTTGTGATCACCGTCTTTCCAGCCTATCATCACAGAATGGTAAGTCAATAACTCATACTATGATGAAGTCTTGGATAAAACAGAGAAGAAACTTTACCTCAGCGATATCATGTAGTATTTCAACAATCCTTAAAGCTGTCGTAGAATCCAAACCCGATGTAGGTTCATCGAGGAACAATAGGGAGGGGTTAATTATGATCTCATTTCCAATACAAACGCGCTTTCTTTCTCCCCCTGATACTCCACGAACGAAGGAGCCACCAATCATTGTATCTTGGCATCTGTAAAAACATCACATTCCTCATTTAGTTTTCACAATATGAACTACATGTCTTGTTGTTCGTTACACAAATTGTCGAGTATAGCAACAATTAATTACCTCTCTAGTCCTAGCTCATATATCACATCTATCGCTCTTTTTTCTTTCTCCTCTTTTGTCAATTTCTTTGGAAGTCGTAGGCGAGCTGCATACGTTAATGTTTCTCTCACTGTCAAGTGAGGGAATAGTATGTCGTCTTGCGTCACGAATCCTATCCTGCCAAAGTTTTCACATCCATCTGTTAAATTCTATGAAAAAATTTCATATCTCGATATTTTCTGCTTTAAACTGTAATGCAATCAAACAACTCTTGTTTTCCCTCTTTGATTAACAGATGACATGCAAAAAAATTACTGAGTTCTGTTTCTGTCAATTACTAATCTAAACAGGAGGTGCATGATAAGTTCTAGCACTAGCATTTCATAATTTTCCATTTATTACTACTATTAGTTTCTATAAAATGCATAAGCCTTTGTTATTTGATTTTGCAGCATGAGGCTGGATTTCATCGTATGTGATATACTAATAACTGCTTGAATATTATCATGATGAAAATGTATGGCATTCGTATTCTGTTCACGAGATTTTACTAGTGTACACCACTTGCCAGCTATGCTGCTCTGTCCAAAAACTTTGTCGCGCCTATGTTGGATCCTTCGAAGAAGCGCTATTGTTGGAGGATCTGACAGACACTCGTTAACATTTTTTAGGAGTCCGAGCAACATGTCAACAATAATTGCATGAATTACTATTATGATGAATATGTGTGGCATTTATATTGTGTTCTCGAGAGTTTACTAGTGTATACCACTTGCTAGCTATGTTGCTCAGACTCTCCAAAAATATTGTTTTACCTATGTCAGATCCCCAAAAATGCACTACTGTTGGAAGATCCGACAGGCACTTGGCGACATTTTTGAAGAGTCCGATCAACATAGCCCGCTCGGTGAATTCCGAAGTGTGATCACCTGCTCTTTAAAAGCTTTGAGTATGGTTGTTCATTGTAAGTGATTGCACCTTCTGTTGGCTCTTTTATCCTTCCTCCAAGCAGGCTGAGGAGTGTCGTCTTTCCGCTACCGGAAGGTCCCATCATGGCCAAAACTTCCCCTGGATCAACAGAGCCACTGATTCCTGACAAAATTTCCTTCTCTGTTGTTGATGTTACTCCTTTTAAAACCACCTTGTAGCACACCTCAGTAAACTGCACATTTTGTCAAAGGAATTAAAAACAAAATGTAACTTCAGAATAAATCTATGCAGTTACTAAATGTAACTTCCATAAGAAAAAACAATATACAAAATATTCTTCTATTGTCTACATCTTTTATGGTCATGTTTTGCTTCTATTTCTCTTCCTACCGAAATCGACGCCCTCGCGTAACCTGTAAATGGCGAAGTCAAGAATTTCGCTGAGGGTTTTTAGAACCCACTTAGAAAACCTTTTTGAAGCGTGGCCCACACACGGCCATGTGGGAAGGGCCGGGGGCCGGCCGCCTAACGGTGTGGGTATATGTAAAAAGTAATATTTGACCTATACACTCCGTGTTCAACTAACCACCATTCGACATACAAAGCTACGCCCCTCAACTCTGTATACTAGTTTATGGTATTTACATACATTTTTGTGAACAATTTTTAAGCTTCTAGATGTTGTTTGTTCAGTCTTGTACAAAAATACCACATGAAATGAGATTCTGTACAAGACTGAACCTGATATCATATATATTTTGGATTTTGCCAATGTTCAAAGGGTGGTGTTGTTAATAAACCTCCATCCTTTGCCTGTCCAAACACATAGTAGTACTCAATCAATCCGTGCACGTATAGGTGAAATCAGAAATTTTGCTAAGGATATTCAAAGTAATATTCTACCTATATACACATTACGAGTATAATTGTTTTAGCAAAGAATGTTCAACTGACCACCCTTTCAGCTATATGGGGTGTTGACACACACACATGCTAATTTGCGAGATAAAACAAAAAAGTCAAGAAAATTTGTTTGTGAGTTTTATGATCACTGCTTGCATTTTGAGCTTAGGTTCACCTTGAGGTATATTGGTAAGGTAGGTTCTGTTTGAATCTTCATCTTTCTTGTGCCAGCTTCAAGATCTTCAGCTGCAAGAAGTACATATATAGTCATTAAACGAATTCAGAATTTGAAGTTTATGGTTTCTGCAACGACAACAAGTTAACATAAAATGATAAATGAGTTTATAATCAAATATTTATAAATACTTAATGGATTTTTAATACATATATAGGGTCGTTTGGGCAAAAGTTATTGTAGATTCGCCCCTGTATATAGTTTATGATCATAAACCTCAAGACTATAATTTATCACACATTGCTTCCCATTGAAGACATATTCCCTTTGTTCCAATGATGTGACATAGTTTGAAGAAGGATTCTTGGACCAACGATAAAGTTATTTTCGTGTGACCTATATGTTACGGGTTTGAGCGGTAGAATCAACCACTATTGTTTTGATCAGGTTAAGCAGTCTACATCACTCATTTAGGATGCCGCCCTTCCCCGTGTGATCCAAAAAACGTGAGCCTTTTTACATAATAAAGGGGGAGAGCGCCAGGAGAACGTCGAGACGCAATCAGTTTGGAGCGCGAGGACTGCATGAACCAGGTCCAGTTCTTGCATTTGGCATTCCCGCTGTTGACATCCCATCGAGTTAGCTAGTGTTGGGTGAAAGGGATTTAGGAATGAATAGCAGGCAAAGTCCTTGCTAGGAATTTCGGGTAACTTTCTGTATTCCTTAAGGTTAGAGGTGTGATAACGGGATGCTTCATGTATCGGAATTTCCCTTTTTTAGTTTGATTCAATTTAGAACTAAAACTTTTGAAACTTGTCTCTGAATTACTATTCTAAATCTCTTTCATTTTCGTTCGTCAAGAATTTAGTGATTTGCAATAATAATGGTGCATTTTAGATGTCCACCAAAAGTAATTTACTAGTAATTGCTATATGTGATATATCCCACTCACCTCTATCAAAAGTATCATATGTGCACAAGGTGGGCCCATGATAAGACATAAAACGTACCTATATAAAGGTCCACTTTGTGTTTGTTGATTGTTCTCCTATTTGAACCAAACAACTGGCAATACACAGTTGTGAGAATGACAACTTTGTAGGCCAATCTTCTTCCATTATTAATATATAATTTTAAATAGTATTGAAAATTAAGTTGAAAAAATAAAATATTTGAAAATAAGTTGAAAAGCGGTATTTAAAAATTGAAAATTGTATTTGAATATGAAAATATAGTTGAAGTGTTTTTCAAACTTCAAATAATCCGTTTCAAAGTTTGAAGTTAAAATAATGGATCTGCTTTGATAAACAAACATTTATTTGAAAGTATTATTTCAAATTTCTTAAACAAGATCTATGGACAAACGAGTGAGTCTCGTTGTTTTTATTTTATTACAGTATAATTTTTCATTCTTCCTTTAAACTTCTACAAGTTTTGTGACACCTTTATGTGAATCAATTTAGATTACAAAGAAGAAAATAACACAAATTCATGAAACAATTACATATTACAACATTATTCTAACATAATAGTGTAATAGGTGTACTTTTTATTAGAACTAAGAAACAATTATGTTGTTGTTATGCTTGTTGAAATTGTCCTGCACCAAGTGTGGTTACATATGTATTGTTTTAGGTCAGGTCAGGATCATTATCTTTCTTATAAATCAATTATTGTTTTTGAAAATAAATTTATTAAAAACATTCCTAAAGCTTTAATTTACCTTCTTCTTTTTTTCCTTTTTGGCTTCCAAACTACCACAACAAAAAGAGGGGGCCCACTTTTCACCAGCTTCTCACTTTAGGGACTTCAAAAAGCCAGTGTAGCAGTGTCTAATATTGACCCATGCACATGAAATAGTAAGTCACTTTTGCCTTAAAGTCCAAGGTTTTTTTTGGCTATATTTAAACCAGAAAAGAAAATAAAACAAGCAAACAAATAAAAATAAAAACCCATCAAAGATTATGATGGGGTGATATATACCTCCTTCATTCGTAATCATAGATCTCAAATTGAATTATTTTTTGTAGGGAGTAATTTACCTAAAATGAGATTTTCCGGCGCAAATATCAAATTAATAGGACTCAAAGACTAAGCCAATTTTTTTTACTTTGAGAGGCAATGCGCTCCTTATTAAGATGACTCCATAATCAAAACTTGAAGTTGAGACGTTTGATTAAGGATAAAGGAATACGTAACTCCACCACATGGAATCTTTGGCGGTACCGTTTGAACTTTATTCCTCCTATTTTTCTATGTATGAACTTTCCCTTTCTTGAACCAAAAATTTGTCTATTTTAAAGCCTTCAACAGTGTTAAATGTTTAATTAATGTTTCCTAATATAATTGCTAGTACTACTTATAGTAATGGCTTTCCTTTTCTTCTTCTTTTTGGTTCAATAAAGTAGTGGCTTTCAATATCTCTAAGATGCCCTCAAGAGGAAGGAAAACTAAAAGAAAGATAAGAGAATAAATATGGCCGTTGAGCTAGAGGATGTACATTGACACAAATACTCTAATATACGTAGGGTTATAAATTTTTCTAACCAGAATTTTTGTTGTTTACAAGGGCATACATGTCTTTTTGAGTGATGAGTTTTGTGGTGCACAAAGAAAGGGCTAAAATTAAAAGAAGAGAAAGGAGAAACATTGGCAAATTTATGAACTTTTTTCCTTCTTATTCTTTTTGAAAAAGAACTAGAAAATGATTATATATTTCAAGCTAAAGAATTAATTATGTTTCTACTTCTATAATTATTATTCTTAAGAATGAAAAATATATTAAATAAAAAGAACAACATTAGTTAGGTGAAGAAGCATATATGTTGAGGAGTATTATCTTTTTTGAGCTAATAATTTAGTTTAAACGAAAAATCAGTCTTGAGTTGTGGAGTCTAATTCATCGCCGACACTATGAAGACCTTACGCAGAGTGTGGAACGCTGATCGACCTGAGGCGCCGTTTTTCTTGGTGAAGAGAAAAAAAAAAAAATTGTAAACACAAACCCCCTATTTTGATAATAGTGAAATATGCAGCGGCAAAGTGGACGTAGCTCTGACATTGAGAGTGAACCACTGTAAATCTGTGTGTTATTTGTTCTTCGTTTATTTACTATTTTTCTGATTAGGTCGAATTTGAGACTCAAATCCTAATAATTAGATCTCATTTGCTTAAAAATAACACATATATCCACAAAAATACTTCAAAATATGCAAGAAAATAATTGAGGATAGAACAAAAAATAACGATAAAATAAATAAGTACTTACTAATATCATCATCACTAAAGGGCTTCATATCCGCGATCTCATCCGGGGGCACGGTGAAGCCCGTGAAGGAGAAAGATAAGCCCAAGCTGGCGCTTGAGGCGCGGCTCAGGGCCGCGCCACTACTGACTTCATCTAAGTCAAACTTCAATTGAGCACTCCTCGACTTTCTAATGTGAGTGTTATTTTTCCCGCTCCGTCCCGGTGACGCTGATGTTAGCCGCCTGCTTGACTTCCTCGACAGCGTCTCCATCCCTCCCCCTGCTGCCTCGCCGCTCATCGGTGACGACTTTGTTCCTCCTCCCATTGCTGCCGAAATTGCTTCCACTAATTGATCCGATTTTGTACGAAGTATACTTGTGCCACTCATTTTTTTCCTTTAATTAAAAGATGGTCATGCTAGTTATATATGTGCATGCAAATATATAATGAACGTTAATAATAATAACAGGAATAATAATAGTACTCCTTAAGGATTCAACTTTTTTTTTTAAAAAGATTAGGAAAAATATATAAACAAGCCCATTTTTATTAAGTAAAAACCATGCATATCTACATGTATCTATTTAAGTTCTCTAATTAACTAGCATTTTCCTCTATTATGTACACAAACATTTCTTCCTTAAACTACTAAGTTTTCCAAGTTAGTTCGAATTTTTTTGTTAATGATTAAAAGACTACAAAAAGAAAAGGAAAAGAAATAATTCTAGAAAGGGAGAAAAGGGTCATTATACCTTTCAATAATTTTAGCTTCAAGACTATGTATTAAGTTTCAAGAATTTGTAGTAAACACTAATCAATAAAAAAGAGAGACTTTAGTTGTAATCATCATACCTTTGCACAAATAAAAACAAAGAAGTAGAGAGACTATCTTGTTGGAGAGGAAATGTTTCACTTCTATATGAACTCTTATGATTTACTTGCCAAAATGCAATCTTTTTTTCTTTTCTTTTATAGCTAGAAATAAATAGAGGGGAAAATGAAATTACATAAGTACCCTTGTCCAATTAGATAAATCACTAATTCCATCAACGGCGCAAAAACACTTGACATAAATGAAAAATATATGATAATTATATAGTAGTATTATTCATGGACATGAACAACAACATCAAGTTTTAATTTGTCTTGTCCAAATCATCCATATCGTACACGTGTCTGACATTTGTTGTCCCATTCTTGTTGGAATTAATTATAATATGTATTGCTTCAATTTTGTGAAATCATCAGCTTGGAGTTTTTTTTTTATTTGGTGTTCGGTATTCGTATTGGAGCTCGACTATATTTGAATTCGCGTCGCGTATGGTTCCATTCGGGAGGAAGCGCTCCCTATCAAATATTTTTTCATACCAAGAGCTCAAACCCGAAACCTCTGATTAAAAGAGGAACAACTTCATCCGCTGCACCACATCGTTTTGTGATAGCTTGGAGTCTTTTCGTTATCTCATTTCGTACAAAAGACCTACTATACAAATATTTATTAAGTTTAATAAGTCATATGCATCATTCCTGTAAGAATATTTTTTACCATTATATTATTTATATTCATTGCAGCAGACAACGTGTTTCAAGATTATAAATCTCCCTAGCTCATCTGTTAATATCATTTGGTAACTTCATGGGGTTCAAAATTTACATTGACAAAATATAACTTAAACTCTTAGTATCCAATACTTATTGTATATCCCACCGGTTTGATCCCGACTAATCAAAGATTCATGTTGAAATGTTCCATTTCGGGGTAAAATTTAAAAACTTCCTATCAAAAGAAATTTTATTTTAAAAGCTTGAAATCGAAATATTTGATTAAAAATTAAAGTGTATTTACCACTCAAAACTCAAAACCATTGGTAATAATTAGGTACTTGTTTGTCCTAGCTAGCTAGAATTGTCACTTGTTAATGATCTTATTATTTGCTTTGCTTTTTTCAAGTTAATAAATATGATATTTACTATACTAAATAAATGTTTTTCTATTATTAGTACAAATTTAGTACGAACAATGTACATGGTGCACCTATTACCTATTTATGTGCGTTCTCCCAAGTTCACATGTTCATCCTATTTGTGCAAACAAAGTATCTTCTCATCGTTTTCACTTGTAACATGATTAGGATTTTTCATAGAAAGAACTTGTCCTTATCTACGTTAGGTCGGTTCGGAATTCATAAATTTCAAATTTTGAATCTACTTCTGCTTATCGAAGGTATTATAAATTACGACATAGTCAGACCACCTAATAATATTTTTTTTTACAAAATGAATGGTGTGTATAGTTATACAAATATCTATAGCATGTTTTAGATCGTCCAAAGGTTTTCTTTCATACTCTTTTAAATTTAGTGTCTAGTCTGTAGAATAGTGTAATCTCAAGCTGATAGTGAGTATATTTATATATATTCACCATATATTCTGTATTATTCTGTAATTAATATTTTAGTGTAATTATGTAAAGTAGATATCTTTATTCCATTAGAACTACAATTGTATACAATATATATATGGTATTAATGAAAGGACTCCCTACCCTAAACCCTATTGTTGGCCGCCACACCATACTTTTCCGCCTCCCTCTTCCGGCGAAAATCAGTTGTATACCCACCGTATACCACTGCTCCTCGTTGATATACAACCACCACCTCTCCTCTTCTTCCCTTAAACAAAGCTTATATACCTATGGTATACCATGTTATACAGCCCACCCAACCATCATATTTCCCTTTCTTGCCTATATACATCGGCATACTGCATACAGGTGATATACAACCAACCCGAACCCCATATCACCCGACTAGACCTGTATATCACTGGTATACACATGATATACGGTTGTCCAAACCCTATATTCTTCTACTAATTTTCGGCAACCCTCATGGCATCACCCACGGCCCACATAGCTTCTCCCACTTCCTCTTCCACAACACCTGACGTCACAAATCATCCTCCTTCTTCCACCCCCACCACCTTTCATTCGGCTTTCGTCGTAACCAATATCAAGAACTTCATACCATTGATTATTGATCAGGAGGATGGACAATACGCGTCATGGGTTGAACTCTTCTATATTCATGCATGTGCTTACAACGTGCTTGACCACATTGATACCACTATCCCCGCCCACCCGACGTCGACGACACGACGTGGAGATGGTTGGACACCATCGTCAAGTAGTGGATCTATGGCACTATACCAAGGACTTACTTCATACTATTATGAAGATCGGAGCCACGACTCACGAGTTATGGACACAGTTGGAGGAGATTTTCAAGACAACAAGAATACACTTGTCGTGTATCTTGAGGAGCAATTCAACACCACCCGCCTTGAAAATTTTCAAATATGGCCGACTACTGCAAACATTTAAAATTGATTGCCGACCAATTATCTAATGTGGGCAATCCAATTTCATACACAAAGATGGTTTTGCAATTGATTAATGGTTTACCGAAAGTGACTACGATACCCTTGCAATAATGATCTAACAATTAGATCCCCGCCGAGTTTCAACAAAGCATGCCCAACTATTATTAGAGGAGACAAGATGAGCAAAACAGGATGAACACAAACTCAAGGCATTGGTAGTCGACGCCATCGCGACAACCGCCATACCCGCCGGTCAACCACCGCACTCCGATCACCACCCGTCGCAAAACAACCGCAGTGGAGGTCGTGGTAGAGGCCGCGGGGTTGGCCGAGGAAATAAAGGAAAAAACCGAGGGGGTCGGGGCCAGGAATCCAGCCCACAACAGCAGTCCCAACACCCAACGCAGTGGGTCGGCCCACTGCCATGGCAGTATTTTGGCAACTGGGCCTCCCCAGCGGCCGCGGCCCAACAACAGCAGTGGCAACATCCGCGGCCCAGCAAACTGGGGCCCTATCTAATGGTCCAACCAGGCAGGAAACAAGCCCACTTCTCACAGGCCCAACGTCTATATCCAGCCCAATTCCAACCAACTTGGGCCAGTCCTTCAGTCCCTTGAATCTTCAGCAACCCAATGACGCATGGTATATGGTATCTACCGCTGCGGGCTCCTGCATTTCCACGAACGTGATCTATCAATCTCAATTTATAATGAAGAAATTATAGTAGCTATATGGACGCCACGTCTCACCTTACCCACAATTCTGATAATCTTTCTCAACTACACAATTTAAATACTTCTCAATTTATTATGGTCGAAATGGTCATCACATTCCAATTTAAGGGTTCGGGCACACACTAACTCCTCCACTGCACCCCCCCACTACCCCATTAAACATGTCCTATATGCCCATAACATTATCAATAACCTAATCTCTGTTAGAAAATTTGCCACTGATAATTATGTATCTATTGATTTTGACTCGTTGTGTTTTTTTGTGAAGGACCTACGTACGGTGAGACTTCTTACGAGATGCAATAGTGTGGGAGACCTCTATCCTTTCCTATCCACTTTCGCTGCCATTGTCAATCCTCCCATATCTCTATATATAATCTCGTCTTCAACGTGGCATATTAGACTTGGACATCCCGAGCTCATATTTTTTATTTTCTTAGAAACCACAGTTTAATTAAATGTAATAAAGGGAACCTTGCCTAAAATTTCTATTCTTGTCATCTTAGAAAGCATGTTAGACTTCCGTTTACATCATCTTTGAGTATTACTTTTTCTCCCTTTGATATTATTTATGCATATTTATGGACCTCTCTTATTACTAGAAAATTGGGTCATAAATACTATTTAATATTTTTGGATGATTTTTCTAACTTCCTATGGGTCTATCCGATTCACTTTAAATCTCAAGTCTACTTCAAGTTTCTTGAATTTCGTACGTATGTTGAAACGCAATTTGAAAAAGAAATAAGAACATTTCAATGTAACAATGGTCGTGAGTTTAACAATTCTCTCTTTCATAAATTTTGTACGGCTAATGGCGTGGTCTTTCATTTCTCATGTCCCCATACTTCCCCTCAAAATGGTAAAGCCGAATGAATTCTACGCACCATTAACAATATGATTCGTACCTTACTTTTTCATGCATCTCTTCCCCCAAACTTTTGGGTATATGCATTAAAAATGACAGAATACCTTCTTAATATACTACCCACCCCTATGCTCCAAAATAGGACCCCTACCGAGTTCGTATTTCATCCCTACCAATGATCATCTTCGATTTTCGGTTGTCTCTGCTACCCGAATCTGGCCTCCAACATCCCTCACAAATTAGCACTTTTCACTCCGTGTGTCTTCTTAGGGTTCTCGTTAAACCATATGGGGTACTTATGCTATAACGTGTCCACATGTAAAATCATAGTCTCACGTCATGTCACGTTTGAGGAAAACATCTTCCCCTTTACCAACATCCACCAATTCTGACCCACTGACTACGGATTCCTTGATGACTCAAACACTACTCTAGTCCAAAATGCACTACAAAATCCGCACCTCAGGCCGTACTGCTACTCGGCCCATCGACCCCACCCATCTCATCGATCACACCCGTCCCATCGAGCTCCCCACCCGACGAGCCTATCACTACACTACCCCACCCCCCCACTGACCAATCACATAACCCGACACTATCCTACCCCACTGCCCGTCGCCCTCCGTCGCCCTCCCAAACCGTGCTCCACCCTACTGCCCGTCCACCCGTTACCACCCATCCCCCCGCCTCACCCGTGACCATCCTCACACATCGAATGGAAACATGTGCACAACACGGAATTTTCAAACCAAATTTTCACTTTAACCTATCCACTCAAACCGTCTCACCTATTCCTAAAAACCCAAAATTAGCCAAACTTGACTCAAATTGGAATTCGGCCATGTGTGAGGAGTTTAATACGTTAACTAATCAGCATACTTGGGATCTTATTTCGAAACTAGAGGGGGTGAATGTGATTCGTTGTATGTGGCTTTATCGTCACAAATTCCGAGATAGTGAAGAGCTTGAATGCCATAAGGCAAGACTTGTGGCTAATGATATTGGTCAACATGAGGAAGTTGATTGTGGAGAGACTTTTAGTCTGGTGGTCAAACCAACCATTATTCGCATAGTGTTGAGCAGAGCTATGGGATAATTGGCCTATTCACCAGCTTGATGTAAAAGATGTTTTCTTATATGGGATTTGAAAGAAACCATTTATATACATCAACCGCCTGACTTTGTGCATCCGGAGGTTCCTCATTATGTCTTTCATCTTCGTAAGTCACTATATAGTTTGAAACAACCCCTAAGGCTTGGAATGAGAGGTTTGCCACATACATCATACATATCGGGTTTGTGTGCAGCAATAGTGATCATTCCCTGTTTATTTTTCATCGAGGTACTAACACGACTTATCTTCTTTTATATGTGGATGATATTGTTCTAACAGCTTTTTTGATACAGTGAAACACGAGATCATTTCCCTTCTCAATTCCAAATTTTCTATGACAGATTTGGGTAAGTAGAGTTATTTTTTTGGGGATATTAGTCACCAGATCCGCACATGCTATGTTCTTATGTCAACTTAAGTATGCAGAGAAGATTGTCTACATGGCTTAAAATGGCAAACTACAATATCATGTCCACCCTTGTCGACTCAAGGTCAAAACTCATTGCAGATGCCGGGGATCCGGTCAGCGATCCCTCTCTTTATAGGATTCTAGCATGTGTTCTTCAATATCTCACCTCACTCGGCTCGATATTGCATATGTTGTTCAGCATGTGTGCTTGTTCATGCACGCTCCTAGGGAGCCTCACTTTACAACTCTTAAACGTATCATTCGGTACGTTTAGAGCACTATGGACTACATCTATATCCCTCCGCACCGACTAGGTTGCTTTCTTACACAAACGCATATTGGGTAGGCTGTCCGGACACCCGTCGCTCTACGTCCGCTATTGTATATTTTTGGGGGATAATATTATTTCGTGGTCTGCCAAGCGGCAAGCCACCCTTTCCCGTTCGAGTGCAGAAGTAGAATATCGAGGCGTTACAAACGTTGTTGCAGAGCTATTTGGCTATGGAATCTCCTTCTTGAGCTTCATTTACGTAAGACATCTTTGGTTTACTGTGATAACATATATGTTGTCTATTTGTCTCATAACTCAGTTCAACATCAGCGAACCAAGCATATTAAGATGGATATTCACTTTGTTCGTGAGAATGTTGCAATGGGTCACGTTAGGGTGTTGCATATTCCTTCTTCATATCAGTATGCATATATCTTTACTAAGGACTTCCTCGACAACCGTTCCTTGACTTCAGATTCAATCTCAGTGTTTGGCCTCCTCCCGCTTCGACTAAGGGGGTGTGATAGTGAATATATTTATATATATTCACCATATATTCTGTATTATTCTGTAATTAATATTTTAGTGTAATTATGTAAAATAGAGATATTTATTTCATTAGAACTACAATTATATATATTATATATATGATATTAATGAAAGGACTCCTGAAGGGAGATTTATACTATTCTACACCGTCAAACATTGTCGTATAAGTTGAACGAAGAGAGTACAAACTATATATGACATGGCCAGAAATAGCCGACTAATTATTTTTCAAAATTGATGGCCTTAATAATTTTGTTTTAATTTTTTTATTAGTGTATCAAATTGATGAAGTTTTTTTTTCTATGCATTGATGATATTTAACCTTATTAGGGTAGGCACAATGCCGCCTTTATAATCAAACGGTAGAAGGCGACAGAGAGAAAAATGAATCGAAATTGAAAGTTATTTGTCAATACATAACCCCATAGGCTATTGTCCCATTCTCATATTACCTAGCTTCTCGGGCAAAAGAGTATTTGAAGATTTCGGCCACTATCCATGATTCCATGTGCACAGTTTCTTATTTTTTAAATTTTTGGGACGTGGCGTTTTTATAAGATATCCACGATTTCTCATTTGTAATTCAATACTTGTCTTAATTATGAATATTATCACTTAGTCATTTTTGTTTATGTCATGCATGCCTATCCAAGATGATTCTTTTTAAAAAGAATATATCTAACTGCAAGTTTCTCATTAATTTATTTTCTTGTTTCATCATGATGAAATCATAGCATCGTCATTATTGTCATCATTGATCTTCTAATTAAATACCTTCCTTAAAAGGTTTGACAAATCTCATTTTTTGGTGCTACCGTTCCACGTTAAGAAAAGTCTTGGAAAAATAGCTCTGTCAGAAACTGGAAGCACACTTCTGGCAGTTGATGGGTGACTTATGGTGATTTTGTTAAAGCTAGTTAATGAATAAAACTAGCCAAGTTGGTGTGAATGAGAAATGGAAGGCAACCTTTCCGAACAGTCACCAACCTATTCCGAAGAGGCACCTTCAAGGCTATATAAACTAAGGCAATGCCTCATTTTAAAGATACCAAAAAAACCAAAAATTTCTCGCATCCGAAATTCTCGCATTCTTTTTTCACAAATAAAACTATCGAGTCTTACCGTGTTTCGTTGCCAACTTTGAGTTCGTCGAAGTCGAAGGCGTTTGACGTACCGCTACTCCCCGCGACAGTATATCCGTTTTATCCTGGGAGGAAGTAATCCATAACCTCGGGTACAAGTGAGGGGATTAAATTCCTTAAGGACACACGGTGAATTCCGTGGTCTCGATATTTTCTTACTTCGTATTATTTTTCCGCTTTGTTTTTTCCGGTTTTTGTCTTTCCGTTTGGTTTCGTTTTTCCCGATTTTTGAACACAGGCACAACAACAAGCTTAAGGAATTTAAACATTATTTCGTGTTCATTTGTTCTTGTTTAACAATTACGTAACATTGTCGGAAAAAAAAAAGGTGTATGTTTGTTGTTTCGATGTAACGAACTTGTATGTTGTTTGGAGACTAAAATCTTCGGATTTTCTACTCCGTTGAGATTAAAGTTTCCATAACTTTCTACTCCTTTGGGTACTTGATTTGAAGATATAAAAACTTCATCAAGTATACAACATACAATTTACTCGGAAAAAAAAAGAAAAAAAGGTGTTTGTTGTTTCGGTGTAACGAACTTGTATGTTGTTTGGAGACTAAAATCTTCGGATTTTCTACTCCGGTTGAGATTAAAGTTTCCATAACTTTCTACTCCTTTGGGTACTTGATTTGAAGATATAAAAACTTCATCAAGTATACAACATACAATTTACTGGGGAAAAAAAAAGAAAAAAAAAGGTGTTTGTTGTTTCGGTGTAACAAACTTATATGTTGTTTGGAGACTAAAATCTTCGGATTTTCTACTCCGGTTGAGATTAAAGTTTTCATAACTTTCTACTCATTTGGGTACTTGATTTGAAGATATAAAAACTTCATCAAGTATACAACATACAATTTATCGCATTTCGTTTCAAGTATTTTAAATCGTTTGTGTAACCTTGATTCGGTTTGAAGAAATAAAATCTTCACCGTTGTGTATTATAATTGTTGCTCACAAACCGATTCGCCGATAATTTATGGCATTCACGTTTAGGACATGTCAATTATAGAACCTTGCGAAAAATGATTAGTTTGGAAGTATTGCCTAAGTTTGAATGCAATCAATCAAAATGTCAAATATGTGTTGAGTCTAAGTATGTTAAACATCCTTATAAGTCGGTTGAAAGGAATTCAAGTCCTTTAGACTTAATCCATACGATATTTGTGACATGAAGTCAATTCCATCTCGTGGTGGGAAGAAGTATTTCATAACTTTTACCGACGATAGTACGCGGTATTGCTACGTTTATTTACTTAATAGTAAAGATGAAGCAATTGAAGCATTCAGCAATACAAAACCGAAGTTGAGACTCAACTTAACAAAAAGATTAAAATGATAAGGAGTGATAGGGGCGGTGAATATGAATCTCCTTTTGAACAAATATGTTTGGAATATGGCATTATTCATCAAACAATCGCCCCTTACTCGCCACAATCAAACGGAATTGCGGAAAGGAAAAATAGAACCCCGAAAGAAATGATGAATGCCTCGTTAATAAGTTCGGTTTACCCCGAACTTGTGGGGGGAAGCCATTCTAACAAACTAGCCGAATACTCAATCGAGTGCCCCATAGCAAAACAAAATCTATTCCATACGAAAAGTGGAAAGGAAGGAAGCCCAATTTGGGATACTTCAAAGTGTGGGGGTGTTTGGCCAAGGTGCAAATTCCTAAACCCAAAAGGGTAAAAATAGGACCTAAAACCATTGATTGTGTTTTCATAGGATATGCCACAAATAGTAAGGCATATCGATTTCTCGTTCACAAATCGAAAATCCCGACATTCGAGTAAATACGGTAATTGAATCGATAATGCCGACTTCTTTGAAACCATATATCCGTATAAAAAGGAATGTGAGTCGTCTAGCAAAGAATCTAAACGACCTCGGGAAGAAACAAAGAAAAATATTCCCGATGAGGAAAAACCGAGACGCAAAGAAACGTCAAAGGACGTCTACTTCATTTGGACCAGAATTTCTAACATTTTTGTCGGAGAATGAGCCTCGAACCTTCAACGAAGCTATGTCTTCATCGGAAGCTCAATTTTGGAAAGAGGCAATCAATAGTGAGATAGAATCCATCTTAAACAACCATACTTGGGAATTGGTCGACCTTCCTCCAGGGAATAAACCTTTAGGTTCCAAATGGATTTTCAAGCGTAAAATGAAAGCCGATGGTACTATTGATAAATATAAGGCAAGACTAGTTGTTAAAGGGTTTAGACAACGAGAAGGTCTTGATTACTTTGATACATACTCGCCGGTAACGAGGATTACATCTATTCGGGTGTTAGTAGCGTTAGCCGCCGTGTACGGTCTTGAAATCCATCAAATGGATGTGAAAACAGCCTTCTTAAATGAAGAGTTAGAGGAAGAAATTTACATGGAACAACCCGAGGGGTTTGTAGTTCCAGGGAAAGAGAAGAAGGTGTGTCGACTTGTTAAGTCTCTTTACGGACTAAAACAAGCACCCAAACAAGGGCATGCAAAATTTGACCATACAATGTCAAATGGATTCAAGATAAATGAGTGTGATAAATGTGTCTACATTAAGAACACTCCAAACCACGTAGTCATTGTTTGTTTGTACGTGGATGATATGTTGATAATGAGTAACGACATTGCTAACATAAATGCTACTAAGCGCATGCTTGCTAGTAAGTTTGATATGAAAGACTTAGGAGTTGCCGATTTAATTCTCGGGAATTAAAATCCATAAGACTCCTCAAGGTATAGCATTGTCTCAATCTCATTATATTGAAACGGTACTTGAAAAGTTCAAGTATTTGGACTTTAAAGTTGCAAAGACGCCAATTGATATGAACCTTGCTCTTGCAAAGAATAAAGGTGAAAGTCATTCTCAATTGGATTATGCCAGAGTGTTGGGAAGTTTGATGTATATCATGAACTCGTACGCGACCCGATATTGCATGTGCTATAAGTAAACTAAGTCGCTACACTAGTAATCCCGACCAAAAACATTGGTCGGCAATGAAACGAGTTTTGGGGTATTTAAAACATACTCAAAACTTTGCTTTGCATTATAACAGTATCCCGCAGCTATTGAAGGATACAAAGATGCAAATTGATCACCGGTTCAATCGAAACTAAATCCACAAGTGGATATGTTTTTACCATAGGTGGAGGAGCAAAGTGTCTTGGAAGTCATCCAAATGCATGTATCGCCCGCTCTACAATGGAATCTCGAGTTCATAGCTTTAGACAAAGCCGGTGAAGAAGTCGAATGGCTCCGGAATTTCTTAGAAGATATTCCATTTTGGCCCAAACCGTTGGCTCCTATATGCATACATTGCGATAGCCAAGCGGCAATAGGAAGAGCCGGAGCCTTATGTACAACGGAAAGTCTCGTCACATACGACGAAGACATAATACCGTTAGACAACTACTCTCTAGTGGAATTATCACAATTGACTATGTTAAGTCAAGAGATAATGTGTCGGATCCACTAACTAAAGGCCTAACTAGAGAGGTAGTTGAAAGATCATCAAGGGGAATGGGACTATGGCCGAGGACAAGTCATCGTGACGGTAACTCTACCTAGAAGACCGGAGATCCCAAGATCTAGGTTCAAAGAGATCAAACAAAGTCATTAATGACGGTTCAACATTGTCACAATAACTCTTTGGTCCATTCTCGTGATGAGACAATGTTCGGCACTGGATAAAGCATTGCGGCTTTTTAATGGTTCCTAAGTTTGGTACGGGGTATATCAAATAGTGTATCTACGGGATGACACATTTAGGAATCACCTATGTAAGTGTGAAGTGTAAGCCGCTTCAAGGAGAATTATGTAAGGCCAATTCTCTACGCACTTATGAACCAGTGCAAAGTGTTCATGGCCGAAACGAACAAAACAATGAGAACCAAAGACGGTTAAAGGGTTAATTGTGTGACATGTGGTTGTCTAGGTATACACCAAAGCTCGACGGTTCAAGGATATCACATCTACCGATTGACCGAGTATATCCGACATATGTTCACTACGGAAAGTTCAAAGAGAAATCTACTTATCCAGATGCGATTAATCCTTGCTTACGAATCACACAGCTTTTTTGTCATGCATGTTTTTCATCATATAGCCATTCCCCATTCATGTGGGGATTGTTAAAGCTAGTTAATGAATAAAACTAGCCAAGTTGGTGTGAATGAGAAATGGAAGGCAACCTTTCCGAACAAATACCAACCTATTCCGAAGAGGCACCTTCAAGGCTATATAAACTAAGGCAATGCCTCATTTTAAAGATACCAAAAAAAACCAAAAATTTCTCGCATCCGAAATTCTCGCATTCTTTTTTCACAAATAAAACTATCGAGTCTTACCGTGTTTCGTTGCCAACTTTGAGTTCGTCGAAGTCGAAGGCGTTTGACGTACCGCTACTCCCCGCGACAGTATATCCGTTTTATCCCGGGAGGAAGTAATCCATAACCTCGGCACAAAGTGAGGGGATTAAATTTCTTAAGGACACACAAGTGAATTCGTGGTCTCGATATTTTCTTACTTCGTATTATTTTTCCAGTTTCTGTTTTTCCTGGTTTTTGTCTTTCCGTTTGGTTTCTGTTTTTCCTGATTTTTGAACACATGCACAACAACAGTGATTTGTCACGGTTTTTAAGCAAAATTCTGGAGATGTTAAAATTTTTATTCGATGTTAGCCGAGATTTGTCTTAATAATAAGTTATAATAATTAGCATTTTTATCCACAATTCAAGCGATCAAGACTTACCTTACAATATATGATGATTCATCACGATATCTATGCAAAATCCTGACAATCAAGATTTCTCTTAATAATAGATTAAGGTGATTAGTCAGAATTTCTATGTAAAATCCTAGCGATTGGCAATACTTACTTTAACAAGTTATGGTGATTCGTCATGACTTGTCAAATTCTGACGGATCGCCATATATGTTTCAGCATTTATGGCTGAAATTCTAGCAATTTGTCAGAATTTATGACCAAAATCCTCGTGATTACCATAACATGTTTGTATAAATTCACCAATACATTTTGTTTCTAAAATTGATCCAAAACAATTTTAAATCTGATATACAAATTTTCAAGTATTTTCAATCTTAAATTTAACTTATATGAATCTTCTACAATTAATAGATCATTTTATCTTCTTCAATATATTTTTAAGCTTAACAAATCCAACAACAATATTCTTCAATTAGTTGTGTACTCATAATTTATTAGAAGGAGAATGGAGATGACGATGATGATGATGATGATGATGGCGGAGAGTAGGAGGATGGACAAGAAGAAGGAAAAAGGATTTCCTCAGGGAGTCGAAAAATGTTAAAGTTTTTTTAATAGGATCAAAATTTAAATATCAGCGTAAATTCCATCCTTTTTTGCTTCCAAAATCTGATGTCTAGTACTTCCTGTTTTGGGCGTAAAAATTTTCCTATGTCTGATATTTATATATACCAAGTTATATGTTTGCATATATATTTTTAACACTTTAATCATGATTAAGTTATATATATTTTCTTTTCGATTTGATAATTCTTAATGTTAATTATTTAGTTAGGTGTAAATACCTAGTACATGTACGCATTTACCTTGCTTTGGGATTGGCTAGTCTAGAAATGTGTTGGAAAATTTCATTTTGGGAGTAAAACGCTCCTTATTAAAGGTGACTGTTTTATCCAGATTTGAATCGAAATATCTAATTAAAATATTTATCTTTAATACAAAATAATTACAAGCTGACCAATTTTCCCTTCTTATATTTTAATAATAAATAATTTAACAAAATTATTATAAGAAAATCAAATAATAAAGGTATACATAATATCGCAAATCATTAAGATGATTTTATTATGAGACCAAACTTAAGGGGACATCTCTAAAATCATTCCTTTAATTTTATATCACTTGCAGCTTCAACCAACATATAGATATAATATCAATCTTCATATAAAAGGTTCACCAAAAATTATTTGATTTGCTAATATTAATAAACAAAATTTTTTTTTTTTCACGTACTAACCAATCATCTTCTATTTAAATGAAAAATGACTTCTATTAAACTAAAGAACCTCGATAATTAAATATTGTTTGAATAATCACGGTTTGATCTGATTTAGAATTGAAAGGAAAATAAACAATGAGGGGAAAATATCCAATTTATTTTTTAGAACCTTATTCGAAAAGGGTAACAAGGGCATTTTCAAGAAGTAACTAGAAAAAGTTATACTAATATGTTTTTTAAAGTATGAGTGGCTATAATCTACTCATACTTTAAAAAACATATTAGTATGGTGGTTTTGGGTGGGGATTTAGACAGTTACCCCCAAAAGGACATTATTGGTGGTTTTGATAGGACATTTGTCTACTTGTCTTTGCTGGGTGGTATGGTTGGTAACCACAGGTCAATCCTAGGTGGCACGTGGCATCCCAAGTCATCTCAGCCACTTGGTCTTAGTTCCCTGAAAATTTAATGCTTTAAGGGTATGTTCGGTACAGAGGAAAATGTTTTTAAATTTTTTCATGTTTGTTTGATCAAAATTTCTCGAAAGTATTATTTATAAGAAACAAGTTTCTTAAAATAGAAAAAATGACTTACCTAATCAATATATGTGCACAAGTGATTAAATTTAGTGTGGGACAGATGGTGGTGGTGGGGGTGGGGGTGAGGGATCAGTGAATGGTGGGCGCGGTTAAAAATAAGAAAAAAAATTCCATTTTTTTATAAAAGTAAAATAAAATATATGAAATAAAGCATTTGGGAGGGGGGGTGGGATCAGGGTAGGGGTGGGGGTGTGAGTAGGAGTGGTTGAAGATGAAGTGTGTTCAAGGGTGGGGGTACGATTTGGTTGGGGTGGGATTGGGTGGGGTGGGGTGGGGTGGAGTGGGTGGTGGAGGGTGGGTGGTTGGGGTGGAGGAGTGGGTGGTGGAGAGTGGGTGGTGGTGGGGTTAGTGGGGCTTTGGTTGGTATTATTCGAAAAATGTTTCTATCAACCAACCGAACATGAGAAAATAAGTAAGAAATTCACTTATTTTTCACTATCCAAATTAATATGATAAACTAAGTAGAAATTCACTTAAGATCATCTTTATGTTTTATAACCATCTTTATTCTTATATATAATATTTATTTATTTTTATAATTATAGTGTCTAGGCCAAGTAACTTGCGTGTATCTCGACTAATTCTACTGGATACATGTTATCTCCTATCAGCAACAAGTATCAGGTAACTATGTCTAGAACATATGAGAAGAAATCACCTAATTTTTTTCGTCGCTACTGAGAATTGAACCTGAAATCTCATGGTGTTCAACCCATTACATTGACCATTATGCCACATCCATGATTGTTCTTTATTCTTATATATAACCATCTCGTTTGTCAGAATTAACTAACCCGACTAATTTAAATTTATGAAAAAAAAATATAAATAATTATTTTTCCACTCCTATAATTAAAAGTAGCTATTGAATAGGAATTACAACTTCTACACGTCAAATTCAAGGATATTGTCATGAGTTTCACTTGTAGAAGTTGAAATTCTAAGATAGATGTGGAAAGTGCTAGCCCGTACTATTCACTATAGATTCGCACCGCATATGGTCAATTAAAAGGGAAAGCGCCCCCAAGTAAAATATTTTGCATTTTTAGAGTTCGAAATTGATACTTCTAGTTAAGAGTAAAAAAATCTTATGCATCTCACTATATCCCGTAACGGTACATACAATTGTGAAATGCATTTTCTAGTATATTTTGTGTGTACATATATGATATAAACTTTTATATATTTTCTCGTAAAGAAGTAAAAACGACAAGAAATAAAACGATTTTTTTTCATTATACATCAATCTCCTTTTATTTTGAAATGGTTATTATGCATCAACCTCAAAGTAGGTTAAACACGAACTTTCCAATATTTATTTGGATTTTTTTACAAATGTTGTAGCAAAATGTATAAGAGGTATGTAAGCATAATAATGTTGCTCCCAAACGCATACTGTAAGTATACACGGTCGACAAGTAATATAGAATTTTGAAGTTCAGATATCGTACCCACAGAGACTTATACTTTCTACTGCTCAATTAATTGAAATTCTTTTGTAACTATTCAAGGGGAGTGAAAATCAAGATTATTTTGTTGGAACTAACTATGACTGAAAGAAATAAATAAAATTGAGTATTTTGTGACCGAGACAATTGCAATTGTTAAGAGCCCCACATCGGTAATGGAATGAGAACATGGACTTCTTATATGGACTTGTACAATCCTCACCCTACAAGCTAGATTTTGGGGTTGAGTTAGGCTAAAGATCCATTCCATACATGATATTAGGGCCAGACCCATTCCAATTCTATGTTCACCGATATTGGGTCCCCAAATTATATCATTCACGCTCCAATTAACGGGGTTTGGACGTGCGGTGGAGTGTTAAGAGTCCCACATCGGTAACGGAATGGGAACATGGACTCCTTAGATGGACTTGGACAATCATCACCCTATAAGCTAGCTTTTGGAGTTGAGTTAGGCCTAAGATTCATTCTTTACAGCAACGAAGACTGTAAGATTTATCATATAAGAATGGAATCCAGTATTATGGCTTTCGACAATCCAGTTAAGTCTTCCGATAGTTCTACCTATTCGATTTCCTGGGTTACTAGTTGACGGGTTGATGTTAACTTTATGAGTATCTTTCGAGTTACTCGCAAGCCTGTAGATGCTACTTTAACGCCTATATCCCTATGGTCGCTAGAAAAATAACAAGAACGCATTTAAATCTTCGTATTCAACTAAGCAAGGCTAAAGGGTATATTCCTATCCTCATTAGCGAAACGTATTAATACGAACAAGCCCTATTTTATTCTTATTACGCATGCAAATTCCCTATCCCTATTTCAATTCACATACCACAGATAGTGTCTAATTAGTGATCAAGTAATTAAATAATTAAGCACAAGAATAAATAAGCAACCCAATATTGAAAATCTAATAAGCAAAAACTATCGTTAAACTAACTTTCATGTCTTTGTCATAACCCTAGAAAAGAGAAGTTTAGTTACTCATGATTCTAAGAACAACGAATGGATTCATGAGAAAAACTAGGGTTCTAGGGAGAAAAATAAAGTAAAGAGCTGACGACGATCCGCATTAAAAATAATCCAAGCACACCTCTCTAGTAATAAAAATGTCTATTTATAGCCTTGGGTAATAATCTAAAATAAGGAAACCAAATCCCAAAAAAATTCGAAAGAGCTGACGACGATCCGTGTTGGACCCGCGTCGCGCATGCAACGCATGTCTCTTCTGAGATTGCAGAAACATGAGATTCAGAGTGATGATTTTCCGCGATCAGCCCGCGACGCGTGCTCCAACGCACCCTTCCATCCTCCGTGACGCACAATCAACGCATGGATCCTTTAGTTTCCAAATTTTGTTCTAAGTGTCGCGCACATCCTCTTGTCACCTTGTTCCTGTGCAAATACCTCCAAATTCCACCAAAACTGCTCGACTTTCTTCCATTTATCCTCGTTGTACCTACACACAAAATATACGAACATAAACCCGAATACAACAATTTCATTATAAATAAGACAATTAAAGTACTAAGAAGAAGAGGTAAAGTGACGCAAAACATAGATATTTGTGCCACTAAGGAAACCAATCATTCACTTTGTACCTACATTTTAAATATATTACAATCTATAGTTATATTGTGTATTCTAATTACCCCTCGTAGCTATATTGTATTCACGCATCCAAAATCTCAAATTCATTTTCTACAAATTTCAAAAGGCACGAGAACCGTTGTCACCGTCATCATCTCACAACTCCAAATCACAACTTTCATATTTCCACGGCAAGACCGTCATCGTCATCTCATCGTCGTCGACATCTCACAGCTCCAAATCACAACTTTCAGATTTTCATGGCCACCGTCGTCGTCATCTCGACGTCACCAAATCACAGCTCCCTCCTTGTCAACAGTTATGACATGTGTACCTAATTTCTCCATGGCTTCTTCTCTGTCATCTCTGGCTGGAATCCATGGCCAACCGACTAGATTTTCTTAGATCTAAGTGTATTTTCTCAGATTTATCTGAGTGTATTTTCTCAGATTTAAGCGTACTTTATTTCTTGTATCTCAAATCTGAGTGTATTTTATTTCTTGTATATCATATCTGAGTGTATTTGTCATTGTATTTTATTTCTTATATATCAAATTTGAGTGTATTCGTCATTTTTATTATAAATACGGTGTATCTTTTTTGTATTTTCGCCTGTATTTCAGAGCTTCGATATATTCAAATACAGTCGAATGACTGACTGTATTTTGGCAAAGTAGAGTATTTGACCATATGTGTCATTTAACTGATGTATATACATATGTATTTGGTTGATTGTATTTTGGAACTGTGTATTTGAATACACTCGAATATGCGTGAAACAGGTAACATAGCTACCAATTGTAATTACAAAAATAGTAGCTACGATTGATTAAAAGCCTAGAAATTATAGTTATTTATGTAAATTATCCTATTTATTTTGCGTACACTTTATCAGATTTATCACATTTGCTTTTGTATTTTTCATCTAAAAGAAGTAAAAGAACAAACGAAAAAACGATTTTCTCTCTTTTCTCCGATCCTAGCCAAGATATCCAAAAACTTTGTCCAACTCCAACGTCCTCTCAAAATGAATTGCATTCAATTCCGAATCTCTACTTCTATATGTAAGGGGAACTGCTTACTTTATTATAAGGATTGTAGCTGGTTCAGAAATTAAATATCACCTAATTATTTCAATAAATGATAAATACTCACGTATCCTAGCTAAATAGTAGGTCTTTGCTTGACGATTTTGGATGGCCATATGTGCAACATATTTCAAAGATGCTAACATTGTTGTCGATAGATTTATCTAAATATGATTGTAAAAGCATTAATGCTACTTCCCTTCTAAGTTTTATTTTTCCGTCTTCATTTGTATATGATTATCATGTCAATGATCCTTCAATTCAGACACTGAAAAGGACGGACATATTTTTTAACGATTCATTAATGAAAGAAATAATCCCCTTCATTATTTTCATTAATTGAAAGGCTATTTATACAAGTTACATATTTCCATAATAGGATAAATCCTTTTCCTATTCTACTTCTAAATCCTTATTCTACCATAATTCTAACTATACAATTATGGTAAGTGTATACCACTAATTAAGGTATCCTTTTCCTTACAATATACTTAAACTATATATACCATAAATACAATACCACATTAACTTGGCTCCTGTGCAGTGGCCGAAAGCCCACATTAACTTTAACACACACCCGCAGTCATAGCGGGCGGTTTTCGAACGCTGAGACTGTCCCGAAAATCTTCAAAGAGAACCGCTGGTAGACCCTTTGTAAAAATGTCTGCAATTTGATAACGAGACGGGACATGGCATACGCGAACTTGACCCTTTGCAACCTTTTCACGGACAAAGTGAATGTCCATTTCGATATGTTTGGTGCGTTGGTGTTGAACGGGGTTACCTGAAAGGTAGATGGCACTAATGTTATCGCAATATACCAAGGTTGCCTTCTGAATGGGACAATGAAGCTCCAAAAGCAAATTACGTAGCCAACATGATTCGGAGACCACATTCGCTACCCCTCGATATTCTCGCCTCGCACTTGAGCGTGATAGAGTTGCCCGACGCTTTGCCGACCAGAGACTAAGTTGTTGCCAAGGAACATACAAGAACGAAGTCGACCGTCTGGTGTCGGGACAACCACCCCAATCAACATCCGTGTAAGAGACAAGTGTGGATGTAGATGAAGGATACAAGTGCAACCCATAGTCTAGTGTCCCCTGAATATACCGAATGATGCGTTTGATTGCATTCATGTGCTCAACTCTGGGATCATGCATGAATAAACACACATGCCGAACCGCATATGTAATATCCGGTCCGGTAAAGGTAAGATACTTTGGAGGGCCCCTGCAAGACTGCGATAGCGGATCGGGTCCTCGTATGGTGCACCTGCTGTGGCACTTAGCTTTGGGTTTGCATCAACTGGCGTGGAAGTGGACTTACGGATGACATCCCAGCCCTCTCTATGATCTCGGCGAAAGATATTTTCGTTGAGACAAAAATAAGCCACCCGAATAACGCTTGACGGCAATCCCCAAAAAATAACTCAAAGGTCCTAAGTCTTTCATAGCAAACTCGTAACCGAGCATGGCCATGATAGACGGCGCAAAGCATCGGAGGAGGCGAAATCAATATGATATCATCCACATACAACATGAATATAGGCCAATGACGAACCACGGCGATAGATGAACAAGGAATTATCTCGACCCGCCGTGAGTGAACCCAATAGTCGAAACAAAGTCGGCAAATCGTGTATACCAGGCCCGTGGAACCGCTTAAGCCCATATAATGATTTCTTCAACAAAAAGACATGATGAGGGCGGTTGGGATCCCTGAAACCCAACGGCTGATGCATATAGACTGTTTCCTTGAGGTCACCATGTAGAAAAGCATTCTTGACATCCAACTGATGGATTGGCCAAGTCTTTGAAAGAGCCAAGCTAAGCACAGTGCGAATGGTAGCCGGTTTGACCACCGCACTAAACGTCTCACCACAATCAATTCCAACCTGCTGAGTCTTACCATCACCAACAAGTCGCGCCTTATGTCGAGCAAAGGACCCATCGGAATTCTCCTTGTGAGCAAAAATCCACATAGACCTGATAACATTAATACCATATGGATGGGGCACCAACTCCCACGTCTTATTATCAATAAGAGCATTATATTCATCAGTCATAGCAATTTTCCAATTAGGGTCATTTAATGCGAACACGGGATTGCGGGGCAAGGGGGATTTAGAGACATCCGAATGTAAATTAAAATGTCTTTTAGGTGTAAAAATACTCCGCTGACTACGAGTGACCGGTCTATGACTTGAGGAAGAATTGAGGGAATTTTGGGAATTTTCTGGGCTCGGGATGGATGGCCACGGGCGGTGGGCTCCGCCGGCCCAAATCGGTAAGTGGGTTACGTTTCTGGACCAGCCTGAGACCGGGCCGGACTAGCCCAATAACCGGAACTGTTCCGGTGGCCGGAGCAAAGAGGGGAGTGACGTTACTATGGGGCCGGCGGGCGGTGGACCCGACTGGGGGAATTCTCGGGTACGGAGTTGTCCGAAAAATTCCGAATAATATACGGGGATATTTGGTCATCCAAAAAATTATACGACTTAGGTTCGGGAGTATGAACTTTCGTAAACGGGAATTGAGTTTCATCAAAAATGACATGGCGATTGATTATGATTTTCTTGGAGGATAAATCAAAACACTTATAACCACGATGATTTGACGGATAACCCAAAAACACGCACGGGGTAGATCGAGCCTGAGGTTTGTTAATTGTTGTGGATGGGAATAATGGATAACACAAGCAACCAAAAATCCGAAGATGAGAATATGAAGGATCCTTATTATATAGGATTTTGAGGGGGGAGGAATATGTCAGACCTTTAGAAGGAAGTATGTTAAGAAGATATGTGGCCATTTGTAGAGCATGATGCCAAAAATATGGAGGTATGGAGGCATGAATTAAGAGAGTTCGGACAATGTTATTGATGGAACGAATTTTGCGTTCGCCCTTACCATTTTGTGGAGATGTATGAGGACACGAAAACCTAAAATTGATCTCATTAATAGCACAGAAATCCCGAAACTCCCTATTGTCATATTCTTTCCCATTATCACATTGAATATTTTTTATGTCTCTTTCGAATTGAGTACGAATGAACGCTCTAAATTTGGTGAAGATGGAAAATACTTGTGATTTATTTGCAATTGGAAACGTCCACAAAAATCTAGTATAATCATCTAAAAAGAGAACATAATATCGATGACCCACTGAACTTAGAACGGGAGACGTCTATAAGTCACTATGAATAATGTCAAATGGCATAGAAGTATGAGAATTGGAGTCTACAAATGGCAACTTAACAATTTTTCCTAATGAACAAGACTGACAAATTGGAGTACGACTCGTACCCTTACAAGAAATAAAGCTATTTTTATCTAAAGTGATAAAATAGAAGATCCCGATGACCCGTACGAGCATGCCACATGGAAGGAGAGATGGTCGCAAAAGTGGACGGCAAGGCTGGACTCGATGGACTGAAACCGGGCATGATAGGATACAGATCCCCCATACTATCACACCTCATGAGATGACTCCCCGTCTTGAAATCCTTCACAGAGAAATCGAAAGGATCAAATTCAACAGAAACAGAATTGTCATTTGTGAACTTTCGGACAGACACTAAATTTTTAATCAATTTAGGAGCATGTAAAGTATTTTTCAAGAGGAGTGGTGGATTGGGGGGAGACAACGTTTTCTGACCATACCCTAGAATTTGAATAGAACTACCATTACCAACAATTATCCCCCGAGGGGTGCTCAAATTGGAATAAGATGAGAGAGTACCTGAGTCGGAAGTCATGTGAGTAGTGGCCCCGGTGTCCATGTACCAATTCGGGTCCGGTTGAGTCAATCCCAACGTGTGCATTGCGGCCTCGATATCGGTCTGAGTGGGGCCTGGTGCATGATGGGCTTGCGGAGGTCTGGGCCCAAGGACGCCTGGCCGTGCTGGAATTGGGTTGTAACTGCTGTGGTTGCCTTTTCTGGGCCACTGGCCAATGGGCCGCCAATGCTGGGTATTGGGCTGGACTGTTGGCCAGCCCCCTGGCCGCTGGCGGCAGAAACTGCTGGAGGATGCGGATGCCACTGCCATTGGCCCCACTGCTGGGCCCATGGTGGTGGTGGGCCACTGTACCCTGGATGGGACCCACCGCCTGTCTGTTGATCACCGCCACCTGAACCGCCTCGTTTGCCCCCACGGTTTTTGTTATTATTGTCATTATTCTTGCCTCCACCATTATTATGGTTTTGGTCCGAATTATTAACAAAATCCGAAGGACTAGGAGAGGATGCCACCATGACCACTGGGCTTGCTCCGGTAACCGCCTTTTTAGCCAAACCGGCTTCTTCCAACGTCAGCATGGAACGGGCTTGATGAAAGTCGGGAAGAGGGTTGCTTTGGCGAAGGAGAGTGCCAACACCATTATAGGCCTCCGAAAGACCGGCAACCAACTGTAGAACTAGACGATTATTTGTTACTGGTGCGCCAACATTACGGAGTTGATCCGCAACTCCTTTAGTTTCTTGCAATATGCGTAAACGTTCGGAAATTCATCCATTCGAACGAGAGAATTCCTCGCTCGAGTGTGACGATACGGGAATGTTGGTTGTCTTGGAATATGTCACGCAATCTATTCCATGCAGTCATAGCCGTGGTATCTGGCTCAATAATCGTCTGTAGAAGGTCCACCGAAATAGTGGCGTATATCCACCGAAGAACGGTAGCATCAAGTGTAATCCATAACTCGGGATCCTCCACCCAAAGGGTCTAGCGGGAGGAATGATGTGATGAAGAACTTGATAAGATATAGCGTGAATTTTAAACAACTCCGCCCACGTTGCATATTGAACGTTTTCCATTTCAAGGACAATAGGGACACTAAGCTTGATATTGGAAACCGTGAGGGCAGGGTGAAAATTGTTCTTAGACATATTGGTAAGAACAAAGAAGGAGGGGAAATTTAAGAGAGGTTTTGGAGAGCGGAAGACGAATTTTGGAAGAGAAACCCGAGGGGGGAGGGGGAGGGTGTCTCGGCCAAGGGTCAAAAAAATTTTAGGGAGAGAATTTTTTTTGTAAAACCTAGTCTCTTGATACCATTAAAGAAATAATCCCCTTCATTATTTTCATTAATTGAAAGGCTATATATACAAGTTACATATTTCCATAATAGGATAAATCCTTTTCCTATTCTACTTCTAAATTCTTATTCTACCATAATTCTAACTATACAATTATGGTAAGTGTATACCACTAATTAAGGTATCTTTTTCCTTACAATATACTTAAACTATATATACCATAAATACAATACCACATTAACTTGGCTACTGTGCAGTGGCCGAAAGCCCACATTAACTTTAACAATTAATATATAAAATATGTTTTGCAAAAACAAAAGTCGCATTTGATAGAATATAGGGAAAAGAATGTCAAACTACTCCTAAACTATTCAAAATAGATTAAATCTACCCTTTTGTGGCTCAAAACTATACTCCAACTATTTAAAAAATAACTCAAAAATATCCTTTTTACTAACTGTCGCAGCAAAATAAGAGCAAATGTGTCAGAGAAGTGTTCTACTACTTATCTTCTCATGTTGCTATTATATGTCTAACTCATTCAACCCCTCAACCCTCCCCCTTGCAAAAAAAGAAAAAGAAAAAAGAACAAGGGTAAAATTGAGTCATTTTTCCTTATTTTGTAACAATCATTAGTGGGAAAGGTACTTTTGAACTATTTGGATAGTTGAATGGTATTTTTTTATTCAAAAAACGTTACCGTAAATATATTTTTGAGCTGAAAACGAAATGAAGGATAAATTTAACCTATTAAATAGTTCAAAAGTAATTTTAACTCTTATACTTAGGAGTCGTTTGGACATGATATGAAATCAGTGATTTGAAATTATGGTGATTTGAAGTTGAAATTTTGTTTGGACATGCAATTTGGGTTTCTTAAGTTGTATTTTTTTCTCATAGACATAAAAATCCACAAGTTGTGGAAACCATCCAAACTTTCTCAATTCTCATACAATCTTACCAAATGAGCATATCATAATTCATAACAAAATTATTACGCTACTAGAAAGACTTTCTAAAAAAATATAACATCAATTGATCGAACTTTAGTTCAATTAAAAGGAAAATTGAACGTGAGTTGTAGTGTAACTAGTCTTTAATATAATCCTCATACATGGTATGGACAATCTCTTAAATACTACCAACTTGCAGATCTTTTAATATTTGATAAAATGATTGACGTGATTAGTAAATATATTTGTAAGAATTCTAGGGTAAGTAGAATATTTTCCTCATCTTTGCCATTTACAAATAATAAGAATATATACAAATATGGTAGAAGATTGGTAGCCTTAATCTTCTCCTCATCTATCCTATTATTTCCATACAAATGTGATTCTATACTAATGACTAGTTATCTAGAATATTCTATAGTAATTATCATTTAAATACAATAATAAATAATAATTCTAAGAATATATCTTCTAACACTCCCCCTCAGTCGAAGCGGGAGGACGACGGATGTTGAGATTGTCCCGAAAGTCTTCAAATAAAATCAGCGGAAGCCCTTTAGTGAAGATATCTGCTATCTGATGACGTGTCGGAACATGTAACACCCGCACATGTCCGCGAGCCACACTTTCACGAACAAAATGAATATCCAACTCTATATGTTTTGTGCGCTGATGGTTGACTGGATTTTCCGAGAGATAAATCGCACTGATGTTATCACAGTAGACTAGTGTGGCCTTGGACATTGGGCAATGAAGCTCAAGAAACAGGTTCTGAATCCAGCAGGATTCAGATACGACATTTGCCATAGCCCGATATTCTGCCTCAACGCTGGATCGAGAGACTGTAGGTTGTCGTTTGGAGGACCAGGAAATTAGATTGTCGCCCAAAAATACACAATATCCGGACGTGGAGCGACGGGTATCTGGACAGTCTGTCCAATCTGCATCGGTATAGGAGACCAATTTGGATGCCGGGGAGGAATATAAGTGTAAGCCAAATTCCAGTGTGCCTTTGACATATCGCACGATACGTTTGAGGGCATACATATGATCTTCCATAGGGTTGTGCATAAAGAGACATACCTGTTGCACAACATATGAGATATTCGGTCTGGTAAATGTCAAATATTGAAGTGCCCCAGCCAAGCTCCTGTAGAGTGTGGGATCTGCAAATGGCTTACTAGACACATCACTCAGGTTGGATTTAGTGTCCACCGGAGTAGCTGACGGTTTGCAGGAAGACATTCCACCCGCTCCACAATCTCTGCAGCATATTTCCATTGTGATAAGAACAAACCACCAGAATAATGGGTCACAGCAATCCCGAGAAAATAATGTAGGTGTCCAAGATCCTTCATAGCAAACTCCGAACTGAGTTGTGACATGATAGACTTCCGAAGATCATCGGATGAGGTGGTTAGTATAATATCATCCACATATAAAAGTAGATAAGCAGTATGAGTACCCTGACGGTAAATGAATAAAGAATTATCCGACCGGCTGTGGAAAAAACCCATTTTGGATACAAATTCTGCAAACCTTTGGTACCAAGCCCGAGGTGCCTGCTTTAATCCGTATAAGGATTTTTTGAGTAAGCACACATGATCTGGAAATCTGGAGTCCATGTAGCCCAAAGGTTGGTGCATATAAACTATTTCATGGAGATGACCGTGAAGAAAAGCATTATTGACATCTAACTGACGAAGTGACCATCCTTTAGAGAGGGCCAGACTGAGTACCGTCCTTCTAGTAGTTGGTTTCACCACTGGGCTAAATGTCTCCCCATAGTCCACGCCAACCTGTGTATCTTATCATCACCTACAAGACGAGCTTTATGCCGCTCAAAACTGCCATCAGATTTCTTTTTGTGACTGAAAATCCACATAGACCGAATAATGTTAGCATTAGATGGACGAGGTACTAACTCCCACGTCTATTTTTAATAAGAGCATTGTATTCATCATCCATGACCATTTTCCAATTTGGGTCACGTAGGGCAGACACAGGGTTATGAGGTAATGGCGATTTAGTGACTTGGGTGTGTAAGCTATATTTTACATTAAGTTTTACAATACCATGTTGACTTCGGGTGACTGGGCGACATATATTGGGTGGAGGGTCAGAGAGCAAAACAGGGGGTGGGCCAGTGGACTGGACACCACTAGCCTGGGCCTCATTTCGGGAGTGTCGGGAGGCAGGTATTGGGCCCGTGGATTGGACGCCACTGGCCCTTGGTGGGGAGGCTAAGTATTGTAAATTGGGGCTTGATGTTAAGGGCCCAGTTGGCCGAGACTAATCACCAGGGGGTTGGGCCAAGGATCGTTGGGCCACGGATTGTGTAACTGTGGCTTTTGCTTGTGTTAAAAATGGCACTATTCCATCATCCAAAAATTCATAAGTGGTTGGTCTAGGCTCGTGAATATTGTTAAACGGGAAAGTTGTTTCATCAAAGAGGACATGTCGACTAATGAACATCCTATGAGAGGATAAATCATAGCATTTGTAACCTCTATGATGTGAAGGATAACCCAAAAAAATACATGGAGTAGACCGTGGCTGGAGTTTATTGATGGTGGTGGAGGGGAATAAGGGGTAACACAAACATCCAAAAATCCGCAAGTGAGAGTATGATGGATCTCGGAGGTATAGGACTTTAAGTGGGCTTTGATGGGACAAATTTTTGTTTGGTAGAATATTTCAACAAATATGTGGCCACTTGAAGTGCATGATGCCAAAACGAGGGGGTATGGAAGCATGAACAAGGGATGTTCTAACAATATTATTGATGGTTCGTATTTTGCGTTCCGCCTTCCCATTTTGTGAAGAGGTGTGGGGACATGAAAAATGAAAATTTAAACCATTTATTTTGCAAAAATCCCAAAAATGCTTATTATTAAATTCCTTCCCATTATCACATTGGATGTTTTTGATATCCCTTTCAAATTATTTTTGGATGAATGCTCTAAAAATAAAAAATGTGGAAAAAACTTGTGATTTTTTTGATAAAGGGAATGTCCAAAGATATTTAGAGAAATCATCTAAAATGAGCAAGTAATACCTATGCCCCGAAGAGCTCAAAATAGGGGATGTCCAAAGATCGCAATGGATAGTATCAAATGGCATAAGAGTGCATATGAATCAGAAGAAACAAATGGAAGTTGAATATGCTTACCCAATGGTCATGATTGACACTTATGAAAAGTCCTTGTACATGAAATAAAATTATTGTGTTTAAGAGAGTTCAAAACAGACTCTCCCGAATGTCCCAAACGCTCATGCCATAAATTAGAATTAAACACGGCAAAAGTAAAAGGTGTCTTGGCCCGGTGGAAAAGTGAAGTGACTGGATAGAGCTCCCCCTGGCTATCACATCTCATTAGCTCTTTGATACCATGTAAGAATTTTAGGGTAAGTAGAATATTTTCTCATCTTTGCCATTTACAAATGATAAGAATATATACAAATATGATAGAAGATTGGTAGCCTTAATCTTCTCCTCATCTATCATATTTTTTCCATACAAATGTGATTCTATACTAATGACTAGCTATCTAGAATATTCTATAGTAATTATCATTTAAATACAATAATAAATAATAATCCTAAGAATATATCTTCTAACAATATTTACCAACTTATGGATTTTTTTATAAAATATAAACTTGTTGATCAAGTTTTATATTTAAAAAAAATTAAAATCGTGATTTGGAATACCAAATCACACCTTTTTGGATAATTTAAGATTTCAAAATATGATATGAAGTTGAAGTTGAAAATTTATTTAAATTGCATAAATAAATGATGATTTAAAATTAAATTGTGAAATTATAATATGAATACGCATAACCAAACACCTACTTAAAATATATTCTACTTTTAAATTTAAACTTTTCGGCACGAATACAAATTAATCCGAGTGAAAAAACTCAAACGTAAAGAGGGGCGGTGCCGGCCGAAAGAGGGAAAGGCACGTGACAAAGACCGCACTGCATGGGAGACAGTGGAATTTAATAATCTTTTTTCAATGTAAAGTTTTTCAATTTTTCACTAATTTATGCAGGTGTTATGACCACAGCACATGTATTAGGCTGGCTAAATTTGCAACATGTGGCATTGTGAAATCATTGGGACCTATCCACGTCCTAATTAAGGGATATCACGTATCTTTTATGACATGCTTCTTATTTATTAATTAAAAAGAAAGTTTTTATTTCATACTTTTCAATTGTCTTTCTTTTGACATGGAAAATGACACTTAGCTTTTAGCATTTACCATTTTTTAACTTACTTGATTTGGTTGATTAGGATGTTAATAGGTGTTTATAGGGAACAAATTCTCTTATCCGATAAAGATAAGGATAAAATTTGTGTATATTTATCTTCTCTAAAGTTTTTTTGTAGGAATAAACGGAGTATACTACTGTTGTTGTAGAATGTTAATCAGTCAATTTCGGTTCTATTTGTTCATATTCGATTTTTTTAAAATATTATATCTAATTAAATTCGATATGATTCCAATTTTCTCATTTCTATTTTGATTCATAATTTCGATTTGTTCGAATTGGATAGAGAATCGTAATTTTCAATTTTGTTGCTAATAAGAGGTAAAAAAATCTTGGACAAAACACTTACAAAAGAAATTGCGTGTTGATCATGTATAAATTGTTGTGCTAAATTATCATCCACTCTGAAATAAATATAGGTGGAAAACTGAAATTATCGATTTCTGATTTTTAAAGCCAAAAGGTGGGTAGGTATATATAAGTGATAATGAAAAAAAACGAGAAGAGTTCAAAAGAAAAAAACTTAGGGTAAAGAAAGTAAAATTTTAAGCCTTTAATATTTATGTTATAATTTAATCTAAAATATATTTTTCATGTAAGTTAATATGTATTTCAATATTTTGTCTAAATACCATATACTGAATATCTTAAAAACTTAATTAAAATACTATGCCAAATTAAATCGGGTTTGGTTCCATAATATCAAATTATGCACACCCCTGTGAGGGATACACTTCTTAAAAAATCATTCAAACGTATTTATTAAGTTCTTAATTTATATGACATTATTTGACTGAGCATGAGATTTAAAAACGAAAGTAATATTTGTGTAAATTATAGTTTAAAATAATCTGACATTTGTGTGACTATAAATCATTTCATTAAAAATAAAATGAAAATTTTAAAATTAAATTATTTTAAATATAAAAATATATTATTCTTCTTCAAATAATTTTTTTTTAAAAAGTATGCCACACTCAGATCGGGACAAGAACTGTAAGAAACAAGATATGCAAACATTGTCACGGGAACAAGAAATAAGGGATGAATGGGAACTAAAATAGGGACAAAGCAAAATAGAAAGCTGCACAATAACTAGAACAACTGAAAACACTAATTTTAACCCAACGAAAAACAAGAAGCTACTCAAATAAACAAATAAGAGCTGCACAATACCTCCCCCAAATTGGATCGAACAAGAAAATAGTAGATGTTATATAATAAGTAAAACAAAGGTAAGGAGACGATATAACCTGGATTGTCGAATATGCGTCGTCGAAAATCTGATTGGATCTTTGTCAGAAATTTGAAGGGCGACCACCCGTCGGATATTTGATTGTACCTTTGTCGAAAAAGGCTGGGTATATCGTATCGCACACTCCCACGCAGAGAGAGGGGAAGAGAAAGAAATAAAAGAACAGAGAAGAAGAGGGAGGGGGAAGAGAGCGAATAGTGACCTACTTGGGTGATGACCGCGGCAGTTGGGGAGTGACGGTCGGAACAAGGGAACAGGGGTGGGAAATTAGCCGTTAGCAGTGTAAGAAGTAGGTGAAAAATTATACATTGACGGTGCATAAAATTTAAATTCATAAAAATATTTTAATTGATTAAAAATAAGAAGTTGAAAGTATGTTAGTTTTAAGTACAAATATGAGCTAGTCCAGTCATGATAAGGGTATATTTGGAACAAAGTCAAACGAAGGGAAAATTTATCCTATTTTTCATAGTTGAAGGGCAAAATTGTACCAATCCACTAATAATAATGACATATTTCATACCAAAGTTAAAATAAGGGCATATTTACTCTATTCCTCATAGTTAAGGGGCATTTTTTACCCTTTTTCCTATTGCTTTTTAGGTGTAACCATTCAATATCAAGTACTTATGGTCGGATTATCATTGAGTAGGACGCATTAAAGGAAGAAACATTTCCTATGATAATCTTTTTCTTTCCCAATGTTGGAACCACAAATCTTTGGTTAAGAGTGAAATATTTCATCTATCCTACCATATTCGTAACATATTTTGGGGCTCGAGTAATCTGGATTTAGATTGAAAAATACACAAATGGTGTAAATATATCTTTTTCATTGAAAAACATTATTTAACTTATTTTTAATTAAAAAAACATCACATGTCTTTAAAAAAAATAAGTCTAGCCATTTTTTTAGTAGACTCTTTTTTTAAAGTCATGTGGTAATTTTTTCTGGTAGGTGGGGTCTGGTTCGTTTTTAAAAAAATTGTGACTTTAAAAAAAATAAGTCTACCCATTTTTTTAAACTAACCAGACCCAACTCGCCTGAAAAAAATATATCATGTGACTTTAAGAAAATAAATCTATTTAAAAAATGGGTAAACTTCTTTTCACATGGCATTTTAAAAAATAAAAAATAAGGTAAATGATTTTTAAAAATATTTCGTCATCAAAAAGGGTATATTTGCACCATTTGTGTAACAACAAAGATATATATGCACCACTTTTTAACGAGGAATATATCTGCTCTAAATCGCAAAGTTAGAGGAATATATTTGCACATTTTTTTAAAATTAAATTACATTGATGATTAACTATATTTGATGTATCATGTACACAAACAGGTTATATTTGATCGCCAAAAAATATACGAGGTATGTAAGGTTAAAGTTTCCGGTGAATATGGGTAAAACCTTTGGACAAACTCCTTCCACACAACCAAACACTGAAATTTATCAAAATAAGTGAAGCTATGAACACCAATCTCCTAAGTATTTCCTACACAGAAGTGAAAAAAAAAAAAAGAGAAATATACAAACAAAGACAAAAGGGGAATGCTAATAAGGAAGAAAAACCAGCCTTCCCCTCTCCAATGCCTGACTAATCTTTACATGTATGTATGATATAATACAGAGAGAGTTTCTCTTGTCATGTACTTTTGGGAGTGATAAATATCTATGTTGCTCGGACTCTTCTGCTCCCCTTATCACCAAAACCGGTGTCCTGCATCATCGCTACAAATTCATTGTAATCGATGCACCCATCCTGAAATATTGATACAGGTAGAAGACATTGAGTTTGAGCAACACTATTAGAAGAAATTCTATGTTCCTAGGCTTTAACATTGCACGGTTCTGAAAAATATTAGAAGACAATCGAAAAACAAGGACAGAGGTATGTACATTATCTTGATCAACTTCACGCATAAGTTCTTCAATGGGGATATTGCTCATACCAAACTTCTCACAAGCCTGTTGGAGCTCATCCTTTGTGATGTACCCGCTACCATCTTGATCGAAATAAGAAAAAGCAGCATACATGTGATCCTCCTTATGAATTTTATTTAGATGGAGCATAGCAGCTATAAACTCGCCATAGTCAATGGTACCACTATTATCAATATCTGCCTGCAATTGCACATAGAAGCTTGATTGAAGAATGAATCAGATTTGACCATATATGATTAGGAATATATGAATGCCTACCGAAGCAACCAGAAGAAAAAAACATTCAACATTTCACCTATATTGTTCAAAACCGTCACTATCTTTATCTACATGACCATTTTGATCTTCCCCTATAATGATAGTGTTCTCGCCCCGAATTCTGTTTTCTGCCATTTTATTGGCTGACCGTATCGGAAGACAAATTGATTCCTTAACTTAAGAGATTTGGGCTGGAAACGGAACTCTGATTTTCAGCAATGGGTTCACCAACTACTCCAGAAAGCGTTAGGACGATGGTATGAGTAGTAAGAAACATGAATGAAGTTGAGTACAATAAAGTAAAGGATAAATAAAGTAAAGGATAAAGATAAATAAAAATTGAGTTGTTTGATTGATTGGTTGTCTTTCTATATACAAAGAATGATCCTTTATAGTACCAAAAAAAATAAATTGTACAACGTGTTCCCCATGCCATCCATCAAGTAACCCACTAAGTTCAATGGTCGACTATGGGGGAGGTGGTGCCGATTTTCTCGCCCTTTACTCCTCTTGCTCGGATAATGGCCCTTTCTTTTAGCTGTTGTTGGTCGTTACCGCTTCTAGGGGTCCGAAAACCCTTTTGACTTGGTCGTTAAGGCGTATGCATCTGAGTGGGTCCCAGTCGTACTTGTAACTAACAACTCGGCTAAAATGCCTTAGTAGCCGATGAAGTTCTTGTAGTCGAGGGCTAGGAGTAAATTCGGCTCTGGAACAGTTCGGTTGTCACTGAATTCGGTTAAACACTTAAATTACTTTTGAGTGTTAACAATTGCCCCCCTACATTAACTAGAGTGTGACTGTTGGGTTGATGTATCCGAAAGTAGCCGTCGTTTCAGTCTGACAGCCGCGCATGTCACTTCAATCGTCTCGTCTCCAGTGCATGCAATGATGATTACTTCTGAATTGGGTTTCCCCTTCAACTGAGGTGTCTTTATTACCACGAATCAGTTTAAATGTTTTCCAACGTGCATTCGAATAGGTAGCCCTAATTTCCACCGCGCATCGAGATCTACTTAGGAAGAGACATCTTTTCGAGAATTTTTCACTTGATCTTACAGTCATTTCCGATTTATTCCCTTATGCATAAAAACCCCTAATCTCGACCCTATTCTTACTCGGATGCTATGGCTTTTCCTTCCTCTTCTCAAAAGATATATGGGACCACTCTAGCCGATAAAGACCTAACTGATGCCTTGGTCCTTGTTGATGAACAGTTGGTTCTAACTCCATATGGTAGGCCGGAACAAGGCGATTCTCTCTAGTTTCAGTACCTCAGCCCGATAAACCATGAATTTCTTTCTACTTGTGACTAGTTCACCGGCGGCCGATGTTCGGCTAACCTTCGTACTTGGCCGACTAAGGTCGCTCATTATTCGGGTTGGTTGGACCGAGTGAATTTGGTCACAGAAGCAGAAATGGAGGCGCATGGGTCCTTTTGATACCGCCGCACTGTCGAAATTTGATCTCCGTTGTAACGCCGGGCTCGGGTATGTGCGACACCTCTGTTTTTGTGCTTGGTTTACTTGGATGTGGGAATCCATATCCCACCCTTTAACTTCAGCATTGCTCTCGGCAATCTTGAGCAAATTTAGAATAAATCCCGTAGATTTGATGGGCCATTGTCTTTGACCACTTGGGATGGCGTTTCTTCGCCTGAGCAGTGCGACCAACCTTACGACACAGACGTGTGAAAGAAATGGCTCTCTGTATTTTGTGACCGTGCAGCCGGTCTGTGGCTGTCATTATCGGCTGAGCTTCCACCCATTTAGTGAAGTAATCGATAGCCACGATAATGAAATTGTGGCCTTTAGCCGATTGTGGGTGAATCTTGCCGATGAGGTCCATAGCCCATCCTCTGAAGGGCCAAGGTTTTACGACTGGGTGCAGCAACTCGACTGGTACCCGCTGGATTGGTCCATGTTTCTAACATTCTCCGCATCCTTTTGCATACTGGAAGCAATCAATTGTGATAGTAGGCCAATAATAGTCGTGGTGGTAGATCAACCACTTCATCGCTGGCCCCGCTCTATGTGATCCACATACTCCTTCATGGACCTCTCCCATGACCATCAAGGCCTCTGCTTTGGCAATGTTACTCCATTCACGCTCCTTTTATAGAGGTCATCGTCAATGAGCACGTATTTCAAGGCTCTTCTTTTAACCTTGAGGTCTTTGCAACTGGAGGGATCTTTTAGGTAGTCAATTAGTAACTACCTCCATGAGTCGATTTGATCAACGGCTAACACTTCGGCCGGTAATTCATCGTGCTCTAGGGTGAGTAGAGACTTCCTAAAACCTGAAGCTTCTTGTGCTAAGTCGTTAGCCTCAACATTCATCCCTCTTGAAACATAACTGAACGTGGATTATGCGAACCCACTAAGCAACCTGCTAGCCGTCCTGTGACGGGCCAACAAATTTGGGTCTTTGCGGTCATATTCCCCGGCCAGTTGTTTGATCACCTGAGAGTCTCTTCGGATCTCGATGCACCTCGCCTTCATAGAAATTAGGAGTTTGAGTCCCATGATGAGAGCATCGTATTCGGCTTGGTTGTTTGTCAATTCAGGATCTAGCCGATAGGAGAACCTCCACGTTTTATCTCTCGGATTTGTTATCGAGACTCCGGCTCCAACTCCTTTCTGGGATCTTCCATGTCTACACAAGGGTGTTCTGCCAAGAAATTGGCTACTGCTTGACCTTTGACGGTCATGAGTGGCCTATACTCGAGAGAAAATGCGCTAAGCTTGATGGCCCATTTCATTAATCGACCTTGATGGCTGATTCTGTTCTCTGTCGTTTTATTGGCTGACCGTATCGGGAGACAAATTGATTCCTTAACTTAAGCGATTTGGGCTGGAAACGGAACTCTGATTTCCAGCAATGGGTTCCCCAACTACTCCAGAAATTGTTAGGACGGTGGTATGAGTAAACTAAGAGGTAAGAAATATGAATGCAGTTGAGTACAGTAAAGTAAATGATAAATAAAGTAAATGATAAAGATAGATAAAAATTGAGTTGTTTGATTGATTGGTTGTCTTTCTATATACAAAGAATGATCCTATTTATAGTACAAGGGAAAAAACTGTACAACGTGATCCCCCCATGTCAGCCATCAAGTAACCCACTAAGTTCAATGGCCGACTATGGGGGAGGTGGTGCCGATTTTCTCGCCTTCTACTCCTCTTGCTCGGATAATGACCCTTTCTTTTAGCTGTTGTTGGCCGTTACCGCTTCTAGGGGTCCGAAAACCTTTTTGACTTGGTCGTTGAGGCGTCTGCATCTGAGTGGGTCCCCGTCATACCTCTAACTAACAACTCGGCTAAGATGCTTTAGTAGCCGGTGAAGTTCTTGTAGTCGGGGGCTAGGAGTAAATTCGGCTCTGGAACGGTTCGGATGTCACTGAATTCGGCTAAACACTTAAATTACTTTTGAGTGTTAACAGATAGCATTAGATATCAAGGAAAATTTTATGTGCAATCATAAATTATATTAATGATATTACAAAATTACGTAGATTATTTACATGTATCTTGTTCATATGATCATTCAAAAGCTCTATATACTGTTCTTCGTTTAATTTTTTTTTTTTTGAAGATGACAAAAGATAGAAATTGTTGTTTTGATAGACCTCTTTATCATAAGGCTCAAAAAATGGTTTTGGTGTTTTGATAGATAACTAGATAAGTAATAACTTCTTTATATGCCAAAAATAAGGGGCAGTCCGGTGCACTAAGCTCCCGCTATGCGCGGAGTTCGAGGAAGGGTAAGACCACAAGGGTATATTGTATGCAGTCTTAACTTGTATTTCTGCAAGGGAAAAAACCGCATAGACAAAATAGCAAAATTATCTGCTTACCGATTGCATTAAACTCGTTATTTCTGAATCCTTCAGATTGGCACCTGCTTTTTCCAAACCCTTCTTCAGTTCCTCCAGCGTAATACTTCCACTATTATCGGTGTCTATCATTTTGAACATTTCCTTGAGTCCTGCAATTTCCTCTGTTGACAGGCTTTCAGCAATAACCTAAATAACAGAGGGATTGGTCAGCGAAAAAATGATTGAAAACTTTACCAAAAAAATTGAATTTAATTCTTCGTTTTTACAGAAAAAAGATAGGAGTAAACATGTGACACGTTCACTAAAAGATCCCTTGTATCCAATCATTTATCTTATTCTAATAATAATATTTATGAATTATGTGCAAATGACGGGATTGAACCCGCGTGTTGTACCTCACCAGCCACATTAATTGGTTGACCAATACTGTCTCGACCTTGAACTACAGAGTGTTATAAAATACTCGGCATCGTGCGGGGGAAAGGCTACATCTAATACCGGACTGATGATTTGGACTAGTATTAGTTGATAAAAAATTTATGAAGAATATCCTGTTTCTATTCCTTATTTTATGATTCAATAGGAAATATATGCCAAAAAATTCATAGCACATAATATACCGAAAATAATCGCATTCAGATCGTCCCCAAAGAGAAAAAAGAGGGGAATTACTACTAGATAGTCGTGGCATCTTTGTTCTAAAAAGGTATGACTACTCACAATTATTTTTATAAATGCATTTCATCAAAACATGATAAATACCATTAGCTAGGGGATAACTCAAAGGTCCTAAGAATTAGAATAACTTACTCTAACTGCTATCTTTTTAAATTTGTTCATTGCAGAAAATTGATTGAGACGGCTCAAAACAGCAGAATCAAGAGGCTTATCTGGAGCTACCCCGTCAACACGGACCCATTGGTGACCTGAGATAAAAAGATAATAAGAACATTCATTATTTAGATTATAATTTCATAAGAAAGTACATGGATAGACAAGGTAACCTAAATTGGGAAGTGTTAACAGTCTATGAGTTTATAACTACGTTTTCTGTTATTTCTCCCCTATCTTTTCACCTTTGTGAATATCTCGCACAAAAGAGCTCATATAGAAGGTCAGCATCTTTTGTTCATATTTTAGAAGTTCTGAACAAGGAAAGTAGGAAAGAAAACATGGAATCAACCAACAAGGGTTGTGCTGGAGTGGTAAGTACTCCTTCATCGTTAACCAGAGGTCACGAGTTCGAGTCTTGGGTATAGAATAGCCTTTGTAAGGGAGAGTTTTACACCCACACACACCCAAAGTGGGGTTTGGCGGCGAATTCATATTTAGTTGGGTACCAGACACCGGGCGGGAAACTAAAAAAAAAAAAACATGGAACCACTAACGAGCTACATCACTACATCACTCATGAATGTGGCCAATTTTGTGATATATGTCTCATCCTACCAACAATATGCCAAACTCCAGCACTCAACATCAAGATAATTGAGGTTGAAATAAGATGTTACTTCTCTTCATATTCTTATTCCTTCGTACAGTCACTTTATAAGTAATGTAACTCGTAATTCACAAAAACAGCACCGATAGTGAGCTGAGATACGTACAAATTTTATGAACGATCTCTCTTTTCACCAATGTAATAGAGTCTATGAGGGCCATTAGGGAGTGTAAAACCATATGCATTTTTCATTTCACACCAAAAACCTAAATTCTGTAAACAACTAACATAATTCTATTTTTGTTGTATAGTCTGTATTCTTTTCCTTCGAAACAACTAATTTTACTTGCAGATTTCTATTATAAGCTGAGTGATATTGATTCTCAAGCGTTCTGTATCTTTCACATAACAGTTATTGCAAGTAATTGTGTCATTTGTCCCCTTGCTTCAAATCCCATCAGCTTACATTATAGCAAGACTTCCACTACAAAAAAATGCAAATATTTGGCACATTAAGAATTTGTTTTAATGACATTGAATGGAGTAGAGGACCATCATATCTGGGGAAAAGAAGTACACAAACAGGGGTGGAGCTAGATAATCGATTACGGGTTCTGCTAACCTAATAATTTTGATCCAAACCCTGTGTTTCTCTTAAGAAATCTATTGAATATAAACAAATTATAAATTTAGAATCTAGTAACTTAAAAAGACTAGAATCTCGAACTCATAAACTTCAAATTATGACTCTGCCTTTGTACACAGACTCCATGTTCATATGATACAAAGAAGAAAGGATGAGAAGCATCATAGTCAAACATTAAAGAAACACGATGATACCACAAGCATAAAAGGAACAGATTAGTGAATATTTGCATCTTACAGAGGACTTCATGGGCTGTCAGCCGCTTTTTTGGATCTTTCACAAGCATCTTTCTGACAAGATCTTTTGCGCTTTCTGATATAGTTGGCCAAGGTTCTGATACAAAGTCAAGTTCCCCTCTTAGAACCTGTTTAAATATTCCTTGCTCCGTCTCTGATTCAAATAATCATGTTAGCTTCAAGAATTATATAATCAAATTAAAGAGGAAGAGATTCACGAGATCTGACCTTCCCAGAAGGGGGGCACTCCACTTAGTAAAATATAAATGATCACTCCAGCACTCCATGTATCACATTCTGGACCATAATGCTTCCGCAAGACTTCTGGGGCGACATAATAAGGGCTTCCGACAACATCAGTGAAGATTTGACCTGGGAGAACAGAACTTTTCTTCTTGATCAGGCGTCAGAAAATCGGCCAACGAAAAAGCTAGAAGAAATAGTAGCAACAACAACGAAAGAACAACTACAGCCGAAAACAAGCATTGGACACACATAGTGGCAGAGCCACATGACACCCCTTTGCTGGAAAATTACACTGTATAGATAGGTAAAAAAATAATTAAATACATATACTATGTGTTGAATATCCTTGATTTATTCATATGTTCACTTTTCATATTTTGACATCCCTTGGTAAAAATCCTAATTCAGCCACTGGTCACACATACCCTTGAGACTTCACATCCATAATAAAATAAGCTTAATGTGAATAAACAACAACAACAACATACCCAATGTAATCCCACAAGTGGGGTCTGGGGAGGGTAGTGTGTACGAGGCCTTACCCCTACCTTGTGCAGGTAGATAAGCTGTTTCAGAAAGACCCTCGGCTCAAGTAAAGTACTTAATGTGAATAAAGTAACAAGAAAAGAATAGCAGGTTTCTTATTATTATCATCATGCAACTTCCTCTCGAATGAGAGCAACAGTTGATATATACTGAAACTTTCAAGGTCAAGACACAAATTGAATAGCCAGATGAATTCCGTTATAAACACGGAGATAAATGAGAAGGTAAGAAACCCATAGATACCCTCACTGTCTATGACAGGATTAGATGCATTTAACAACGAATACACTAACTACCTCATAAAGAATTGTGAAGTGCTCGTGATGTTTTGCTCAAGTAAGTATTATTAGCAATCAGTTAATCTTATAAAGACGACTGGTCGACATAAAATGATCATAACACTTCTGGGAAGTTCCGAATAGATGATAAAACTAATAAGCTAGATGAAGACCACTATTAAAGAAAATGTTTGCAAGTGGAATACCAGGCTTGAAGAACACTGATAACCCAAAGTCAATTGTCTTCAAGGGTGATTCCTCATCCTGATTGATAAAAAGAAAGTTCTCGGGTTTCAGGTCCCTATGCATGACACCCATGGAATGGCATGCTTCCACGACACCTACAATTACCCGAGCAAGTTCAGCTGCCTTCTTCTCACTATAATGTCCTCTCTGTAAAATCCTGTCAAAGAGCTCTCCACCAGAACAAAGCTCCATCACAACATGTACTGCAACAGCGTCCTCATAAGCCCCCACTATTTGTACCACACTAGGGTGACCTGCCAAGTGGTGCATAATCTGAATCTCTCTTCTTACATCCTCCATATCCTCCTCCGTATTCAACTTCCTTTTAGCAATGGACTTACACGCCAATTCCTTTCCATGTTCCTGTTACGAGTTTTGTTTATGAGAGATGCAACCAACAAAGTTGAAAACATGGATGAATATGTGTCTCTTATTAAGCATTGGCTTTAAATGATCACATAAACAAAGTAGTAAACTTCCTACTACAACTAAAGCATCAACCTCTTCCTGTGAATAAAAGAACTGAATATTCTAGTAAATCAAATACTTAGATTCCTCCTACAACTAATTAAACTAAATATTCTAGAAAAAATAGTAGCAGCAACAAATGCAACATTCAACAGTACCTTGTCCACGCATAAGAAAGTCTCCCCGAATTGCCCTTGTCCAAGCTTCCTCCCTAAATTATAAACGTCCTTCAAATTTCCAGTCTTTCTTCCCAAAACAAACTCGATTTTAAGCCCTAAGCTCGATACTCGCTTCACATGATTAGGCTTGTTCTGTTTCACTCCCTCTGTTGGCTTTTCGCTAGCAGTAGTACTGTTAACATTTGGATTCTTGACAATGTTACCCTCCTTTTGTGCATCAACCGATTTACCAGTGTCCCCAGTAATCTTAAGGTGGGGGGGTGGGGTACTCTGCGTACCATTTGCATCTGTTTTCGACGAACCAACTGATGAATTCTCTTGGCTCTTGTGGGAATTTGAGTCCCCTTTATTTGGTAGAGGTAAATGTTCTGGCTGCCTTGTTTTCCATATAGCTGCTGTAACTGATTGTAAGAACCCATTGTTGCCTAAATTTGGTCCTACACATGTATTCCCCATTCAACCCAAGAAAATTTACAACAACAACATACCCAGTGTAATCTCACAAGTGAGTCTGCGGAGGGTAGAGTGTACACAAATTTACCCCTACCTTAGGCCAAATGTGATAGATATGTTAAAATTTTCTCTTCAATCGAATCCTTACAACAACAACATACCCAGTGTAATCCCACAAGTGGGGTCTGGGGAGGGTAGAGTGTAGACAGACCTTAACCCTACTTTGTGCAGGTAGAGAGGTTGTTTCCGATAGACCATCGGCTTAAGTAAAGCATAAACACAACATTTATGAAAGAAAATTCATACAAACATTTTCCAATTCCAATTCCTCCACCTATCAAATGAAAATCAAATCCTTACATTTTCTTTAATTCCCAAAAAAACCCTTCAAAGGACCTATAATCTTTTGCTCCAAAAAGTAGCCCTAAAATGAAGCACAAAGAAACCTAAAATTCCATATTACTAGAATCTGAATTACACCTTAAAATTCAAGAATTCAGCAATAAAAAGGATTTTTCTCTTCAATCAATCCTTACATTTTCTTTAATTCCCAAGACCCTTCAAGGACTCATAATCATGAATTAACTACTCAATATTGCAACACAAAGAACCCTAAATTTTCTTAAAATATGAATTACACCTTGAAATTCAAAACTTTAACAATAAAGATTAAATCTTTTTTACAAGAAACCAACAAAGAATGACCTTAGTCTTGAAATTAGCCTGAAAACTTGAAAATTATTAGGGATTTAGAGAAATTGTGGAAAATATCAAGGGGGAAAAAGTGAGGAAATGTAGGTGGTGAAATGGATCGTTTGATTGGTCGTTAATTGATTACTTTTGCAAAGTGTTTATTCATGCATGCATGTAGACGTAGTAGGACTAGTAAGTAATAAACACACAATATCCCTCCACAAGAAAATTACAGCTCTTCTAAGTTTCATGTCAAGAAAAAATTAATGGAAAAAAGGGTATTAACAAAATAATAATTGGATTCACAGTCAAATATTTTATGATATTTAGTGAATTTCTTAATACATACGTAGGTCTAGACAAAAGCTATTGGTTTCACATGAATACAATTGTTATGTGGTGGTTTTTACGCAAATCCGAATTAGTCAGACTAGTTATGTGGTGGCTTTCTAGCACAAATCTAAATTAGTCGGACCACAAAGTGAATATCGAACCTCGAATGAAAAATCAAAAGAAAAACATGATAGATTGAATTTTTTATATAATAAAGAAATAGTTATAACATTTATATTACCAACAGACAAAAGTAAGCAATATACAACACAATTTCAACTCTAGGAATAGATGCTGGAATTCAAAGACCACAGCTCAAACTCAATAAAAAAATGCTGGAATTTGAACTGTGTTAGTTCAAAACTCCACGAAAAGATAAGAATTTGATTATCTGCGCGTAATGTTTATATCAAAGTAATACAATTTACTATAGTCAAGTAATTTAACGAAGTAAAATATACATTAATTAACCATGATTAAGTGATAGACATGTATATCTCAACACATGTTATGTATTCATTGGCAATAATGTAAACACCCCATGCATGTAAATTTTTACCCTCCATCACATGTGCTGGCATTTCTTTCATATTTAAGCTAGGGATTTTTTTTAATCAAATTTTATTTCCGCTTTAATAGTTCGTTGTTTCTCAATTACATTCCAAAAAGGGCTACATATTAACAAGCGATCCAAAAACTCACCCTCCCACCCAATTTTTATGATTTTAATGGGTAATTTATAATCGAATCGTTAATCAATAAGCCAAAGCAATTAAACAAGGTGCATTTTTTTGTGCGGATTGTCCCTCAAACGCACTGGTCTTTAATTTTTTCCCCTTCATATTTGTGGTCTTTAACTTTTGCTCCTACTATTTATTTTATGAAAATATTCAGGTCTACTTCGCAAGCCTTTGTTGTTATATTTGTCTGTGTTAGAAAATGCATTTGGATGCGTGCTAGGACAACACGATGAAACAGGAAAGAAAGACCAAGATATATACTATTTGAGCAAGAAGTTCACGTCTTATAAAGCTCGATATACTTTGTTGGAATGCACTTGTTGTGCCTTGACTTGGCTTGCACAGAAGTTTAGACATTATCTTTCTGCATATACCACTTATCTCATCTCAAGAATGGACCCACTCAAATACATATTTCAGAAGCCCATGCCTACCGGGAAGCTAGCAAAATGGCAAATTTTGCTAAGTGAGTTCGACATCATATATCCTTCACCGAGACCACTCACACCTTGTCCCGGATATCATAATTTATAATTCTATATTTCCTTTATGCCACACATCCATCGCAACATCATCATTTCCGTAACTTTCATCTTTTGAGTGTGAAAGTTCTTGACTCACCAACACTCCGCTCTATACAATGTAGTCGGTCTAACCACCACTTTGCAGAACTTGCCTTTAAGTTTTTATGACACCTTCTTATCGCATAAGACTTCGGATGCGAGCCTCAATTTCATCAACCCTGCACCAATACGATGTGTGACATCATCGTCAATCTCTCTATCCCATTGAATAATAGACCCGAGATACTTGAAACTTCTTTTCTTTTGAATGACCTAAGGCCCAAGCCTCACCTCCACGCATGCCTATGCTCGTTCATGTTACTGAACTTGCAATACAAGTATTTTGTTTGATCCTACTCAACATGAACCCTTTAGACTCCAGAATCTATCTTCAAACTTTCAGCTAATTAGCAGTTACTACGTTGCGAGTCTCATCAATCTGGACTATATCATTTGCGAATAACATACACCATGACACCTTTCATTGAATTTGCGGCGCCAGTCTATCTATCACTAAGACAAATAAAAAATGGGCTAAAAGTTGATCCATGATGCAACCCCATCAACATTGGAAAGTGCTCCGAGTTTTTCTCCCACTATCCATACCCTAATCTTGACTCCAAATCATACATATCCTTGATGATACTAGTGTACGCCACACAACAATTAAGCACCATGCTTCAAAAAGGAATCCGGCGAAAACTCTTTTTTACTAATAGGTATATTTGCTTCAAGTTTCATTTTGTACGAGGTTACTTAGTAGAATAAAACACGTGTTCATCACAAGCCCAAACGGTAGAAAAGTAGTAGTAATTTTTTATGGAGATTATAGAGATGTAGGAAAATAAATTCATATTTATAATAACATACAATACTATTCAACTTTTACGAAAATAACACGCATTGTCTGAAATTTGGACTTTCACAACGAAAACTATAATCATAATTGTATGTAATTTATACTGTACTATAAGAACTTCAGATTTGATCGTATGAAGTTTGCGACTTACCTTTTCTGAAATTTATAAATTCAGATGCGAAGTTTTGAAACTTTAGTAGTGTATATCCGAAGTGTGATTAAAGTATATCTACACTTTTTTTTTTGTTGACGAATGAACCCGCAGCCGCTACTCTTTCGAGTGCGCAGGGTAAACCCCGGACTGACGCAATAGCCTGCAAACCACGTCGCCCAATTAACCACACTTGCAGTAAGCCATGTGTGTGACTCAACCAAGAAGGTTTATGCAGGGGATCGAACTCGTGACCTTACGGTCCCGCGCTCTACTGCTACACCAACTTGGCTACCCTTGCGGGTAGGTATATCTACACTTTAACAAAAAAGAAACGTATAGCCGGGGAGTGAAACTGAAATTATCGACCCATACCCGGCCCGCTACCGTCAACCCGAACACAGTTGCGAGGGAAATTGAAATTGTTCAAATCCCCCAAAATCCCTCTCTCCTTTTTCATTATCTGACTTTCCCACTTCACTTTTTCACCGGAAAAGATCTCTCCTCCATCAACACCGTCGATTTACCCTAACACTATTTAGGGCAATCGATGATTCAAACTTTTACAATTCCTAGGTTTTCAGGTAATCCGCTATTGTTTTACTACTACCTTAAATCCAATTAGAAGTATGTAAACTATGTGTATTATGTTATATCAGCAATAAGTATGTGATTTCACTCTATTTTAGGGCTATCTATGATTCTAACATTCACAAGTCCTAAGTTCTTGAACAAATTTTAGGTAATTTCATATTGTTTTACTACCTTAAATCCAATATGTTCCGATACAGGTTATGTAAGATATGTCTTGTATGATATTAAGATGTTTTCTATCGGAATCAGCCTCTCTACCCGTCAAAAGGTAGGGATAAGGTCTGCGTACACTCTAACCTCCCCAGACCCCACTTGGTAGGACTACACTGGGTATGTTGTTGATATTTAGGCATTATTTATGTGGTTTCAGCCCGAACAGTTGCGAGGGAAGTTGAAAATTGTTGAAATCCCCCAAAATCCCTTCTTAGTAGTATTACTTAGTAATAGTGTAGTTTCTTATTCTTCAATGTATATTACTATCTGTTGCTTCATTTGCTTTTTGTCTTACTATTTTGATGTGTTGCAACCATGTCCTAACGCTATTTAGGGCTATCGATGATTCAAACATTTGCAATTCTTAGATTTTTGAACAAAATTTAGGTAATCCGCTATTCTTTACCTTAAATCTAATATGTTCCAGTTAAGGGTGTCCAACGGGGCGGGCCGGGACCCGACAGGACGGAGGAGGGTCGGGACTCGGGTTTCGGCGGGCCTAGGGGCGGGATAGGCGTGACGGTGGGAGGTCCCGTCCCGTCCCACATCCCGCCGGAACGGGGTCGAGTTGGGGCGGGTCTTGACTCGTGATTTTTTTTTTCCACTTCATTTAAAAAAATATATATAGTTATATACAAATACTCCAATAATTGAACAAGATAGTGAAAAAAAATATCACAAGACTGTTTTTGTGCCTCTCATATTATTTAATAGAAATATGACATAGTAATACAATTTCAAAATTTCAACTTTGTGGTGTTGTTCAAAAGTTGCAAATGACATAGTAAAATACTAAAATTGCAATTAAAAAAATTACATATTCAACCATACTCTTTTCAAATTTTCTCACAATGTCTTGATGATCTTTTGTTGGAATTGGAATTTGTTTGTCAAATTCTTCAAACATCGCTTTCTGCTCCCTCGGACAATATTTCGTTGTAGTTGTAGTCTTCTTCTTCGTGGTCTCCGGTTGGTCGCACCTCCTACGCTCCGCACGAATTCAGTCTCTGAATAGAACTGCAATTTCCAATGTGTCTCCCGCCAATGAATGTCTGTGCTCTCCAATTTGAAATCTTCCCGCAGAAAAGGCGCTTTCAGACGCTGTTGATGATGCTTGAATGTTTAACACATCTCGAAACATCTTTGTTAGCGTCATAAATGTCTTCTCATTCTTCCTCCAGTATTTCAGCAAGTCTTTTTGTCCTTCAGCATTGACAATTAATTCGTACGGTACGATACCCTGCAAAACATAAACATCAAATTGCTAACTTGTGAAGAAGTTGAACCACTACACATTTTATTTCTAAGGCCTTGAATACTAGCAGCAGAAACCGCATGTTTTTTATAAGGTTGCAGCGAAGTAGTAGAAGATGGTACAAAAGCCGGTTGATTATTTGCACTTTGTTGTGGGTAATACGTATATATTTTTTTGCATTCGGTTTGTATGCTAGATGTAACTGCTTCTTTAGTTGGTGTGTCAGTTGGTTCTTTAGTTAGGTCTGTTGGAAGTACTTCTACACAATCATAAATCGTTTCTATAAGTGTTTTACAACCGTCTACTTTAATAGTTGATTTAATACAGCACCAACAATATAAATAGTGGGGATAGTAAAAAAAGTATTTTTTAAATTTTTTAAATATTTTTTCAATAGCTGCCTTATAAGTTGGTTTTTGCATATATTCATTAAGTAACAAAAATATTAAAGCTATATAAAATAACATATTTGAAATAGTAGGATAATAAATACCGGAAAATTCTTTAGTAGCTTGATAAAATTTCTCTAAAAATCCATTAAGTTCTAAAATTTTATCCCAATCACTATCTACAAGCATATCCCATGGATTTTAATTTTCCAGTTGATATTTAGGCATTATTTATGTGGTTTCAGCCCGAACAATTGTGAGGGAAGTTGAAAATTGTTCAAATCCCTTATTAGTAGTATTACTTAGTAATAATGAAGTTATCTGTTGCTTCATTTGCTTTGTATCTTGCTATTTTGCTGTCATATTTTTCTTGCTATTTAGGGCAATCGATGATTCAAACATTTGCAAGTCTTAGGTTCTTGAACAAATTTTAGGTAAAATCTTATTGTTTTACTGTCTTAAATCATATATGTTCCGATTTGAAGTATGTAAAATACGTGTATTATGATAAATTAGCATTATTTATGTGTTTCTTATTCTTCAAATTGCGAGGGAAGTTTAAAATTGTTAAAATCCTCCCAAATCCCTTATTAGTAGTATTACTTAGTAATAGCGTAGTTTCTGATTCTTCATTGTGTATTACTATTTGTTTGTTGAGGGTCTACTAATCTTTCTACCTTCCAAGATAGAGTTAAGGTCTTTGTACACTCTATCCTCCCCAGACCCCACTCCGTGGGATTTTCATTGGGTATGTTGTTGTTGATCTAGAGAAGACATACGATAAAGTCTCTCGGGAGGTCCTCTGGAGATGTTTGGAGTCTAGAGGTGTGCTGGTGGCCTACATCAGGGCAATTAAGGACATGTATGAGGGTGCCAAGACCATGGTTAGGACAGTGGAGGTGACTCTAAACACTTTCCGGTCGTGATGGGAGTTGCATCAAGGATCAGCCCTTAGCATGTTTTTATTTGCCTTAGTGATGGATGAATTGACTCGATATGTTCAAGAAGAGGTGTCGTGGTGTATTTTATTTGCAGACGACATAATTCTAATTAACGAGACACGCAGTAGGGTTAAAGATATGTTTGAATTTTGGAGAATGACCTTAGAATCTAAAGATTCAGGTTAAGCAGGACTAAGACGGAGTATATGGAGTGTAAGTTCAGTGACATGATGCAGGAAATGAATGTGGAAGTGAAGATTGAGGCATAAACTATACTCAAAAGTAGAAGCTTCAAGTATCTTGAGTCCATAATACAAGGAGAGGGAGATTGATGATGATATCGCACACCGTATTGGAGCAAGGTGGATGAAATGGAGGCTCGACTCTGGGGTGCTTTGTGATAAGAAGTTGTCGCCTAGGCTGAAAGGTAAGTTCTATAAAATGGTGGTTAGATCAACGTTGTTGTATGTAGTATAATGTTGGCCAATCAAGAATGTTCACATTCAGAAGATGAATGTAGCGGAGATGAGGATGTTCATATGAATGTGTGGTCATACTAGAAGAGACATGATTAGAATTGAAGTTATACGGGACAAGGTTGGAGTTGTCTCCTCGGCGGACAAGATGAGAGAAGCGAGACTGATGTGGTTTGGACATGTGAGGAGAAGGTGTGAGGATGCGCCAATTAAGAGATGTGAGAGACTCGGGATAGCAGGAGTTAAGAGAGGTAAAGGTAGGCCGAAGAAGAACTGGGGGGAAATGATTAGACAAGACATGGTACAACTCCAGCTGACTGAGGACATGACCCTAGATATGAAGATTTGGAGGTCGAGGATTAGGATGAAAGGTTAGTAGGTAGTTGAGTTTTGTTACACTGTATGTGAGAGGGGTAGGGGGCTAGCCTCTCTTTCTCCTCTTCTCCCTTTCTTTGTATTACTCCCGTCGTCCCAAGTTATGTGATGTACTTTTATTTGGCATACACTTTAAGAAATAAAGGAAGACTTTTGTATCTTATGGTCTAAAATAAGTTAAAGATATTTGTGTGGTTATAAATCATCTCGTTTTGCGTAAAATGTAAAGTTTAAAGTTAAATTGCTGCCAAATAAGGAAATATGTCATTTTTTTGGTACGGACTAAAAATGAAAGTGAGTCATTCTTTTTGGGACATAGGGAGTATTATTTAGGTTTCTCGTAGATCCATACTCTTATGTGAGTATTGCTATGTGTTGCTTTATTTGTTTTTTATTGTTATATTATTGTTATTTTTCTTGAATTTCTGCATTGCCTACGTTCTTTTAAGTCTAGGGTCTATCGGAAACAACCTCTCTACCCCACAAAGGTAGAGGTAAGGTCTGCGTACATCTTACCCTCCCTGGACCCCATACTGTGGGATTACACTGGATATGTTGTTGTGTATTACTATATGTTGCTTCATTTGCTTTTTATGCTGTTGTCATTTTTTTCTTTGCTATTTAGGGCTATCGATGATTCAAACATTTGCAATTCTTAAGTTTTTGAACAAATTTTAGGTAAAACCTTATTGTTTTACTATCTTAAATTTCAATATGTTCCGATTAGAAGTATGTAAAATATGTGTATTATGGTAAATTTGCAATAGCAATGTGTGTGGTTTTTGAACAAAAATTAGGTAATCCGCTATTGTTTTACCATCTTAAATCCAATTTGTTCCTATTAGAAGTATGTAAGATATGTTTTCTTATGATATTTAAGCATTATTTATGTGATTTCATCCCGAACAGTTGCGAGGGAAGTTGAAAATTGTTCAAATCCCCCCAAAATCCCTTATTAGTAGTATTACTTAGTAATAGCTTAGTTTCTTATTCTTTAAGGTGTATTACTATCTGTTTCTCCGGGGTCTACCTGAAACAGCCTCTCTACTTCCCAATATAGAGGTAAGGTTTGCCTACACTCTACCCTCCCCAGTCCCCACTCCGTGGGATTTTCACTGGGTATGTTGTTGTTGTTGTTGTGTATTACTATCTGTTGCTTCATTTGCTTTCTATGTTGCTATTTTGTTGTCATTTTTTTTCTAGCTATTTAGGGCTATTGATGATTCAAACATTTGCAATTCTTAAGTTTTTGAACAAATTTTAGGTAAAATCTTATTGTTTTACTATCTGAAATCCAATATGTTCCTATTAGAAGTATGTAAAATATGTGTATCATGGTAAATTAGCAATAGCAATATGTGTGGTTTTTGAACAAAATTTAGGTAATCCGTTATTGTTTTACCATCTTAAATCCAATTTGTTCCTATTAGAAGTATGTGAGATATGTTTTCTTATGATATTTAAGCATTATTTATGTGGTTTCAGCCCGAACAGTTGCGATGGAAGTTGACAATTGTTCAAATCCCTTATCAGTAGTATTACTTAGTAATAGCGTAGTTTCTTAGGTTTTTGCTCAAATTTTATGTAATCCACTATTGTTTTACTACCTTAATTCCAATATGTTCCGATTGGAAGTATGGAAAATATGTGTATTATGATAAATTAGCTCTAACTAATGTGGTTTTTGAACAAAATTTGACTATTCTTAGATTTTGAACAAATTTTAGGTAATCTGCTATTGTTTTACTACCTTAAATCCAATATGTTTTGATTAGAATGTAAGATATGTGTATTATGATATATTAGCTATATGTGTGTGGTTTTTGAAGGGGAGCCTCAGAGTAACTGGTAAAGTTGTTGCCATGTGACCAGGAGGTCATGAGTTCAAGCTGTGGATACAGCCTCTTGCAGAAATGTAAGATAAGACTGCGTACAAAAGACCCTTGTGGTCCGGCCCTTCCCCGGACCCCACGCATAGTGGGAGCTTAGTGCACCGGGCTGCCTTTTTTGATGTGTGTGGTTTTTGAACAAAATTTAGGTAAAATGCTATTGTTTTACTGCATTATGTATGTATTTTTTCACGGATTTTTAGATTTTGTTTTGCAGCTTTTATTGGTACCTCATTTCTGCATTTTTAGTTTTACCTTAAGTCCAATATGTTCCGATTAGAAGTATGTAAAATGTGTGTATTATTAGGTTTCTGCTATTGTTTTACTACCTTAAATTTAATTTATTTCGATTAGAAGTATGTGCTATATGTGTATTATGATATATAAGCATGATTTATGTGGTTTTGCTCTATTTAGGGCTATCGATGATTCAAACTTTTACAGTTCTTAGGTTTTTGCTCAAATATTAGGTAATCAACTATTGTTTTACTACCTTAAATCCAATATGTTCCGATACAGGTTATGTAAGATATGTTTTTATGATATTTAAGCATTATTTATGTGGTTTCAGCCCGAACAGTCGCGAGGGAAGTTGAAAATTGTTCAAAGTCTCCAAAATCCCTTATTAGTAGTATTACTTAGTAATAGCGTAGTTTCTTATTCTTCAATGTGTATTACTATCTGCTGCATTTGCTTTGTATCTTGCTATTTTGTTGTCGTATTTTTTCTTGCAACCCTGGCCTAACACTATTTAGGGCTATCGATGATTCAAACATTTGCAATTCTTAGGGTTTTGAACAAATTTACGTAATCCGCTATTGTTTTACTACTTTAAATCCAATATGTTCCGATTAGAAGTATGTAAGATATGTGTTTTATGAATAATTAGCAATATGTAATGTGGTTTTTGAACAAAATTTTACTATTCTTAGGTTTTTGAACAATATTTAGGTAATCCATTATTGTTTTACTACCTTAAATCCAATATGTTCCGATTAGAAGTATGGAAAATATGTGTATTATGGTTTATATAAGGAAAGCTACTACCTTGTTGTTGTTGCAGATTTTATTGGTATCTGATTTCTGCATGTTTTTTTTAATATCTTAAGAACCTATCTGCTAGTTGAAGTGGAAGAAGCTATGTTCATTTAGTGTAAGACAGATGTAAGGATGGGAGGTTCTGTGCTATTTATGTAAATAGTGTAACACTATTTAGGGCTATCGATGATTCGAACTTTTACAGTTCTTAGGTTTTTGCTCAAATTTTAGGTATTCCGCTATTGTTTTACTACCTTAAATCCAATATGTTCCGGTTAGAAGTGTGTAAAATATGTGTATTATGATATATAATACACATTATATATCATATTCTTCAATTTTCGGTACTACTAGTTGCTTCATTTGCTCTGTTTATCTTGATATTTCGTTATCTTATTTTCCTTTCTATACTGTTTTGTCTACACTTCTTTTGAGCCGGGGTCTATAAACAACCTCTCTACCCCACAAAGGTGTAAGGTTTGCGTACACTCTACCCTCCCCAGACCCCACTTGTGGGATTACACTGGTTATGTTGTTGATATATAAGCATTATGTAGGTGGTTTCACTGATTTTTATTAGATTTTGTTTTGCAGATTTATTGCTATCTGATTTCTGCATTTTTGTTGGTGTGTGATATGTGAAGAAGGTATTTGTTAGTTGAAGTGGAAGAAGATGGCGAAGGTTGCTGCTGCGGGTCCAGTTCATCAATCAAATGCACTTAAGTTTGGTGGGGGTGGTGGTACTAAGGTCACTACCACCACATTGAAACGAAAAACTCCATCGGAGTTGCGCGTGAGTAACTTTTTTCCTGATTTATTTTTAAAATTTCAGCTTTTTTATGAAAGTAGATCTTTTTTTGGTTATTTATGTAATTAAAGTAAGATGGACATTAGGATGGGAGGTAATGTGATTATTTTGTGGGTGAAGAGAGTGTTTGTAATCACACCCAGTTTGTATAACTTTAAGGTTAGAGGTGGAGGATACTTTCCGCTTTAATAACCCTCTCTTGACACACCCATTTGCATAAAAACTTAATAATGTGGTTATAAAAGTATTTGAATTACTTGACTTGGATTCTTGTCCATCTATTGGGTCTTGTCCTATTAAATGTTGCTGTTGCTTCTTATTTGTTACCTGGTCCACTAGGAGGAAAGTTCGTTTTGATTTATTGGTTGGTTTATCTGTAATGAGTATTAAGTCCAGGGGGAAAGTTTGTTGAAGCAGCTGAAATAATGACAAGGACAGAACTTTACGTTGATACGACATGCTATTTTTACCATTTATTCCCTTTCAGGACCAGTCGTGGTCTTCCAAACTTTACCGAGTATGGACGAATCCCTCACTTCATCCATATGTGTAAAAGACACTAGCCGCACTTAAAAGCCGAGTACCCTACCGTTGAGTTAGCAACCCGAAGAAAATATCGAACTACTGTAATTGCAAAAGACAAATAAATTTCTTTTTTTTCTTTAAGCTGAAAAGAAAATCTTGCAAAATAATTAAAATTAAATATGTTGGTTAATTGTCAAGATAACATTTGACAATAAAACTATCTTTTGTCAAATTTTTGTAATTAGACCTAATCTCTCACTATGAGTAGCCAAGAGGCAAAGACTCACCTAAGGCATGCTTAGCTCTGAAGCTAGGTGCAAGAAAGGCCCTTGGTGGCTTTGCTTAAAGGGAAAATTGGTGCAGGCACCAGGACGCTAAGGCGTTATAGGTTTTGTCTTGAATAATGCACCCTAGGCAGTAAATATAACTGCAAATTGAGTATTAATTTTTAAGGAAGCATTATGAATGAATATGTTTCATGATTAATAATAGGATATTAGAAAATTTAGTATAGAAAATTAGTCTTGAAATGTGAATTAAAAAATTAAATTGCCTCTTTGAAGCCCTGGAAGACCTTGGCTCTTTTCTTCACTTCTGTCGTTGACAACACTGAATATGACAGGGAGAACAATTGAAGAGAAAAAATATTGTGGAACTTGTGGATGAATCAACAGCCTCAAATGGTGGCTCAATGAGGTAATTTTTGTTCCCAGATGTCTTATAACTTGTTTTTTTTTTTGAAAACTGGTAATGTAGATGTCTTACAACTTGTTTAAGTGCAACTCACAAAGTCCATCCACTTGTTCGAAAGCAGTGGTGTTTTCCCAGGGCCCAAGAGATGTGATGTATTGAAGAACCCAAGATATGTTGATACTCGTGTGGACGAGCTATTTCCTGCCAGAAAAAGCAGCATAAGGCTGAAGTTGGTTTCGAGAAAAGAAAATGGCAAGGTTAGTTTACTTCTTGTCAAAGTGTATATCTTTTTGGGAATCTATGTAATTCAGCAAATGCTTTAGCTGATACTCGTTCCAATTTACATGACATAGTTTGTTTCGGCACAGAGTTCAAGAAAGAAATAGACTTTTGAAACTTGTGGTCTTAAACATGCCATAACATTTGTGTGGCTGTAAAACTTTTGAAACTTATGGCCTTAAACATGACATAACATTTGTATGGCTGGAAAAGCTTTCATTAACAGTAAAATGGTAGGTGTAAAGTTAATTGTTTCCAAAGACAGAAATATGTCAATTCTTTTTGGAACGCACTAACAAAGAACTAGTGTCAGATAAACTGGACCAAAGGGAGTTTCTTCTTCTTTTTTTTTTTTTTTTTTTAATGTTTTCCCCTCCAGTAAGAACTCATTATATATCTACACAAGTTTCAGATATTTTTATTTTTCTTGCTGGCAGGAAAATTTTCCAGCAGAGAATAGTGGTAATACCAAAAATTGTTCTGTTCCTTCAGCTTTCCCTGCTGAGAATCAACAACCATCGAAATGGTATATACATGGAATTGTATTCAATCGTCGTAGAATGTATTGGCTATTGTCTCTTCTTGCTGCTAATTTAATGAATTTTTGTATATTGTCATCAAAAGCCCAGAATTCTCTCTTGCTTCAACTGTAACTGGAAAAGATCGTGCAACCGAAACTTGTAGCACAAGCGAAAGGTGCAGTGAGAATACCTTCCGCAGTGTCACTGAGCTGTCATTGGGTAGTGTAGATGTACATGGCTTATCTAATGTTGATATGGTAATTACTATTGCCTGCATTTATCCTCTTTAATCGCTCTGTATACTTTGAATTTTGATAAAGCTAAGGATTAACCTTTTATCTTCTATTGGTAGGATAAAGCCTTAAGAGGACTGGCTACTCATGAGCATCTAAGTGCTGATGCTAAAATTGCTGAATCCTCTGAAACTGATGGTGGTATTAGGTCAAAAATTTTCTGCTCAGAACTCCATGTTCCATGCAAGATGACCCCACTGGATTTGACGATGAAAACTAACATACGGGTTGTGTCCTCATCTTCCATCAATTGGTGAGTAATGAGTTAAATTGATTTTGTTATTTAATGAGCCATTTTGATATCGATGCATGTCTTCATCTAATTGTTAGAAAAACTGTCCATATGCATTTCTTTTTGTTAACTCATAAAAAGATCTGTGCGTCTCAGGAAGTTTATTTTCCACCAAATAACACAAGATAGTTTAAATACTCAACACTATCTGGACCTGGAGTTATAGAGCTTATTTATGATGCTGGTCTTAGTGGTTTAAGTTTATAATGAAGTGTCTGATATATACAATTTCTTTCACGAGAGTTAATAGTTGACTTTTATCGCATACTTAAGTAAGACTTGATGGCATGTAACTAAACTTAACCAAGTGGCATAACCATATAAGAAGTGAGAGATGTACATATCGTTTGACCATGCCATGAAATGTGTTCCAAAAAAATGGTGAGTGTTACCGCGTGTCTAGATGTGCCCATTGATAAAAGTACTGAAGAGAACTCTGAATGTGGCTGACAGATGTTTTGGGCCCTTGTTCAAGGTGTGTTTTGTATTAGAGAACTTTGAGTTGTGTTGCTCAATGTTGTTTTTTGAAGGTTACTGAAGTCTTGTATGATCCTTTAGGTTTCATAGGTTGATCAATTGTGGCACCAGCAATGTGGTGGCGAGGTTCACATCCTCAGTTAAATGTTTCACGAGTCAAAAGAAGGCCTGTTTATCTGAAGTGACTTCTGATTCCCAAGCAATTAATCTAATGTCATTGCATTCCTGGATGTATCCCCAGTCTCCTCTACCGCCTTCAGTTATATCAGCTTTAACCTTGTCTGCTTCAGCGGGAGGTATTGCTGGATTCTTCTGTAGTCCTACCTTTGCCTGCTATCTTCGCTCCTGACCGTAGAAATCTGTCCTTTAATGCTAGGGCAACTGGATTTTTTAAGTGAAAGGCAGCTAGCATGGCAGGATTCGTTTCGAAGTTTATATTACATGCTTCGGAAGAATGTTTGCAGCATCTTCTACGGTAATAATCATTTTAATAACCACCTTCAATGTTCCATTTATAACTGACACGCAGTTCTTACACATTTCATGTGACTTCACACTTATATAGTGATGATTTAGGATGGGTATCTGCAACTTAGTAAAGGGAGAAATGCAATATATGGATTCTTCATGATATTATCACTTGGTTTTTGATATCCCATCAGGCAACAGGGTCTTATCAGGATTCTCTCTGATATTTGTCCACAAGGGGGTTTGTTTAACACATGCATGTACATGTTTTCAGACTAGTTATGTTGCTTGTAATGATAGAGAAACTATTCGAAGTGATTCCAGCAGATTCTGTTTTAGAAGGAAACCATGGTTCTACTACCTACTTTTCTGTCCTTTTTCATGTGTATTTTCCATTATTATGTGTTAATGATCATTATATAACTTTATTGGTTTTTGGTAATTGTGATGTTAGTTAACTTTCTTGGATTATACATAACTTGCCCTTGAGAGCTCTATTCTGAGACAATTTAAGAACACATACAAAAGTTTGCATTGCTATGTCCTTTGAAGAACTCTTGAATGGTGATATTAATGACAGTCCACTCCAATGATTCTATTTATTTTGCCTGACTACCCTTCTTCGCTCCCAAAAAGTCCACGAAGGCAACTCTTGAATTAGATTGGATTTCTTTGGATGAGGTGATGCATAATCTAGCATAAATGAGTAAACCATCTGAGTTTAATTCTCTATTGTAACTACCTTGTAAAACTGAACAAAGATACAATTTGTGGATACAGCTTTGTGGCAGCTTAAAGGTTTCACTCTGTTCCATTTTATTAGACATTCTTGCCTGATTAGTTTGTTTGACAAAGAATGACTCGTTTATATATTTGGAAAACTTTAAACTTCTCATTTTGCTCTTAATGACATGTTCTTGTAGCCATTGAAATATCATGGTATGTTCCAGACAACAAGTTATAAGGGTACTTTTGGTATGTGCCAAAAGTCTTCTTTTCTTAAATTATTTGCCTAGTCAAACACCGATATAAAATGAAATGGAGGGAGTACCTTTTTTCTGCTTCATTATATTGATCTGAATTCTATGATTCATGTTCTCTCTGTTCTAAACTATGCAGTCTGCACTGCTCAGTTTGTGATCATGTTCACAAGCTCTTATTCAGAGGAAAACGGATGTGTTTGCAACGCATATATATCTCAGTCAACCCGGGGTTTGAGGTCATTACTCAAAGAACACGTAAGATGATGAATATATGATACTTCTTATTTTGCTTATTTCTTTAAGGAATGCTTCGATCATTGTTCTTGTATTATCCTGCTCGTTTGTGGCCTATTTGGTCTCTACTTTTACAGTGTTGTTGTATTCAATAAGGGTGTTGAGAATATAATTAAGTAAATAAAAAAGTTTGTTTTCTCTAACAACTTAAGCTTTTAGATGAGATGGTCACACTTCAACATGGTACCGGAGCAGGTAGAGGTCCTGGGTTAGAGTCACTGCCACCAATTGCTAAAAAGAATTTCCACGTGTGGGCGCCACGAAAAAGAATCACGTCTGCACGTAAGAGGGCATGTTGAGAAAATAATTAAGTAAATATAAAAGTGTGTTCTCTCCAATAGCTTATGCCATAGAAGGGAAAACAAGTTGGCATAAGTTCTCTGCTCTTGTTGGTACCCTAGAGGTCAGGGTCTGAATCCAAGTAGAGGCAAAAAATGTTGGGTGATTCCATTTGTCTAAGCCTTAGTAGACAGATTACCTGGTAGTTGTACTCGTGGGACGTAGCAGGTACTGATGAATTAGGAGGTGCGTACATGCTAGCCCAAAACCCACTATTCTTGTTGTGGGGTCAATGGTGCTGGTTATTCTTTTTTGATGATGGATTTGGTCATTATCCTTCATATGCAACTGGCCTGTCAGTTTGAGGCTATTCCTTCACTAGTTGTGAAGCTTGGAAGAAAAGATTCAAGCTTCTATGAACTTTTCTAACTTTAATTTCAAGTAATTGTTTTTCCAACTTCAATTTCAAATTATTTCTCCCAACTGTACTTGTTTAGAAGGGGAGCCTTGGAGTAATTGGTAAAGTTGCGACCATGTGACCGGGAGGTCATGGGTTCAAGCCGTGGAAACAACCTCTTGCAGAAATGTGAGGTAAGGCTATGTACAATAGACTCTTGTGGTCCGGCCCTTCCCCGGACCCCACGCATAGCGGGAGCTTAGTTCACCGGTCTGCCCTTTAACTGTACTTGTTTAACTCAATACTTGTTTAACTCAATGGCTGTGGAAGGCCAAAGAGTCCATCTGTTTTCTTGTATTCACTCCACTCATCAATTATTATGTCTAGCTCCTTAAGACTCAGCACCAACTTTAGACACTTGTAATACTGTACTAGAACGTCAACTTCATGCTTTTAGAATAAAATAAAGGGAAAGAAACTGATTTCCTATCTTCTGACTCTTATTATGTGCTTTTATTAGATACATAATTTGTTAAGCTGATTATGTATTGCAATCTTTTGTGGATGGTAGGATGTGTCTTACTCTATGCCACTTTGCCACTCAAACTTGGAGGAGCTTAGTACAGAAGAACTGGTCGAGCTTTCAGAGATTGAGAAACAAAATCTTGGCCAGGTAAAATTGTTAGGTAGCTGAGACTCACCTGGAAAAATACATCCAGCAGTGAAATTTGCCTGCAAAGCTTTGTATTATTGATGTCAGATTCATTGACTGACTTATTCATGCCTAGTTTTAGGAAAGGGATAATTGTTCAACGCATTTTCTTTTTTCATGTTAATGTTATATTTTCCTTTGCCTTAATGAACTTGACTTTCTCAATGTGAAAAATCTTGGAGTAGTTATAGTGATGGATTGTGCTTTCAGATCACTTTACTGCTTGCTAGAAAAACTTTCACGGTGCATCCAATAGTGGATTATTTAGTCTCCCCTTTTACCATGAATTTCTTATGTTGTTGTTGTATGTAGTCTCCTCATTAGGTTAGGCTGTCTACATCACACCCCTTGGGGTGCGGCCCTTCCTCGGACCCTGGTAACGCGGGATGCTTTGTGCACGGGTTGAAGTATGTAAACTGCTTCCTTTAAAAGTTTAAACTGTCAGAGTCGAGACTCTTTTATTTGTTTTTTTTGTTCACTATTTTACCCACCCCACATAATTTTGTGATTTTTCTCGTGGGTCCAGCACATGGAAATATTTCATTAGTAGGTGATGGTGAGGCCAAACTAAAGACCTCTGCTTGCTTGATATGTTGAAGTGTGTGAATTACCTGATTTAAAAGCTTAAGCTGTAAAAAGAGGGATCTTAATTTATATATTGGCTTATAGTATTCATTTTTTCTAACCGGTGAATTTAATGTTTTATGCAGACTAGGCGGCGGAGTGCAATGTCCGATGTGGATAATAGGCCGGATTCCCTGCTGGCATTCACTGGAAATATGAATGTTCATTCTTTATATGATTTTCTATTGAACTATCGGTAAGCTCGTAGTTGATAATGGATGTTTAGTTGACTTCATTCCATCATATTATGCCACAGTTTTTATATTCAATTGCTTATGATCTTCACTACACTAAATGTTGTTTTTCAAAATTTCCAGATATTTGTTAACTTCTCTAACTGGTGTGGATGTCCCTGTGTTGTATTCTCCTATCCCATTTGAGAATGCTGCGCTCACTGCTCCTGAGGTTGGTTTAAGACTTGCATAATATTGTTTCTTCATTTATCTTGTCAGTTGTCTGATAGTTGGGCTCGGGCCATTACCTTTAGGGTCGTTTGTATGGAGATAAGATCATACATGATTATAAGACGAGTGCACTATGATTAATAAGTCAATACGTGGATTGACCGGTTATACATTTGCATTGTCCTTTTGCCTGATTGTGATAAAGACCTTATGTGTGGACTCAATGTAACACTGTTCATTGTTTGCCCTTCAATGAGCATTTGGTTATTACTTGTTACATTACAAAGATGTCTCTAAATATGTTAGTCTTGATCTTGTTATATTGCATTATAAATGTCTTATCCTGTATAATCTCCCAATATGTTGTGTCTTAAGCTGGTTATAGTGTTACAAGCGTGTTATCCGGAATGCAAATAGAGATATTATTTTACCTACTCTGCAGGTCAGATGCAAGGAGGTGAGGAGAATTGATCAGGTAGCTTTACATGGAATGGAGTCAAATGTGGCTTGTGAGCCTAATCAACAACCATCTTCTGGAATGTGCTATAGTGTTGAAATTAAGGGTCGATACCTTACCCCATGGGTAACCTCTGCTATATGTGATGCTTTCAGCTCTAACAGCACAAGTTTTGAGGCTAGGTATACTGTCTGAAATCACTTTTCACCTGGATTATCTTCCATTTTCACAAGAACATATTTTTGCATGTAGTGTATTAAAGCATGTTCTTTTACTGGTTGGAAGGGGATGTCCCTTGGGGTTGTAAGATGTTCCAAGAGAAGTGAAATACTGTCAGCAAATGATGCCCCTAAAATAGGCTCATAAGATGTTCCAAGTGAAATGCTATCAGTAATTGATGCCCCTAAAATAACTGGAAGTTTTCTTCTACGTTGATATACTACTCATAACTTAAACCGACAGTCTTCAGGGTGGTTAAATTGTTGAGAATTCTTCCGATTCAAATGCCTTGCCTTCATAAAACATTGCTCTGTAAGCATGATGGTCAGATATACAGGCGTATTTGATCATTTAATCATCAGCATATGGCTGATTAGACCCCAGGCGTATTTGGTCAGATATACAGGCGTATTTTGTACTTTGAAACATGAAAGACCTTGAATGTCAACATCTAGCACTTGATATTTTGGTTACCAAAGATCCACTGAAAGGACTTTAAAACTTGGACTTTCAAACTCAAAAATCCAACCGGGAGAAATCCTTCAGTACGAAGATGGGTATACTAGAGTGTCCAAATGCTTAAACTATCAAACTTTTGTATTTATATTCTGTTCAGAAGTTTTAATCTATTGTACTGATGCTATTTCATTTTATTTATTTGTTTACTAATGTATTTTCTTTTTTTCCTCTGGTATTTTATGTTTTTGCAGTTTTATCACAGAGCCAGCTTCAGTTAACTTGAATGCTAGTCTCAGCGTTACTGGGAAATGTTCGGATCCAGAAGTTTCAGCAACTGAAGCCTTGGACAAAGGTAGCATTTGTTTCGGTATCCCAAATACCAAATTTTGTTCCCAGATAAATTCTGGTTTCTTAAAGGGGCTGAAGTACAATGGTGGTTCTTACACTGCTTTTCTTTCACCTATTTGACTTCCCGTGTGTAACATATTCTGGGTAAATTATAAACTGGCATCTTTTTTTGCTGCAGTACATGTTTCCCATTGTAAAAATTGTTCGGTAATTGTTCGTGCTTTAACTTTCTTTTGTCAAATTAACAGGCGCGGTTCATCCCTTATTTTAATTCGAACTGATCTCGCAGTATAGCTGCCTTGGCAGCTAATACATTGCATAATTTGTAAAACTCTGATGATCATTGCTATTACAAACTTTATCTGTGCAATTGCCGATTAAATCTGTTTAGTTGTCGATTGGGGTTTTGCTGAACTGAAAAGCATTGCACTTGATGGAACTTATTATGCTGTCATCTTTGGAGATTTTGATTAGTTCCTCCCTTCCTTTCTCTTTTTCGTTTCACTGACCTCTAACCCAGGTGTTATTTGGTTACTAATCCTGGTATAGAATCTGGGATTACATTTATTCATTGTTTGGTTGTTGGTATTAGCTAATACCGGTATAATCAGGATAACCTTGTTCCAAACTGAACAACACCATAGAGACCCAACAACCATAATATCCAAGTTGTTGCGCCTTAAAAGTTCACAGCAAGCGTTCAAGTAAACTTCAGGACAACTAGTGACTTAGCCTGTTAACCGTTTAGGTTAGTTGATAAATACATTTCGATGCTGAAATTGATTTTATAAATAAGTAGTTATGTGGTTAGAGAAAGTGTTGAAATTGATAGCAAGCAATTTATGTTTGGTAAAAAATGATAGTAATAAACAATTTTTCTATTAAAATGATTAATGTCTTTAGAGTTATTTTTAAAGTGTATAAATTAAGAAGTACGTGTATATAGAAGGATGAATGATGAAAATAGAACGGAGTGTGAGTTAGACCAAAAGTGCTGATAATTAGAAAAAGTCATTAGTTGGGGGTTGATCAATTTATATATTTTTTGGTTGATGTTGGCTTATAAATACTCTGACTAATTTTTAAATGTGTTGTATAAATTGCTTACAAGTTTATTTGATCAACTTATGAGCTTATTCAAACACATTAAATAATATTCAACATCCTACACATATTGAATGAAAGAAGTGTGATTTGAAGTCAAGATTTGCTACTTATATTTCCATCCCCATACCTTTCTTTTTTCCATTCTAACCAATTAATGTCATGTTTTTGTATAAGGTTCGGATGAATTAGGCACTAATAAGGGATCCACCTGTTCCCTCCCTTCCAATAAGGGGTAAAACAAAGGTAACAAACAGACAGTTCACACATTGATAATTTTTTTTACTATTAGGTGAATTTTATCCTGTAATAGTGAGTTATCTAAGTTTATTAGAAAATTTACCTTATTATTATATTAAAAGAGACCTGATTATGAGTATATACATATAAGAGATTGTGTACATATAAGTATGCGGAAACTGAGTAATTCATCACCAACCAGGGTTGTGGTGAAATTGATAGGATTCCTTTACCTTTAATCAGATGTCTCGGTTTGAGTCTTGATATGGAAAAAATCATGTCAAGGAGAACTTTCCCTTTAAATGAACCTTACGCAACACAAATCCAAATTAATTGGGGTCCTACAACAGATATTGGACACCGGATGAGTAATTAAAAAAATGAATAATTCATCCTCTCGGATGCGCTACTTAGATTTTCAAATATTCGGGAGTTGAAAATTTGGGGGAAATGGTTATTTGGTCCTTTACAAACTTTTTAAAATTTTATGACCCCTTCACAAGAGATCTTCATTTTTTACACATAAGATATCTAAAAATAACACATAAGAGATCTGAAAAAGTTATTTTCTTCTATTCAAATTGTAAGAGGCCAATAAATCTTATTTCTTCAAAAAATTGGATGGCCTGCACCGTATGTGTAGACACGGATGTTGTATTGCAACACTGCTTCATCTAAATTTAATATTTTTAACGCTATAAATTTATACGTAAAAATTTACTAGTATTATACTCATTCCGTTCCAATTTATGTGACATTTTTCGCTTTTCGAGAGTCAATTTAATTAAATTTTGAAGCTAAATTGTATTAGATTAACATTTTAAAATTAAAATTTACATATTTGAAAACTAAAAGTACTATAAGTTGCAAATTTTCTCATATCAGTTGAGTGAACAAATACATCTTAAAATGTTGGTCAAAATTTATGCAGTTAAAAATGACACATAAATTAAGACAGAATAACAAATAGTATACTCATTTGAATTCTAACTTTAAGAATACAATATATTCAATATTAAAGGTCTTACGTGTTTAACTCACATAGTTTTAATACTGAATTCGTCTATTCTGGAGGAGTAACTGCTCACTTTTTATTTTATCACAATCGATTCAACCTAATTCCTGTATATATGTCTCACAAAATCCGTTCAAACACATGCAAACAAGAGGTTGCGACCAATAATACAGATAATCAAAACAAAAAAAATAAATCAGAGAAGAACATTTCTGAAGGGTGAGATAAATCTAGGGATTTTACAAGATTTAAAAGCCAACTCTTTACGTAGAATAAAACAAAATTGGAGCATAAGCATAATCACCAAGCCGGTGAACTTAAATTAATTAAATTAATCTTATTGAGTCAAAAAAGCAACAACAACAATAATAACATACTCAGTGTAATCCCACAAGTAGGGTATGAAGAGGGTAGAATATATGAAGACTTTACCTCTATCTTGTGAGGTAGAGAGACTGTTTCCGATAGACTTTTTTTGTTTGTTTCCGGTAGACCCTCGACTCAGAATAAAACAAAAATCAAAGCAACTCAAAGAGAAAAAAAATGTAACTACAATAAAACAGTATATTAAGCGAATGACAAAAGACATTAGATAGGAACAGAAATCTATTTGAATCAAAAAAGAAAAAGAAAAGAAAGACTAATGGGTGATAGAAACAAAGTCATAGGAATCAAGTTTTTATAAGATGAAACAAGTAAAACAAGACAAATAGTTAAAGCAGTAGACGATAGCCAAAGATGAACTACACTTTATTGAAAATGAATTAGAGAATAATCAGAAGAGTATCTTTGCAGCTTCTAGTGGAGTAGTTGTGTTTTCACGTATTTGCATTATGGCCTGATTAAATTTGTATTTCTACTAAAAGTCCCAATTCGAAATAAAACGCTTTTTATCAAATGTGATTTCGTATTTAGAGTTCAAACCTGAAATTTTTAGTTAAAAATAAATTAGTTCTTACCACTCCGATCTCTCATAACTATTTGTGATCAATTTCCTTTTTATTTTCGCCCGTCTAAGCTTGTTTATATTGTCGATCTTAACTCCGAGTATAAAGTAGGTTATAGCTAGAAGATCGTCACCTTACGTAAAGTTAGTCACTTGATGTTTATGAGAAAAACTTAAATGGAGCGACATCTATACATATATAATGATTTTATCCTTATTTTTCTTTACAAAAATGTGAATCCCTTATATAATGAAAACTCTATACAAAAAGCGTCCATCTAATTAAGTAAATGTGAGATAAGTTGAAATGGAATAATAAATAAGTTAACGTAATATTTATATATTTACTTACGAAAATTCCTCATGTTATCCAAAATATTTAATATAACCTTGTAAATGATAAGTATTATACAGACAAATGTTTGTATAAAATTTTATGATATAGGTGTAAATCTTCGATTTTAAAATATTAAAAATATATCTATAATTGAGTAGTGTAATTTACAGTTGTTTTTATGTTGAGTGGACTTTACAATTTACAGCGGGGAAGCTTGAAATATTGAATTCAATAAATGTTGTGGTTGGATGAATATTTTTTTTCTAATTCTTAACAAGTTGTTGAAGTGAAGATATGAAGCATGTGTAATGTGTTAGCAGCAGTAAGTAGTTGTACATGAGTATATTTAAGTTATACACTTCTAGAAGTAAATAGAATTAGTTGACTAGTTTAGCATTTGTTAATTAATTAGACTAGTATAAACGTATAACTTTAGATTCTTGTTGAGTTAGTTTTCATTAATGAAAGAAGATATTTTCACAAGCTCCTCTCAATATTTCTCTATCTATTACTAATTTCTCTCTCTTTCTCTATCTTCTCTTCTCCGATCAATAACCTCCATTAATGGAAGATTAAGCTTGCATGCTTCCTTCTCCTTTTAACAGAAGTATTTACAACATCATATATCTCTTAAAAGATAATTATAAGTAAAATCATAAGCATTCATTAATAATTATTATTAAAGATTATGGCAGGATTATAAGTAATTCTTCATCCTTAATTAGAAATATTGGTTGAGTACAGTGGCGGAACTTGCCCAAAATATTAAGGGGGGCGGTAACTACTAACAAAAATATTATAATTGAAATTTATAAGAACAAAATATAATTTTATCAAAGATTCAAAATAACATCAACACAACAAAAATATAATATATAAAAGGAAAGACGTACCCATAATTAAAGTGCTGACATTCGTTCTTTTAAAGACTTGAAATCATTAATAATTGAATCAGAGCTAAAGATTTCAGCTATATCTTTTTCAATATAAATCATCATATTGTCAGCAAGAAATTCATCCGCCATCTTATTACGCAACATTGTCTTGATTATCTTCATTGCTGAACATGATCTTTCTGTAGTAGCCGTAGAAACTGGAAGAGTTAAGATAAGGCGGATTATCCGGTCAATCAAGTAATATGTATTCGCCTTCCCTGTTTTCCCCAAAGCTTCACACAATTCAAACATAGTTGACAAGTTATTCAATTTTGGATGACTAACAGCCTCAAGAATAAAGTGTTGAAGTTGAAATCTCAAATTTGTTTTCTCTTGCTCACTAAAATCCATTGGATTTTAATTTTTCTACAAGAGCACATATATCATCCATATTAAATGCTTCGTAAATATATTTAGGAATCAAACTATTGCTTAGGCTCAAAAGCTCCATTGTTTGAACATTAAACATGTGATTCAATTCCTGCAATTGTTGATCAATAGTAACACAAAAAAGATTCACTCTAAAATGTTGACCCACTGTGATGTGATCCTTCTGATGACGAGCACGCCCTTGACGCTCTATATAAACATCATTACAATCAGGAGAATCAATATCACGCTGTTCACAAAATAATGTCACATTTTTCAATAATTGATCCCATCCTTCATCTCACAACTTCTGAATTAATGTTTTTGTAGTGATGACTAAATGTATAGCATTAAGTGTATATTGGGATTTCTGTTGTAAATCTTGAAAAAGACAATCTGTAATTTCCATAATCTCTTTCATCATGTGCAAAATCAATATGAACTCAAATGAATTCATAATCTTATAAGCAGCATTAGCATCCCCTCGTTGAGAGTAAGTTGATCCATTTTTTCTTATATTTTGAAGAACCACACAAGTTGCATCATACATATTTATCATACTACAAACAAAAGAAAATTGTGAGCTCCAACGAGTATCTCCAGCTCGTTTTAAAGTGCCTATCTGATTTTGTCCTTTACCACTATCAAGTTCACTAATCTCTAGCAAAAGTGATATCTCCTCTAATTTGACAGCTTGCAGCACATCACCACGCTTACTAGAGGAACATACAATATTGACAACAAAAGTCAAGTTTGAAAAGAAGTCTATTTTTGCTAATTTGATCAACAAAAGTCAAGCTTGAAACGTGAGCCAACAAATTGAATCAATAGAGCTCTTGAGACGAAGTCTATTTTTGCTAATTTGATCGAACTCTGCACATTAAGGACATTTCTGATGTGCATAGACTGATTGAATAATTATTGAGAAGATTTCAATGTATTATTGTGAGACGAACACAAACTCTCACCAATATGATTAAGCAAAGCACAACTCTTTCCATCATTGACCTTTTTCCATACTTTAAATCCTTTTCTAGTAAAGACATCAACTCCAGGATGCCCACTTTTTTTTACTGAACAAGTAACAAAGCAAAGAATAAGCAGCATCATTAGTCAGTGAGTACTCTAGCCATGAAGGGAAAATTTTGAACAAAAATGCTTGAAATCGCCTTGGATGCTTATCTGTATTGAGGGGATACTTTTCCACTTGACATTGATAGGGACCCCAATTGAGATAAGATCTTCGAACTTCATCTCTTCGATTCACTGGATATTCCCAAATTTGGGGACGCTTTCCGGGGTCACGTTCTAAACAATTGACATCAAATTCATCCATGGTTACTTTTTGAATCTTGCAAGGTTGCTCATCCAGTTGAACCATTTGATCATCGGAATGGTGCTTTTCAAGTGTCGATGTTGAATCTATACAATTTTCATCTTTGTTGGAAGCTTTTCTCGTGAAAAATGCATCAATTTTCTTAAGTTGGACCATCGTACCATTCCTAAAAAATACATTAATCCATTATCAAAGATAACATCTAAATATGAAAACAGAACTAAGTCAGAGAAATTCGGCTTTTAAAGCCTTAATTTGTTAATTCCACTCCCATTAAGCCCAAAATAACCTCGTATATGATGAAACAAACATAAAGTTCCCCCAATCTCGCGAACTTAGCCACACAGAAAAAGAAAATTTTAAACTAGGAGAAACCTTAGAAAAATAAAAGAATAGTTAGTATTTTGGCAAAAGACAAATTCCAGATCGTAATTTCAAAATCTAGGGTTTCTATGCTCGAAAATGAGACTTGTAAGAGTTCTTGAATTAGTAGAAAATATAGAACTCCAAAACCTCATAAGTTCTTCTTGAAATCGATGTGGGACAACTACAAGTGAATTTCATCAATTTTTTATTTCTTTTCGAAGATATTTGATTCTCAACCAATGTGATACGTTGCTTTTCGTCCTCAATACAATCAATAATATAAAAATTACAAGCCATTAAGAACTCACAGAACAACAAAGAGGAGAGAAAGAGAGTGATTACCACTGTTGGAGATTTACCACTGTTGGGGGCTTAGGGCTGAGATACGGTGGGGGTGGCCGCAGTGGGTAAGAGCAAAATGGGAGCTGATATTTTGTTTAGAACGTGAAAATAGAGTGACGAGTGAGAGAGAGGGGGGTATATATAAAAAAAATTGAGTTTTTTGAGGGGGGCCACAACCCCCCCCCCACCCCAACCCCTACCATAATCCGACACTGGTTGAGTATAGTCAGAGCTCAGAGGTATCAGATTCGAGCTCCAGAAATAGAGAGACCATTTATAGGGAGTAATTTACCCTGGAAAGTGCAAACTTTTGGCGCGAATCCTAGTTATTAAAGAGACATTTTCTATTCTTAAAAGACCTGATTTTAGGTATGCTTTGAATTCTGTTGAAAGGAGATTAGATATATCTTTTATTGGTGTTTTCACATTAAATAAAGTTGGCTTACTGTCTTCATGATTGAAAAATCATGTTAAAAAAGAATTTCATAGTCAAATAATGCACTCTGCAGACCAAAATTAGTAGGCAGACAATGCTCATTAGCTGCTAATTTTATAGGTTTTCATGAACCATTATTTGGATAATTATATTTTAATGGCTACTATGTAACTACTCTCTTAGCTCTTTTAGGAAAATTAGATAACGACTCCACTTTGTGCCACCAAATCATTGGTGAAGTTCAAGACTTCCTCTTTTATATAATCATATGATATCCGAAATTTAGAGACTCGACTAATTCAGATATGTGCTGCATAAGATCCATTTAAAGGAGAACACTCTCTATAAAAAATTCTCTATTATGATAATTCGAATCTGAGATGTATGGTTAAAGCTCAAAGGATTCTGTCTATCCTGCCACAGATATGAAGTTCAAGACTTAGTACATCATTATTACTTTGGCTCATTTGTACTTTTAACATTAGCAAATCATCTTGTATTTGCAATTGATTGTAAAAGGAGCTTTGAAGTTAGGTGTATTTATACACCTATCCGCCGTGTTTTGCTCACAATTGTATCTTATTTTGAGGAAAAATTATACTAAATACACCTAACATTTATTGATTCTTGCATTTCGGGCTAATATGTGTATCTTTGTGGAAATTAGGTGCTTTACATGTGACGATGCTTCGGTTTTGGAGTAGAACAAGCAAGAGACGAAGGTAGGAGGACTTTGAAGTCTGAGTAGAAGTTCCAAAATTCAAAGAAAGATGAATTCATGCTCAAAAACTAAGTGTACGTGTGAAAAACTATAAAAATGCACACGATTCCGGTGAAGCTTGGTGCGGGGCGCCCGGTTCCAAATGCCCCGCGCTGCGCCTGCTTTAATGGCCGAAGGGGATGCATTTTTGGCCAAGATATGAAGCCATTGGAAACTAGAGCTAGCGCGGGGCACCCACTTTCAAATGCCCCGTGCCGCGCCTGCATGTCCCGATGGAAATTTTAGTTTAAAGGCAGTTTTGTTCGGTCTTTTTAGAGACAGTATAAATACAATCTCAAGTCATTTTCTGAAGGGTTCAGGCGTTTTTATCACAAAGGAGGCACGAGAAAAGCTAGTTCTTCATAGGGTTTATTCCTTTCCTTTATTCCTTTCATCTTATCATAGATTAAATATGAATTCTAGTTTTTGTAATCCGATTATGAGTAGCTAAACTCTATAATTCTGGAGTTGTGGTGTAGCCATGATTGTTGACGTTTTATAAGTATTCAAACCTTAGAAGTTTATTCATATGCGATTTTTTTCTTACTTATGTTCTTAATTGTTTGATTGCCTGCGCAACATTCGAGTTCTATTTACTAATTAATATCGTGATTGGGAAAGACATTATTAGATTAGAGAAGAAGTAAGGAGAGCGTGCTATGATTATCCCTTACATAGGGCTATGATTAGTGGCTAGGATAGGAATATACCTAGACACCGCATTCAATTAGATACTGTGGACAAATTATATTCTTAACGGGTCAATTCCATAGGAATATAGGCGGCGAACTATTCTGAATCGGTGTGTAATAGTTCGGGAGAATGCTACACGATTAATAATACAGTTAATTAGCAATCACGAATAAATCTACTAAGACTAGTTACTTAAATGAAGCAACATGATTAGTGAACCAACCACATCCCCGGAATACCTATTTCTCTATGATAAATTCAAGTCCTACAAACGTTCTAGCAACTTGTTAGCACAAATTAGATAGTTGTTTACTTTTTTGCATTAGTTATAAACAATACAATTATCCTCTTTCATACTTGCATAATTAGTAGTGATAATGAAATTTTCTATAATCATTAATCATAAGTCTCTATGGGTAGGGGTGAGCGTATATCGATTCATATCGGTTTTGTATCCGAAAAATATGAACCGAATTAAAATTATTTTTTTTAAAAACCCAATCCAACTTAAAAAAAATTGATATGTTCGGTTTATATCGCCGAACGTATCGGATTATATCGATTTTTTCTAGTGGACCGGGGCGGGGTGGGTCGGGGAATTTTTTATTTTAAAAAAAGATTTCCAAAACTGAAATTGACATTTACACCTACACTATCATGAAATTTCGACGTTGAAATCTATTGTGTATCGTGAGATTTTTACTAAAGAAAAAGGAAAATTAGAAATCGATTTGGGGGAAAACACAAATTGATTGGAAAAACAGACGCTTTTCTAAAAATTGGCTGCACCAAACCGCCTTGCGACCGTTTGGCCGGCCCAGTCGCGAAAATATACGCAAAATAAAAAAAATCGGATAAAACGGACATCCGAGTGCAAAGTTATGACCATTTAAAGTTTTACTAATTTACAACTACTTTCTCTCCCTACATTTTATGTCAATGCTTCCGTGATATGTTAATCAAGTTCATGCCGCATTCGACTTTCATAAAAGCTGCATAAATTGACTTCAATGGCTATGATTCAAGAGATAGTAGTAGCCTAAAATAAAAAATAAGATTAATTACATATTTAATTCGATTTTTCGGTTCGGTTCGTATCCAAAATTAAAAAATTGAACCGAATCACTAAATCCTGATTCGGTTTTTTCAAAAAATTGATTTTTTTTTAAATCGAATTAAAAACCGAACCGAACAGCCGGTTCGGTTTTTTCGGTTCTCCTTTTTTTTTTCCCACCCCTATCTGTGGGATCGATATCCGACTTTAAATAGTCATTATATTACTTGGCGACCATGTATACTTGCGTGTGTGTTTGGGAGCAACAAGTTTTTGACACCATTATTGAATACTTAGAAATTAACGGTTTTATTAGAGTAATCTATTACTGCTTCAGTTATCCAAGTATTAACGTCTTGATCTTAGCTGTTATTTGAACGCAGGTAAAACAATCGAATGTGAAGGTCTGCTAGTAAAAACAACCTTGCGGACCTTCAACATGAACCTAAACGGTTGTTTCACCAGAGTAGGAGGGAAGTTAATTTTCGGGAAAATCAGGAAGCAATCGTTGTGGTACCTGAAGAAATGATAGCTAACGCACCACTAGCGACAATTTGAGAGGTGACAGTACCTCTAGTAGGTAATATCACTTCAAGCATTATCAAACCGACCATTGAGGGGCACTTTGAGCTTAAGCATTCTATGATTCAGCTACTCCACTCCAGTGGATAGTTCACTGGTACGCCACACGAAGATCCTCATCGATACATTCGAACCTTCTTGGAGATTGCAGATAATTATGTGACCACCAGGGTCAGTGTTGATTACGTGAGGTTGACACTATTTCCATTATCTCTACTTGGGGACGCTAAGAATTGGTTGGATACAGAACTGGCGAATTCCATCACCTCCTGGGATGATCTAGCGAGAAATTTTTTGACTAAGTTCATTCCATTTGGAAAGACAACGAGACTTAGGAGGAAAATTATGTGCTTCAGGAAAGAACCTGGAGAAGGAGTATATCAGGTTCAAAGTGTTGCTCAGAGATTGTCCTCATCATAATCAAATGAATGAAGTCCTAGCACATACCTTTATTAACAGTCTGGATCACTATGAAAAAGTGTTGCTAGATATATCAGCTGGGGGGCAAGCTCTTGATCTGAGCTATAATGAGTTGTTCGCCTTATTGAACAAGTTTCAGAGCGACTCCGAGTGGCAAGGGATAATGTTGTCAAGAAGACTTCGGGAGCACTCGAATTAGACTTGTACACATGCATGACAACACAGATTGAAGTTATGCACAAAGAAATTCAAGGACTTTATATTGGGAAAGAGTCAATCACAGGTGCAACTAGTGCATCGAGCTCATGTGTTTGTGAGGTATTAGGTGAATGACACACTAGTGATGTCTGTCCAGCAAATCCGGAGTCTATCTTTTTCATGGGCAATGTAGCCAGAGGCCAGGGTAATCAGAATGTATACAACAATTCGTATAATCCCTCTTGGAATAATCACCCAAACTTCTCTTGGGGTGATAATCAAGGTAACGGTAACTAGAACAGGACACAAGGAAAATATCAGCAGAATCAGGCAAATCAGCTTAGGCCACAAGCTCCTCAGAGTAGTATGGAAGATATGATGAAATAGATGATAGGGGATATGCAAATAATGGATGATAATTAAAATCTTAATCTAGCGGTACAAAATCTAGAGATGCAAGTGGGTCAAATAATTGGTGCTCAAAATATGAGTCCATAATGGGGACTCCCAAGTGACATTGGTCTTAACCCAAAACCTTATAATGCTATGTCACTCCGAAATGGGAGACAACTAGAGGAATTGGCACCAAAAAAAGTAGCTCAGGCAGTAGCAGATGAAAAGGTAGCCGTAGAAGATGAGGTTATTGAGATAGAGAAGGTAGTGAAAACACTTGTGGCAAAGCAGTCACCACCAGTGGTTGCAAAACCGCCACCTCAATTCCCTCAAAGATTGGCTAAGCAGAAAGAAGAGACTACATACAAAAAGTTTCTTGACTTACTTAAGTAAGTGCATGTGAATATTCCTTTGGTAGATATGCTACAAGGGATTCTAAAATATGCTAAGTATATCAAGGACATCATTGCTGATAAGAGTCGGTTCACTGAGTATGCTATAGTTGCACTTACTGAGGAGTGCACATCTAGAATTCAGAATAAGTTGCCGATGAAATTGAAGGATCCAGGTAGCTTCACAAACGAGATCACCATTGAAAAATAGGTCATTGCGAGGGCACTTTGTGATTTGTTTGAAAGTATAAATCTTATGCCGTAATCCATATTCAGAAAGTTGGGGTTAGGAAATCCAAGACCAACTACTATAGTTTTACAACTGGCGGAGGCATGAGGAAATTATAGAAGATGTGCTAGTATAGGTTGGATCTCCTATTTTTCTGGCAGAATTTGTGATTCTGGATTTCGAATCAGATCCGACCATTCCATTTATTTTGGGGCGTCCATTTTTGGCAACATGAAGAGAGCTGATCGACGTGGCGGCTGGACAATTAACTATGAGGGTGCATGACAAAGTTGAGGTGTTTGATATGTACAAGGCTCTCAAGTTACCTGTAGTTTATGAAGAGTTTTCGGCTATTACAGTGTTGTTAGAGGATGACGTTAGAGCCACCATTCCATTGAGTGCCCATTGGAAATAGCTCTAGTGGGTGATGATATTTTTGGAGATACAGAGGCATTCGAATTAGTGTAGATTCTTGATCTAGTAGGGATTAATGTTCACGAAGGTGAGTCTGAACCACTTGACATAGAGATTGGGCCTCCAACCAAAACTATCAATCGAAGAAGCACCAAAGTTAGAGACCCTTACCCCGCATCTGAAATATGCATACTTTGGTGAGGGTGAAACTCTCCCTGTTATCCTAGCAACTGAGTTGAATGATGCAGAAATAGAGATGTCCTTAGCAGTCCTGAAAAATTGCAATAGGGCATTGGGTTGGGAAATATCTGACATTTAGGGCATCAACTATGCATTATGTATGCACCAGATACTTTTAAAGGAGGATCATAAGTCGAGTATACAACATCAACGAAGAATAAATCCAGTAATGAAAGAAGTGGTCAAGAAGGAGATAATTAAGTGGCTAGACGCATATATAGTCTATTTGATTTCTGACAGCAAGTGGGTGGGCCTAGTATAGTGTGTCCCTAAGAAAGGAGGGATGCCAATGATGACAAATGATAAAATCGATCTTATTCCAACGAGAACAGTGATAGGGTGGCAGATTTGCTTAGATTATTGTAAGTTGAACGAGGACACTAGGAAGGATCACTACCAGATTCCCTTTATTGATCAGATGCTAGGCAGATTAGCTGGATAGGATTTCTACTATTTCCTAGATGGATACTCTGGGTACAATCAGATAGCTATTACTCCCGAAGATCAGGAGAAGACCACATTTACATGCACATAAGGTTCATATACTTTCAAGAGAATGTCGTTTGGCTTATATAATGCACCTGTGACTTTCCAAAGGTGTATGATGATAATATTTTCTGAAATGGTGGAGGACTTTGTAGAAGTGTTCATGGATGACTTCTCAGTATTCAAGAGTTCTTTCGAAGCATGTTTGAAGAATCTAGATCGGGTCCTTGTAAGATGTAAAGAGACTAATTTAGTGTTGAATTGGGAGAATTGTCACTTTATAGTTCGAGAGGGTATTGTCCTCGGGCATAAGGTATCAAAAAGAGGTCTTGAAGTTGATCGTGCTAAGGTGGGGGTCATCGAGAAACTACCACCCACTGTGTCTGTGAGAGGCGTGCGTAGCTTCCTTGGGCACGCAGGGTTATACAAATGATTTATTAAGGACTTCTCCAAAATATCTAGTCCAATGTGTAAGCTGTTGGGGAAGGAAGTAAAGTTCGTGTTCAATGACATTTGTTTGAAAGCATTCGAGGAGCTGAAATGATGATTGGTGACGACACCGATAATGATAGCCCCGGATTGGAATTTGCCATTTGAATTAATGTGTGACGCTAGAGATATTGCAGTGGGGGTTGTTCTGGGCTAGAGAAAGGAGAAAATTTTTCACTCCATATACTATGCCAGCAAGGCGCTAGACACTGCTCAGATGAATTACATGATTACTGAGAAAGAATTATTGGCCGTGGTGTATGCTTTTGATAAGTTCTGGTATTACCTTGTGAGAACTCAGGTCACGGTGTATACAGATCATGCTGCACTCAGGTATTTATTCAACAAGAAAGATGCAAAACCTAGGCTGATTCGTTGGATTTTTTTATTGTAAGAATTTGACATAGAGATTAAAGATCGCAAGGGGATAGAAAATTCGGTCGTAAACCACCTTTTACGACTGGAGAGCCACGATCTTGTGATTGAAGATGGACAGATTCAAGAGGCTTTTCCTGATGAGCAGCTCTTTACTATTCCGCGGGCTAAAGTATCTTGGTATGTAGATATTGTGAACCTGATAGTGAGCAGGATTTACCTCCTGAAACAACCACTCAGCAGCGGAGAAAGCTTTATCATGATTCGAAATTCTACTTCTGGGATGAACCATATCTATTCAGACAAGGTCCCTATCAGTTGGTGAGAAGATGCATCCCGCAAATTGAGGTACACCAAGTATTGGAGAGCTCCCATTCGTCTCCATATGGAGGGTATTTCAGATGTGATCGTACTGCGACGAATGTATTACAATCTGGTTTCTATTAGCCCACTTTATTTAAGGATGCACATGCATTTGTCAAAAGTTGTGACAAATGTCAATGAACGGGCAACATTTCAAGGAAGAATGAGATGCCTCTGAACAATATCTTAGAGATGGAGATATTTAACGCATGGGGAATCGATTTCATGGGACCATTCCCACCATCGTATGGAAATAAATATATCTTACTTGCTGTGGATTACGTATCAAAATGAGTCAAAACAGTCCCTCTTCCCACCAATAATGCAAATGTGGTGGTGGATTTTGTGCAAAAGAACATATTTGCAAGATTCGACACTCTGAGGTGATGATTAGTGATGGGGGTGCCCATTTTTGTAATCAGCTGATGAAGAACCTCTTGACAAAATATCGAGTGAAGTACAAGGTTTTTACTGCTTACCACCCACAAATATGTAGGCAAGTCGAAGTGTCCAACAGAGAGGTGAAACAACACTTGGAGAAGACATTGAATGTGCAGAGGAAAGATTAGGCATCCAAGTTAGATGATGCCTTATGGGCATACCGGATAGCATACAAAACGCCTTTTGGGACTTCTCCCTACATGCTGATTTATAGGAAGACATGTCATTTGCATGTCGAACTGGAATATAAAGCGTATTGGCAATTAAAAATCTCAATCTTGATATGAGTTTGGCATATGAGAAGTGGTTACTGCAGCTCCACGAGCTCGATGAATCCCAGTTGGGGGCGTACAAAAATGCCAAGTTGTATAAGGAGAAGACTAAGAAATAACATGATAAGCATATTCAGCATCGTGAGTTTGTGCCAGGGCAACATGTACTCTTGTTCAACTCCGGGTTGAGGTTATTCCCTGATAAGATAAAGTCTCGTTGGTCAGGACCGTTTATTGTGACGAGAAGTATGCCCCATGGAGCGGTGAAAATACAAGTATTAGACGGAGCACACACGTTCTTAGTTAATGGGCACCACCTCAAACACTATTGGGGTGGAGATATCGAAAAATAGAAGGAGCAGGTGCTCCTTAATGATGATTAATTGAAGGACTTGCGTCGTGCCACGACGTTAACTACGACGCTTCTCGGGAGGCAACCCGAGGTTGTAATGTAACAATATTAATAGAAAGCACAAAAAAATTTAAAAATTATATCTGGCTCTTTTAGGAAAATGCAACTACTCTCTTAGCTCTTTTAGGAAAATTAGATAACGACTCCCCTTTGTGCCACCAAATCATTGGTGAAGTTTAAGACTTCCTATTTCATATAATCATATGATATCCGAAACTTAGAGGCTCGACTAATTCAGATATGTGCTGCATAAGAACCATTTAAAGGGGAGCGCTCTCTATAAAAAAATTCTCTATGACGATAATTCGAATCTGAGATGTATGGTTAAAGCTCAAAGGATTCTATCTATCCCGCCACATATATGAAGTTCAAAACTTAGTACATCATTATTACTTTGGCTCATTTATACCTTTAACATTAGCAAATTATCTTGTATTTGCCATTGATCGTAAATGAGCTTTAACTTAGATTAGATAAATTCTACTTATAAAAATACTTTGTGAAAATACTCAAATTTACTCATATACTTTTAACTATGATTTGCAATTATCTTTCAGTTTGGAGCTCCATTATAATTAAGAAAAATATATAAAATGATATTTCATATAGTATAATATCTTTAACCGTTTTTCCTTTCTGAAAAGGTCAAGGATCCAAGACACAAAGTTTGCTTTAATTTAGGATTTTGATTGGCAAATTTTATAGATAAAATCAGGGTCAAAAGTAAGATTTATTTTCTTTCTAAAAGCAAAAGTGTTTGCTTTATTTTGAATCTCTAGAAGTGAAAAAGGTTTGCTTTTTTCTTTTGAATCTTTAGAACTAAAAAGAGAATTTCCTTTCCATAGAGTAAAAAGTTCAACGGCAAAGTGGTTATCTTTTCTGCTTTAGTCATTGTCAAACATGCAAAGAACTGTAAATTGATACGTACATGCACATTCACCTTATTCCATAGTACTATTATGTCATAATTATCATTTTTGGAATCTAAACATTATTATACATTTGAACGAGCCTTGAGACACCGTAAAATTGGCTCTGTGTGTGACTTATATAGATCATGAGTTCGATATGTGAAATTAATCACTGATATTTATGTTTGGATAATGCTTACATCATACTCCGTTTGAGTGCCACCCTTCTCGAACCTGCATGAATGTGGAATGCTTTGCGCATTGAGCTCTCCTTTGAACATTATGTTGCATTTCCTTTGCACAACGTTTATGTAGTTCTTTTCTTTTCTCAACTTTGATGTTAGTATAGTAGATTATTTATTTTGCTTTCTTCAGTTAATAGTAAAAACGAGAATAATACCAACGATGAGACAATAACAGAAGTATTAACAATAATAATGACCGGTCAGTCCCATATCAAAGTCAGATCGACTAATTAATGATCAGAGGCGTTTAAAATGAAAAAAATATTTTTTATAGGTTCAAATGTATGGTTGAGAACTCATGGACTTGGAGGTCAAATGTATGGTTCGAGTTATGAGTATAAAAAAATTCTGATAGAAAGCATTTTTTCTTTAAATGGATCTTTAGCAATATGAATCTGAATTAGCCGGGATCTCAATACAGATATTATACACCGAATGAAAAGAATAAGATTCAAACTTTATAGCATGTGGAGTTTGACAAATTCACAACTTTTTGGGGGAGGAGTGGTTGGTTTAAGAAAGTTAATTTAATATTCTATCAAATAAGTAATTATGGGAAACTTGAGGACTTGAATATTAACGTATATTATCAAATATACTCTATATATTTTGTAATATTTAGTGTTGTATAATTATGGTAGATATAGAATCCGTATTGTATTAGGATTCCACATTGTACATACTATATATATTTTATTAATGAGAAAGACTCCCCAAAGGAGATTAATACAATTCTACATGGTATCAGGAGCCAAAAATCCTTCCCTACCTAAAACCTAATTCTGGCCGCCCATACCTTCTTTTTTCTGGCGCCGAACCATTCATATACCACACACCTTTTTTGCCCTCTTTCACCGAAGAGCAAAGAATAATATTCCAAGCGTTAGCTCCTGTAGCTATGGGCATGTAGGATAATCTATCTTTCTTTTAGATCACTGAAATATGCGCCTATATTCTCTTTTCGATCAGCCGTAGCTCCCCTTTCACTTACCCTATGAACTACAACGCGCCTTACTGGAAGAAGAACTCCAACTTGAACCAAGCAGACTGACCTAGTGGATAAATCAGAAATACAGAAAGAAAAAAATCAATTGAACCAGACGTACCGATGAATTCTACCGTACTCCATGCAACTATGGTTGTTGATCCTGCAAAGTCTACCCAAAGGTTCAAGCCAGATTGTAGGAAGTAGAGATTGTTTGTTATTGCTTATGCCTCAGTAGAGAAGTAAAGTTATGTTCTCCTCTCTTTCTCTTACGTACTGCACATGAATAGGCTCTTACTTAGGCCTTCAAGGAGGAAGCATTTTTTTCCTAAATTCCCGGGCCTCCTCTTAGCTTAGGTGGTAATCAAGCCAGTACTTGTGGATTTAGGGGAGGCATCAAGTCGGAAGACGCTTGACTAATATAATAGAATGTAAAAGGACTCTATTATGATCTTACGAATCTAAAGATCTCAAAATGGGATCTATGCGGGATCGAGGACCCCCTCGAGTCCTCTTCTCCCCAGGCAAATTGATCTCGGGATTGATATACTGCTGCCCAGCCCTCTAGCGATACGCTTAAAAAAGTCAAGGAGAAACTTCCATTCAATTCACGCACCAAAGACCTCTGACTACGCTCATCAGCCTTTTTTTTTAATCATGTAAGCATTGCAGATGGGACTCTTTTAAGTATTGTAAAAGAAAGGGCCCGCTGATAGAGCTGGGTGGGGAGGCGATACTTGTTATCAGGTCAGAGAGAGCATTATAGCAAAAATAGTGGAAACCCCCCAACTCTGCAAACATCCTCGATATACATTGATATACAACCCTCCTCTCTTCCCTATCTATTCAACAGGCCATATACACATCGTCTACAGCCTATACAAGCAGTTATACACCTCGTATACATCCCGAACTCACCCTATTTTTTCCCCTCATGGCAGCGTCAAAATAACACTGCCCCGAATTTCGGCAGTGTCATTCTGCAGCCGCGGCCCAGCAACAGTTGGGGCTACAACCGCGGCCCGACTTCTGGCAGCCCAACAACCCAGGTTCTAGCAATCAATTTTGGGCCCAATTTCAAGCAGTCTACCGGTCCGCCCCAGTCCAGTCAATGGGCCACAACAATCCGTCCCTACTTCCTGGAGCCCAGCAGTCCGCTCCAGTCCTCTCCCAATCTAATTTAGGCCCGACTTTCGTCACATTAACTCCTCAATAGCCCGATAACGCGTGGTATATGAATACGGGTGCCACGTCTCACCTCACCAACAATTCTGGTAATCTTTCTCAACTGCGAAGTTTAAATACTCCACAATCTATTATGGTTGAAAGCGGTCATCGCATCCCAATTCAAGGGTTTGGCGACACACTAACCCCATCACCGCATCCCCGCATCCCCGCATCCCCGCTTCTCCCTAAATAACGTCCTATATGCCCCAAATATTATCAAGAACCTAATCTCCGTTCAAAAATTTGCCACAGATAATTTTGTATCAATTAATTTTGATCCGTTTGGGTTTTCTGTAACAGACCTACGTATTGGAAAACTTCTTACGAGATGCAATAGTGAGGGGGACCTCTATCATTTCCTATCCACGTCCGCTGCCAGTGTCACCCCTTCCACATCTCAAACTACCCATGTCTCTTATCCCACTGCGTTAGCAATAATCTCTCCGTCAACCTGACACAATAGACTTGGATACCTAGGAGCTCTTGTTTTTAATTTTTTTCGAAACAATAATTTGATTCGTTGTAATAATGGGAAATTTGTCCAACAATATTTTTCTTGCCCTTTAGGCAAACATGTTTGCCTTCCTTTTTAGTGTTCTTCAAGTGTTACGTTTTCTCCCTTTGACATTATTCATGCAGATTTATGGACATCTCTCATCACTAGCTCACTAGGTCATAAATTTTATCTCGTCTTATTAGATGACTATTCTCACTTTATCTGGGTCTATCCGCTTAAATTCAAGTCTGAAGTGTTTTCCAAGTTTCTTGCACTCCCTGTCTATGTCAAAACGCAATTTGAAAAAGATATAAAATTATTTCAATGTGACAACGGTCGTGAGTTTAATAATTCAGCGTTTCACAATTTTTTCTCCACTAATGGCATGGTTATCCGATTCTCTTGTCCACACACCTCCTCCCAAAATGGCAAGACCGAACGAATCATTCGCACTATCAATAACATGGTTCGTACGATCCTATTCCATGCCTCCTTCCCCCTGTCTTTTGGGTCTATGCTGTCAAAATGGCCGAATATATTCTAAATATTTTGCCCACCCAAGCTCTCCAGAATAGAACATCCACCAAAATTCTATTCCGTAGGATCCCAACTTATGAGCACTTACGAATTTTCGGTTGTCTTTGCTATCCAAACCTTGCCTCCACCGCCCCTCATAAATTAACACTCTAAATCACTATGTGTCTTCGTAGGGTTTCCATCTAATCATATGGGCTATTTTTGCTATGACTTGTCCACTAGTCAAATCCATGTCTCTTGTCACGTTACGTTCAACGAGATGATTTTTTCCTTCGCAAATATTCAAAAATTCCATAACACGGACTATACCTTTCTAGACGAGTCTGACACCTCCCCCATCACACTTCACGAACTGCGTCAGTCCACCACCGCCCCATCTCCGCCACCTCTGCTTGCCACTGCCACCACTGCCACCATTTGCAGTCTGTCAGCAAACCACCCCGCCATCCGGTCCGTGCGCCACCTACTGCGCCACCTCGGCGGCGTATCGAGTCTCGATCCTTTCGTCTCAGTCTCCATCCCAGATATCGCTGATTGCCACCACCACCACCGGCAATCGGCCCAACATCTCTCTGTACCGACCGGTCATTATCTCAAATACCCACTGGCAACCCAAACCAACACCGACTATGTCACCGTACCCTATAGCCGATAATCCACAAACCTACACCGACCTCGCATCTACACCAGTTCCCAGAAACCGTCCAAGTGCCAATACCCGAAATGACACACCCATACCGCCACAATGTCAACCCAGACCCAACCTACTGCCATCATCAAACCCGACACCGACCACCCTACACCACGTCACCCTACCCAGATCCTCGCCTCCACACATCCCAATGTCGTCCCCGAAATAACCTACCCAATGCCCTGTTCTGTCGACCAACCCAGTCAACACCCCGACTTCATCCCTGCCTCCAGTGACCAGACACCAGCTACCCACCAAAATACCCATCCTCCAACTGCCCTACTCACCCAATGGAAACCCGTTTCCAACACGGAAATTTCAAGCCCAAAGTCCAGTTTAACTTATCCACACAAACCATTTCCCCAATTCCCAAAAATCCAAAATTAGCCAAACTAGTCCCAAATTGGAATGCGGCCATGTGTGAGGAATTGAATGCTTTAACGAAACAACACACCGGAGGGGGTGAATGTGATCCGATGCATGTTGTTTTTTCGTCACAAATACATAGACTAGTGATCTAGAGAGATATAAGGCGAGACTTGTGGCTAATGACACTAATCAACATGAAGGTATTGATTGTGGTGAGACGTTCAATCCTGTTGTTAAACTGGCTACCATTCGCACAGTTCTGAGTATTGTTATGTGTAAGCATTTGTCGATTCATCAGCTTGATTTGAAGAATGCATTTCTATATGGGGATTTGAAAGAAACGATTTACATGCACCAGCCGCCTGGTTTTATCCATCCAGCAGCCCATCAGTATGTATGACATCTCCGTAAGTCACTTTATGGGTTGAAACATGCCCCTAGAGCATGGTATGATCGCTTTGCACAATACATTATGCGGATTGGGTTCGTATGCAGCAAGTGTGATAATTCTCTATTTATTTTTCATAGAGGTGGTATCATTGCTTATTTTTTGTTATATGTGGATGACATTGTGCTTACTGCCTCCTCTGATTTGTCGAAAAATGAGATCATTGTATTTTTTAAAACCGGATTTGCTATGACTAACTTGGGAAAGTTGAGTTATTTTTTGGGATATCAGTGACTAGGTCTGCACATTCTATATTTTTGTGTCAGCGCAAGTATGCAGAGGAGATAATATACATAGCTAAAATGGCGAACTGCAAGATAATGTACACTCCAGTTGACTCTAAATAAAAGCTTAGTATTGTTGATGGTAATCCAGTGTCCGATCCCACACTTTACAGGAGTCTTGCAGGAGCACTACAGTATATTACTTTTACCAGGCCTGATATTGCTTATGTTGTTCAGCAGGTGTGCTTATTCATGCTCCACCTCATGCTACTGTGTGTTCTTAGGGGATAATTTCATTTCTTGGTAAGCCACCTTATCCCGTTCGAGTGTAGAAATAGAGTATAGAGGTGTTGCAAATGTTGTTGCTGAGATCTGCTGGCTCTGAAACCTCCTTTTGGAGCTTCAGTGTCCCTTGTGTAAGGTGTCTTTGGTTTACTGTGATAACATATCCGTCATATATTTATCTCATAATCCGGTTCAACATCAGCGAACCAAACACATTGAGATGGATATACACATTGTTCGTGAGAAGGTTGTTATCGGTCATGTTAAGGTGTTGCATGTGCCTTATTCGTATCAGTATGAGGATATCTTCACGAAAGGTCTTCCTAGATAGCTATTCCTCGACTTCAGATCCAGTCTTAGCGTCCGGCCTCCTCCCGCTCCGCATGAGGGGGTGTATTAACGTATATTATCAAATATACTCCATATATTTTGTAATATTTAGTGTTGTACAATAATGATAGATATAAGATCCTTATTGTATTAGGATTCCACATTGTACACACTATATATATTTATATTAATGAGAAAGACTTTCAAGGAAAATTAATACAATTCTACCTTGAATATAAAATATTCCAAACTCCTACCTGGAATTCCATTTGGTTATATTTAAAGCAACATTGACCCCATCAATTTAATATACATTTTCTACACTCATTTTGTTAGTATAGTATTATTCCACTTGTCTGTATTTTATGAACTTCAAGTTATAGTAATTTTCATCATGGTATAACGTAATCATTCGATATTCTCAGTAGATTGATTAATTTAAATGTGTCACGTAAAATTCATATAGTTGAGAAATGCTTTCTATATATTATGGTTTTTTTTTAATTTTTATGGTTTGAACTCGAAATTTTCGATCAATGGTCAACGAATCTGATCCATTTGTTGAATTTCTTGGCGGTTCAAGCTACGATGATTGATAATAACATAATTATTGAAAAAACTTATCAATATTATGGAATATTATCAAACAGAGGGTTCAAACATGTTTTTTCTTTTTGTAGGTTAATAATGAATGATGATGTGCTTGTACTTTTTTTCATGAAGAAGTAGATCTCAGAGCTTTCGTCTAATTTGGATCTTCAGAGCTTGATGTGCTCGAAGGAGCCATCATCATCTTATCAAAATAATTTTTTTGACACTCATGATGACCCAAACAATAATTTCGTTATTCCTTGTGGCTGAACCAGCTTAAAAGCAAGCTACCTCTCGCCTATCTCACCTTTCCTTCAAACTTTTCTTCATATTCATATGAATGAAGGTCTGTATGGATAGTGGGAACGAAAAATGTTACCGATATGATAAATATATTAACTAATAAAGATATGACGTGTGACTTTTATATAATTATTTGTCAGAATTAATTAATGACATATTTTAATTTCAATTTTTTACTTAACTTTATTAAATGAATACATGATTTAGTGTTTATATCAAATATAAAAAATGATTTTTGTTGTATCTTTTAAGTTTTTTGTTTCGCACTTGTATCTTTTAACATTTATGTGGAAAAAGTAAGAAAACAAAGGAATTGGTGTTTTCTGTCCCGTTACTCCAACTCAAGACTTGTTCTTGGACAAAAGTACCCTTTCTATTTTTGCATTTAATTACTTTTCGATTTTATTTTTTATAAGTTAAATAATATTTCAATAAATATTCTATTCCATGTGATTATGAACTTTCCATCAAATTTTAACGGTCAACTTCAATCATTCTCCATTATTGTCATCATTATAGTTTCATTAGTTTGAGAAAAAGATGTTTTTCAGTTCATTATTTCTTTCATTGAGTTTTAATTTTGCTCTCTTTATTTTCCTATTTTTTTTCTCTATACATTATTTTGTAAGTAAAGACGGCGTACAATAGACCCTTGTGGTTTGGTCCTTCTCCGGATCTCACGTATAGCAGGAGCTTAGTGCACCGGACTGCCTTTTTTCTGAGGAAATGACATGTAATCAATATGTGCAAGTCCTTATCTCAGTTCAAGCTTTAAATATAAAATTATCTTTATTAGAAAACACTTTCTTTTAATGTGGAATTTCGTAACGCAGATCCGAAATTGATCGGCCCCATGGGACAGCAGGTAAAAAAAAGTGCAAGTCTGATAGAGTTATACACTAGTAGCTTGTAAATTCAATGTCATTGCAATTTTTTCAATAAGGATTTGTCATAATTCATGGAGACCGTGATAAAAAATTTAGAAACATTAATTAAACTTGTCGATATTTAATAAAATAAAATCAGATTATCCAATTGCCCTTTTTTTTAATTAACCCATAGTTATAGATCATATCACAAGGAATTAGATTAGACTTGTGGAATTAAGTTTTGATATGACAAAGGAAGAGAAGAATAATGTCACTATTAAACCCCAAGTGACCCATGTCAAAAAGGCACTTAGCAGACGTCTCAAAAAATCTGACAGGAAGCTCTTCCTTTAATATTTTACACATCATGAATTTAAATTAATCGAAGCGTCAAAAAGTGATATAATTTTAGAAGAAGCACACTCCAAAAGCTAGCTATTGCAGTGGAAGAGCTCAAGGCTATATAAGCTCCACATCAGCTTTCCATTTAAACGATGTGGGACTCTAGTCCCATTCCTTGCAATTATCCTAATAAACCACTACGCTTCGAATATGTCTTCCTCGACGGCTATGCGTTAAACATTGCTAGCCTCGGTCGAATACTGTCTTACCAATGTCACATCCATGGCTCGACAAACACGAAGAGCGGTGAGTGGCTCTGATACTATTGATACAACCTTAAAAGAACTACACCCCAAAAATTAACTATTGAAGTGAGAGAGCTAAGACTATATAAGTCTCACATCAACTCCCTTTTTAATTGATGTGGAACTCAAGTCCCATTCCATACAATAATATCATAACAAAGAGATAATGGATACGAAGATATCGGGCGAAAAACAAAAAAAAAAAAAAAACTCTTAAAGCATGTTAAAAAAAGAACATCTTAAGCAATTATCTCTACTCTACCCTTTCACTTTAAATCATATCACACTTCGACATATAGATTGCCATTTGCCACCAGAACAAAAAAAAAGTAATCATTTTGACAGTACATTTATTACTTTGTTTTAAAACAATACTATTTACAATTTTTAAACATTCCTTCAAATTAGAACATAATGTATCAGGAATCTAACCAATGACCCATACAAAGGAAAGTTAGACATCCTATCCTTTTTGGTATATTTACTTCTTCTCACCCATTCATCTTTTTTTTTTTAAAAATTGTTTATTACATATGAGTAGGAAAAGGGAAAGGGAAAATGGGGAGGATCTCACCCATTCATCAACCCTCATATTACGATTTATTTACATATACTTTTTCACATCACTATTTTTATTTTTATTTTATTTTTAATTTAAAAAGTTTTACAATTATAACTCTTGAAAAATTATTCTTCAGAAAATGTTAGATTCAGATCTAATTTTTATTGCTCAACTTACAAACAAAACATTAAATTGTCGTATAATGTTTGCAATAATTTAAAAAAATTTAAACCCTAATCTATAACATACTCTGATTAAAAAAATTTACTTTGCTCAAGAGGAATCTTTAGACATGATCTAAAACGTTCATAAATTACAAGATAAATAAAAAGAGGGTCATTTATCAAACAATTATACCCAAAGGACAATCCGCAAACAATTCTAACTAGTATCGAATACCGGGCGAAAAAAAATCCTTATACTATGAAAATGACCATTTTGTCCCTCTTTTTTTTCTTCATCACCTTAGTCATATCCTTCTCACTCTCCCTCTTTGTTTCACATGCACTTATATTTTTCATTACAATACTTTTGAGAACCAAGACAAAATGCTCACATAATATTAGATGTTAGGTATCTTCCACCCACTCCCAACCCTCCACCTCACCCCAAACCCAACCAACCCGACAAAAACAAACCCCTCTTGTTCTATTCTGTTCCTCTTTTTTTTTTTGGGTCCTCCAAAATTCTTTCACTGGATATCATATATACCATCTATCATCTCTTCCTAAAAAAATACGAAAACAAATCCCACCATTGGATTCCAAGAATGTAAATAGATATAACAACACAAAAACAATAATAGTAATCTTCTTCTTCTTCACTAATGGTAACTAAAAGTAGGAATGTCCTAAAACAATTATTATTAGGGACAAATGTACTTGAACACATTCGTATTATTAATAAAATTAATATATTTATGGCATTTGCAATAATTAAATTATTTTTTGATTATTTGTAATTATTCATTAATGTGCATCCCTTGAGCTGACGTTGTCATTAATAGAGTGAGATATTAATGATAGAGCGTAACTCTAAAACGGCCTCGACTAATGATCATCGAGAATGGAACTCTAAAACGTTCACATTGATACTTTTGGAAAGTATTGGTATACCCTGCTGATAAACTATTTTGTTAGACATGTCTAGAGTGTTATCAACATGTGGGTTATAAAGGTCCTTTGACTTGAAGTCAATACGCACCTTGTTTACAAAGTAATGTACTTTGACCATGTCCTAAGCTTAAACTCCTTATAGGATAAGACACAGCTTGTGTCGGGTATATTATGATGTAAATTAAGGTGGTAGTTGAGCCAAGAATATGATTCATTTCTCGATTGGATATTCGAGAGAGCACTCAACTTCTCAGTGATATTAGGTCGACCAAGTCATTGGCTAATGCAAGAGACATATTTAGAATATGGTCTAGTTGTCGATTAATATAGATGAGATAAAGTGATCAAGCCATTTGGATAGACATATGACAAATCCTAAGCTTGATCGAGTGTGTCGCGAATGAAATGAATTAGCATCTCACATAAAGGTTATGTTTGCTGGATTCATGTAAACGTACTTCATATGTTGAGTTCGTCGTACGGCGCGATCTAGGAGTTCCGTATGGACCTTAATTGGATTAATGTCGATATATAAAGGCCTATAGGGTCACACTATGTCGATTGTCTATTCGATCTAAGGGTGTATTTAGCAAATATTAAATATTCGATTTGGAATCGAGATATTTAAATTGATAATAACTATGGGATAATTTCTATTAGATGGAAATTATTTAATTAACTGAAAATTGGATTTTGGATTTAATGTGCTGAATATATATATATTAAACGAGAAACGTTACTGACGTAAGGCGCCGCGGTGCCGACCCGGCAGTGGGCCCAGTCAGACTTTCCCATTGCACCTCATTTTTGGGCCAGACTTAGAGCTCAACCCTAATTCATTTCTGACCTAATTATAACTATAAATACAGCACCAAACCATTGTTATTATTTACTAATTCTCATAAGCAAATTCTAGACTTAGAGTCTAGGATAAAACTCTCTCAAACCTCTGCCAAGATTTTCTGGCTTTCCTGACAGAGGAATACACCGTAGCATTGTGCTTGCGGTTGAAAAGGAAATCGCGTGTCCACCCTTTAGTAAAGACTCCAGATAATACAACATGTAAGTGTTCATGTTTTATGTTATAGGTTTTGATTGTCATATAACCATACCAGAAGAAATTGTTGGGGTAAGTAGAATAAAATTTTAAACTTCCGATGTACTTTGCTCATGTGTTTTGAACCCAACAAAACCCTACAGTAACTACTGCAAGTGCTGCTACATCAACACAAAAATTTCAAACTACCATTTAGATTTTATTTCTACTTTTAAAAGCAGTACAAATATAGCTCTAAAAAATTACCCTTCTGAATAACATGAGACTCAAGTTTAATGTTTGTTCTTATATTTATCAACCTAACATATAAAACATTAAATCGTCACTAACGTTTGTAATAACTTACAAAAAATTTAAATTTTGATCTAACGTTTTTTTATAAGATTATTTATTTGCTCAAAAAGATATTTTGATTGTGGTCTAACTCATGAAATCCAAATTAGTCGTGACCCTAAAACGAGCACCGAACACTGGGGGACAAATAACAAAAATTCTCATAGTATTCAAATGACCATTTTGCCCCTCCTCGTTACTTCTTTTTCTTTTTCTTCCTTACCTCTCCCTCTTTGCTTCACGTGCACTCATATTTCCATTAATACCTTTGACAACCAAGACAAAATAGTCTCTTCCACTCTCCACCCACTCCCTTAACACCCCCCCCCCCACAAAAACTACCCTCTCTTTTGTTGGCCCTCCAAAATTCGTTCACTAGATATCACACAATCCATCATCTCTTCCTCTCAAAAAAAAAAAAAAACCACATCCAACCATTGGATTCCAAGAATGTAGATAGAGATATATATAACATCACTATAACATAAGAAAAAAATTCTATTTTTCTTCTTACTTACATATGGCAACTACTACAGGTGCTGCTTCATCAACACAAAAATTTCAAGAATATGATGAAGATGAAGAATTTACAAGTTACAACAATATGAACAACAACAACAATAATAATAATGGTGGTGGAGTTGTTAGTAGGCAAGATATTAAAGCTGCTATTGCTAAAGCAATTGAATTAAGAGCTCTACATGCTTCTCTTTTACAACAAGGAAATAACCATAGCCCTGTTAAAGGATTCCCTTCTTCTGCTTCTCCAACTGTTTCTCTTCATTCTCACCATTTTTCTGCTCAAGATTATCCCATTTTTACACCAGTAAGTCTCTTTTTTATATATATTTATAATTTTTTTTTGTTGCGTTTTCGTTAGAGGCGAATTTAGGATTTAAAGATTTGACCTTTAATATTCTTAATACCTGTGGCTCGGATTCTTTAAAAAGTGTTGCAAGGTGCATATAGGATCTTTTAAAAGTTGTGTATTTTTTAAGAATTTGACACGATTGTAATAATATTTTAAAGAGTTCGACATAGCTTAACATTGTAACACAAATTATTGGTTCAGAAAATGTTTCTTTGTCTTCATTCCCACCATTTTCTGCTCAAGATTATCCCATTTTCACACCAGTAAGTCTCTTTTCTTTTTTCTTCTTCTCCTTATTTATTTTTATATTTTTATTAAATTTTCATTGAGATAGATTCAGAATTTTTTTTTTTTTTAAATTCTTAACACTTTAAGTCAGTGACAGATTAGTAATTCTAGTGATTTTTTGTTTTACCTATATAGTTGTGTTTCTTGTCGAAATTACTAAGCTAATTTTTGTGATTTCTTTCATCTTTAGAATATAGTTGTTTTGAGGTAAAATCTTGTTATATACTACTATCTTATTTTCACACTACTAAGTCCCCCCCCCCCCCCCCTATTGGGTTCTGGTAGAGGTAGACTCAAAATTTAAAGATTCCACCTTTAGGGTTGTTTGGTTGAAAACAAGTTAAAAGGGCAGCCCGGTGCACTAAGCTTCTGCATGTGCGGGGTCCGGGGAAGGGCCGGACCGCAAGGATCTATTGTACGCAGTCTTACCTTGCATTTCAACTAGAGATTATTTTCACGGCTTGAACCCGTGGATAATTAATTTTGGGATAAATTATTCTGAGATTAGTTATTTCATCCTTCCACATGAATAAAATAACACTACAATCCTTTAATAACTAATTCCGGAATTAGTTATACATAATTTTATTTTAACCAACATGAGATAAACACATTCAAATTTAATCGTTGAATTAGTTATCCCTTATCCCTCGTACCAAATGAGCCCTTATAGTTTTTCACACTGTAACATGTAGCAATTGGGAATTTAAAGATTCTACTTTTAGAGTTTTGATGTATAATGTTTATTAAATTCCCGTGATTTTCTTATCTATAAAAAATGCATTTTGTATAAAAATACTAGTTAATTTTTGTTGATTTTCTCACCATTTTTTTGCTCAAGATTATCTTATTTTCACACGGTAAGTCCTTTTATTTTTTTCCTTCATTGGGTTTATCGGATTCTGATAAATAGATCATTCAGAATTTAAAAATTCGACCTTTAAAGTTCTTAACACTAACATAATAATTTTGAAATTATTGGTTTAGAATGTAATATTCGTTGAAACTTATTACTCTACTGAATTTCTCTCCATTCGACCTTTAAAGTTCTTAACACTAACATAATAATCTTGAAATTATTGGTTTAGAATGTAATGTTAGTTGAAACTCTTTACGGATTTTCTCTCCATTCCCATCATTTTACTGCTAAAGATTATCCTATATTCACACTAGTAAGTCCCTTTTTTTTAGTTGGGTTCTCAAAATTTAAAGATTCAAACCTTTAAAGTTCTGAACACCGTAACACTGGTAATTTCCGCACTAGTAAGTCCCTTTTCTTCTTGGGGTTTAAATATTCAACCTTTATACTAGTTTTTAATTGGGGTGAGCACGGGTACAGGGTATCCGGATACCCGACCGGAACCGACACTAACGGGTAGGTTCCGGGTAGATATATTATAACAATGGGTAGGTTCCATGTAGTAAAATTAGGAACCGATCAATGTCGGTCCGGTTCCGGTAAATAGAGGCCGGGTACCAGAAACCGATACCCGGACCCTATGAACCCAGCTCAAAAGCATATCCAAATTTCCAAATTATGTAAACTTTTTGGACTATGTAGAGTAGTATTTATGACATAAATGGTTTACAGGGTATCGAAACCGCAGGGTCCTAGTAGGTTCCGGGTAATGATTGCTATGGGTAGGTTCCGTGTAGTAGATTTAGGAACCGGTCGTTTAATGGGTAGGATCCGGGTGGTTCAAAAAAGTTAGGGTACCCGGACCCACTCACCCCTAGTTTTTAACATTGTAATACATACTTGTATTTTTCACACTAGTAAGTCCTTTTCTTTTTAGGTTGTGACATAGGCAGATTTAGAATTTAAAGTTTCAACCTTTAAAGGTCTTAACACGGTAAGACATAGTAATCTTGAAATTATTGTTTTTTTTTTTGGGTAAAAAAAATTGAAATTATTGGTTCAGGATGTAATCTTTATTGAAATTCTAGTGATTTTACTTTTACCTACATAGTTGTTTCTCTTCACTTCCCACCATTTTTCTGCACAAGATTATCCTATTTTCACACCAGTATTAACAAAGGTAATCGCATTAGATCCATTTTTTATGGAAAAGAGAACTATGGTGAACTGCTTATAACAAAATTATCATTTTCTTATAAATAATTTATTAAGGTAATAATAAGTCTTTGATATTTTGGGATTCTTGATCCATTAATTAAAACTTGAATTTCTCATGGATTTGTTCTTTGCATTTATTTTCATCTGATCTATGGAAATTTGTGTTTGACCAAATATTAAATAATCTTAACTTCAAGCTTACACAATCTTTTCCAGATATTGCTTCTAATTGAAGGCTTAAATGTCAAACCTGAAATAACATAATATAATTCAAAATCCCTGTATTTAATGTACATCAAGTTCTCATATATTGCAGATTACAACTTTTATAACTATAACAGTACAATTACTGACCTATAACTTTTAGCGGCTTCAGCTATTTTAAAATGTCGAACAATAGTTTGTGGCTTACAGTTATAGTGACAAAGTTCATTGGCTATACGAAAAATAACACCAAATTTCAGTGTACCAACATAAGTAAGCCACTTTTGTTTTAACTTGTCTTCAGTAAACATTGTTCCGTGTATAGATCAAGACTAGTTCTGATCTTTGTTGCTCAGCTCTCCAAAAAATGATGAAATATCCGTGTCGGATTCTCCAAACTCTTCAAAAATGCCGATAGGTGCGTGTCCAAAAATATCTTCAAAAATACGGACGGGTGCGTGTCGGATTGGATCTTACACGCACCGCATTTTTGAAAAGTTTGGAGGATCCGACATGAGTGTTGCAACATTTTTGAAGAATCTGAGCAATATAGATTGTGATCACTCAATCACATAGGTGTAGCTTCTATAGAAATGGTCAAGATCTCTATTTTGGTATTTTCATTTTTGATGATCTTTGAATCAACATTTTCGATCAAGACTAGTTGTGATCTATATTGCTCATACTCTCAAAAAAAACCGACGGTTGCGTGTCAAATTCCCCAAAAATATTTTTGAATGACCCGACACGGGTATTGTAGCATTTTTGAGATAAATAAGTTGAAATCACCCAATCACATAGGTGTAGCTTCTATATAAATGGTCAAGATTTCCATTTTATTTTTTCTCTTCATTTTTTGATGATCTTGATTCAACATTTTGTGTGCAGAGCTATGAAGATGAACCATTGCCAGGATACAAACAACTACAGTTAGGTCACAATCCAAACTATGCTGAAATGTGGGATGAATATGGCTTTGGAGTTGGAAATGGTAACCACAATGAAGCCAGTTTATCGGATTACAGAAAGGCGAATTCGTCGTTAAGGAAAGGATTTACTGACAGTCTGATCAACTTAGAACCCCACATTTGTCCAGCTGATGATCAGAGATCTGTCATGAGCTCGTGTACTGATCAAATCAATTCGCGTAAAGCTTCTCCTATCGCTCGTTACACCAAGTCTCGGAGAAACTCATTAGGGGACTTGAAATCAGTTTCATCTTGCAATAAGTGTAAGCCCGCGATAATTAGTACCGAAGCTGATGGTGGTGGTGGTACTAGCAAGAGTACTGGGAAGAACTCGAATGTCATTGTGCCATTGACAGATTCTCATGTTTCCGTTCAATCGCAGCCAAAGAGTAAAGGCGGGATGAACTTGTCGTGGCTGTTCCCCAAGCTAAAGAAGAAAAACAAGGTTGAAAATTCACCAAACCGGACAGATCAATCCGATGAGGTTTCTCAGGTTTTTAAGGATCATATAGAGATGACTTCAATCGAGTCGTTGAAGAAAGAGCTAATGGTAGCGAACGAGAGTAGAGATGCAGCGTTGATGGAAGTCAAGGAAATGAAGTCATCTTTAGGTGAGTTAAAGCAAAGTTAAAGTACTTAGAAACTTATTGCGAAGAGCTGAAAAAGGCCCTGAGGCAAGCAATTCAAGCAAAAGAGTCCCCTGTATCCAAGCTTCGACATTTTCCTAAAAACGGGAAATCCATAGATGGGGACGGAGAAAGTGTGATCCCGGTTAGTGATGAGATAATGCTAGAAGGGTTTTTACAGATAGTGTCGGAGTCAAGATTATCGGTGAAACAATTCTGCAAGACTCTAATCGAACAGATTGAAGAGACAAACAATTTGTTAACCGATAACTTGAACCTTTTACTTCAACCATACAAGCTATCTCTCGATTCAAAGTACTCGAAAGCAGTTCTGTACCACATTGAATCCATCATAAACCAATCACTTTTCCAAGATTTCGAAAACTGTGTGTTCCAAAAGAACGGCTCGCCAAAACACCTAGACCCTCAACAAGAACGCCACACTCAGTTCTCATCCTTTGTCGCGTTGAGGAACTTAAGTTGGAACGAGGTGTTGAGAAAGGGGACAAAGTACTATAGCGAAGACTTTAGCAAGTTTTGTGATCAGAAAATGAGTTGCATCATCGCTACGCTTAATTGGACAAGGCCATGGCCCGAACAACTCCTACAAGTGTTCTTCGTTGCTGCTAAGTGCATTTGGTTGCTGCATTTGTTGGCGTTTTCGTTCAATCCTCCTCTCGTGATTCTACGAGTGGAAGAGAATGTAACTTTAGATGTGCATTACATGGAGGATGTTTTCGCGGATAGGCAAAGATCACAAGGTTCTAGCAGGGTTAAGGTTATGGTTATGCCTGGTTTTTATGTTCATGATAGAGTACTTAGGTGTAAGGTAATATGCAGGTACAAAAATGTAGCATAGTTAGCCCTCCCCTTTCTAACTTTTCTTCCTTAGTAATCTAACTTGTAATATTGATTTCTTGCTGATTATTTCATCAAATAAATGTAGCAAGTAAGCATCTTCAGTTTGGAGGAAAATTATGTTAGTGGGCCAGAAAGTGATATCTTTTGGGCTAAAGAGTTGCATCCCCCCCCCCCCCCCCCCCCCCAAAAAAAAAAAAAAAACCTTTTGGGCTGGGCTATTTGGTTAGAACCTTGTGCTTCTATGACCTCATGTGTTTTTTAAGAAAGCGAAGGGACAACTGCTTAGTAATTCAACTTCTTTTCTCCTTTTTTTTCTGATAACTTATAAACGATTTAAAAATCTGTTTTGAACGAACTGAAAATCTTTGATCAAACTGAAAATTTTATGAGCAAATGTTAGACCACATTCTAAAAATTTGTAGGTTTTGCTAACGTTAGACAACGGTCTAATATTTTGTCTTAATGTTGAGCAATGTTAAACAAGTACCTTTCTAATGTTGTCTAGAAATGGTACTTTTTCAAGGGCTATATTTTAACCACATTTAAAAATAGGGACAAAATTTAAATGTAAAAAGGGAATATTTGCGTAAATCATACTTTAAGAAATTTCAAGTATATGACTTTCCAGGTTACGTCCAATATTATCTCTAGCCTATGGACTTAGTTTGACAGCGTCAAATGTGATCAAGAAAATCTTACTTGAACGGAATGACCTCTAATGCACTTCATAAAGGTACGTACCAAAGGTCGGCCTAAGTGGTTGAGCCTATTCATAATTTGTGAAAATACAGCTTGCCTTCCGTGCTTCCATAGGTTAATGTTACACAGAGTAATATACCTGTGATATACATCCAATATACAACAGTGTATATCACGGTGCAAAGCGATGGATTTGGACAAGGCAAGGCGGTGGGCCTCGGCGATGTTGAAACGCAAGTGGGGACCGGGACAAGGCAAGGCGATGGGCCTCGGCGATGGGCCGAAGTCTAAAGGCGATGGGTGAAAGCCATCACGGGCAGTGTTGGTTGTTATATATTAGGAGTGTATATTGATGTAATATTGTAGTGTAAAGGTTACCTTAATTAGTGTTATACACTTACCATAATTGTATAGTTAGAATTATGGTAGAATAAGGATTTAGAAATAGAATAGGAATAGGATTCTCCAATTATGGAAATATGTAACTTGTATATATAGTCTTTCAATTAATGAAAATAATCAAGGGGATTATTTCTTTCATGGTATCAAGACACTAGGTTTCACAAAAGTTTTTCTGTCCCAACTTTTGTCCTCTCTTTGTGTTGGCCGAGACACCCACCCCCCTCGGGTTTCTCTTCCAATATTTGTCTTCCGCTCTCCAAAACCTCTCTTAAATTACCCTTCCTTCTTTGTTCTTTCAATATGTCTAAGAACAATTATCACCCTGCCCTCACGGTTTCCAATATCAAGAGTTGTATCCCTATTGTCCTTGAGATGGAAAACGTCCAATATGCGACGTGGGCGGAGTTGTTTAAAATTCACGCTATCTCTTATCAAGTTCTTTATCACATCATTCCTCCCGCTAGACCCCTTCCTGCGGAGGATCCTGAGTTACGGATTACACTTGATGCTACCGTTCTCCGGTGGATCTACACCACTATTTCGAGTGGACCTTCTACGACGATTATTGAGCGGATACCACGGCTATGGCTGCATGGAATAGACTGCGTGACATATTCCAAGACAACCAACATTCACGTGTCGTCACACTCGAGCAGGAATTCTCTCTCGTTCGAATGGACGAATTTTCGAACGTTTTGGCATATTGCAAGAAACTAAGTAATGTTAGCGCACCAATAACGAATAATCGTCTAGTTCTACAGTTGGTTGCCGGTCTTTCAGAGGCCTATAATGGGATTGGAACTCTCCTTCGCCAAAGCAACCCTCTTCCTGACTTCTATCAAGCCTGCTCCATGCTTACTTTGGAAGAAGCGGGTTTGTCTAAAAAGGCAGCTACCGGAGCAAGCCCCGTCGTCATAGTGGCGTCCTCTCCTAGTTCTTCGGGTTTTGTGAATAATTCGGGCCAAAACCATAATAATGGTGGCGGCAAGAATAATCGCAAGAATAATAACAAAAACCGCGGGGGCAAACGCGGCGGTTCTGGTGGCGGTTCCGGTGGTCAACAAGCAGGCGGTGGGTCCCATCCGAGGAACAAGGCCCACCACCCCCCAGGCCCAAAGGTGGGGCCCATGGCGGTGGGCGGTGGGGCAACAGCCCTTACCATCCAGCGGCCAATGGGCTGGCCAACAGTCCAAGCCCAACACCCAGCAGTGGCGGCCCACTGGCCAGTGGCCCAACAGCAGCAACTCCAGCGGCTACGGCCCAACTCCATCACGGACAGGAGTTCTTGGGCCCCGACCTCCGCAAGCCCATCATGCAGCAAGCCCCACTCAGACTGATATCGAGGCCGCGATGCACACGTTGGGGTTAGAGATGGCAATGGATCCTGGACCCGATCCGGATCCGGTGTATCCAGATCCGTTTTATAGGATATGGATCTTCAAAATTTGGACCCGACGGATCCGGATCGGACCGGATCCGTTTCGACGGATTGGATCCGGATCCGGATCTTGTATTTGAGATCCGTATCCGGTACGCATCCGACCCGTGGATCCATTTTTTATTAAATATATTCATAATCTAGAATGTAATTTTATAAGTATTTTCTTAAAATTACTAAGCACATCCTTGCAAGTTTAATTCTCAAAACAAGTTTAATTTATCTCCGAGTTAACTCAAAAACAAAAAAATAAAGAGGTAACTTCGATAATAAAATCAATGTTATATTAGTGAATGACTAATATCTCCATAGACAAGTAGTTAAAATTATATTCACTTCATTTATGAAGATTCCAAGCACATGCAAGTTCTGCACTGTGAAAATACTAGTCACCATTTTCCACAACTATTGTCATTGTCCAACATTTTTAATTAATAGCTCACAATCAAAACGAGACAACGAACAAAATATCTCATATGAACATTTCAAAATTGAAAAACAGTAAATTGTTAGCTAAGTAAAAATCGTTTGTCAGTTCAAAAAAAAAAATCTTAGCAAGGTTACATTTTTAGTAAGATAATTTTTTTTACATGTGGATCCAGATCCGATCCGTGGACCCGGCGGATCCGATGGATCCGGATTTGGATATGATTTTTATGGACCCGTTGGATCTGGATCCGGATCTGGATTCGGGTATGAAAAACGGATCTGGATCTGGATCTAGTAGGATCCGGTCCAGATCCGATCCGTTGCCATCCCTAGTTGGGGTTGACTCAACCGGACCCAAATTGGTACATAGACACCGGGGCCACTACTCACATGACTTCCGAATCAGGTACTCTCTCCTCTTATTTCAATTTGAGCACCCCTCGGGGTATAATTGTTATTAATGGCAACTCTATTCCAATTCAGGGTTATGGTCAGAAAACGTTGTCTCCCCCCAATCCACCCCTTCTCTTGAAAAATACTTTACATGCTCCTAAATTGATTAAAAATTTAGTATCTGTCCGGAAGTTCACTACTGACAATTCAGTTTCCGTTGAATTTGATCCTTTTGGTTTCTCTGTGAAGGATTTCAATACGGGGAGTCATCTCATGAGGTGTGATATTAGGGGGGATCTGTATCCTATCATGCCTGGTTTCAGTCCATCGAGTCAAACCTTGCCGTCAACTTTTGCAGCCATCTCTCCTTCCATGTGGCATGCTCGTCTGGGTCATCCGGGATCTTCTATTTTATCAGTTTTAGATAAAAATAGCTTTATTTCCTGTAAGGGTACGAGTCGTACTCCACTTTGTCAGTCTTGTTCATTAGGGAAAATTGTTAAGTTGCCATTTGTAGACTCTAATTCTCATACTTCAATGCCATTTGATATTATTCATAGCGACTTATGGACGTCTCCTGCTCTTAGTTCAGTGGGTCATCGATATTATGTTCTCTTTTTAGATGATTATTCTAGATTTTTGTAGACGTTTCCAATTGAGAATAAATCATAAGTGTTTTCCGTCTTCATCAAATTTAAAGTGTTCATTCGTACTCAATTCGAAAGAGAAATAAAAAATATTCAATGTGATAATGGGAAAGAGTATGACAATAGGGAGTTTCAGGAATTCTGTGCTAAAAATGGGATCAATTTTCGATTTTCGTGTCCTCGTACATCTTCACAAAATGGGAAGGCCGAACGCAAAATTCATTCCATAAATAACATTGTCCGAACTCTCTTAATTCATGCCTCCATACCTCCATATTTTTGGCATCATACTCTACAAATGGCCACATATCTTCTTAACATAATTCCTTCTAAAGGTCTGACATATTCTTCCCCCCTCAAAATCCTATATAATAAGAACCCCTCTTATTCTCATCTTCAGATTTTTGGGTGCTTGTGTTATCCGTTATTCCCATACACCACAATTAACAAACTTCAGGCTCGGTCTACCCCGTGTGTATTTTTGGGTTATCCGTCGAATCATCGTGGTTATAAGTGTTTTGATTTATCCTCCAAGAAAATCATAATCAATCGCCATGTCATTTTTTATGAAACTCAATTCCCGTTTACGAAAGTTCATACTCCCGAACCTAAGTCGTATAATTTTTTGGATGACCAAATATCCCCGTATATTATTCGGAATTTTTCGGACATCTCCCGTACCCAAAATCCTCCAGCGGGCCCACTGCCCGCTGGACCCACAAGATCGCCAAGCCCAAGCAATTCCGGTGGTTCGGAACAGTTCCGAGAATTGGGCCGTCCAACCCAATTCTCGAACTGCTCCGAAGAGGCTTCCGATTACGATTTGGGCCGCGGGGCCCACCGCCCGCCGCGATCCGTTCCGAGCCCGGAAAATTCCCAAAATTCCCTCAATTCTTCCTCGAGTCATAGACCGGTCACTCGTAGTCACGGGGTATTTTTACACCTAAAAGATATTTTAATTTACATTCTGATGTCTCTAAATCCCCCTTGCCCAGCAATCCTGTGTCCGCATTGAATGACCGTAATTGGAAAATTGCTATGACTGATGAATATAATGCTCTTATTGATAATAAGACGTGGGAGTTGGTGCCCGTCCATATGGTATTAATGTTATCGGTCTATGTGGATTTTTGCTCATAAGGAGAATTCGATGGGTCATTTGCTCGACATAAGACGCGACTTATTGGTGATGGTAAGACTCAGCAGGTTGGGATAGATTGTGGTGAGACGTTTAGTCCGGTGGTCAAACCGGCTACCATTCGCATTGTGCTTAGCTTGGCTCTTTCAAAGACTTGGCCAATTCCTCAGTTGGATGTCAAGAATGCTTTCCTATATGGTGATCTCAAGGAAACGATCTATATGCATCGGCCAGTTGGGTTTCGTGGATCCAAACCATCCTCATCATGTATGTTTGTTGAAGAAGTCCTTATATGGGCTTAAGCGGTCTCCAAGGGCCTGGTACGCGAGGTTTGCGACTTTGTTTCCACTATTGGGTTCACTCACAAGCAGTCGGATAATTCCTTGTTCATCTACCGCCGTGGTTCGTCCTTGGCCTACATTCTCGTTGTATGTGGATGATATCATCTTGATCGCCTCTTCGATGCCTTGCGCCGATCTATCGCATGACCATGCTCGGTTCGAGTTCGCTATGAAAGACTTAGGGCCTTTGAGTTATTTTTTGGGGATTGCCGTCAAACGTCATTCGGGTGGCTTATTTTTGTCTCAACGAAAGTATCTTCGCCGAGATCATAGAGAGGGCGGGATGTCATCATGTAAGTCCACTTCCACGCCGATTGATGCAAACCCCAAACCGAGTGCCGCGGCGGGTGCACCATACGAGGACCCGACCCGCTATCGCGATCTTGCGGGGGCCCTCCAAGTATCTTACCTTTACCGGACCGGATATTACGTATGCGGTTTAGCGAGTGTGTTTATTCATGCATGATCCCGAGTTGAGCACATGAATGCAATCAAACGCATCATTCGGTATATTCGGGGGACACTGGACTATGGGTTGCACTTGTATCCTTCATCTACATCCACACTTGTCTCTTACACGGATGTCGATTGGGGTGGTTGTCCCGACACCGCACGGTCGACTTCGCTCTTGTATGTTCCTTGGCAACAACTTGGTCTCCTGGTCGGCAAAGCGTCAGGCAACTCTATCACGCTCAAGTGCAGAAGCAGAATATCGAGGGGTAGCAAATGTGATCTCCGAATCATGTTGGCTACGTAATTTGCTTTTGGAGATTCATTGTCCCATTCAGAAGGCAACCTTGGTATATTGTGATAACATTAGTGCCATCTACCTTTCAGGTAACCCGCTTCAACACCAACGCACCAAACATATCGAAATGGACATTCACTTTGTCCGTAAAAAGGTTGCAAAGGGTCACGTTCGCGTATGCCATGTCCCGTCTCGTTATCAAATTGCAGACATCTTTACAAAGGGTCTACCAGCAGTTCTCTTTGAAGATTTTAGGGACAATCTCGGCGTTCGAAAACCGCCCGCTATGATCGGGGGTGTGTTAAACGAGTAATATACCCGTGATATACACCCAATATACAACGGTGTATATCACAGCAAAGCAAAGGATCAGCGGCGGGGCCTCGGCAGTGGGCCTCGCGATGGGCAAGCAATGGATGGACAAGGCAAGGCAAAGGGCCTCGGCAGTAGCTAAAGTCTAAAGGCAGTAGCTGAACCCATCACGGCCAGTGTTGGTTGTTATATATTAGGAGTGTATATTGATGTAATATTGTAGTGTAAATGTTACCTTAATTAGTGTTATACACTTACCATAATTGTATAGTTAGAATTATGGTAGAATAAAGATTTAGAAATAGAATAGGAATAGGATTCTCCTATTATGAAAATATGTAACTTGTATATATAGCCTTTCAATTAATGAAAATAATCAAGAGGATTATTTCTTTCAATTAAAAAATGGAGTTTGCGATCATAAAATATATTTCTTAAGCCTATTGATTTACCTAAATGGGATCAAAGGGGGACGAATGAGGCTTGTGTCCTAGGCTAACGACCTCTATTGCATTTCCAAGGGATGCCTCATCCGTCAGGTCGGTCAAGTGGTCGAGCATACATCATAATTTATGATAGTAATAGCTTGTGCTTGCCCCCTTCTTATTGATATTGATTGAATAATGAATAATGAAACATCTTATGGAGTTACTTTAAAAGTATAATTTAATAATTTTATAGGAATAATAACTCCAAACAAAAATCTAGCCAAAGGTGTATGACAGTACTTCTATGACAATTGGTCCATACCTGTCACGTTCATGAGTCATGTGACCCATAATTATTTAAAGTAAGTCCATGTTGGAATTGTATACGTGTATCATGGAAAACTACTCAACTTGCACAAAAAGAAAATGAAGATAGCTAAGTCAAAAAGTTAAAATTAAAGTTTATAATGATGTAACCATTACAAAAATAAAAATTGGGAGTTTATTTCAATCAATAAAGAAAGAGTTATGTCTCAATATTTATACAAATTTATTGCTTTGATTTTGAGAACAAATTTGATTAGCTCGAAATAGATTTACAAGAAAAAAAGGGTGCCTTTGGAAACTAGATAAGAAATAACAAAATAAAGTTGCATATTGATTTTTAAATTTAAAAAAAAATTCAAAATGTTTATGATGAAATAATAATTGTTTAACATGCAAAGAGAATTTATCAAAGATAAAAAAATAGATACACGACATGTGTATGTACATACACTTGTGTCACTTAAGCATGTAATTAATGCATATTTCACTACAATAGATAACTTAACTATAGTAGGTTGAGTTAATATGATGTAAGTACCTGATAGTAATAGTATTTCTTGTGATAAATTTTCAAACATGATAAATAATAGATACTTTCTCATTAAAAAAATTTGGGTAGTTAAATTGTATTTTTGTAAAAATAATATTTCACTTTGATAAATTTTTGATATGGCCTAAAAAAAAGAGTGCGACATGTGATGTGCGAGTTACACGTAAGTCACGAGTTTGAAGCTTGAGGATCCATTATCTATCGATTTTTGAATCATGCGACATTTGCTGTTGAAAATTTATAAATTATAAAAAAATATAGGTGATGAATTTTCTGAGTTATTAATCAACACAATATCTCAATAATGAGGTTTCTCTTATTTTTATTCACTACTAAATTTACAAAAGTCATTTTTCACTAGATATAGTACTAGATATTCAATAAATATCTTAGATACTCTTGATATTTTCACTTAAGATATTTCCACCTATGCATGCACTTTTCCCATATTAAAAGGGCCCCAAAAAAAAGCAACAAACAAAAATATCTCACCTTCTCTATTCAACTCAAACCTAACCTTCTAGACAGACACACACACAAACCGCATTTCCACACTATGTCCACGTCAGCAGTCGACATCGTCGCCGAAAAAATCACCGGTTCTACATCATCGCCGGAGAAATCGCCGGTTCTTACATCATCGCCAGAGAAATCGCCGGTTCCTACATCATCGCCGGAGAAATCGCCGGTTCCTACATCATCGCCGGAGAAATCATTGTTTCCGACACGCCAAAAATTAATTTTCACCTTATAACGTGTTAAGATAGTGTTAAAATTTTGCTCTGACATAAGGAAAAGAGGACAATATGTGTGAGTTAAATGCATCCTACGATCAAGGATCGTCTAAGCAAGATAGAGAGTGTAAAGCCAAACATGATAGAAAGTCATATATATTTTTCTTGCTTTTTTAGATATACAATCATTAATTACTATTTTATAATTAATTTATTTTAATAAATTCTTTTCAATTGATAATATAGTTAAGTCATTCAATCTCTCTTGAGACATTGTTGATTTAGTAATGTTTTATCAATTTTAATTTCGAAAAACTTCTTTCGACTGAGCAATAATTATAGAAACAATTAATATTATTTTATAAGTAATATATATATGTTTGAAAGAATCTAGTCTTTTTATTTATAACTTGTAAGCCGCATTGAGTTGTCGTTTGAAAGACTTTTCAATATTGAGAATAAAAATAGTAAAAGAAAGAATGATTCAATATTGAGAATAAGAATAGTAAAAGAGAAAAAAAAGAAGATAAATATATGAATAATAATTTAGTGATATCAATTTTTTACGATATAAACGAGACAATAAAATAACTACCAAATTATCACGTAAAGTTATTTCATTTCCAATTATTACAAGAATCATTATTTTATAATGTAAAAAGCTATTATATTTTCTTTCCGAAAAAAATCTTCAAACAAACAGTACACACTATTTTTTAGTAATATATATATTGAATACATTTTTTCGGAAAAAAATGAGAGCTCTTAAAAAATTGATGCCCCAAACAATTGCTTTACTATCCTTATAGTCGGCCCGCCCCCTGCCAACGATACGAATTAAAAGCTTGAAGACCTATATTATTTACTGAGTTTCAAATCATGCATCAGTTGTCATTAAATATTTCCGACCAATAAAAAATATAGATGACGAAAAAATTGAGATATTAATCAACAACATATTTCAAGTTTAGGTTTTGGATATTTTCCTTCACTACTTCTCCTAGCTACGAAAATTTACAAGTCACTTTTCTTAGATATACAATATTTTCTAGGGGTGGCCAGTGGGCCGGGTGGGCCGGGACCAATCCCGGCAGGACGGGGTCGTGACACAGGCTCCGGTGGGCCTGGTGGGACGAGAAGAGGTCCAGTTCTGTCCCACGTCCCGCCGTAAGGGGGGGGGCGAGATTTGGCGGGACGGGTTGGGTCACAGGATTTGGAGGATTTTTTTTAAAATTGAATTTCCAACACTGAAATTGATATTCACACCTACATTACCCCGAATTTTCGATGTTGAAATCTATTGTATATCATGAGATCTTTACTAAAGGAAAAGGGAAAAATTAGAAACCGATTTGGGGGAAAACACAAATTGATTGGGAATTAAAGTTGGGTAAAACGAACATCCGATCGCAGAGTTATGACCATTTAAAGTTGCACCAATTTACAACTATTTTATCTCCCTACATTTTATGTCAATGCTTCCGTGATATGTTAATTAAGTTCATGCCGCATTCGACTTCCATAAAAGCTTCATAGATTGACTTCAATCTAGCCACTCAAAGACAAATGTACCATTAAATGCCAATAAGGCTTCATAAATTAGTGTTCATAACACATCTCATGTTGCTTGTTTATTTGTTCATAATATGATTATTGCATGGTGTTCTGTAAACAATTCTTACATGCTATTCAGGTTTCCCGAGTCCTCGTAAGTTCTACGAACAATTACCTATATTATATAAGTGATATCAATACTGGAGTCAATAATTTAACTCAAAAGAATTGACAAGTTCACTATTCACAATTTAAAGCTTCTGAGATGATAGGAAGATTTGTAAGAAAAATGAAGAGAAAATGAGGTATTTATAAATATACTAACTTAGGGGTTAAAAATAAATATTAAGGGGTAGGGAGTTTATGTGGGGGGGGGGGGGGGGGGGCAAAAACGAAGCGGGACGGGGTCGGGGTGGGTCTGGGGCAGAACGAAACGAGACGGCCCCAGGCGGGACGAGCCTAGGTTCCGTTCCGATTTCGACTCCCGACACCGTCAATTATTTTTAGGGGGATCGGGACGGGGCCCACTGGCCACCCTTAATATTTTCTATGTCCTCATTTATATGATACATTTTTTTAAATCAGTTCCAAAAGAATGACACTTTTATTAGCTTATTTGGCCAAACTTTCTAAATTAGTTTATTTTGAAAAGTGCTTTTCAAAAAAAGTTTTTCTTTTTCAAAAAGTGTTTTTCAAAAAAATACTTTTGGCAAAAAATAATTTGTGTTTGGCTAATTAATTTAAAAATTACTTTTGAGCAATAATTAATATTTATCAAGCTTTTAAAAAGTGCTTCTAAGTGTATTTTTTTTCAAAATTACTTTTCAAAAAGTACTTTTAGATAAAAATTATCTTTTTATCTTCTGAAAAACTGTTTCTGGTACTCCTCAGAAGCACTTATTTTCTCCCAAAAGCTTAATCAAACACCTCACTTTTTTAAAATAAGCACTTATTGAAAAAATAAAGTACTTTTAGAGAAAAATAAATTTGGTCAAACAGGCTATATATCTCAATTTATGTGATACAATTTCCTTTTAGTTTGTTCCAAAAAAATATCATTTTTATATATTTAGAAATAATTTAATTTTATGAGATGATTTACAACCATACAAATCTCTAAGAATTGTTTTGTACCGCAAATTTGAAAGATCTTTCTTTCTTAAATTATGTGATTAGTCAAATGGTACCACATAAATTGAGACAGAGAAAATAGTAAATTTAACTCTAAAATTATCATTTTTACTCTTAATAAAATAATTTCTAGCCAATTTTTTTCTGACTTATCTTAAATCACAAAATATTCAAAAGTTTATCTTTTTTTTTTTAAAAAAAATTGTGTCTAGTTAAACGACGTTATATAAATTGGGACTAAAAAAATAATATCTTAGATACTTTACTTAAAAGATATTTCCACCTATGCATGCACTTTTCCCCATATTAAAAAGGTCCCCAAAAAACACCTAACAAAAATATCTCACCCTACCGAACCTGCTACATAACACACACACAAAAACCTCATTTCCACTATGTCCACGTCAGCATCCAAGGTCGCCGGAAAAATCGCCGGTTCCGACACCTCCACCGGAGAAATCACAGATTCCGACAATGTCGCCGGAGAAATCACAGGTTCCGACACCGTCGCCGGAGAATTCGCCGGTCCCGACGACGAAGTTCTAGAAACTCCGTTCCTAGACGGCGAATGTTCGAATCTCCTCCAGCGTATAGCGGAGGAAGGCGGCTACGCATACGCAACGATGACGTCACTGGCGTCGGCCGGAGATATTCGAGCGGCGGAGGCGGCGAAGGAGATGGCGTGGGAGCAACTACACTCAGGTCTGTATTTATTGGATTGACTTATTTTAATAAGTGCTTTTAAATAAAATAGCTTTAAAACACTTTTATAGTGCTTAGATAAGATAAAAAAAAGTGCTTTTAAGTTTTAAATAGTAATTTTTAAGTTAAAATAATTAAAAAAAGCCAAAAGCCATAACTAAGATTAATAACTCAGTAACACCCCCTCTTTATAATAGTATGAAATCAGGAGCCTGTTAGGATTTACTTATTTTAAATGCTTTTAAGACAGAATTACTTTTTAAATATTTTTATAGTAATGGAGTAAGATAAAAAGGTGCGTTAAGCATTTTATGCTCTGTCTATTTTTTAAAATATTGACGCCAACGTTTGTATAAACACCGGATTTTCAACATATTTGTGTATAAATACCCTTTATATACTATTATTGTATATTGATTTACGTGGCGTAAATATTTTCAGAAGCTGTATATTTCTGAAAATTTCCTTTTTTCTAAGCCAAAATGCCAAAAAGCCATAAATTATGATTAATAACTTATGACTTATGCTTATAAACCATAAGTTATAAGCCCATCCAAACATGCTCCTACTTTGATTAAAAACAGGAAAACTTATTCATATATATAAATTTGACTTATAAATACTAATTAGATATGATTTAAAATACCAAATTCTAATCAATTCTGATTTCCTACAACTTTGAATTATTTGTTTGAAAAATTACGCTCTTTTCTACTGGGAGAAGATATTTATGCCACGTAGCCCATATTTTGAGTTTGTTACCTGGTTTAGTTCATATTTGTGTATAAACACTTTTTATACACTATTATACACTTTTATACAAGGTTGATACATTATGTATAATGATTTCCCAGGTATAATGTTGTATAATGTCGTATATTGGGCTTCGTGGCATAATATTTTTTAAAATTTACCCTTTTTCCTCCAATAAGGTCCGTGGCATTCGGTTGTTCCTATATGGAGAGATGCGTATTCAATGGCGTGTATACACTTAGCGAAACTTCATTATGCTGCTGGTGAGTTTACTAAGGCGATTAAAGCTTTAGATATGGGACTTATTATGGGAGGAATGATGCTTAAAGATGAATTGAACCTCGCGATTCAAAAGGCGTCGATGAAAGCTCGGAGTGATCTCGGAGAAAAAGGTGAATCCGAGATTAAATTTGTTTCTCAAGATATTAACGTGGCGGAGGTGAGGTTCGTCACTCGCAATCTACGTTTTTGTTCTGTTCAGCTCGCTATTAAGCTTTATTTGGTGAAGAAAACTTAAAACAAAAAAAGTGTTGTTTTGATAATCAATTTTACTCCTATTTCAGTTTATGGGAATCTGTTTAACTGGATACAAAGTTTAAGAAAAAACGTAGTATGACATTAGAAATATAGTCTTGAACATGTCATAATATTTGTGTGGATATAAAAGATAATAGCGATAAAATGAGAAATCTATGCTAAACTATTTTCAAACTTAGAAAAGTTCATTCTTTTTGGAACTTCCCATATGTTTCAGTCTACGTGAATCTTTGAGTGGATACTGAGTTTTTAAGAGTAAAAAAGAAGACTTTTAAAATTTTATGGTGCTGAACATGTCATAATATCTGTGTAGTTATAAAAACTTATTGGCTTGTCATTGAGTGATAAAATGAGAAATCTAAGTTAAAATATTTTCAAATTTAGAAAAAACCATTCCTTTTGGAAGTGACTAAAGAAATTGGAAGGAACGGAATGAGACTTTTTTTTTGATAACCAAGAAATCTCGGAGGGCCAATGCCGCTTTTTGTCTGTGGCAGGATTCGAACTTGTGACATGTGCCTAACCCACACTTCACAAGCCGAGCTCTTACCACTAGACCAAAGCCCTACGGGCGGGACGGAGGGAGAAATTATGGCTATTTTAAGTCTTTAGAATTTTCCCAACTTAAGTAATGTCATAGTTTAAATCAAGTCTTTGCTTTTTTTGAATGTCATAGTTTAAATAAATATGCGGAAATCAGTGTCTCTGCTTTTTATGAATTTCACGTGAAAAAAATTGTTAGAATTTTGGGAGATATGCTAAGCTAGCTTAGAATTGGAAGCTTATTTGTTTCAAATGTGGAATAAGATCAAATTGGGATACAAGAAGAAGGAGCAGTTCATTTGTATACATACTTGTTAAGAAGAAATAAAAGGAAAACAGAAGTGTTTGATTGTAATTATCTTAACTCTGTACTTAAGGATTCATATGCTTTTTCATAGAGTTTCATGCTTTTCTCATTCCCTCACTGAACTAATATAAAGATTCTGCATTTCTGTTTTATTAATCTCCATGTTCACCATCAGTCATTGTTAATCCCCCCCTCTTTGCGTTTTGTGCTATGTGGTATAATATGAATAAATAATTGTGGAGCGGGGTAGGAAGTAATAAGATTCTTTCCTTGCTTAAACATTGGAGAAAACGCAATTAGAAATTGTGTTTGTTAATCTACTTTCTGAGTCTTTTTCATCAGGGAATCTACTTTCTGAATCTTATTATTGAGATCTTCTAAATCTAGAAATGCTTTATAGTTTCACGTCCATTTTACCAAATTGTAATATAAAGCATCCATTTCTGTGGTCCTGTTTGCTTTTTGTAATTAATAGGTTTAGGTTATTCATGGAATGCCCCAATGGAGGAGTAGGTTCTTCTTTGAATCCTTGGGTATACCATTTTTGTCCAATAAGTTGGAAAACCTCTTTGCATCTTCAGTTATAGCATTTTAGTCTATTTGTTCCAACTGACTGTTTAAAAATTCTAATGCAATTTACGAATTATATTAATAGATACATGTTTTCTAGGTTCATCAGTTAGTGCCCTCTAATATTTCAGATAGTTGAGGTGGTCTAGCCATTACATTACTTTTGAGTGCTAATAGTGTATTTGGGATGAGAAGTCTGGTTATTTATCTTTTGTTTCGACTTTGCAGGTGCAGCAGTTGTTACCTTTTAAGTCACTGTCTTGTAAGTTAGTAGGGAAAAGGTCAGCCTTATCGTTGGAGGCATTCCTGAGAGACCATTATTTATCAGGATCCCCGGTGGTAATCAGAGATTCCATGGATCACTGGCCTGCCAAGAGTAAGTGGAATGACATGAATTACCTTAGAAGGGTTGCTGGCTTCCGTACAGTCCCCGTTGAGGTGATTACATTTACTCGTATTGTTATTTCAAGTCAACTGAACTCTATATCTCTTGCATATTCCAACATTAAGGGCCTGTTTGGAAAGCCACCCATGTAATTGTAATTGACTGTAATTGATGTAATTACACAGTTTGACATGTTTGGCAGACCAAATAATTATGTTGAAACTTATTTTATGTTATGTTGGAATTTGACATAAAAGTATCAAGTTAAATTATTATTTTATTCACTTGTTGTTTTACCTTGCATATTATTCATGTTCCACTTGCAATTGATAGATTATTTTTTTCTCAAACATTTGAATAGTGTTATGATATTATATGTATTAATATTAATCTCTTTGTCAAACATATATACCGCCTATGATGCTCTTACAAATGTGTGCTTTTAATTTTTATAATTAATTTAATTAAAACATTATTAATTTGAAAATATACTATTACTTTTACAATATTATTTACAAATATGTGATTATTAATTAATATATTTTCAAGAAATAATATGTATCTTAAATACCTAATTTAATATATCATTTATAAAGGCACATATTTGTCAAGTATTAATTTTAATTTTTAAACTAATCTAACTGTGTAATTACACATGTGCAACCAAACATTATACTTGTAATTACAGTACATTATGACAAACAAACATGTCCTCATAATTACTATGCTATGTAATTACTAGCCTGTGTAATTACTACCCTAGTGATTACACCAATTCCAATTACCAGGTGGCTTTCCAAACAGACCCTAAATTGATCAGCAGTTTCTAACCGTATCAGGAAGATAAATCCTTTTTCTAAGCAAATGATCATGAACATAAGTCCTTATAATAAGTGTTTAGTCCAAGTTCGAATATAGAAAGAAAATAGGAGATGGAATCAATTCACACATTGATCGCATTAGAGTTGACATTGCTCACAAGAGACATTTTAATACGAAACATTTATCTCATTTTCCACTGAGAACGTGGAAAGCTAGCTACAATAGATTGGGTAATCATATTGTGAAAACTAAGCCCTGAGCTTGTGATTCTCTTTTTACTTGTTAAAATGTATACATTTCAAGATTTATCGATCAACTTTTATACCATTTAATGGTCGTAAGATTTTTTAAGGACATATCTTTGTTGTCTATGTGTCTTTTAACTAATCTTTAGTTGTCTATATTACAAAAATATACAGACTTAGTAGCTTATATATATGTTTTTCTATATTTCATCTTTCATAGTTGTTCTTCCTACTGGGAAATTCATCACTGGATCCTTTGACTGGATTGGAAAGAAAAACCTATTCTTTCGAGTGTGTGTATATATCTAGACACATATAAGTTGTTATTGATGTCTTGGGTGGTGAGTGTATATATCTTGAAATAGCTTTCACCAAAAGAGTCCGGCAGTCGATCCTTAATTAGTTTTGTCAGTCATTGACAGCTGAAAGTCATGATGTGGGACACAAGAGACAAAGAGGAGTATTATCCTTATTTTTACAAAGGGTGAGCTTTGCATGTTCTAATAGTTTCAGGTTTAGTTTCTGTTCTATTTTTCTGATTTACAAGGTTCTTCTAGGTTTTCTTGGTTTACTTGGTTAAGCTTCTGGAGTCAAAATTTATTTGGTTAATAACATTCTCTCCAAATATATGCATGTTAAACAAAATGGGACAGAATAATTGTATGAGAGCAGTTTCCTATTTGGCCTATCAAAGAGGGTAAAGTTGGAAATGCACAAAAAACGCACAAATCGAGAAATGGTCCATTTTTTTTTATAACCGTAGTCTGGGCCAACTTGCTCGCACCTCGGCTAATTCCTAGGTCAAAGGTCTTCCTGCCCTTCTTTTTCAGGGGCAGAGTCAAGTTCGTTACGGTCAGCAAATCAGCCCCGCATCGTTTCGGGATACCGGTCACCTCCTACCAGCAATAGGTACCAGGTAACTCTGTCCACCAAACCTAGAACGGGAAGAAATCACCTAGTGTTTTGTCTCTGGGAATTGAACTTGAGACCTCATGGTGCTCAACCCACTTCATTGACCACTAGGCCACACCCTTGGGTGCTTTTTAAGGAAAAAAAGCAGCTCCCACCCCCAAAAGGACAGTTCACTTATCTTCATTAGTCTTTGTGTACCTCAGTGTACTAGGGGACATTGGGAGAAATCTGCATATTCTACTTTTCACTCAAAACTATATTAAGTTGCACCATCTTTCAGGTCGGAAAGAACTATTTGTGCTCAGAATGGAAGCAAGAGCTGATCACATTCTCTGAATTTCTTGAGAGAATCCGGTCCAATGATACTACCTCTGTGGAAACTACGTACTTAGCTCAGCATCAATTATTTGATCAGGTATAGTTTTTCCTCTATATTTGTGTAAACACATTTACCTTGAACTTATTGTTTTGGAATTAGCGGCTTAGCTCTGTAGCTATATGACAGATACAAGAGCTACGGCAAGATATTGTTATTCCTGATTATTGTTTTACTGGAGGTGGGGAGATCAGGTCGCTTAATGCTTGGTTTGGTCCAGCCGGGACTGTGACGCCTTTGCATCATGATCCTCACCATAATATACTTGCTCAGGTACAGCCATACAGCAGACACTTTTTTACAATGAGCTAGACCTGAGCTTAACGAAAAGTTCAAATTAGGTTGAACCATAGGTGATTGCTTTGATTGATTCTCTTTTAAAGGGAAAAGTTACTGTTTCTGTGTGTGTTGATATGTTTCATTTTTATTACTTGTGATCTTCTGCATTTCACTTAACAGGTTGTTGGCAAAAAGTATGTACGGCTTTACCCAGCGTCACTTTCGGATGAGCTTTACCCACATAGTGAAACCATGCTTAGCAATTCCAGCCAGGTATATGCTTCTCCGGTATTTTTAATTGCAGTTCACTAGAATTGTGATTTCCATGGTCTGTTACCATATTCACTACTTTTAGCCTTTGGTAGTTGTTTCTACCTCCATTCATGTTGGTGCCGTTGTTTTACTCGGCATAGTATCTAAAAGAAGAGTTGAAAATGTTAGTAGTTTAGTGCTACTCCTTATGTGTCAACTTTTATGATGGTATTTGGCTGGACATGGAGTTTAAGATGTTTATTTGACTTGCATATCCGAAAGAATATTCAAGTGTTGGTTGAAAAGTTCGTTTCAAAATTTTATTAGTTCATATACTAACTCTTCTTAAAAAGTTGTCTATGTTATATAGAGATGGCATTGCCGAGTGTCTTTCGGAAACAACCTCTCTACCTACCAAGGTAGAGGTAAAGGTCTGCGTACACTCTACCCTCCCCAGACCCCACGTTGTGGGATTTCACTGGGTATGTTGTTTTTGTTGTTGTATTGTATCCTAGCATTTACAATGTTCCAACGTGGAAAGAGTGTCATCAATTGGAGAACAGGGAGATGATCCTGACATATTGACTAGTGTTCTCAGAGAGCAGCATCAAGTAAAAATCCTTCTGAACAATGGGTCCCACATAACTTTATTGAGTTTTATGAAATTAAATTTTCTTTTTTAGGTTATCAAAATTTTGGGATGGCTGGAAAAGGAAAGTAGGACTAATTTTAGGATGTAGTGAATACTACTATAAAGTTACTGATTTCTCTTACCATGCTTACTTTGCTGTACATAGCTGCATATGACCACACATGTTAGGGTAGAAGAGAACTAGTATATGCATAATTCCAAGGTTTCCTTTTTTATTTTTTGGCGCCACAGCCCTAAGATATGATTGCTCATGTAGTAACTCTACATTTGCATCTCAAGGTTCCACTTCTCTTGTGTTACTTTGATGAACTTATGATATCTTCTGCCCTTCCAATTTTATGGTTGTTGCTTTCTTAGATGGTTAAAAGAACCCCAGCTTTTCGTCTTACACATTTGAAATCTTGTTTGAAGGTTGATCTAGACAACATTGATGAGACAGAGTTCCCAAAGATATTAGACCTGGAGTTTCAGGACTGCATTTTAGAGGAAGGTGAGATGCTTTACATTCCCCCTAAATGGTGGCACTACGTTCGCTCTCTCACGCCAAGCTTTTCAGTCAGCTTTTGGTGGAGTGGCGCCGAAAATTAGATGGCTGATCAGTTTTATATTAGGTGTTCCTATTCTTCTCGTCTTGTGTATACAAAGAACTAGTTGAAGTGTTGAACTATTCAACCATCATTCTTCTGCAGATTGCAATGTGAACTTCACCATTAGTATTGCATTAACCGCAGGAACTTATATTGGAAGAGTAACTTCTTGCTTATGATTTGTATGTTGTTGACTCGCCCAGTTTTGGAAAGTAGTGTGGTTGTTTCAGCTCCTAGTAGCCTAGTTGTCTTTGAGGCTTTGATGATTCATTTTCAAAATGTGGCAATCTTGCTTTATTACTTATTTGTTTGTCTGAGCATTATCAGGAATTTGGTAAAGGATCTACTACACACTGATTGTTATATTGGGTAAATAAAGTAAAAATGAAATTTAACTTTTTTGGGATTGAGGCTTAGTTATTGTTGTTGGGTAAAAATGAAAAAAATGTTGGTTTGTGAAATGGTTAACTTTGGCCTTCTGTTTGAATTTTTGGACTCAGTCGGACACCTGCTGATAATACTGTTGAGTTAATATTGTATTTGTGCACTAATGATTCTATTTTGGGTCTAATTCGAGTCCAAAAAATTTACAAAATGGCACTTGGCAATTATTTGTCATTTTTCATGTCCTTAAATTAATGATGTTGATATATTTTATTACCCTATCAAGAGAAGTCCAGAATTGGGGAGACCCAATTAATCATTAGCATGACCTGATCACCAAGCTATTATGATGCAACAACATACTTATGCTAGTTATTTCCTTCTAAGTTTACAATAAATTGAAAAAAAATAATAGGAGTAACAAAATTAGCCTATAAATATATGTTCGCCTAATCTATCTTAGTCCGCTATTTTAATATGCACAATTTAATCCATTTAAAAGTTGGACTAATATATACTAGTTCAATATAGGGTTGTCCAACGGGGCGGGCAGCGTGGGTCTCGGAGGGACGGGATCCGGCGGGGTGGGGAGGGTCGGGACGGGTTGGGATCAAGATTTGTGATTTTTTTTGTCACTTAATTTAAAAAATAATATACATAAACACTTCAATAATTGAACAAGATAGTGTAATAAAAATATTCTAATGTTGTTTTTGTGCCTCTTATATTATTTAATAGAAATATGATGTTTTTGTAATACAATTCCAAAATTGCAACTTTGTGGTGTTGCATTCTCTGAATAGAACTGCAATCTCTAATGCGTCTCCTGCCAATGAATGCTATGCTCTCCTATTTGAAATCTTCCAGCAGAAAAAGTGCTTTCAGACGTTGTTGATGACGCTTGAATGTTCAACACATCTCGGGTCATCTTTGCTAGTGTCGGAAATGTCTTCTCATTCTGCCTCCAGTATTTCAACAAGTCTTCATATCCTTCATCATTGACAATTAATTCGTACGGTACAACACCCTGCAAAACATAAACATCAAATTCTCTAACTTGTGAAGAAGTTGAAATACTAAACATTTTATTTCTAAGGCCTTGAATACTAGCAGCAGAAATCACATGTTTTTTAGAAGGTTGCAGCGAAGTAGTAGAAGATGGTACAGAAGCCGGTTGATTATTTGCACTTTATTGTTGGCAGTACATATACACTTGTTTGCATTCAGTGTGTATGCTAAACGTAACTTCTTCTTTAGTTGGTTTGTAAGTTGGTTATTCAGTTGGGTCTGTTGGAAGTACTTTTATACAATCATAAATCGTTTCTATTAGTGTTTTAGAACCGTCTACTTTAATAGTCGGATTTAATACCACACCAATAATATAAATAGTGGGAATATGATTTTTTTTTTAAAAATTTAAACATTTTTTCAATAGATGTCTTATAAGTTGGTTTTTGCATAAATTCATTAAGTAACAAAAATATTAGAGCTATATAAAATAACATATTTAAAATAGTAGGATAATAAATACCGAAAATTCTTTAGTAGCTTGAAAAAATTTCTCTAGAAATCCATTAAGTTCTAAAAAAAATTCTCAATCATTATCTACAAGTATATCCCTTGGATTTTTACTATGGGCGTTAAATAATAAAGTTATAGGTTGTCTATAATCGTAAGCAACAAGTAGTTGCTCATACAGAGAATTCCACCTAGTCGAGACTTCTTCTGAAATTTTTCTATAAGGTAATCCACAATCATGACAAGTCTTTTTATACTCTTTGCGTCTTTGTATTTTATAACCTTTAAAAATAAAATTTATAGCAAATTGTATTTTATCAAGAATGCTTTCAAAAAGTTTTAGGTCATCTTTTACAACTAAGTTATAAATATGACATGCACATCTTATATGAAAATGATCAGGAAAACATGGAGTTAATTGAACTTTTAAAAGCCTTATAGCATAATCATTAGAAGTAGCATTATCTAATGTAATAATAATAATTTTATCAATTATTCATAATAATCACAAATTTCATTAATATTTTGTGCAATAAAACTTCCAGTGTGTCTATTATCAATATATCTATATGCTAAAATACGTTTTTGCATAAATCAATTTTGATCTATCCAATGACATGTTACCGTTAAATAATCATTATCGTTAGTACTACGGCCTATGTCAGAAGTGATAACCACTTTGCCATTAAAATGATACAATGCATAACGTAAATATTGTTGATATAAAAACATCCATTCTAACAGTTGATCTAGGAAAGCCATTAAAAGCATGATTATATGTTTCTCGAATGTAATGAATAAAACCAGGAGAGGAAGGAAATGAAAAAGGCAAACCCTCCACCACAACTAATTTTGCCATATTTTCCCTATCTTTGTTTTTATCATATTTAGGACCAAAATCCCCTCGTCGTTGGGTTAATTTGACCATGTACTTGGTGGGGGACAATATGTAAACCTTGTCCTGACTCAGATGACATTGGCACACCCGATTTTTTAGCATGGTATTAATTCCACCCAGTTATGTGCTCGCCTTGTACATGTCCCAATAAACCTCCCATCCCACCTTGACCTTTTCCGATTTTAAATTTATAAACATTTTTTCAAATTTTACATCTAGCTAGTTGATTCTCTTGGTCCCTATCAAAAAAATCCCATGCAACTGATTTTAATTTTCGTTGTGTGGGACCTCTCATACTAGGGGGAATATGAGGCATTCCAGTTTCAGTTTCAGGCTGAGACTCGGTCTGAGCTTGAGGTTGAGGTGCACTAGTGAGTATGTCATCTAGATTATCGTCTAAATTAAAGTTTGGTTCATCTACCTCATCATCTAATGGTATATCATTAAAAAGACAGTTTCATCTATATGAGTAAAATTAATGAAATCATCGGGACTAGGAATAGAATTACTAGAAGAAGTACCTCTGCCCTTGTTACCCTACTAGAAGAAGCACCCTTAACATTACCCTTAAACATATCTCTTAATATTTCCATTTTAATTATGCAAATAAATAATTAAAGATAATGAAATTAAGTGCGATAATTAAAATAAAGTAACAATAATAATTTAAAGAAGGAACAAATGTACCAAACGCTCACGTAACATCGACGTGTAATCGAGGTTGAAAATTGAAACTTTGCTTGATGGATGATCCTCAAGCTAGTTGTCAACTTCACTCTCAATTTTTTAACTTTGATATAAATGATCAAAAAAATATAACATTTAGTAGGCAACGTAGAATTGTAGAGAGAACGGAAGAAGTCTATACACTATTAAGAAATCCTTCAGATGATATTGGACACTCGGTAGGAAGATTTGTATATGAAGAAATTAGAGATATTGTAGGAAGATTTGTGAGAAAAATGAGGTATTTATAGTTGAGAAATAGGGTTAAAGTGTAAATATATTAACTTATGGGTTAAAAATAAATATTAAGGGGTAGGGGGTTTATGGGGTGGGGGGCCAAAAATGACCGTTATAGCCGTTGCACAACGGTCAAAATCGAAATTTGATAGTTGTTGCAATGACTATTTTTGCAAAGGGGGACTGGCGGGGGGGACGGGACAGGGCGAGACGGGGTCGGGTCGGGATCGGGACGGGCGGAACGATCCCAGGCCCCGTCCCGAGTTCGAACTTCGACACCAATAATTTTTTTTTAATGGGGATCGGGACGGGAAGGGCCGGGTAGCGGGATGGGCCGGGTCGGGATCGAACAACCCTAGTTCAATATCAATTCGAATTGATTTATGAGAGATCATGTTGAAATATTATTTTTTTGGTTAGATATGATTCATTGATTAGTTCATTTTGATCAAATTCATTTCTATCCATACATTCTTTTTACGGATTATTTGACCCACTCATTTATTCACTAAATTTCATTTTAACCTATACAAAATCAACCAAACCATCTTTATAGAACTTCCCTTCCCAACCAGACAATTTCAGGAACAACTTTTCCCATCCTGCTAACCATGAAAGAGAAAAAAGGCCACATAGTCCTTTTCCCTTTCATGGCACAAGGTCACATAATCCCTTTCTTAGCCTTAGCTTTCAAGATTATCCAAAAGGGTTATCAAATCACCTTCATAAACACACCATTAAACATCAAGAAACTCAAATCATCACTCCAAAAAAACCCTTCAATTCACTTTCTTGAAATACCCTTTAACAGTACTCAACATGGTCTACCACCAGATACTGATATCACTGATTCTCTACCTTACAATCTTGCTTTCAAGCTTCTAGAAGTTTCCCCTTCACTTGAACCTAACTTCAGAATGATTCTTAGCAATCTTGTTGATGTAAAGATTGGATTTTTCAAGAAACCACCAATATGTGTTATAGCAGATTTCTTTTTTGGATGGTCAGCTAAGGTAACTCATGAATTTGGTATTTTCCATACTATTTTTTGTGGTGCTGGTGGATTTGGATTAGCTTGTTATTACTCTATGTGGTTAAATTTACCTCATAGACATACCGATAAACTCGAGTTTATACTGCCTGATTTTCAAGAAGCTGGAAAATTTCATGTTACACAATTGTCACCTAGTTTAGCTATAGCTGATGGTAATGACCCTTGTTCAAAATTTCAGTTGAAAAATCTTCCAACTTGGGAAAACTCAGATGGGGTTCTTTTTAATACTGTTGAAGAGTTTGAAAAAATGGGGTTGCTATATTTTAGAAGGAAATTATGTATACCAATTTGGGCTATAGGACCAATACTTTTTCAAGAAAATGATAAAGTAAGTAGTACTCCTAGGAAAGAACTAGGAATTTGCTTAGATAAATGCAAAGAATGGTTAGATAAAAAGGAGAAAAAATCAGTTCTTTACATATGTTTTGGTTCACAAAACACTATCTCAGCATCACAAATGATGCAATTAGCAAAAGCATTGGATGGGGTTAAAATAAATTTCATTTGGGTAATTAGACCACCTTTAGGATATGATGTAAATGCTGATTTTAAACCAGATGAATGGTTACCAGAAGGGTTTATTTCAAGAATTCAAGAAAATGAACAAAGAGGACTAATAGTGTTAAATTGGGCACCACAAGTTGAAATATTGGTTCATGAATCAATTGGTGCATTTTTGAGTAATTGTGGTTGGAATTCAGTTCTTGAATCACTAATTAATGGGGTACCATTAATTGGATGGCCAATGGCAGCTGATCAATATTTTAATGCTAAGTTCTTGGAAGAAGAAATTGGTGTTTGTGTGGAAATGGCTAGAGGGACAACATTTGATGTAAGTTATGGGGACATAATTGAAAAGATTGAGTTAGTTATGGGGACTGAAAGTGAAAAGGGGAAAACATTAAGGGGTAAAGCTTGTGAAGTTAAAGAAATGATTGATGATGCTACTAGAGATGAGGATGATTACAAAGGGTCTTCTGTTAGAGCTATGGATGAATTTTTTAATTTGCTGATGAAAGAAAGGGAAGAGATTGGCTCACAATAATTGACTTCTTTTTGTTAATAAAGAAAAAGAAAGAGAAATCTAGAAGAAAAGTTCAACCTCTTTCTTTACCTTTTATATAAAAAATTTGGATGTTTCAAGGTTTTGTTTACTTTTGTTTGAAAAAGAATGTCCATTATGATAAATTTTGTACAAAAAATAAGATTGTGGATAAGGAGATGGACTTGTAATTGATTTTAAGAGTGAGTTTGAATGGTTGAGCTTAAATAACCCAAAAAAAGTATTTGTCTCAGCCTATACGGTTTTTCTCAAATGCCTTTACATTAATATAAGACTTTATTTGCACACCGATAATTTTTCCTGAAAAATTAAGTTCTACATGATTCTATCACCTCATGATTTTATTTGGAGATTTAACTGTGTTTCACCCATATCAACCGATATCTATGACAACCAAGACACACTAATTTCTTATTTTTGAATAGTATTTTCAAAGTTACCTGTAAAGATAATCAACATCCAGGCAAAGACACTAAATCAGACCTCATGCCATCACTCCTCATCTTCATACTCGTCTTGCCGAGTATCAGTTGTTGAGCTAAAACAATAAAAACATGTTTTTAACATGGTGACATTGTCCGCTTTTGATAAAGTACTATAGTCTACATCTTATTTTTTGTTTTTTAATATTTTCTTTTCAAAGTCTGCCACTTGTTAAAATGTTCTCTTCTTTTCAAGATCTACCACACTTATTACGATAACTAATCACGTGATCATTAGAAATAACACACAGCATTAGAAATTTAGAATTGTGCAGCTGATTGAATCGATTTGTTATTTGGATGTGAATCTTAATTATTTGGGTCTTAGTTATTAAGTATGTTTTTTTATTTCTCAATCACTTAATAGGTGTGAATAAATTTGAATGATTAAGATTTATAATAAAATATTAATATAACTAAGATGTCTAATTAATAATTTCTATAAAGGTGATAGTTTATGGCTATTCCATCCATTCACATTAACCGTCAAAATCCATCATTATCAACTATCACCATTCAGAACTACTATCCTCAACTACCATCCTCAGTCACAAACTGTCATATCACCGCTAATCAGTACAAACAACCGTCAGCACCACTAGCCATCATTTATAATCAAAACCATCCAACTATCATTTACCATAGCGACCATCAATCACTACCAATAGTTACCACCATCAATCATGACGCAGTGCCATGCTAGTAAGCACTCATTCAAGAGGCCCTGCATATAGCACTCGAAGCCTCCTAAAAGTAACCACTCATTGTTCTATTTTTTTATTTTCAAATTTTGGACCATTGCTCGATCTGTGCACCTCGCGCAGTGCCATGCTAGTTTTACTTTCACTTTTATTGGATATCTCCGAAGGGACAGTAAGGAATCGTGATTATGTTTCATGCAAGATTCCCAGTAGATCACATACCGAATGGTTTCTGACATTAATGTTTTCAAAGTAGAGCTTAAGTCCTGAAGCGAGACTCAAAACGTGTTGAGCGCCTCGCCTCGCTTAATGTATGCTTCAGTATCTTCATCAAGGCTCTAAGACATATTTTTCCTTGCTAATGGGCTTCTCCTGAAGAGGCGACACTGAACAATTGATGTTTCACTTTATCGTCTTTTTTATCGGAAAAGGCTCAAATATGCCGTCGAACTATCGGAAATGACTCATTTATGCCACTTGTCATAGTTTGGGTTATTTGTGCCATCATCATTACCGAAATGGCTCATCCATGCCATTTTTCATTAACATCAGTTTTACAATACCAGATATCGCACGTGGCCTCCAACTAGATTATGGTTGTGGGTGGGTCGGGTGTATGGGCCGGATTTTATTAATTTGGGATTTAAAATTGGGTTGGTTTAATTAAACGATGTGAACCTCTAATTGGCCACGTGTCATATATGATATTGTAAAACCAGTGTTAATGAAAAAAGACATGGATGAGCCATTTTTGTAACGACGATGACATAAATGAGGCAAGCTATTGACGAGTGACATAAATGAGTCATTTCCGATAGTTCGATGACATATTTGAGCCTTTTTATTTTTTTATTTGTCATTCTGATTCATGCTTATTATTATAAGTCTAGGACTAAACATATATATATATTTGTATTTTTTCTTCATTTGTGCCTTTTTTATTAAAGCTCGCGCTTTATTTATGCTTTGCGCTTAAATTCTCAACGAACCTTAGAGTTTTTATGCGCTTCTCGCCCCCAGGGGCACATACGAGTTGGTAAGTGGCAAGGTGATTGGGGTACAACCACTCCGACGTCGCGGGTTCGAATCCGTGTGGTGACAGTCTTTGCTGAAATATTGCAAGGGATGTTGCTGGGTTCGTGTCCCGTTGGTCCTCTCCCTTGCAGGGCTGCCACTCGCGCATATCCCTCGATTTACATTCCACCTGGCCAAGGAGCCTCTGGTACAGGTGGGGGGTTTCGCCTTCGGGACTTTTCCCTTCACAAAGTTTTTATGCGCTTCTCGCTTTTGATAACATTGTTTGACATGTGCTTGCAGCCAGGCATTGCAGCACCAGGAACTGCAATACTTGCAGCTTGGCCCCCAAACGACATAGAAGTGACTCGTCCTGGCCAAGAACCATCGCTATTTAACATCACTTCGGGTACTTCCATGTCTTGTGCTCATGTTTCTGCAATTGTTGCAACACTCAAGTCTCGGAATCCCACCTGGAGTCCGTCAGCAATCAGATCAACTATAATGACCACAAGTTGTGTAATAACATTTTTTGTTCCGATATTATTTGGCTGCTACAGTGAATTGTTGCTATAGACAGTGGCGGAACTTGCCCAAAATATTAAGGAGAGCGGTAACTACTAACTAAAATATTATAATTGAAATTTATAAGAACAAAATATAATTTTATCAAAGATTCAAAATAACATCAACACAACAATAATATAATATATAAAAGGAGAGACGTACTTAGAATTAAAGTGTTGCCCTTCGTTCTTTTAAACACTTGAAATCATTAATAATTGAATCAGAGCTAAAGCTTTCAGCTATCTCTTTTTCAATATAAACCATCATATACTTAACTCTATTGAGGGATACTTTTCAACTTGACATTGATATGGACCCCAATTGATATAAGCTCTTCGAACTTCATCTCTTCGATTCACTAGATATTCCCAAATCTGGGGACGCTTTCCGGGGTCACGTTTTAAACAATTGACATCAAATTCATCCATGATGACTTTTTGAATCTTGCAAGGTTGCTCATCCAGTTGAACCGTTTGATCATCGGAATAGTGATTTTCAAGTGTCGATGTTGAAGCTATACAATTTTCATCTTTGTTGGAAGCTTTCCTCTTGAAAAATGCATCAATTTTCTTAAGTTTGACCATTGTACCACTCCTAAAAAATACATAAATCAATTATCAAAGATAACATCTAAATCTGAAAATAAAACTAAGTTAGAGAAATTTGGCTTTTAAAGCCTTACCCTGTTAATTCCACTCCCATAAGCCCAAAATAGCCTCGTATATGATGAAACAAACATAAAGCTGTAATCTTTTACTGATTTAAAAGAAACCCATATCAAGAATTACCCATTAAAACCCATATCATGTATATTGGAAACAACCTATAATTGTTTATGATGCAACTATGCATCCAAGGCATACTAGATTTATGTTTTGTAGAAGAAAAATAGACCCAAATAAATAAATAAATAAATCTTTTGCAGTTAAGTATTACCAGAAATGAAGAGACGTGTGAAGAGAAATAGATTGTGAGAGAGTGGAGCCGTGCGAGTGTGAGTTCGTGAGTCGCTGGTGCCACTGAGAAAGTGACGGGATTTAGGATTTTTAAATCATGAGTAGTATATATATAAAAAATTGAGTTTTTTTAGGGGGCCACAGCTCCCCTCCGCTCCTACCATAATTCGCCACTGGCTATAGAGAACATATAATATAACATAACATGAAAGAGAGATTCCACAAAAAAATTGATTGTTACGGTGAAATGTTATTATAGAGGATGACTGTTATAGAGAGGTTTGACCTCTCCCTCTTGGTTTTTCTTAATAGCTTTTCAGCAAAGCAATTCGAAGAGTTCAATGATAGTCAATACTGTATACCGACAATACCTCGCCACGCCATATGACTTTGGTGCAGGAGTAGCGACTATGTCCGGACCATCGGAACCAGGTTTGGTTTACGAGACCGAGATCACAGACTATCTGCAATTCCTCTGCTCTACAGGCTATAACTCATCAACAATAAAACTCATCTCAAAGACACTTCCAAACAACTTTTCATGCCCCGCCAACTTGAGTGATGACTCAACGTCTAACATGAACTACCCATCGATAGCCATTTCTATGTCCAAGGAAAGAGAAACCAAGAAAGTTACCAGAACGCTAACTAGAATTGGTGACGAAGAATCAGAATATACAGCAATCATAACAGGACCTAATAATTTGAGAGTCCGAGTCAGTCCCAAAAAAATGAAATTTACAAGTAACACGAAGAAACTGAGCTATCAAGTGAGTTTCAAAGCAACAGCTAGAGACAGAATTTTTTGGATCAATTACTTGGACTAATGGTAAGTATAAGGTTCGAAGTCCATATGTTGTCTCCTTTTGGTAACATTTTTATGTATGCAACGCATCCATGAATATTATGTCACCAAATTATCATTTGTTGAAACACATGAATCCTGAATAAAAGGTTCTCAAAAGAGAAATTGTATTTTATTTTGTAGTATTGTTGTTGTATAAGTATTTATTTTCATGATACATATAGTTAAGGCGTGCAGCCAGGGGAGGAGGGATGTGGTGTGCCCCCTCGCCCACAAACCTCGGTCGAAGCTCATATGTTCTATGTATATACTGAAGAAATTGCACATATACGTGGTACCACCAGTAACCTCTAAATTCTGGATTCACCTCTGCGTGCAGTCGTAATGTGAAAATAATCACAGTGCAGTAGAGATATTGGATTCCAACTAGGTGCACACACCTGATTATCTTTCAGTCTCAAAAGCCCAAAAAACACCATAAACATATTATGTAATGAACAGAAAAGAGATGTACATGAGTGGTGTAAAGTTGTTCGAAATACAGGCACATGTTATGTATTAATTTTTTTTTATAAGGGGATTCCTCAATTACATCACATGAACCTAACTAGCCCAAAAAGGTACGATTGGACGAAAATGCAGTTGTTTTGACCTTGCTTCTAATGTTTGTAAATTGCTGGGGTTGCAGAAAGTTGTCATCTTAAAAAAAAAACTATACTTCATTATTCAAAAATAATTTCAACTTTAAATTTCTCATTTTATCTTAATAAAAATGATTTATGCCATACAAATTTCTACGTATAATTTATTTCATACCATAAGTTTCAAAAATCTTTGTTTTTTCCAAAACTCGGTATGTAGTCAAACGTCACTACATAAATTGAGACTCAAGGAGTACTTACTAGTGCATTTTAGTATCTATCCAAAGCGTATATTTCTCCGGTCGATTGTCAATGTCCTGTTAACAAAATATTTTTTTTGATCATATCCCTTTTTAGAATGGTAATGTTTATAATATTTATCTACAACATGAAAAATTGGTTCCAAGAAAAACTTGATTGTTATAGTGAAATGTTGTTATAAAGAGGTTTAACTGCACTAAAAACCTTCTCCATAACAAATAGAAAAAGGTCAAATATATCCCTCTACTTTATTTTATTAGTGAACAAAAATATCCTTCTCATCTACAAAGTTAACACATTTACCCCTATTTTGCCGAATTCCCCAAATCGGACCTAAATTACCCATTTCAAACGGATATCCATTTAAACGCCACCCGCGACCCACTAAACTAAAATCCAAATCTGGTCGTCTTCTTCCTTCAAACGTGGACAAATATTTGATCCAAAACTCATTCAATCTTTCACCAAATAGTCCCAAATTTAAGATTTATTCGTTCCTAAAGAAGAAAACAGAAGCTTTCCCCTCAAAACTAGCAATTGCAGGCTGCAATTGTGATGATTTTTACTCAGATTATTTTCCCTTGTTTAATAAGATGTTTACGATTTTTTTTTAAAATGTCCATTCAAAACGAAGCTCGTTCGTGAAAAATTAAAATTTAAACTTCGAAGCTTTAATGGAGCTTCAACCTCTACCAATAGTGTTTCAGTTCGGCATTCACGCTCACACGAATGGAACCAGTATTTTTCAAGCACAAATTCTTAATCAACAACAAACCACTAGTATTGTCTTGCCGTTTGAATCAATCCACGACAGCAATCTCCAAACTCCTATGAACTTCGGGTGTTTTTAAGCTTAGAAACGATCAACAACTTTTGAATTGGTACTCAAGCCTTCATACCAGCTACTGAAATCAAAATTTTAGCTCTAATCTTTTATTTCCTTTTCCCCCTTTGACAACCAGACCTGCTCTAATCGTCAACGAGGGCCTCCTTCTACAAGATCCCTGGATCTAGTGCCTAACTCAACCCCTTTACATGGTCATGGCCCCCAAATTATACTATACACGCTCTAGTTAACAAGTTTTGTATGTATGTCTTCACCCACTTGATACAATCAAAACTAAGCTTCAAACTAAAGGGGCATCTGAAATCTATCGTAGAACAATTGATGCAATTGTTAAGACATTTCAAAGCAAAGGGATTCTTGTTGTCCTCTTGTTTTTTCTCAATGAGGAAAGGGTGTCGTTAACATTGATTCCGGTGGTCGGAGAGTTAAGGAGAGAGGGCATGTTGGATGATTGAAAGAGGCTCAGTTAATGGTGACAATGGTGCAAATGGTCTTGAGCTTTGGAAAGTTTTGGTTTGTGGGTGGCTGGTCGGGTTTAAATTGAAATCCGTTTGAAATGGGTAATTTGGATTGAAATTGGGTAATTTATGTCCTATTTAGGGGAATCCATCAAAATAGGGGCATATGTGTTAACTTTGTAGACGGCTGCGGTATTTTTATTCACATTCACTAACGGAGGATATAGCTGGCTAGTAAAACAAAGTAGAGATATTTTTGACCATTTTCCCTAACAAATAGCACAAGTTTGGTCCAGGGTGCCGCTAAAGCTCCTAAGACATGGGGAAAAATCCTTTACTGATACCAACAAAAGAAAAGGTGAGACAAAAAATAAAAGTATATGTATACGCACCAATCACCATGTCTTGTAATATAATATGAATTGTAGTCGACAAATCTGTATAAGTTAACTCAGAAATGAATGTGAAAAATTACAATGGTTATGGTAAAAGAAAATCAAATGATAAATGAATGATGACAACAATATTAGTAGGTACCAAGAATTGTTGATAATGTCATAAATTGGCCCATCAATTAGGCCTTCACTTTTTATAGGGAGAGAACCAAAAAAACATGTTACAGTAACAAAGGAATGCTTCACTTCCATCGTTCGTGCAGCACAGTTTAGAACCAAAAAAAACATGTTACTGTAACAACGGAATGCTTCACTTCCATCGTTCGTGCAGCACAGTTTAGAACAAAAAAAAACATGTTACTGTAACAACGGAATGCTTCACTTCCATCACTCGTGCAGCACAGTCAAGAATGTTCCGAGCAATATGAGCAAGTTTACAACTTCTAAAGAATATGAGAAGAACTCTATGTGCTTCCTGAGTTTACAACTTATCGGAACTAACTCATTTACATGAGACACTTTCTTCAATGTCGGAAAAAGATTGAGTCTGCTGTCATTGAAATTTACATTTGACTCCTGGATAAGAAAACTAAGTTCATAACTTACTATCAAGCTTCTGATTTTATGAGAGAAAGACTTGTTCCAACCTTTATCGTGCACCTGCAGAGAAGTTCTTGTAATGAGAAAACAAAAACAAAACTACATTCCGAACAAATGAAAGAGGAAAAAATTTATGTTGCTCGGACTCTTCAAATGTGTTGTTGCACCCGTGTTGGATACTCCAAAAATGCACTACTCTTTTGAAGAATCCGAGCAACATAAGGAAAAATAGTTCATTTCAGTAACACTCACATTGTAAATGTTGTCCTTCCGCGTATAGTTGTCTATGAGGCAAAGAATGACATCAGTTCTTTGTCGAAATCTAAATCATAATCAGTATTATCAAAATGACTTTGGACATCAAGCCCCAAGTCAAATGGGCTGCCGAGTGTAGCATAAGGCGAGCCAATAGCAAGTGGAGATGCAAAAGGCATCTCATGGTTATTCTGAAACACGTCTTTTCCATAATTGTGATTATCTCTAGGGATAGCATTTCCATTTCCGGGAAGCGATGAACCAACTCCAGAATCCCTTGGCCTAATCTGTTGTTCCTCATGTGTGGACCCAAATTCAGCTGAAGAATAAGAGTGATATACAGGAGGTTGATTGAAGTTAGAAAATTGAGATCCGTGAGCAAATTCAGAAGCCTGAAGTTCAATGTGTATGACAGAATTGTGGGGTCCATAATGCAACCCGTTGTTTGGAGGTCCATAATGCGATAGCGAAATTTGTGGTCCATCATTTGTGCCCTGAAATTGATGCTGAACAATAGAATCTTGACTTCCAATATGCAACCCTGATTCATAAGGGGCAACTTCAGAATTTTGAGACATCGGATAAAGTGATGGACCAGCACCTATATATGTGTCCTCTGTAGGGACCACATTAGCTGATGGAACCAATGATAAGTTTGAGTCCGATTGACTCTTGTCATTTCCCCGTAGGCTTTCATTTGTTGCACATCCAGCCAATAGCGTTTCTGAACTGTTTATATCAGGTAATGTGTTACTATGTTCGTCACCATGTATCAGAGACGGTTGAATCTGTTGCTCAGTAGGGTTTGACCTAACACGTTTTCTCCTTTGATGCCGTCCATCTCCTTGCTCTGTACTTTGGTGAGATTGAAGAACAACATTTAGAGGATGAACATCCAGCGGTTGATCTCTAGACGATGCAGAGCCAATACCATCATCAGTACCATCGACATCATAGTCACTGTCACTGCTAACGGAAGGTTTCTTTTTTTCACTACGGCTTCTAGTGGGTGCCTCTATGCTAGACGATCCGTTCTCACTGCCCAGTTGCTGGAGGATTGATTCCTCTCTGCTTAAAACCGCCAACCAAATTGAGCTCTCCTTAGCCGTCATCTTGTCCTGCAAACACTTCGATTGGCGGACAAATCTCCTGATCTTTGCAATATCAGGTGACATATGCTTTATGACGGCAGTTAGAATGCCAACTTTCCACATCTTCTTCAAATCATGCGGCTTTTTGTACGGCGGTTTCTGACCCTTAGGTAGTCCCGTTTTAGCCCACCATTCCTCGTTCCCTGTTGGCCACCACGGCGGCGAGACACCTTTCTCTAGAGGGTACTTCCGTTGAGGTGGGTTACAGTGTTGCATTAAAGAAGACAAAAGGGACCCCAAAGTAGCATCTTGCAAGTCTTGCAGAACGCTTTGCGGGTTCCCATTTCGGCAGTCTATTCCCTCTCCTCTTGCGAGACATTCTGCTTCATACTTGGCTATTGCAGCGGGACCGTTCTTATCAAACTTCACCTTCTCCTTCCACCAAGCTCTTATGTTATCTGACGAACCGCTCACGGGTTTACCCTTATCGGGAATGATGCCGTAAACAAATCCTCGAGCATTGCAGACCTCCATGAGCTTCAACATGTACTTCAAAATCCCATCTTGAGCTCTCGACATCTTTTTCCGCCTAGCCTGATCGGTTACTTGTTTATTGTTCTGCTTCTCGGCAGCTTGCCGGGCTGCAAGCTTTTGTTTTTCCTTGAGCCGCTTGAGCTTGATACGGTCCTTCCACATCCGTCTCTCCAATTCTTCTGGATCAATCTCCTCATCACTGACATCCTTTTCTTCTATGTTGTCGCACTTTATGTCATCGATTTCAATGTCCGAGCTGTTCCAAGAACTCATCAACATCAATCATACATTACTCAATTCAAAAGCAAAATGCCAGTAAAACAATATCTATCTATCTATCCAACAGAGATACATTATCCAAACTCCAAATCCCTTTATATTAGTAAAACCAGCAAACATCAAACAAAGAACAAACAACTCCGACTTGCAAACACCAAAGACTAAAGCAATTCCAAAGTGACCACAAAAGGCAACAAAGTTTTTTTTTATAACCATGGTGTCCGGGCCAGCTTGCGCGCACCTCGACAAATTCCACGGGTACTTGCTATCTCCCACCAACATAGGTACCGGGTAACTCTGTCCACCAAGCTAGCCATAGGAAGCAACAAACTCACACTGGCAAAACACAAAAGACTCATTCTTTCCAATTCGAGATTCAATTTTTAAGATTGCTAATGCAGGACCCTCATCCAATCCAGCAGTTGAACAAAAACTCCACTTTCAAGTTAGTTCTCACATACCCAAATTCTCAAATACTGTAAAAAAATTTAAACACAACATAACAAATTATCAGAACTCATAAAACCCTTCAAGATGAATAACACTTGCTCAAATCACAATTCAGGTAAATTGATGGAAACAATTGGTCACAACCATCAAAGATTTTACATTGGGTTTACACAAAGCTCAAATAACAGCAACCCCCCCCCCCCAAAAAAAAAAAAAAAAAAACAAAGTGATAAGAGAGCAAATAAAACATATCCAAGATTCATTTTTTTTCTTTTTTGATAAGGTAAATCTAATCCAAGATCCAATTTTTAAGATTGTTAATACAGGAACCTTGCTCAGTTTCCAGCAATTCAACACCAAAAACTCCACTTTCAAGTTAATTCTCACATACCCAAATTCTCAAATACTATAAAAAAAAAAAAAGTAGCATACACAAATGCTCAAAACTCATAAAACCCTTCAAGACTAATAAAGATAAAAACCTGCCCAAATCACAATTCTGGTAAATTGATGGAAACAATTGAGCCGAGGGTTCATCAGAAACAACCTCTCTACCCACAAAGGTAGAAGTGAGGACCTCACTTGTCGGATTACACTGGGTATGTTGTTGTTGATGGAAACAATTGGTCACAACCATCAAAGATTTTACATTGGGTTTAACACAAAGCTCAAATAATATCATAACCCAAAAAAATAACAAAAAGATTCAATTTTTAAGATTGCTAATGCAGGAACCACCAAAAACTCCACTTTTAAGTTAATTCTCACATACCAAATTCTCAAATTACTATAACAAAAATAATTAAGTAACATACACAAGTGATCACAACTCATAAAACCCTTCAAGGTATATTGATGAAACTGTAAAGAATAGACCTTGAGCCTAACTCAACCCAAAAACTAACTTGTAGGGGCTTGTCCAAGTCAAGGAGTCATATAAGGATTTCATTCCATTTTCGATGTTATATTCTTAACAGAATCAACAACACAACTTAAAAAGAACACAAAATAAACATAAATTAGAGGGGGGGGGGTGTTTCAAAGGGTCTAACCTGACATCAACACCAATATCATCATCCATGACAGCCATTTCTATACACAACAGTTGCAGCAAATTGATTCAACCCTAAAAGGGTATCAGATTTTATTCCTTTTAATTCTCAAAAATGGTGCAATTAAAATAAAAGGGTTTTAAAATCAAGAATGTTTAAATGTATTATTGAGAGATTGAAAATGGCTGAAAGTGAAAATCCCAACAAACAAAAAAACGAAAAAGATTTTTTTTATTAACAAAGTAAAGACCTATGTCTTCTAAAGCCTAAAGGGACAAAAAAGAAAAGGCGGAAAATTATCAGCGTTTACGAAATTTATACTTGTCTTAATTAAGTAATAACTAATATAAAAATAACTAAGTAATATAAAAGATTTAGTAATAAAAATTATGTCTAGAAATTTAAGTGTAATTTCAAATTACATTAATTTGTAAGATTTTTCGTTGCCATTTATGTGGCTTAATTTGATTAAGCTTACCGTTTAAGAAGAAGAAAATTATGGTCTTAAATGTGTCATATATACTATCGGAGTATATAAGGGCAGCTCGTTGCACTAAGCTCCTGCTATGTGCGGAGTCCGAAGAAGGGCCGGATCACAAGGGTTTGTGTGTATAAGATTTTTGAAATTTATGATTTTGAGCATTACCTAATGTTTGTGTGTCTATAAAAATTTGTGATAACGATAAAATTTCAAATGTGAGGTTAAATTAAATTGTTTTCAAATTTATGAAGTTATTAATGTTTCTGGAATGGACTAATAAGGAAATAGTGCGCACATAAAATAGAACAGAATGAATATTAAAAAAAAAGCGCATCGATGCACAGAACATTTTCACACATGGCTGGGCGAAAGATCGTACTCCGGGAGGATGTAATATAGGCAAATATATAGCATTACACAAATATCAACGACTGATTTCACGACGTGGAAACATAAAAATGCATAACTTAAGACCAAGAACATACTCCTTCCGTTCCATAATAAGTGGTTCTTTTAGCTTATGCACTCTTAAAAAAGTGTTCACTCCTAGAAAATTAGAAGTGTTTTTATTATCTTATCCCCAATTAAATATCTAGAAAAAAAGGTATTTAATGATTCTTGATTATATAAACAAGGATAGTTTTGGAAGAATATGATCAATTTCTTCTTAAAATTCTAAAACACCACTTATATTGGAATAAAATGAAAAGCCTAAAAATAACTTATTATGGAACGGTGACAGTATAATGGCTTCAAATGGGGAGACAAGTGTCATAATCTTAGAGATTACTAAGGTTGGCCAGTGGGCCAGATCAGCCTTGTCTCGATCCCCCCTAAAAAAATCGATGTCGGGGTTCGAACTCGGGATGGGACCTGGGCTCGTCCCGCCCGTCCCGATCCCGATAGGACCTGCCCCGCCCCGCCCCCGTCCCGTCCCGTCAGCCCCCTCCCCATTTGCAAAAATATTCGTTGCAATAACGACCAAATTTCAAATTTGACCGTTGTGCAATGCTTATAACAACCATTTTTTGCCCCCACCCCATAAACCCCCATACCTCCTTAATATTTATTTTTAACCCCTAAGTTAATATATTTACACTTTAACCCTATTTTTCAACTATAAATACCTCATTTTCCTCTTCATTTTTTTCTCACGAATCTTCCTACCATCTTTTTAATCTCTCAATTTATCTCTCTACAGTTCTACATTGCCTAGTAAATATTATATATTTTTTGCTCATTTATATCAAAGTTCAAAAATTGGGAGTGAAGTTGGCAACTAGCTTGAGGATTATCCATCGAACAAAGTTTTAATTTTCAACCTCGATTACACATCGACATTACGTCGTCGTTTGGTACCTTCGTTCCTTCTTTAAATTATTATTGTTACTTAATTTTAATTATCACACTTAATTTTATTTACTTTAATTATTTATTTGCATAATTATAATAGAACGCCTTGGACGCATGAGTAAGGGTAATGGTGCTTCTTCTAGTAGGGGTAATAAGGGTAAGAGTACTTCTTTTAGTAATTCTATTCCTAGTCCCGATGATTTGATTGATTTCACTCATATAGATGAAAATATTTTTTTTAATGATATACCATTAGATGATGATGATGTATATTCTGCATCTGAACCATACTTTAATTTTGATGATAATGTAGATGATACACCCACTAGTGCACCTCAACCTCAAACCAGACTGAGTCTCAACCTCAAACCAGACTGAGTCTCAGCCTCAAACTGAAACTAGAATGCCTCCTATCCCCCCTAGTATGAGTCGATGTCCCACACAACAAAAATTAAAATCAGCTGCATGAGATTTTTTTGATAAGGACAAAGAGAATCAAGTAGTTAGATGTAAAATTTATAAAAATGTTTATAAAATTAAAATCAGTAAAGGTCAAGGTGGGACGGGAGGTTTATTGAGACATGTACAAGGCGAGCACACAACTAGGTGAAATCAATACCAGGCTAAAAAATCTGGTGTGCCAGCTGAGTCGGGACAAGGTTCACATAGTATCCCCGACCAAGTACATGGTCAAATTAACCCGACGACGGGGGGATTTTTGCTCCTAAATATGATAAACACAAAGATAGGGAAAATATTACAAAATTAGTTGCGGTGGAGGATTTGCCTTTTGCATTTCCTTCATCTCCTGATTTTATTCATTACATTAGAGAAATGTATAATCCTTCTTTTAACAATTTTCCTAGATCAACTGTTAGAAGTGACGTTTTTAAATTTGCACATGAATATCAACCGTATTTACGTTATGCATTATATCATTTTAATGGCAAAGTGGCTATCACTTCTGATATAGGCCGTAGTACTAACGGTAATGATTATTTAACTGTAACATGTCATTGGATAGATCAAAATTGGTCTATGCAAAAATGTATTTTAACATATAGATATATTGATGATAGGCACACAGGAACTTTTATTGCATAAAATATTCATGAAATTTGTGATTATTATGGAATAATTGATAAAATTATGACTATTACATTAGATAATGCTACTTCTAATGATTATGCTATAAGACTTTTAAAAGTTCGATTAACTTCATCTTTTCCTGATCATTTTCGTATAAGATGTGCGTGTCATATTTATAACTTAGTTGTAAAGGATGACCTAAAACTTTTTGAAAACATTCTTGATAAATACAATTTGCTATAAACTTTAATTTTAAAGGTAATAAAATACAAAAGACGCAAAGAATATAAAAAAAACTTGCCACAATTGTGGATTACCTTTTAGAAAAATCCTGAAGAAGTAGCGACTAAGTGAAATTCTCTATCTGAACAAGTACTTGTTGCTTACGATTATAGAAGACCTATAACTTTATTATTTAACGTCCATAATAAAAATCCAAGGATATGCTTGTAGATAATGATTGAGAACTTTTTTTAGAACTTATTGAATTTTTAGAGAAATTTTTTCAAGCTACTAAAGAATTTTCTGGTATTTATTATCCTATTATTTCAGCTATGTTATTTTTTATAGCTCTAATATTTTTGTTACTTAATGAATATATGGAAAAACAAACTTATAAGGCATCTATTGAAAAAATGTTTATAAAATTTAAAAAATATTTTTTTCCTATTCCCACTATTTATGTTATTGGTGATGTATTAAATCCAACTATTAAAGTAGATGATTGTAAAACAGTTGTTGAAACGATTTATGATTGTATAGAAGTACTTCCAACAGACCTAACTGAAAAATCAACTAATGACCCAACTAAAGAAGAAGTTATATCTAGCATACACAATGAATGCAAAAAAAATATATGTATTACTAACAAGAAAATGCAAATAATCAACCGACTTCGGTACCATCTTCTTCTACTTCACTGCAACCTAATAAAGATATGCGGTTTCTGCTGCTAGTATTCAAGATCTTAGAAATAGAATGTTTAGTGGTTCAACTTCTTCACAAGTTAGCGAATTTGATGTTTATGTTTTGCAAGGTGTTGTACCGTACGAATTAATTGTCAATGATGAAGGACATGAAGACTTGCTGAAATACTGGAGGGACAATAAGAAGACATTTCCGACACTAGCAAAGATGACCCGAGATGTGTTGAACATTCAAGCGTCATCAACAGCGTGTGAAAGCATTTTTTCTGCGAGAAGATTTCAAATAGGAGAACACAAACATTCATTGGCGGGAGACGCATTGGAGATTGCAGTTCTATTCAGAGATTGGATTTGAGCGAAGCGTAGAAGGTAAGGTCAACCGGAGATCAACGAAGAAGAAGACTACAACTACAACGAAATCTTGTCCGAGGGAACAGGAAGCGACGTTGAATAATTTGACCAACAATTTCCAATTCCAACCGAAAATCCTCAAGACATTGTGAGGAAATTAGAAAAAGTATGGTTAACTATATAATTGTTTTAATTGCAATTTTACTATGTGATTTGCAACTTTTGAACAAAACCACAAAGTTGCAATTTTGAAATGTATTACAAAAAATCATATTTCTATTAAATAATATAAGAGGCACAAAAATAGCATTGAGATATTTTTATAAACTATCTTGTTCAATTATTGAAGTGTTTATATATATATATATTTTTTAAATTAAGTGTCTAAAAAAAAATCAAACTCCCCCTAAAAAAAAATCAAACTCCCCCCGCCGGAGCCTACCGACCCGTCCCCCAACACCGATCCCCTTTTTCGGTGAGGTGTGGGACGAGATATTTGCATGTTCCGCTAATCCCGCCGGAGCCCTTCCCCGGTGGAGACCGGCCCCGGACCGGCCAACTGGCCAACCCATAGAGATTACAATCGTGTTGGTTTCTTAGAACTTTCAAAGAGAACAAAAAATGAAGCTTTGAAACTTGGTGAATATGTCCACATTCAATGAATTCGTGAATGCATCCTGATTCAATGAATGTGCATGCACACAACGTGGACTTAAGACTAGAGTTCACGGGCTATTAATTTTTTTCCTTTTATTTATTTGAAGTTACTCCCTCTGTCCATAATAAATTGTGTTTTTAATTTATGCATATCCCTTAAAAATTTATTTACAAGATAGTTAATTAAATTTTGATAATCAGTTCATTTTCTTTTTAATTTACAATATAGCCAATTTGTGTATTCTTTCCGTTTTTCGTGAGACATTTTAACTCTTAAGTAAGCTTTTAACTCTTAGTTTATTATGTATCTGTTATATTATTTTTCATGTCTGACATACTCGATACATCAGTCGTACTGACGTTCCTTTTGTCGGGGGACGCTGCGTTTCATACCCGCAGGTTCACGTAGGCAAGGCGACGACCCGCATTAGTAGGTTGCTGATTCAACGCGATATTAGAACACTCCCCTTATTTTGGAGTGTCGGTCTAATCTCGATACAATATATTTTTGCATGTACATATGGGTATGGCGGGGCCCTGTCCCGACCTTTTGATATTACGTACTCTTTTAGAGGCTTATAGGCAGATGTCTTGTGTGTAGTAGTCATGTATGGCCTTGTCGGCCTTGGTATGTATATATATACAAGTTGGGCTTTCTGGTTAATATTTTACATAGTTACTTTCCAGTTTATAGTTTCTATGTGTCAGCAGGGTACTAGGTGACGACCTTTGTGGCCGTGTTTAATTATGATTTAATGTTGATTGTATGGGTAGTGGTACTCGGCAGGTGAGGTCCGGGTTCCCGTCATGGCCTTCCGGTTTGGGTCGTGACAGAAAAATCCTTGGTATGGAGCGCCTTCCCCCAAATGGGGCCATACACGATGCGAATACTGATATAATCGGGCTCCAATAAGGATATCGAACACCGGGTGGGAAATAAAAAAAAAGATTACACCTAAACACTGCTTTACTATTGATCGTAATTTCTTTTTGATCTATTGTCTGATTTGGATGAGAGAAAAGAAAATAAGAGGTCAAATTATTTTCTCTTGGATCCACATACAATATTGGACAGGGCAGTCAAAATGAAACAACATGAACATTGAGGATTCATGAAACCGATTTCAACTTATTTGAGATTGAAATGTTATTGTTACATTGTATAATCCTCATATACTAAATTTTAATGTGAAAAGTGTTTAAGTCTCACATTGATTCAAGGAATGTGTTGTTGTTTCCTTATATGATTTTGGGCAACATATCATGAACTAATTTTTGAGATTGAGTTAAACCCAAAGATCATATCTTCACATTGCATCAGCGTCAGACTCATCGATCCATGTTGTTGTGTTTGTCAATGTTGAACCCGTAATCCACGCTCTAGTTGAGTCCTCAGTGTGTGACGAAGTGTTAATAAGGCCCTCATCGGGTGAGAGAATGGGTTGTAGTACGGTCATGGGTGATTCTCCTAATCATGAGCTAGCTTTTGAACTGATCATGAGCTAGCTTTTGAACTGATCATGAGCTAGCTTTTGAGGTTGAATTAGACTCAAGATGATATTTCACAAAAAAAAAGAATTGAAAAGAAAAAGAAACATACAATTTTCCATTCGATTCCACTTTTTTTCTATTTTCAGAATCATACAAAAAAGAAAATGACATTCAATTTCTCTTTATACAAAAGTTGTAGAGCTGGTGAGGTCTATTTGAAAGCTATGAGAGGAATCACACGAAAGTGAGCAAGAAAAACATGTGAGAGGAATCACACGGAAAATCATAGCTTTTGCCGTATAGCAAAGAAATCCTTACCGTGACCAAGGTAAAGGAAAAAATGATAGTGCATTCTGCACATATTGTTAGAGATCCGGACCCGTTGTCGAACATATGTTTTCGATTTATTGATTATTCGAATTGGTGGTCAGAAAATAAAAAAAGAGATGAGAAAACTGAAGGAAAAAGACGAGGACAACAACAACAACAGATGGGTGGACCGGGATCCGATTGTGGAAAAGGCAACTACCGGGCTAACACAGTGGTTGTCAAAGAAGAAACTCAGGCTGAGACAGGATCGGTGGACTCATGTGGCACATGACTTCACAATTTGAGCGATGAGATCTAGAAGACTGTGATTCACATATTGAATTTCCAGAGAATAAATCTGAATGAGAAGATGGATAGTAAGACCGAAAACGCATCCTAAATCATAAACTTTGGAGCTACCAACCACGTGACAGGTAATCCAAAAGAACTGAGCAATAAGCGAGACATTACTAAGTGTCCGATTGGTCTTTCAGACGGAAGTAGCTCGGTGGCTACAAAAGAAGGAACAACCAGGCTGAATGACAGGATATGGTTGAAAAATGTTCTTTATGTTCCGGATTTGACATGCAATTTAATATCTGTATCACAACCAGATGATTATTTAGATTATGATATGATATTTAATAGAATTATATGTGCTATACAGGACTCCACCACGAGAAAGTTGATTGGAAAGGGTAAACGTCGAGGTGGACTTTACTATTTTTGGAATGTGTCGCTGATACGGGCTATGAAGGCAGAGGCAGTTGATTGGTTCGATCTTTGGCACAAACGGTTGGGTCATCCTTCAGCACAAGTAACAAAGTCTATTACAACATTAGGCTTAAAGGAGAGTGGTGATAGATTGGATAGAGAATGTGATGTATGCCAACGAGAAAAGCAAACGAGAAGTGTTTTACCTTTAAGTGATAATATTGCTTCGAATACTTTTGAGATGATCCATTGAGATTTATGGGGACCATATAGAACCCTTCCTATTGTGGTGCTTCATATTTTTTTACTATTATGGATGATCGTTCATGAGCCGTGTGGATCTTTCTCTTAGTTGATAAGAAAAAAGTGCCCTAAACCTTGAACAATTTCTTCGCTCTTGTGGAGAGGTAATTCGGAAAAAGGGTGAAGATAGTTATAAGTGATAACGGAATTGAGTTCACGTGTATGAAGACTTACTTATTCGAACATGAAATTCTATTTTAAACATCTTTCACAGGGACACCTCAACAGAGTGAAAGATTCGACAGAAAACACCATCATGTTCTTAATATGGCACGAGCATTGAGATTTTAGGGCCATCTTTGGATTAATTATGGGGAAAATGTATTTTGACTGCGGGGTATTTGATCAATAGAACACCGTCTTCAATTTTGAATGAAAAAATCTCCTATGAAATTTTGCACGAGAATGCGCCCCGGTATGACCACTTAAGAGTTATAGGATCAATATGCTACGCACACACAAAGGGAAGAACGATGGACAAGTTTGAGAGCCAACGTCGTAGGTGTGTCTTCTTGGAATACCCATATAGAAAGAAGGATTGAAGATTGTATGACTTAGAGAACGACGAATATTTGATCTCAAGAGATGTAGATTTCTACGAGACTAAGTTCCCATTCGATATAAGATCGGGCAACTTAACCGACAACATAGAAGTAATACTGAATGAAGGAAAATATCCGGAACAAAGTTGTGTTAACGAGGACGAACGGAGGCAGGAATAAACCAACACAACTTCGAAGAAGACATGACTGATAATATAAGTAAAAACAAAACTCAAATAGACGGAGCATAGACACCGGATACTGAACCTACAGATCCGCATGATTTAAACCAGACAAAGGCCGGTCTGGATATAGATAACATGGAGGAAGTACAACTGTAAGGTATCCATACCAATAAAATACACCCTGACAAAAAACTGAGTCGAGGTTAACATCAAAAGTATGAATCAATCCGGCTACGCGACTACGTCACTGAACCTTTTCGGGAAAAAGTCCATCAGCTCATCCGCTCGATCCTCAGCAATCCTCTGGTGCACCTTATCCTTTAGCTAACTATATATCATGTGATAATTTTTCCTCGCAACATCAAAGGTTCCTTGTAGCAATTACCACTGGAACCGAACCAAAAACCTTTTCGAAGGTAATGAAAAAAGAATATTGGAAAGTAGTCATGCGGCAAGAGATTCAAGCGTTGGAGGATAATGGAACATGGATACTAGAAACTTTGCCACCGGATAAGAAAGCACTCGGATGTAGATGGGTGTACAAAATCAAGTACAACTCCGACGGCACAATCGAGCGATATAAAACTCTTTTGGTCATCTTTGGAAATAAACAGGGGAAGGAATTGCCTACAACAGAACTTTTGCTTTGGTTGCTAAGGTAGTAATTGTTCGGACCTTCCTGACTGTTGCGGCTACGCGAAATTGGGAGTTTCATCATATGGATATACATAATGCTTTCTTACACTGCGAGCTTACGGAGGAAGTTTATATGAAATTACCACTGGGATTTCATATTTCTAATCCGGAATAAGTATGTCGACTCCGAAAATATTTGTATGGTTTGAATCAAGCTCCAAGGTGTTAGTTTATGAAACTGTCAAGTGCTTTGATGAAATATGTGTTCAAACAGTCGTACTCTTATTATTCTCTATTCACTATGCACCGAGGAGGTATGCAACTTAATATCTTAATCTATGTGGATGACTTGATTATCTTTGGAAACGACCATGGTCCTATTGAACAATTCAAAGACTATCTTCGCACCTGTTTTCACATGAACGATTTGGGCCTTCTGAAGTACTTTCTGGGAGTTGAAGTTGCACGTGGATCAATTGGGTTATTTCTCTATCAGCGAAAATATGCCTTGGATATAATCTCTGCGTCTGGTTTACTGGGAGCTAAATTGATCAATACTCATATGGAATAGAATCATGGATTGACATTGGCCAAAATAGCTACTTTAGGAGATCTGAAACCATACCAGCGTCTGGTCTGTAGAATAATATACATCAGTTTCACGAGAACCTGAGTTATCGTATTGCGTGCATATTCTGTCCTAATTCATGTAGCAACCAAAGGAAGCACACTGTAATGCGGCTCTCCGTGTGGTGCAATACTTGAAGAAGAACCCAGGACAAGGCATTGTGATGAGAAAATATTGTGATCTCCAGTTGTATGGATGATGTGATTTAGAATGGGTCAGATGTCTGTTGACTCGAAAATCACTTACCGATTGGTTTATATCACTCGAGAATTCACCCGCATCATGGAAAATCAAGAAGCAACACATTGGCTTTCGCTCGTCAGCAGAGGCGGAATATCGATCAATGAAAATGACAGCCTGCGAGTTGAAATGGTTAAATGGAACTTTACTTAGTTTGGGTGTTGAACATAAATCTCCGGTGAACATATATTGTGATAGTCAAGCAACACTGTATATTGCGCGAAATACGGTATTTCATGAACGGACTAAACACATTGAAGTCAACTGTCACTTTGTTTGGGACGTGCTCCAATCCGGAATAATACTTATTAGTCATGTGTCAACCAATGAGCAATTGGCCGATGTGTTTACAAAGACTTTGGACAAATCGCATCATGAATATTACTTGGCAAGTTGGGCATTCGAGACCCTCATGCTCCAACTTGAGAGGGTATTAGAATATGTTAGGTCTAGTTACAGTAATATAAGATCTGATAATTATGGTAATATATGATTTGTAGTCATATTAGAATAGGGTTACCCTTTACCCTATTAGACTAGGAAAATGAAGATCTTACCTCTATATAAGGAGGTCATTATGATGAATGAAAAGTAGAAAGAATTCTCCCATTATTCTTGTCTCTCTAAATTCTCGTCTCTGTCTCAATTTTAATATATATATATATATATATATAATAATAATTTTAACACTATATATACAGTATAATTTTTCGACGAAGGGAGGGACACCCTTGCTCTGTCCCTAGATTTACATATACAATTGGACAGAGACATATTTAAATGAAACAACATGAACAATGATGATTCATATAACTGATCCCAACTTGTTTGGAACTGAAGCGTAGTTGTTATGTTGTATATATCCACACGCATATACTAAATTTCAATGTGAAAATAAATAACTAAAAAAGAAAAACATAACAATTTACCTTCATTTCCACCTCTTTTTCTTTCAACATCATACAAAAACTATAGGGATGGTAATTTATTCAATGACAAAGCCAACAACAACCATTTTACCTTGACTTAACAATTTCTTCTTTCATGGCAAGTGAAAGAGCATTTAAACAACAACCACTTTCTACTACTACACCAGGCATTGCAACAGCTCTACTCCCCACAAAACTTCCTTCACCTATTCTAACTTTTCCAAATTTCACTACCCCTTCACCTTCATATATATGTCCAAATAACAATGCGTCTTTGCCTACACATCCACCTCTTTCAATCTCTACCATTTCAGGATTCAACAAAACTCCATTGCTATCTACATAAACCCCTTGACTTAACTCAACTTCTGATCCCATGAGTTTCATCCAAATGACAAACAAGAATGATCCTGTTGTCATTTCCATGAAATATTCACTAACAAGTGTCCTAAATGCTTGCCATAATGTTTCCATTAACAGCCCTTTGCTCCATATGAGTGCCTTTCCTCCATCTTTCTTCTTTGTAGTGAAAAATAGTTTTGCCAACACACAAGCCAATGCTGCTAGTAGCCCTGAGGATATCCAAAAGAAAGGAAAAAACCAGTATAGTGGATGCTTTGTTGTTAAAAACATTAGCCAATTTAGAGGACCATGAATTGAATATGCCAAGAAAAAGTATGGCAAGAATGTTTGGAGTAGTGGCTGAGCAAAAGTGGACCAAGAAGTTTGATACCATGTTCTTGATAGAGCTACTTCTTGATGACTAATTTCTTGTTTCACTTGTAGTGCTGATGCAATAGGAGAACCAGAGAGATCAACTTTCACATCTGATTGTTCTATGAAGTTCTTCCAGACTTCTGGAAGTGGTTCACCATTTCTCAAATGTTGGCAGATTTCATAGATCAAGGAACGACCGTGATCGATGGATGCACTCTGAGAGGCTGATGTTGCCTTCACAACATCAATCTCGTGGCATCGACGAAAGGGGTTGAATTCCAGCTTCTCTGATTGTTCCTTGGTGAGGTTCTGATCAAGAATGATTTCTCCAACATCAACATATGGGAATTCAGATTCGTCCCATGGCCTAGTACAGTCAAGTGCAACATCTTTCGTTGCTTCATCCTTAGGCACAGGCCTGAATTGTAGTTGGAAAATGTAGTGAACGCCACCTGGCGAGCTTACCCTTTTCTTGAAATCATCAGCAAGGAAAAGTAACGGGCGCGTGTCGTTATCTTTCCTCGGAATTGCACCTGTTTCTGGAGGAAGTATTCCAATAGGCTCAACTTTACCAGAATCCTCACTTATGTTTTCAACACAAGGCCTTAACTTGAACTTCACATACATTTCTTGTCCATCTGTGAACCTGAAAAGCCTGCATATATTTGAGTAATAATGCATCTCTGTATATGAGTTCGAATCACGTAGTGATGTCCATACTGCATCGCGAACATGTGGGACGCGTGTCACGTGCTCTTCCCTTGCTGCTAAGCCACAAACAAGCCATGTCGCGAAATCAGAGATAGTCCGAGCATAAAATGCTTCTCCTGTTTTCAATGTCAAATCTAGAATTGGTTTTTCATCATCAGAGAGTATTCTCAAAGCAGCACCACGAGCATCGAGCCTTGCATCATCATCAGCGCTCAAGCTGTTGCTGTGCCGGACTATGACAGGAAAAGATTTGCCAGATTGAAAGATTTCATGGTCTGGAAATCCTTTCATGTTTTCATTTATCTTTAGCACTCCTTTTCCACTAACACCAATTCTATGAAAGTATCTTGTTTTGACCTTGAGAGTTGTTGCAGCTAAATTTGCAGCTAGATTGCCAACTATCTTTTTGTATTTTGTATCCATCTCTTCTATCCTTTCATCCATGGCGTGCCGTGTGTTCTTTATCATGACCGGGTCTTGAGATCCAATGTAAACGCCACCACTATAAAGAACAGAATTCATTGGAGCAACTGAAAGTGCACCAAGAATAACATTTTCTTGGATAAGTGATCTTGGAAGTACAACACTTTGGCTCCCAACAACTGTATTGTCTTGTACCTCAATTATCCCACTTGTGAATCCGCTGGAGGAATAGAAACCGGTTATAATCCTGCTGAAGTCACCTAGATGGACACCATCACCTAGTGTTAAGAACTTCGGATCAGAAACTGCGTTGATGGCTCGGATAGAACAATGTTTTCCAACTTTTGCACCCAAGAGCCTTAAGTACATGCAGAAAGCTTCAGTACCAGAAAGTAGTTTAGCAAATCTGAGGTGGCAGGCAATGTTAACTCGATGTTTCAGCCATGTTCTTCGTGAATCATCTGTGTTTTTCGAGAGAAAATTGTTCACAATGATGGTGAGGAAGCTGAGAACCAAGCCATGAGTCAAGTAGGCAGTTGAAACTGAGATAGCAAAGATTATAGGACTTAAAGAGGTACTAGAAATTATGGTAATGTAACCAATGATAGTGAAAGGTAACCAGTGGAATGCTCCAGAGAGACAGAATAATGAGAAGTGTTGAAGAGATGGAGATTTTTGAGCTAACAGTATATACAAGAAATAAAGGATAGCTCCTGAGAGAGCGCTTATGAATCCGACAATGTAGATTCCCATCAAGTGATACATAGCTTGACTGACACCACCTTCTGTTTCTTTTGGCTGTTCAATGACCTGAAATCACAATAGAAATGCATTTCACTATGTTGAAAAGATATTCCAAATAATCTGTCTGGGAATAGATATAATAAGTTAGATGCAACCTGAAATCACAAACTACGACTCCCTTCGTTTCATTTAATGTGTCTTTGGTTTGACTAGGCAAGGAGTTTAAGAAAAGAAAGGAAGACTTTTGAATCTTATGATCTTAAACTAAAGATGTGTATAATGTACCAAATACCCTTCTTGTGGTCATAAATATTCCATGTCGGATGTTGGAGTGAAAAGGTTACTAAATATAGAAAGTGACATTCTTTTTTAAACGAACTAAAAAGGGAAAGTAAGACACATAATTTGTAACAGAGGGAGCACTAGTTTCTGTTTAGGGGCTAAACAAGAAAATATGAAGACCCTTTGTTTTTAAATAAAGTTAACAGGATACTGTTATAAACCATCAAAACAATTGAATAGTGATATTATTTAAGGTCATAAGAAGCTTAAAAATCAGATAAATTAACTTTTGAAATCAAAGTCCTCACCTTCTTACTGCTATTTGATTTTGAAATTGCCTTTCCTTCTGTCTTCTGTAATGATGCTACCTCAGTCCCTTCTCCCAAAACACTTCCTTTCTGGAGTACAGCATAAGGACCAACCGAGCAGTTTTTGCCAATTCTAACTGGAAGAAAATTCAAGATTCCATTCTTCACTTCATGGCCTTGAATTAAAGCTCCTTCTGCGATAACAGCTCCATCCCCTATCGAAACAAGTGCTGGATCGCTGATATCGATGGTATCCAATACGACCGATGATCCTATCCTTGCTCCGAATACTTGGAACCAGTATTTCAGAAATACTGTTCCTCTTAAATGCACTGCCATAACTTTAGATGAAATTTCTTGTGCCTTGTATAACGCCCACCATTTAACGAAATCCAATGACCAGATGGACACCTCCGGGGTCAGAGAATAATTTGGTTGAAGGACTAAATTTCCAAGAATACCGATGGATATGCACGTGGTAGATATGCATAGAAGCCAAGCTAATGGTGCAAACACTAAGGAAATTGCATAACCAGTCCAAGGAAATGACGTCATCAGAAAAGGACTTGCCAAAATCAAGTTATTATAGACAGATATTGATGAATATGCAGGAAGGACCAGCATGAAAATGGCATAGACGAGAGCAAAAAGTTGTAATAGCATGATACCGAATCGATGAGACAGGGAAACTTCTTCAGCCAACAACTTACAAGAATCGTCCTCTGAGTAGTCTGGAAGATAAGAAGGATTTTCTGTACCTTGAGGTCGAGATTTCATGACCAAATCCTCCGTGAATCTTGCCAAGTCATCGATACAAGTTGCTGTAAAGATATCGATTGCACTAACTTGAACTCCAAGAAAATCTGAAAGCTTTTGAGCTGCCCTTACTACACCAATAGAATCAATACCATAAGATACTAAGCTTTCAGTTGTAGTAATCTTGCTGATAGAGATTCCTGTCTGCTCCGATACAATTCTCTGTAGGAACTCGACTATTTCTGTTTTATTCAGTCTTGGAGTTGGTGAAAGGGATGTTTTATTCAAATGTGTCCTTGGTGTATTTCCCTCCCTGCATGAACCTGTGGTGAAAGATCTAAGAAGCTTCCGCTTCAACGAAATTTGATCAGGTACCACATCTAGTGTTCCATCAATGAATTGTTTCAAGCACTCAAATCTCTTTATCTTTCCGGATGTTGTTTTGCTGATAGTTCTAGGCTTGATCAGCTTAACAGAAGCCAAAGTGACACCATGTTCTTCAGCAACTTTCGCCTTTACTTCGTCAGCAACATCTTTGCTGACGGATTTACCATCTCTTACTTCTGCAATGACAACTAAGCCAACCTGATCAGAGTGATCAGGTATTGACATTCCTTTGCTGGATAAGGTCTCCTCTGGAACTCCAATAACAGCACAACAACCTGGGCGGAGGATTTCAGATGAACTTTCGACAGTCTTTTCTATGTCTGATGGGTAAATATTTCTTCCAGCAACTATAATAAGGTCCTTGATTCTTCCAGTTATAAACAAATTCCCATCAATAATCCTTCCAAGGTCTCCAGTTCTTGTGTATACCTGTTAAGAATAATTCAAAGTTGTAGGAATTCAAAATTGGTTAGGATTTTGGTAGTTTAATGTATGTCTAAATAGGATTTATAGTCAGAACTATATAGGAATAGGTTATTCAGGTTTTAGTCAGAGTAGGTTTCGTACTATTATAAATAGAGATGCTACTAGTTATTTTCTAGTGTGGATAATTGCAGAGAGCACTCATCTTAGCTTCTTTATTCTTGTATTATTATTATTTTCAAATCTGTTTTGTAAAACGTTTTCTTGAGCTGAGGGTATATCGGAAACAACCTCTCTACCCCACTAAGGCAGGGTAAGGTCTGTGTACATACAACCCTCCCCAGACCCCACTAAGGCAGGGTAAGGTCTGTGTACATACAACCCTCCCCAGACCCCACTTGTGGGATCACATCACACTAGTTATGTTGTTGTATTCAAAGATTTATTGAGTTTATGAGTAAATTATTTCCCTTCAATACCTTTTCAGAACGCAAATCGAGCTTGTTTCTGAAAGTTTTCTCACTCAGTTCCTCCCTGCCCCAGTATCCAATGCCTGCACTAGGACTGCTGATCCATATTTCTCCTTCCCTTCCGGATTCCTCGTGCCCCTCGCCACTTTCCGGATCAACTATTTTGATACCAATGTCCTCCTCATTTTGATTCACATAGCCACAACAGACTCTTCCTTGCCAATCCACCAAGATTGGTCTTCCTTCTCCATAAGCACAGCTTACAAACACACAGTTTTCCGCCAATCCGTAACCAGGAGCCATCACTCTCTGGGAAAGACCGAAAGGTCTCGTGAACTCAATAAACTTCTTGAGAGTTTTCTGCCTTACTGGTTCAGCAGCAACCATTAGAAACTTAAGTGATGAAAGATCGTACTTCCATTCCTTCTCTTTGTTAGCCTCTAACCTCCGGATAACGAGCTCAAATGCAAAGTTTGGGCCAGCACTGTGAGTTGCTTTGTGTGTGCTCATCGTCTCGAGCCACATGAGAGGGTTCCTGATGAATGTCATTGGAGAAAACAAAATTGCTGTTCCTCCACTTACTAGAGCTGTGAAAAGACCACCGATAAGTCCCATATCATGGTACTGAGGAAGCCAGCTTATTAGTACTGTGTTTGATGTGCTTTTGTATACTTTTCGCATTAACTTTACGTTGTGGATTAATCCACCATGAGTTATCATAACTCCTTTAGCATCTCCTGTTGATCCTGACGTAAATTGTAGAAAGCATACATTGTCTGGTCGGGGCTCAAACTTGTCAAACCTATTAGAATTCAGTTCTTTGGCATTCTTAACCCAAGAGTCTGTATGTATCCATGGAAGATTAGGCCAGCGAGTGGAGTTTGTTCCATTTTTACGGCTCAGTGATAATAGATTCTTCACGGAGCCTGCTCGAACAGCTGCATGATAACCAGAAGTTGACAAAATAGCCACCGCTTTGCATGATTTAGCAATGTTTTCAATCTTGAGTAGCGCTTGTCCTCCTCTTTGCATTGGATCTGATGGAAGTACCGGGACAGGAAATACTCCAGCTCTTAAGCACCCAAAGAAGGCATCGATAAAATCAAGCCCCGGGACATAAACTAGGAGAACTCTCTCACCTTGCTTCATAATCGGTTTTTGACTAGACAACAGCTTGTGTGCAATACAAGAAGCATTAGCATTAAGTTCTTCGTAAGTCCTTTCGTTAACTACTTGTCCTTCTTCACTAATCCATTTGTACAATGTCTTCTTGCAGGTGATACTATGAGTGGCCCAGTGCTTCAAATAACCATCAAGACTAGACAATTCTGGGAATTCCACTTGCCGGGATTCTTTAATAGCTTTGGGATTCTTATCCAAGCAATCAGATAAGAGCGGAAATAGTCTCTGCAAAATCAATGATTTTGATTTGAATTATTCACATCTCACAATTCAGCTTTCCTTAAAATGCAACTTAAACTGAAGTACCAGTCTTTTTCTGTTTCGAGTACCTTAACATAAGGAAATCCTGGTTGTGGATCAGTATTTGCAAAGTGCTTGGAGATTAAGGCCATCGAATAGGATGAATTTCTTTCAGTGAGCTCAAATGCCATTAATCCGCCGACATAATAAGTGTTTTTCTGACCTTGTAGCTGGTTTTCTATTTTGTCATAGAATCCCTCCTTCATATCTGAGTTCAGGTACCAAAGAAAGTTAGTTACACCTAATTTAGAGTTAATTTTCGACAGGAAGGACATATGTTTTAGCTATGTTGCTCGGACTCCTCAAAAGTTTCCGCCGGGTGTCGGATACTCCAAAAGTAGTTCATATTTGGAGTATCCAACACGGGTGTGACAACATTTTTGGAGAGTCCGGCAACATAGGGTTTAAGTGATAAGCTTTATATACCTTGGCTATTTACATGAGGAAAATACTTGAATCGTCGTTGAAGGACTACCATTTCAACTTCTCCCCCAATCCTTTTGACAGCATCAATTGCGAGCTGTAAAACTGTTGAACCCTCGACATTGGCTGAGTTTCCATAAGACCAGAACAAGAAGACGTTTGTATTGGAATAGAATCTCTGCATGGCAACTGGATTTCCTATTGTTGCAGGGTCATTCATAAATTCCTCAAAGTAATAAAATCCAACTGGCATGTGTTCTAGTCCTTTAATCTTCAGAACCGTCGTGTAATAGTCGATGGTCTGCACTTTACTGAACAACTCCTTTTCAAGTTCACTTAAGTCCAGTACTTCATTTTCAGGATCTGTTATATCAAAACTAACATTAGCGTCAAACTAATAATTTGTTTGGTCAACCTTCCAAAATCGGATTATTTTGAAAAGTGCTTCTCGTACAAGTACTTTTGAAGAGTAGTTGTTTGTGTTTGGTTAATCAATTTGAAAAGTACTTTTGCTAATATTAGAGCAGCAATTTGCGCTCGGCCAAGGTTCCAAAATTGCTTCCGGCGAAAAGCTACTTTTTTCAACATTTGAAAAAACAGTTTCTGCTACTACTCAAAAACACAATTTTTTTTCCTAAAAGCTTGGCCAAACAGGGAAAAACTCAAGCATGAATGAGGCGGCATATCTTGATTTATAGACTTATCATACCTGCTGAAATGGAATTAGATGGTGATCTATAAGTCCTTTTACTCCTAAAAGGAAATGCCCCAGATAATATGACTTTATCAAACTTCATACTTTCAAAATAACCACTGCTGTTTTTTACATCAATTTCGATGCCTGTACTGTCGCGTCTGACTGAAAGCACTTCCGTTTGGCACATGACGGTTATTGGCAAAGATTCACTAACTTTCTTCCACAAGCTCGTGTATCCGTCTATGAAACGTCGAATTCTCCCAGCCATAGACGTTCGAGTGAACTCGTGAATATACGCGTAAGGCATGTCTTGAACAAATCCATATCCAGAAGCAGTGTACCCGTATGCAACAGATTTTGGAACGGACTTGAATCCACGGCTTTCAAGAAATTCAGGTGTCATATCAGAAGCAAGATCACTCACAGCATGAATGCCAATTCTACCTGAATCCTTTGCTTTGTCCTGTAAATAAAATGTTAAGTCAGACCTATAAATCTATAACAGTCTTCCTCTATAACAACATTTCACTATAACGGCCAAGTTTGTTTCTGTAATCGATTTTTCATGTTATGCTATATGTTCTCTATAATAGCATTTCGCTATAGCAATAAAAAAATATCCACAAAAACGACGTTGTTACAAAGAGCTTTAGATGTAGCTCAAACAAGCTGAACTATGAATTATTATGGTTCTTTTTTTTATTTATTTCAAGTGAATTATTGTACATGACATAGACTGACCTGGAGTTCCAATGTCAGTGATATAACAGACACATAATCATCTGCAACCTTTATGTCCTGATAATTCCCTGTTTGGCTATCAATTAATGCAAGTTTGTGTGAGTCTAATTCTACAAGCTCACTTCCTGTTTCCTTTGCCAAATGGAAGATTGTTGGAGCACTATTTGCTGCAAGGACTTGACCTCCAAGATCATAAATTCTTCCTGTTAACACAAAAAAATGTGTTACACTTATCACACAACCTCAAACTAAAACAATCTACATACAAAACACGTTTAAGCTGGATACATTGATAGTATAAAGAATTTTTATACTAGTAGTGCAATTTAACCAACTATAGCAGTTCACTACTTTCTTTTACACTGTTAGTGCTCACAGGACATAAACTAAATACGACATTGTGTATACCTTCAAGATCATAAATGTTTCCTGCAACATACAAAATGTTTTACGTATAACGGAACCTCGAACTAAAAAAACCTACATATCAAACGAGTTTAAATTATATACTAAGAATTTTTACACTACTAGTGCAATTTAACCGGCTATAGCAAGTAGTTGCTCTAATTTCCATTGTCAGTGCACAAAACATAGACTCTATATACGACGTTTTTGCATACCTTCAACATCAACAGATTCACACATGCCACCGACCGAGTGATGTTTTTCGATGATTGTGACATTGTTGTAGCCAAGATTACATAGTGCATAAGCAGCTGATATGCCACTTGGACCTGCTCCAACTATAGCTATTCTTGTGTTCACTGGAAAACATGGATGTATCTTTGAGAATTTATCTTCAATGGATTTTTGAGCATCCATTGCACTTTTTCACCTTCTGCTGATACAAAATACCAAGAATTTTAGCCTCCAACTTCAACTTCCATTATGGTCCAAAGTGTCTAATGAAAACTAAAGGAATTCAAGAAGATGTAAATCTTGAACTGTGATGATCAAAGTGAGAAAGAATACAAGCCTGCCAGCTTATTATTTATTTTAAGTTGTGAAAATGACCAAAAAAACCCTGAACTATTCGTAATAGAACAACTTTCCCCTCCGTTTCAATTTTGGCACAAAAATGCCCTCGCCGTTAGTCAAGTAGCTCAAAAATACCCCTCCCGCTAACCATCCCTCCAGTTAAAGGGAAAAAGGGTCAACTTTGCCCTTGAACTAAACTGGTTATAACTTTTACATTGTCAGTGCACAAATCGTAAACTCTACCTATATACTAAGAATTCTAGCCTCCATTCAACTTCCATTATAGTCCAAGTGTCTAATGAAAAAAATATATATTCAAGAAGATGTAATCTTGAATTTTAATGATCAAAGTGAGAAAGAAAAATAAGTTAATGGGAACAGAATAGACTAAGCCTGCCTTGCATGTTATTATTTTAAGTTTTTAACGGTATTCCCTCCGTTCCATAATTAGTGGTGTTTTTAGTTTATGTACCCTTTAAGAAATTGTTTACTTCTAGAAAATTATAAGTGTTTTTACTAACTTACCTCTAATTAATGCCTAGAAAAGAAAAGCTACTTAATGATCTTGATTATGTAAATAAGGGTAATTCTGAAAGAATAAGGTTAATTTCTTCTTAAAATCTTAAAACACCACATATTTTGAAACAAAATGAAAAGTCTAATTGAACCGAGGGAGTAAATAATTTGCTGGACATTTCTATAAATAGAACTACATATGGAAAAAGAATAGAACAGAACTTGTTGATATAAAAAACATTTAATTGATGAAAACAATGGTCATAATCATTTTTCATCTGGCTGTACATGCCAATATAAAAAAATCTAAAAAAATAAAAGAAACAAATAGAAAAGTCTGTTCTCAAATTTACAATGTTCAAAAACAGAATCAACATAATATTCCTCTGTTTGTCACTTGCTCTAATATGTTATTTGGTTTTATTTTTATTTAAAAATTCCGTACAAAGGGCTTTAATGTGAAAATCATTTATGTTCCTCCGTGGTTTCCACGTGGAAATATTTGCATACTCCATTCATTAGTAACCTATTTACAAATATCAATTTATATTAATTTTTTTTTTTACAAATATCTGTGTATTTAACTTGATTTAGCAAGTATACCTATTATTTATTTATTATTACAAAAAAAATCTATTTTATTTTCCATTTATTAATTCCATCTTTTATGGACAATATAAAAATTTGTGACTTTAACAACTATTTAGAAATATAATTAAGTAAACTAAAGTGTGCTCTATCTAACATCGTAACTTTTAAATGAGATAGTTACACACTTAATGAACATGTATCAGAACCGACGGAGGTTCTAAATTCAAGTCACACTAACCAACCAATATTAAGAAAAATATCCCCGTAGCTCATGAAACAAAATCAACTCATGTGAGGAGATAATCAAATACTTCAACTAGGGAGAACACACCTCAAGTTTTAGCTACGAGAAACTTTGTTGCTACCGAAACAAGGTGAGTTCTGTGATGCGATCAACAGCTGATATTAGAAGTCAGTTATTGTCATCGTAATATGTGACATACATCATCCAATAAAATCTTCCTCTGTGCTTTCTCATTTTGTTTTACCTATGTCATTTTAAGTGATGATATATATATATAAAAAAAAATGAAGATCAACATGCACATGAGCGGACCTAGTGCCTAATTGGTTACGAAAAAATAATTGAAAAACAAGTACTACTAATAACCACTCAATAACCACTTAAACAAGAAATCTCCAAATTTCTTAATCGTAACACTGATCATATCATTATGCATGTGAAGAGTAAGTAGAAAATTAAGCAACAAGAACTATAGTTTAAAACCACTAGAAAATGAGCAATTAAAAAACCAAATCGTTGTGTCACTATAACAACTAAAGTGACATAATTGAGCATTTAATAAGCGCCAAATGGCCAAAAAGAAAAAAGAACCAAACCTTAATTTGACAACTTTTAATTCAACTGCTGAGGTGAGAGTATATAGGATTTAGAACACGAGAGAGATGCTCTTAATTTCAAAAAGGTAACAGACAAAGTGTATTTATAGTCATCAACTTTCCATAGTTAATTCCGATAATTAATTTTTGACTGTCATTTTTATTTATATACCATGAATATTCCAGCTTATGCCGCACTGTAACTTTGTGAAGTCCGTTTTAACACTGTGAATAGAGAAGGGAGAAGACAAAATTTGAGAGAGAAAACACAAACATTTTACTATGGTTAAATGATGAATCGATACTACCATTGTTCCCTACTATATGTCATTTAATTAAGATTTTGCACACCCCTTAAGATAAAAACGCTTAAATATGGCTCCCTAAATATCACACTTAATTTACGCTCCTCCACTAATTAAAAGTATGGGTAAATTTTGAAGAAGAAAAATGATATTAAATGCAGGGGCAAATCTAGAGGATTGGTTACAGGTTCACGGGAACCAAGTAGTTTTTACCATACTCTCTACATCTATTAGAATTCACTAAATATTTATAGATATTAAACTGTTGAAATTTACTAAATGTGAAAATAAGTATATTCCATTAATTTATGACTCGAACTATTGGGCCCGCACGTCGGAAACGTCGTTTCCACACACGTGCACACGTAGTGCCAAGTATCACAAATTTCATTAGTGAAAGAGATATTGGTACGTATGTAATACGTTTGAGACATAGAATTATGGACGGTTATTGGTCAAATGACAAAGTATTCCATGTTGGTAAATGAAGGAAGAAGAGTACAAAATGTAAAATGAAATGAGTTGGAAATCGCCGCGGAGTCGTGAAGGGCCGCGGCACCACATCATCGGAGCCACGGCGCCGCGCCTCCCGAGCGCAAATTGGCGCAAATTGGTTGGTCGGCCACCGGAGCCGCGGCGCTTCGGAGGCGAGAATCTTTGCGACGGGAAGTTGGAAAATCGACGTTTGGGCTGGTTTTGGAGCATTGATTCTCCATTACTTGCCATATGAATTCAACCATTATTTGGCTGAATGTAACACATCAATCAAGTGCAATTACATGGCTATTGAAGGTCATTAGTTGGCTAGTTGAGGGGTCTTCTCCTTACACTATAAATTGAGGCCTTTGGCTCAATTGAAAGTCACTACACTAAACACTTAGAAAATTCTCCAATTTTCTAATTTCATATTCTTCCTTTCTAGCAAAGTCACTATACTCAAAGTTCTTCAAGAGTAACACTTGAGTTTCCTTTGCTCACTTGTTAAAGCTGTTGTTGTATCTTGGGAGACTATTACTCAATACCGTAAAAGGAGATATACGGGGCAATCTTGTCTTAAAAAAAGAGTGTCATCACTCGACTCAGCGAATCACACAAGCAATCAGTTAAGTTCTTACTTTCCAGTTTATTGTAATATTTAGTTTATCATTTCTTGCTATTGTAATAGTTAATTACTTCCCGTTCCCTACAACAATTGTATCCCAACAATTTAAGACAAGATTTTGTTGTAAGTAACTAAGTTAGAAAGATGACTGGTATAAATCAAACTGCTTCTGATTCTGCTACTGTCGCTGCTCAAGGCAATACCTCTGCCTTCCCCACTGCTCAAGGCACTCCTAATGCCTTTTCGGTTGCTCAAGGCTCATCCAACGCCTTTGCTACCGCTCAAGGGAATGTTGTCGCTCCTCCACCCGCTGGATTTCACCATGAACGCCCTGAAAGGTTCATGAGGTCAAACTTTAAAAGATGGCAACAAAAGATGTTCTTCTATCTGACTGTTATGGGAATGACACGTTTCCTAACAGAAGATCCTCCACAAACTGGAGATGAAATGGACCCTTCGCCTTCTGAAACGGGTGAAGGGGGCCTAGATATCCATGTCATTAATGGCATGAAGATGGTTCTTGATGCATGGAGTCATAGTGATTTCATGTGTAAGAATTACATATCGAACTGCTTATTAGACCCTCTCTACACGGTGTATTTCACCGTTGGCACTGCCAAAGAGTTGTTGGAGAAGCTACAAAAGAAGTACAACGCACAAGATGCAGGTACTAAGAAATTCATCGTTGGGTAATTTCTGAAATTTCAAATGGTGGATAGTAAGACAGTGATGTCCCAAGTCTAGGAATTCTAAATGATTTTACATCACCTGGATTTGGAAGGTATGAAGCCAAACGAGCAGTTTTTGGTTGCATCACTGATTGAAAAGTTACCTCATTCGTGTAATGAGTTTATGAGCTACTTAAAGCTCAAGACAAAGGAGATGACCTTTGAAGAACTTATTATCAAACTCCAAATTCAGGAAGATAATAAGAAGGCCTTGCCTAGGGGTAAACAACCCATTGAGGCAAAGGCAAATATGGATGAAGCCAAAGGGAACCTAAGCAAGAAGCGCAAGTTCCAGAAAGACGGTAAAACCCAAGCAACGGAGAAGTTCAAAGGAAAATGTCACCACTGTGGGAAACCTGGTCATATGATCAAGGATTGCCGTAAGCTCAAGACTGAGCAACAAGAGAAGGCCAAGGCTAAGGGCAAGGCTCAGGTTAACGTTGTTAATGAACAGTCTAGACGACATGATTTAGGAGTTCTCAACGGTGGTGCTAGAAGCAAACCTGGTTGAGAATCCTATGCAATGGTGGATGGACACAGGTGCTACAAGACACATCTGTTCCAATAGAGATGCCTTCCCCACTTATACACCGGTTATAAACAAGAAGCTGTTCACGGGCAACAACACTTCCTCTGACGTACTGGGGGCAGGAAAGGTAGTCCTGAATATGACTTCTGGAAATGAGCTCACTTTAAAGGAAGTGATGCATGTTCCTGAGATTAGAAGAAATTTAATTGCAGGTCCTTTATTGGTTAATGCTGGTTTTAGGCTAGTGTTTGAGTCCAATAAATTTGTAGTCACTAAGAATGAAACGTTTGTGAGAAGAGGATTCGTCTGTGAAGGCCTCTTCAAAGTGAACACCATGTCTGTATTACGTAAAAGCAATAATATTGAAGCCTCTTCATCTTACTTGCTTGAGTCCTCTAATTTATAGCATCATAGATTATGACATGTCAACTACAAGTCCATCCAAAGGTTGGTAAAGTTGGAGTTGTTGCCGTCTATCGACGTAAACCATCAACCTACGTGTGAGGTGTACGTAGAGGTAAAACTCACAAAACTTCCTTTTCAATCCGTCGAAAGAAATCCCGCTCCTCAAGAACTTATTCACACAGATATATGTGATTTGAAGTTTGCACAAACTAGAGGGGGAAACAAGTACTTTGTGACATTCATTGATGATAACACAAGGTATTGTTACCTTTACTTATTGAAAAGTAAGGATGAAGCTTTTGAAGCGTTCCGACGTTACAAAATAGAAGTTGAGAACCAACTAAACATGCATATTAAATCCATTCGTAGCGATAGAGGGGGATAATATGTAGCGCCATTTGAGGAATATTGTGTCCAAGAAGGCATTGTTCATCAAACAATGGCTCTATACTGACCTCAATCGAAAGGTGTGGCAGAACGTAAGAACCGCACATTGAAGGAAATGATAAATGCCTTGCTCATCAATTCCGATTTTCCCCAAAACATGTGAGGAGAAGCTGTCCTTACCGCTAATACGATTCTTAACAGAGTCCCATATAAGGGTAAGGACAAAACTCCATATGAATCATGGAAGGGAAAGAAACCTACTTATAAATATTTAAAGGTGTGGGGTTGTCTGGCAAAGGTTGAAGTACCCAAGCCAAAGCAGGTCAAGATTGGGCCTAAGACTGTAGATTGCATATTCATCGGATATGTAAATAACAGTAGTTCTTATTACTTCTTAGTGTATAAGTCAGATATTTCAGATATCCACGGGGGTACAATCATGAAATCAAGGAATGCTCAATTCTTTGAAGGTACCTTTCCTAGAAAGGAAAAAGACATAACCTCTCGCAAATGAAGTTATGAACAAAGCTCTCAGGACTGGGAGTCGTTGACAGCCCGGATCTAGACGGTTCAGATCTAGTGGATCTCCAGGTGGCTGAATATCCGAAATCTAGTGTTCCAAATTTTCAGAACTTGGAGACTCCAGAGATAGAACTAAGGCGAAGTAAAAGGTCAGGAAGGATAAATCCTTCGGTCCTGACTTTATAGCTTATATGGTTGATGATGAACCAAGGACAATTGCTGAAGCATTGTCAACTCCAGAGGCACCGCTCTGGAAATAAGCTATTGAGAGTGAAATAGGCTTCATTCTGCATAACCATACTTGGGAGTTGGTTGATCTTCCTCCGGGAAATAAACCGTTGGATTGTAAATGGATACACAACCTGAAGTATAACGCAGATGGGTCTATAGATAAGTACAAGGCCATGTTGATAGTCAAGGGCTATCGGCAGAAATAAGGTCTTGACTACTTTGACACATACTCCCCAGTATCTTGGAAGACGTCCATACGGGTATTCATTGCGATCGCAGCTTTGCGTGACCTTGAGATACATCAAATGGATGTCAAGACAGCCTTCCTAAATGGTGACTTGGAAGAAGAAATTTATATGGACCAACCCGAGGGGTATGTGGTTCAAGGGCAAGAGAAGAAAGTCTGTCGGTTTGTCAAATCTCTATACGGGTTGAAACAAGCCTCGAAGAAATGGAACGAAAAATTTGATAGTACTGTACTATCGAAGGGTTTCGCCATTAATGAGTGTGATAAATGTGTCTACATGAAAGGTAACTCTGACTCGTTTGTTATGATATGCCTATATGTAGACGACATGTTGATCACATGGAGCAGTCCTAGCATAATTCTAGAGACTAAGAACATGTTGAAACAATGCTTCGACATGAAGGATATGAGTATCGCAGATGTCATCTTAGGGATAAAAATCTCTAAGACATCTGACGGACTAGTCTTATCTTAGTCTCACTACATCGAAAATGTTCTGAGAAAATTCGAGATGTATGACAGTTCGCTATAAAGTCACCAATGGATAGAAATCAAAAGCTTGATAAAAATCGTGGTGCACCCATATGCCAGGAGCAATATGCACAGATGATCGATAGTTTGATGTACATAACAAATTGCACCCGACCTGATATTGCTTATGCAGTCAACAAGTTGGCTAGGTTTACCCATAATCCGAGTGATGATCACTGGAAGGCGTTGAATCGGGTACTTCAATACCTGAAATACACGCTAACTTACGGGTTACATTATTTGAGTTATCCAGTTGTACTAGAGGGGTACAATGATGCAAACTAGATATCTGATATAGAGAACACCAAGTCCACCAGTGGGTATGTATTTACAATTGGTGGTGGGGCCGTGTCTTGGAAATCCTCTAAGCAAACTTGCATCGCCCGATCCACGATGGAATCAGAGTTTATCGCTTTAGACAAAGCAGGAGAAGAAGCTGAGTGGCTTCATGACTTCTTAGAGGGTGTTCCTTATTGGAACAAACCCGTACCTTCTGTAATGATCCACTACGACAGGTAGTCGGCTCTAGGAAGGGCATAAAATTCTATGTATAACAGCAAGTCTCGTCATATTCGACGGAGACATAAGACCGTTAGGCAGCTGATCAACACAGGTATAATATCCATTGATTACATAAAATCAAAGGGTAACATAGCTGACCCACTGACAAAGGGCTTACCCAAGGATAAGATGTTCTTCCTGTCTAGGGGAATGAGCTTAAAACCCAAAGTATAAGGACCAATACGGTGGTAACCCAACCTTACTGACTGGAGATCCCAGGAATTAGGTTCAATGGTAAAACTAAGTTGTAAAGGTTCGGTTGATCGCTTTGGTGGAAGCATGAGCACTTCGGATAGTGATTTCTGTAGAGAAACACCAAGTCCAAAGCTGTTCCCGCGATAGACTATAAGTGCTACTTGCAGTGTGGGTGAAGGTTAAGTTTCCAAAACCTTTAATGATCATCACCGATTGAGGTTAGATTTGGGGAATTTTTTAACGGTTCCTAACACTTGTAAAGTGGGGTATAGCAGGATACCTTGTAGGAGACCACCTATTTAAGTGCGAGGACATGCTGCCTCAAATGAACGCACTTAAGAATCCAAGAAGTGTCCACAACCATAACAGACAAAACATTACGAAGAATTGAGTAGAGGAAGTTGTTGTGTTGGTACCGTTGACTTGGCTTACACTAAATACTGACGGTTAAACACGTTCACCGCACAGTAAGTAAGTCCGATGGTATTCAACTATGGAAGGTTCAAAGCGTATGCTACCTATCTAGATGCAACATCGGTCCATTGAAAGATTGCTAGAAAAGGCACCATGTGTGTGCGCCAAAATCCCTTTCAAGAGGGGATTGTTGGAAATTTACTAAATGTGGAAATAAGTATATCCCATTAATTTATGACTCGAACTATTGGGCCCGCACGTCAGAAACATCGTTTCCACACACGTGCACACGTAGTGCCAAGTATCGCAAATTTTATTAGTGAAAAAGATATTGGTACGTATGTAATACGTTTGAGACATAGAATTATGGACGGTTATTGGTCAAATGACAAAGTATTCCACGTTGGTAAATGAATGAAGAAGTGTACAAAGTGTAAAATAAAATGAGTCGCAAATCGCCGTGGAGTCGTGAAGGGCCGCGGCGCCACACCGTCAGAGCCACGACGCCGGAGCGCCGCGGCGCAAATTGGTGGTCAGCTACTGGAGCCGCAGCGCCGCGACACTTCAGAGGCAGAATGCTGCGATGGGAAGTTGGAAAAATCTGACGTTTGGGCTGGTTTTGGAGCTTTGATTCTCCATTACTTGCCATATGAATTCAGCCATTATTTGGCTGAATGTAACCCATCAATCAAGTGAAATTACATGGCTATTGTTGAACCTGAGTTCTGCTTATGTTGGTCTGTTTTGGATATTAAATGTGTAAAATCCTTCTCTGTTATGTGATTAAGTAATATTCAATTAATTCTCTCTTCCTTTCCATGAGAATTTTGTATGTTGTGATATATTTGTTAGTGTACAAGGGATATAGATCTGAGTATACACCCGATGTATATTCGAGTCACATACTTTGTATACCTGTGGGTATACCCTTTTATCGATGAGACCTTTTATATATCACTTGTAAATATGGACTTGCATGATTGTCTGAGATTTGGGCTTATCACATAGTGGACTGGTCTGCTTCCCCTTCTTTAAGCCTGCAAATTACGGTTGGGCCCCTCTTTCGTTTCTGCGCATGGTGTGTAAAGCCTACCAGACCTTAAGCCGTTGTTGTGATCGCTAGGACTGCTAAGATTAATATTTAATTTCCAGTACTGTATTTATATCTGATAAGTCTGGATATCTTCTAACTCATATGTATGTTTCCCCTTCCCCTTATTCCCTTTGCATGAACATGGGCCCATGGGGGCCACATCTCGCTGATTTTCCCAAAATTCGGAGAGTCCAACAACATATTTACCTAGCATGAATTATTTGTTTACAATTTTAGATATATATTTTTATGTCCAGTCGACTAATCCTTTACTTTTCTTTGTTTTACATGAAATGCATCGGAGCAACGAAGTGTCTCATTGTGAGACTCGTCATGACCTTACCAAACAAAGACCTGCATCCACATTCCTTGCATTCTCCAACATCGGGATTTCAAAACAAATAGGGCGAGATGACATCGTCATCCGCCTTAGTCCCCTTTTATTATTATTCTTTAATTCCGTTATTTCTATTGTTTGGGTTGTAATAATTATTTAATGTTTGTGTGATTGTTAGGACATTTAGAATAATTAGGCTATGAATGGATAATTAATAGGGTAGTTTAAAATTGAAAACCCTTCGCTAGTTTATTTATTTTAGGCCCGAAAAATCCGGCGCTAGTTCATTTTGGCTCGCCATGCATGTTTCAAACTTTTAAGATAATTTGGTCATATTTTACTCACACTATTAATCATACGAAATGACGTTTTGTTTTTATTCAATTCGCTATGAAATGATTTCCAAAAAAATCACTTCTTTTGCATTACAAATAAACTGCTTTTGTCCTTACTATGCATGCTTTTCACCCAAAAATCAACTTTGCATATATTTCATAAATAATGCCATACAAATGCATACTTTTTCAACTTTACATCTTTTATAAATAAATGTCATACATATGCATACCTTTATCCAAAATCAACTTTACACATTTTTAACTATGACATACAAATGCATACTTTTACAAAATGCATCCCTTTATTAACTACTTGCAACATCAATTTTAACTTTATATTTTTAAAACATACATTTTTTTAGCATAATAATTAACCTGAGTTTGACCGGATAACCGCAAGTTAGCGGATCTTAAAGGATGCCTAACCCCTTCCCTTTAAGATAATAAAGAACCCTTACCCAGAATCTCATAATTTCGCAGACCATAAATCGGAGTTCACTTTGCAGCATTTAGTTAATATTTAGGTGTCCTAATTCACCGTAGAATAATTAGGTGGCGACTCCTCAATAGCTTTAACAGATTTAATCAATCCAAGGGGGAATCGGACCATCACGTCGCGAACCGCGTTTTTAACGGGTGCGACAGAGATTGCTATAGGATAGTAGGGTATCCTCCATGTCATCCAAGATACAATGAGAATGGAGGAAATAATGAAACTAAGAGCTATGATAATAGAACCAATGATAGCAGACACTTTGAGCACAGAGACAAGAAGAGGAGAACAAGACCTAGTGCACATAATGTTGTAGCTGAAGGGGAGTGGGATTCACTGAATTCACAGAATGTGTATCACTCTCAAAATCAGATGTGGGTACAATCAAATGCTACAGCAAGTGGATTCAACACAAGTGCAGAAAATATTATATTACCAACAAATGCAGGAAACATTGTACTGCCACCCAAGTTTACTCAGGAACAATGTGAGCAGATTTGTAAAATGGTGGAACAACAACATGGCAATAGCAACAGAGTCATTTTTGCTAATTCAGTGAACATGTCAGGTAACAGTGGTATCCTGACTATAGTAAATAATCCTGCACCAGCTTGGATTATTGACAAAGGGGCAACTAATCATATGGCATCAAATGTTGACTTGTTAAATAAGAATACTATTTCAAAATGGAAATTCCAAGAAAAGTATTTTTACCTAATGGATATGTATCACAAGTAACTCACACTGATATAAGTGATATATCAACGAGAAGTACTTTGAAAAATGTTTTACATGTACCTCAATTTAAGTATAATTTACTGTCAGTATCAAAAGCAACTAGATAGTTACAATGTTTAGCCAGTTTCTTCCCTAACTTTTGTGTGTTTCAGAATCTTTACAATGGGAAGGTGAAGGAGATTGGTAGAGAATGGAAGGGACTTTACTTTTTTGCCAATCAAAGACTACCAGGAAATAAGAGACCTGAGAATCAGTTTTATATTTCTGCAAATAATGCAACTATACTGCAATAGACTAAATAATGGGGAGATCAACACTTGGCATAGAAGGCTTGGACATGTTCCATCCAACACTTTGCACAAACTGTTTCCTGGCCAAAGGTCTCATGTAGTTGCAATAATGGATAAATGTATTGTTTGTCCTAAAGCTAGACAAACTAGATTGTCTTTTCTAGTTAGTTCATCTGCTAGTACTAAGTCTTTTGAACTAGTTCATATGGATTTGTGGAGACCTTATAAGATTGCTACTTGTGATGATTATAAATTATTTCTTACTATTGTAGATGATTTCTCTAGAATGACATTGATATTTTTGTTAAAGCTCAAATCTGATGTTATTATGGTACTCAAACAGTTGTTCATTTTTGTTAAAACTTAATTTGATACTAATGTCAAGACTGTGAGAACAGATAATGATACTGAGTTTATCAATTTTTTATGTCATGAATTATTTAGCAGTCTAGACATTATCTATCAAACTTCATGTCCCTATACACCTTAACAAAATGAAATAGCAGAAAGGAAGCATCTTTTTGTGTGGGACGATGTCGCAAGCAGAGCTGGAAACGAGGTAAGACTTTCTAGAGATAGCCTTCCAGACTAAATCTTGCCTAGAAATCACAAGAGCAATAAGGTTTCAAGCTAACATTCCATTGAGATTTTGGGGCTATTGTGTTAAAGCTGCTACATACTTGATAAATAGAATTCCTTCTACTGTAATAGGTGACATATCTCTTTATGAAAAATTGCATGGTAGAAAACCATCTCTTACACATTTAAGGATTATAGGATGTTTATGTCATGCAAAAGTAGTTCAGGAAAGTGATAAACTAATGCCCAGAACAAGACAAGCAGTTCACATGGGATATTCTGAAACCCAACAGGGTTATATAAGTATTTTTTGTCAACAGGAATGTTACATTCAGAGAGGATACATTTTCATTTAGATGGATCAATTCTCAGCAATCAACATTGTTTACTACTCCTAATTTCAATTTCTCTAGTGAAGACCTAACAACTAGTGGAGCTCAATTGTAGGAAATTGAACAACAACAACCTGCAGATACACAAGTGTCTCAAAAAAAATACTGGAGAACAAGTGCAACATCAAGCACCAGCAGCACCTCAGCAATCTGAAGCATCAATAGTGCAAAATCAAGCACTAGTAGTGCAAAACCAAGCACCAAGCTTACATGTTACAACAAATAAAAGAAAGTCTAATAGAGGAAAACATCCACATGTGCGGATGAAAGATTTTATATCCTTGAATGTTCATGATGATGTGCCTTATGATTTATCTAAATATATATCTTATGAGCATCTAGCACCAAAATATCAAAATTACATAGCAACATTTTTTAACATTGTTAGACATTATACCTATGCAGAAGCAGTTAAGGACCCTAGGTGGGTTGAGGCAATGAAAGCTGAGATAAAAGTCTTAGAGAGAAATAAGACATGGCAAGTAATGTCTCTTCCTCAAGGAAAGAAACCAATTGGATTTATAAAGTAAAGTACAAGGCCACAAGGGAGATATAAAGATTCAAAGCAAGATTGGTTGTCAAAGGGTACAGTCAAACAGAAGAAATTAACTACAAAGAGATATTTAGTTCATTAGTAAAAATGGTCACTTTAAGAACAGTACTGGCTATTGCAGCTGCAAGAAAATTAATGGCACATTCATCAAATAGATGTCTACAATGCATTTTTACAAGGAGATTTATATGATGAGATTTACATGGATCTTCTACAAGGATTTCAGAGTCAAGGGGAGAGTAAGTAGATTTGTAGACTCACAAAATTCTTGTATGGATTGAAACAAGCACCAAGACAGTGAAATGCAAACTAAGTGAAGCATTACTCAAGTTTCAATTCACTCAAAGTCAGCATGATCACTCCTTATTCATAAAGAGGACAGAAAATGAGATAATTATAGTTCTAGTGTGTGTGGATGACATGCTCATCACGGGTAACAATCTTGAGAAAATATAGAAAAAAAAATTGCACTTCACAAGGCTTTTATGATAAAGGGTCTTGGAGAATTAAAATATTTCCTTGGAATTGAGTTTGCAAGATCAAACCAAGGTATTATGATGAAGTATGCACTAGAGCTAATTTATTAGGCTGGTCTGAGTGCATCAAAGCCAACAAACACTCTTATGGACACTACTACAAAGGCAACAACAAAAGAGTATGATGATCACATCAAAGAAGAAGGTACTACAAAAACAGATGATGAGCTACTGACAGATCAAGAAGCATATCAGAGAATTATAAGAAAACTATTATATCTCACAGTGACCAGGCCTGATATAGCTTACAATGTACAATCATTAAGTCAATTTCATTAATAACCCAAGAAGTCACATATGGATGCATCAATAAGGATTATCAGATATGTCAAAGGAAAACGAGATCATAGAATATTACTCTCAAGCAGTAGGCAGGACACTCTAACTGCATATTGTGATACAGATTGGGCTTCACGTCCTTTCTCAAAAAAGTCAGTTACATGTTTCATGATCAAATTGGGAGATTCATTGGTCTCATGGAAATAAAAACAGTAGTCTACTGTATCTAGAAGCTCAGCAGAAGCTGAGTACAGAAGCCTTGCTTCAACAGTGGCAGAATTGACATGGTTGATTGGTCTTACAAAGGATCTTGGAGTTCATGTACAATTGCCAGTTTGTAAATACAGTCATAGAAAGGTAGCTTTAAAAAATAGTTGTCAATCCAGTGTACCATGAGAGGACTAAACATATAGAGATAAATTGTCATTTCATAAGGGAGAAACTGCAATAAGGATTAATGAAGTCTGAGTACATTTCAACACATGATCAACCAACTGATATACTTACTAAGAGTTTGAACAGAATACAACATGAATATCTAATGTCCAAACTTGGTATTTTCAACATTTTCTTACTGATGTGCAGTAAAATTATGCTCTTTTGATACCCTTTCCTTAAGCTTTTCTACCCCTTTAAGAAGTTTTAGTGTCATTTCTTATGTTTATTTTGTGTTTGTAGGAATTTTACCTCAGGACACCATAAATGAGGAAAAGAGCATAAATTTGGACAAAAGTACCGTAAAAAGGGAAGAAGTGTAGCAAGGACCAGATCTGCGGACCGTAGAACCAGACTGCAGACCACAAAACCAGACTGTGGACTATATATGGGAAAGCCACATCGCATTTTTAGCTAGTGATTAGAGAATTTTGGAGCCCCATAGTGCGATCCATTATGCGGTCCACACTTTCATTCTGCGGATCGCAGTTCGACCTGTAAACCAATGCTCTACAATAGTCCCAGCCCAGATTATGATGCTTTGGAGCATTTCTACGGACCGTAATTCACTTCTGCGGACCGCACTTTCTATCGTAGTTCGAGACAGTCAAGATCCAAGACCACTATGCGAACCCTAGTTACATTCTGCAGACCGCAGACCTATTCTGTGGTCCCCTTCGCCGGTCACAGAATGGGTAACGGTGGCAATTTTTGTAATTAAGTGTAGTCCAAAATTTTGGGTCTTTATATAACTAAGGTTTTGAGAAAAGGCATTCAAGGATAGACATTACACGATACACCAACTCACAGAAACTCATTCTCCATCACATTTTAAGAGCTTAAAAGAGGGAGAACAAGCCTTTGGAAGCTAGGGTTTCATCACCCATCACCTTGGAAGTGAAGATTTGAAGTCATTAATGAGAATTTCTTATTTTATCTCTTTATTTCCTTGCTTTGTATTGTTATATTTAGGGATGACAACGGATCGGATCTGGACCGGATCCTACTAGATCCAGATCCAGATCCATTTTCATACCTGGATCCAGATTCATCGGGTTCATAAAAATCAGATCCAAATCCGGATACATAGGATCCACCGGGTCCACGGATCGGATCTAGATCCACATGTAAAAAATTTTGCCTTGCTAAGAATATAACCTTGATAAGATTTTTTTTTTGAACTAACAAACAATTTTTACTTAGTTAACAGTTTACTGTGTTTCAATTTTGAAATGTTCATATGAGATATTTTGTTTGCTGTCTCGTTTTGATTGTGAGCTATTAATTGAAAATGTTGGACAATGACAATAGTTGTGGAAAATGTTGACCGGTATTTCCACAATGCAGAATTTGCATGTGCTTGAAATCTTCACAAATGAAGTGAATATAATTTTAACTACTTGTCTATGGAAATGTTAGTCATTCCCTAATATAACATTGATTTTATTATCGAAGTTACCTATTTTTTATTTTTATTTTTGAGTTAACGCGGGGATAAATTAAACTTGTTTTGAGAATTAAATTTGCAAGGATGTGCTTAGCAATTTTAAGAAAATACTTATAAAATAACATTCTAGGTTATGAATATATTTAATAAAAAACGGATCCATGGGTCGGATCTGGACCGGATACGGATCTCAAATACAAGATCCAGATCCGATCCGTCAGAAACGGATCCGGGTCCGATACGGATCCGTCAGGTCCAAATTTTGAAGATCCATATCCTATAAAACGGATCTGAATCCACCGGATCAGGACCAGGTCCAGGATCCACTGCCATCTCTAGTTATATTTGGTGTGGGTGATGACTTTGGATAACAAAATTGTAAAGACTTATTGAGTAGTATTTGTATTTAACTCTTATTCCTTTTGAATTGATTATTTCTTACTATTATGAAATGAGTCTCTTGCTTATTTAATTAATCTTGTTCTTGAATGTTTTCAAAGGAAGTAGCTAACCCTAGGACTTGCCCATCTATCCTTAATTAAACTTGAGAGAGAAAATTAGGGTTTGGGATAGATTAGTTATCACGATTTGAGGTTTTGGTTTGACCTTTAGATAGGAAAAATCCTAGTGTAGCCTAAGATTGGAATGTGATTAATGCTTCTTAGTTTGATTCGAGAGAATAAGCTAACATAGACCCGCTAAATAGTCGAGAGGCATTAGTGGGTAATTGAGATTCCTAGGCTAATTTGCTAGACCCATGATTAATTAGTGGTAGATAATTACTTGCAATGGATCATTATTGACTTTAAGTTAAAGTACTATATTCCAAAGCCTCGAATTTCCATAGCTTGTGATCCCCATTAGTTAGTTTTATCTTTATTAGTTTTTAAATAAAATCAAATATTTAAAAACTATTTGGCTTGACTTAATTGGTGATAATTTCATAACTAGCCTAATTGCCCAAATATGTTATTCTCTGTGGGATTCACACCCCGATCGTAGTTGGATAAATTATACTGCGACGATCGCTTACACTTATTCTTTGAGGAGTGGATTTGGATGTCATCAATTTGGCGCCGTTGCCGGGAAATAATTGGCGTATTGAGTTAGTTTAGAAAGTAAATCGAAAAGGCTTTGTCCAAATTTTGTGAATATTTGTGTGTCATTGTGAATATGTTTGTAATTTTTTGTATTTCTTTGTGTTATTAGTTTTTTATTTTGTTACGTATGTAATTAGGGCATTTTGGATTGAAAATAATTTTTATGGTTGCAACCCTATTTTGATGATCCATGTCCATATTGTGGAGGACCTCACTTTTGGCAAGATGGTGAAAATGCTCTCGGGAGAGAGATGTGTGCACCGTCTCACTCCTATGATGATTTTTTTTTTGCAATATGTGTGGTGGTCTAGACAAAAATTGATGTGATTGTCCCAACTATTTTGCTCCCCCTCCCTCAAGTTGTTCTAACGAGAATGCTAGTTGTGCTTTTGAGTTTGATAGGAACAATGACATGGCAAATGAATGACAAAGTGTCGAATTTGAAGGCATCCAAGAAATGCTCCAAATCTACATGGAGCGGGAATCTAGATTGGAGGAGGAGAGGAAAATCCTCCTACAATCTATCTTGGCAAATGGCGAAGCATTGAAAAGAGCAAATGAACTCCTTGAGGAAGCCAACTCCTCAAATGTCATGGATTTGTTTACTCCTCAATATGAATTGGTAGAAGAAGAGACTTCAAGCTCAAGGGATGAGCCCAATTTTTTTTTATGACCATGACGAAAGTCAAGGAAATGAAAAGGTAGTTCAAATTGAAGAAGAGCAAAATTGTGAAGAAGAAGTCTCTAGCTTTCAAAAGGAAGAAATTAAGAAAATGTTAAGTAGCATAACTAGGAGGAATGAAGCTTTTGGAAAAGTCTTGACCAATTAGTGGGAAGATGTTCAACATAGAGATGATGAAGCTATCAAAAACATGGATTTCACCATGTATGAAATTTTACAAGCCTTGAACGAAACCCACCATGAAGAAAATCTCGACGAAGTAGAGATTGTGAGCCAAGATTGGCTAAGGAAGCAAGTTCAACAAGTTGGAGCCTATGGGGATCACCGTGAAAGCATTTCATGGATGATGCAAGAATTACTAAAGATGAAGGTTGAGCAAAGTCAAGAATCAAAGCTACTTGGAATTGTTATCCAAGACTTGGAGGCAAAATTGAATGCAAAAGACAAGTAATGTTCAACAACAATTGGTCAAGGATAGTGTTCTTGAGTTGGGTTCCATAGACTATGCAGTCAAGATTAATTTAAAAGAGTTAATAGAGGATTGACAACCCACCAACCCAAAAATTGTGAATGATGCCGATGTTGAAGAAATGATACTAGAGTTGAAAAGAAAAATTCATCAAATAATTTTTGAGGACTCTAGTTCATTTAGGGTTGAGGATGTCAAAAATAGAGCAAGTTTGAAAATGGAGTGTCTTAGATCGCATTCCCACTATTATTCAACATTGTGTTTGGTTGATGATATGGAAGTTGAAATGACCAAGCCTATGGAGATGAAGAGCAAGGCATGCACATTTGGAAGTTTATCATGTCAAAACGATAAAATGACATCCCTCACTTCAAGGCCAAAAAGTGTAAGATGCGACACCCTAGAGTTGACCTCTTTTCTTTTCAACCACCGCCTCATGAGCATCATTGAAAATTTGATTCAAAGATGGGGCGTCAATTCATATCCTCCAAGTGGATGAAAAAGTGGTAAAGTTGACACACGTCGTGTCACGACGTTAAATTAAGCGCTATTGGGAGGCGACCCAAATTTTTACTTTTTTGTTCTTTTAATTTTTATTTTATTCCATTGTATACTTTGATCTTTGTCTAATTGTGTAGGAACTGAAAAAACTAGTGCATGGAAGTTGGAGATGGAAGTGTTGAAGAAAAAAGGGCTGAAAAGAAGAAGGACCATTATGCGGCTCCATCTACGGATCACAAACACGGTCTATGGACCGCATTTTGTTCCGCAAATCAGACATACCACTGGGAGTTTTGAGCACAAACTGCGAAGCGAAGGATCCATTGTGCGGACCGCAGAACATTTTCATGACTTGTTCTCTGATCGCATTTTGGGTTCAAAGTCAGCCAATGAAAAAATAGATGTATTCCACGCCTTCAGTACATATGGGCGCCATTTCACTTGCCCATGCTTCTAGTTCTATGCCACCAGAATCCGAGAAGGGTATTTCAAAGTTACACGCTCCCGTTTCAAAGTCCGAGGGCACTGATGCCCAAACAGAGCCAAACTCAAGAGAGCGCTTAGTGCACCACAGGGAGCCCCTCAAAATTTTGTCCTTACATTTTAATTTTATGTATTGACGATACTGCATGTTTTTAAAGTTGGGAATGAGGAGTTTCTAGCATGTGTAGCTTATTTTTGATTTTGATAATACCCCTTAAAAAGTTGTAGTTTGAAAAAAAAAGTGGCAATTCATTTGAATGATCTTTTTGTGAAAGCATGCCTCATTTTACTTTGTAGTTTTTTCTTTGATCCCTCTTGATTTTTCTTTGTCGGGTTCTTTTTCAAGGGTGTATGTTCAGTAATCATGGCCTAATAATGATAGAATAGTTTGACTTTATTGGTACTTGTATGTAGTTTCTAGCATGTGTAGCTTATTTTATATTTTGATAATACCCCTTTAAAAGTTGTAGTTTGAAAAAAATAGTGGCCATTCATTTGAATGATCTTTTTGTGAAAGCATGCCTCATTTTGTGACTCTTCGTCTACTTGTGTTTGAATCTTCATGAGATGATAGCCTTGTATTCAATATAGAGCTAAAAATGTAGTGGTTCTTGTAGTTCATGTGCATCGTGTGGTGAGAATTTGATTGCTCTCTTGTGATTGCTTGAATCGTCTAGAAGTTGCCCCATTGATTTGTCACTGCAATTATAGGTTTTGTTAGGTTGAGAAAATAATCTTAGGCTTTATTATGAGAGTAAACCTCTTCTTGAGACTTCTTTGGCCTACTCGTGAGATGAGAGTAACTAGTTGTCCCCTTTTGAGCTTTTTAACTTTTTCTTTGGCTACCACATTACAAACCGAAATCCTTTTTAAATGAACCATCTTTTGAATCAAAATCCCTCCTTGTAAGCATGAGAAGTGATAATTGAGATCAAAAGCCTAAGTTGGGGGGTGGAACATGAGAAATAGAAGGAAGAAGATTGTGATGTGAGTGGTTCTAAAAAAAATGAAAAAAAGAAGAAAATAAAATGCAAAAAACAATAGAAAAGAAAAGATAAAATGAATCACAAAAAGAGTGAAATAAATTGGGGATACTTGAATAAAATAGGTGAGAAAAGGAAGTTGGAAGACAAAAGAAGGAATTGAGAAAAATGAATGAAAAATATATAGTGCGAAAGGAGGGAAAAGTCACTCGTACCTAAATGAATATCCTACCCGTCCCTAAGCCTACATTACAAGCTAAAAAAAGTCTTTTGAGATCCAAAACCGAGCATTCCTTGAGTAGTGGTGACTTAAAATAAGGAAAAGCATATGGCATGATACTTGTGACACTTGACATTTTTGTGGGTGTGAGTGATTTGATATATGTCCCATATTTTAAATTGTTCTTAATGAGTGTTGGGACTTTCTTTGTTGTGAGGGCACATAAATTGCATGAACTTTGCGATATGAGCTTCTCAAATTATTGTACTTATGCACATTTAGTCACTAGTAGCATTTAGTCATCAATTGAGGCTTGATTTTCATGAAATGATTGTTCGTAGCTAAGCAATCTTGGGTTGTTTTGAGAAAATTGAGCGGTTGTTAACATTTTGAATTGCATACTTGTGAACTCATAGATAGAACCAACCATAGTCATTCTTGCTTTGTTGTTAGTCGTAACTTTTAGTTTTGTTTTAGTTGCTTGAGGACAAGCAAAAGTTTAAGTTTGTGGTGTTGACGTGCGGTGAAATTACACATTTTTATACCTTTTCCTTAAGCTTTTCTAGCCCTTTAAGTAAGTTTTAATGTTATTTCTTATGTTTATTTTGTGTTTGTAAGAATTTTGCTTCGGGACACCAAAAATGAGGAAAAGAACATGAACGTGGATAAAAGTGCCGTAAAAAGGGAAGAAGTACAACAAGGACCAGATATGCGGACCGCAGAACCAGACCGAAGACCGCAGATGAGAAAGCTACACCGTGGTTTCAGCCAGTGATTAGAGAATTTTGGAGCCCTTCCGTACTTTCATTCTGCGGAGCACAATCCGGTCTGCGAACCACTGCTCCACAATAGCCCCAACCCGGATTGAGATGCTTTGGAGCATTTCTGCGGACCACACTTCCTGCCGCAGTTCGAGACAGTCAAGATCCAAGATCACTTTGCGAACCATAGTTCCATTTTGCGGATCGCATACCTGTTTTGCGGTCCTCTTCTGCGGTCGCAGAGTGGGTGATGGTGACATTTTTGTAATTAAGTGTAGTCCAAAATTTTGGGTCTTTATATAAGCCTTGTCTAAGGTTTTGAGAAAAGGCATTCAAGGATAAACATTACACAATACACAAACTCATAGAAACTCATTCTCCATCACATTTTGAGAGCTTAAAAGAGGGAGAACAAGCCTTTGAAAGCTAGAGTTTCATCACCCATCACCTTGGAAGTGAAGATTTGAAGTCATTAATGAGAATTTCTTACTTTATCTCTTTATTTCCTTGCTTTGTATTGTTATATTTGGTATGTGTGATGACTTTGGACAACAAAGTTGTAAAAACTTGTTGAGTAGTATTTGTATTTTACTATTGTTGCTTTTGAATTGATTATTTCTTGCTATTTATGAAATAGGTCTCTTGCTTATTTAATTAATCTTGTTGTTGAATGTTTTCAAATGGAGTAGCTAACCCTAAGACTTGCCCATCTCTTATAGAGTTTGACACTAGCATAAAAAAATAGCGAGACAAAAATACCCTTTGATAAATTGTCCAAATCACTCAAAAAACAAAGTTTTTTTTAATCACTCAATGTCCGGTATTCGTTTTAGGTCCTGACTAATTCGGATTCACCCGGGAATTAATCCCACTTTAGGAGGAAGGGTAAAACTCTCCCTGTCAAGTGCAACTTTTTTAGGCTGAAATTCAGATATTTAATTAAAGACTTACCATCCCACCAGAATCATTCGAAATAAGTAAACAAACTTCTAACTGGAGTCGCCTAATGACGAAACTCTTTGGTGGTATAAATTTCCCGAACCCCTTAATCTTGATGATATTTTTGGAATTAACATTTTGGTATTTTACGATATTAATAAGTTTTACCAATGCCTATTTATACTGTACTTTTAATGAAAAAGTAATAATGTGATGATGACGACGATAACATCATTATCATCATCATCATCACTACAACAACAACATATCCAGTGAAATTTCACAACGTGTGTCTGAGGAGGGTAGAGTGTATACAGACCTTACCTTCACCTTGATAGTTAGAGTGACTGTTTACGGGAGACCCTCGATTCAAAACTACTAATTAATTGTTGTTGTCATCATTATAATAATTATAATTATTCTTGTTGTTGTCATATTATTATTATTATTATTATTATTTCATTTCATTGTGTTTTACGTTTCTCTTAAAATTTAATTTCTAATGCTTGATGAGAAAAGTGATAATGTTTCTAGACTAAAAATAATAATAACAAAATTTTCACTGATTATTTTATTGAGGTTAAATATACTTGTTAAAGATTCAAACAGAAAATAAAAAAATAAATTCATGACTCTTGATTCCTTTTCACTGATACATTCTTAGCGTTACGTTAAAGAAATTACGGATATTCCACATTCTTGTTGGTTGCATCTGAATAAAAAAAAAATAGATAAATAAACTCTGATTTAATACTTAATTAATTAACTAATATTATATTATCTTTGTAAAAGTTCAATGTTTTGGTTTATGATTGGGAAAGTAGTATTATAAAATTAATTGAAGATGACATAATTAACCACAGTTGTGTCCCAAAAGGCCGGCATTGTCATCAAAATTTTCAACACAGCAAAACCTTAACATTTATAGAACTAGCAATAAATGAAAAAACAACAAGAAGAAAACAAAAAAATAACACGAATCTTCATTCCTTTATATAAAGAATGATATTGGACATAACTCAACCCCGAAAGCTAGCTTGTAGGATGAATATTGTTCAAGTCCATATAAAGAGTCCATGTTCTCATTCCATATCCGATGTGGGACTCTTAACACTCCCCCGCATGCCCAGACCTCGTTAACTGGAGCGTGGACAATATAATTTGGGGGCCCAACATCGGTGAACAAAAAATTGGAATGAGTCTGACTCTGATACCATATAAATAATGGATCTTGGGCTAACTCAACTCCAAAAATTAACTTGTAGGGTGTGGATTGTCCAAGTCCATATAAGAGTTCATATTCTCATTCCATATCCGATGTGTGACTCTTAACACTTTCAATAACTATATTCTTAAGTTATTAATTCAAGAAAACCTACCAAGGGTTAATAAAAGGAAAGTGTGTAATATTTAAAAGCCAACTAGGAAAACAAAGTTAAAAATATCTTTCAAGTTTCATCTCTTTATATTCTGAGTCTGTTTAAATGCTCCTTTTGACTATTTATTTTACGCTTATGGTTTCTTTTGGACTTTTCTTTGTATTCTGAAACTTCCGATATTTGAGACTTGAGAATCCGGATTTTAAATATTTTCGGATCCTTTATAATCCGTTACACATTCATAAAAATCGGATCCAAATCCGGATCCATCGGATCCACCGGATCCACGGATCGGATCGGATCCATATGTAAAAAAAATAGTCTTGCCAAGAATTTTTTTTTTAACGACAATTTTACTTAGCTAACGGTTTGCTTCGTGTTACAATTTTGAAATGTTCATATGAGATATTTTGTTCGTTGTCTCGTTTTGATTGTGAGTTATTAATTGAAAATGTTGGACAATGACAATAGTTGTGAAAAATGCTGACTAGTATTTTCACAATGCAGAACTTGTATGTGATTGGATCTTCACAAATAAAGTGAATATAATTTTAACTACTTGTCTATGGAGATGTTAGTCATTCACTAATATAACATTGATTTTATTATCGAAGTTACCTCTTTATTTTTTTATTTTTGAATTAACACGGGGATAAATTAAACTTGTTTTGAGAATTAAACTTGCAAGAATGTGCTTAGCATTTTTAAGAAAATACTTATAAAATTACATTATAGGTTATGAATATATTTAATAAAAAATGGATCCACGGGTCGGATCTGGACCGGATACGGATCTCAAATACAAGATCCAGATCCATATCCGATCCGTCAGAAATGGATCCGGGTCCGATCCGGATCCGTCGGGTCCAAAATTTGAAGATCCATATCCTATAAAACGGATATGGATCCACCGGATCCGGATCGGGTCCAGGATCCATTGCCATCTCTAGTTTAAATGCTCCTTTTGACTATTTATTTTACGCTTATGGTTTCTTTTGGACTTTTCTTTGTATTCTGAAACTTCCGATATGTTGAGACTTGAGAATATGATTTTAAATATTTTCGGATCCTTTATAATTTACACATTTTAAAAAATATATATTTATATATATGACGGCGTTCGCTTATATTGAGGTAATAGTTCTTTAGTTGCCCCACACAACCTTCAGATTTGAATCATAACATCCACAACAATAAAAACTTTGATCAATCATATTACGTACATACATTGATTGATGCAGTCCACTATCTTATTGATTTTAGGGAAAATAATTGTTTTCTTCCTTGTGTTATTGCCTTATAATGATTTTAGTCCTTATGATATTTGACTCCCATATTTAACCTTTAATTAATTAAATAATTAATTTCAATCCTTCTACTAAAAATAATTACCAAAGGAAACAATGACTTCATTGAAATCACTTCTACAGAATCATTGTCCACTTTTTTTAGAGAGTCATGCATGCCCTAAGGCCCGTTTTAGATTATAAGTTTAATTATTAAATGAAGTGGAACGAATTGATAAAAAAAATAATGTTAAATAAAACAAATGAAAGTAGATAATAATCAAGTAGGTGAGGAGGAGGCAACTTTAATCATAACATTGATTTTTTTTTTTTTAATAATGTAAGCCGTGAAAACAACCTCTTACAAAAATGTGAGTTAATGTTGCGTACAATAGACCCGGGTGATCCGGCCCTTCTCCGGATCCCACACATAGCGGAAGCTTAGTGCACCGCTACCCCTTTTATTGTTTTTTTAATAAAATGCGTGCAATTTGATAAAAACTTTAATTAATCATAAGCAAATTTTAGGTACTATCACAACTCTACTTATATATTGGTTTAGATATGAGATTGTAGAGTTCTCATGCTCCCCTTCTTGTCCTAAATCATGTTTAGGATCAATTTTCAAACAATGCTAGATCGTGAATATCCTTTCATATTAGGTATTTATACTTAAATTAAAAATTTAACTAAAAAATTGTAATTTAATTTTTGCTTTGTTCAAAACTAATCTACATTTCCTTAGCACTTTTATCTGTTGGATTTATTCAACTCATTTTTATTTATTCACCTCAAATTCTACTCCTCTTGGTGACTTGTCAAGGCAACTTCTCGAATCTAGATGTAGATGGAGCAAATGTTATCCAATTTTATATATTTTTATTTCTTAACTTATGTCTGATATTCGTTATGAGCTGGCTCGATTAGTTTAGATTTATCCCGAAAATCACATTTTAAAGTTAAAATCTCTTTATATACAATGACTTCTTTTCGAAGTTCGAATTCGAGATTTCTGATTAAACTTTCGCTTTGGGACTGATTAATTCAAAATTCGCATGAAAAGTCACACTTTAAAGTGAAATCTCCCTATCAACGATAACTCCTTTTCCAAACTTTATACTCAAAACCTTTGATTAAATTTTTGAAAGTAAAGCTCTCGTTATAAAAAAATAAATCCCTTTTCAAAGTTTGAAGCCAAAATCTTAAATTAAAGATAAAAGAAATGCTTACCACTTTATTTCTCAGTCACAATGATTCAGTCTTACACTTCTAATTCACTAATAAAGCTGAGATCCTAATATCCTGGATCAACAAAAGAACACACAAAACAAAAGAAAAAGGAAAGAGAGAGAAGTAAATAAAAAGGATAATAACATTTGCGGTCCTTTGATTATAAATAAATTATTATTTTGATCCTTATGATATATGACGCAAGACATTTAATCTTCAATTAATTAAAATATGTGCTTTTGATCCATTTATGCATGAAATATGTTGTATTTAAATTATTTTTAAAAGTATATATTTTCAAATATGGAGTAATAGTAACAATTTAACATATTACTCCTCCGTCCTAATTTATATGAGATACTTTTCTTTTTAATGAGTCCCAAAAGAATGATAAATTTTCTTATTTGATAATAATTTAACTTTAAACTTTATCGTTTATACTTATGAGATGATTTATAACCCACAAATATGTTTGATTTGTTTTAAATCACAAGATTCAAAAGTATTCATTTATTTCTTAAATTCTTTGCTTAATCAAACTATATCACATAAATTGAGATGAGAAAATATATAATAATTAAATGGTGAAATACTTAATACTTCAGAAAATTTATGATTATTCACAAATAAATTGATAAAAAGTGCACATTTAAGTAATTAAAGGTTTATAATATAAGGATTATTTTACAATATCAGTCCACATAGCAATCAATTCAATTAGTAGTAAGATCTTTGCAATGGGTCAACCTCAACAACCCCATATAGCAATTCTTGGAGCTGGTATATTTGTTAAAACTCAATATATTCCAAGATTAGCTGAGATTCCTAATCACTTTGTTATCAGAGCTATTTGGAGTCGCACTGAGGTAACTTATAATAATAATTTTGCCCCAATTTTTAATATTTCTTCCATTTTCTTGAATTATTATTGAAATCTGTGAACTGGGTTCTTGTGTAAAGAAAAAAATTGTATGCATTTGTTTGTGGAATTTAGTTGTGGGTGTGATAAAAATGGGATCTTTATGTAGTCTAGCTGTAGAATTGTGTTTTTCTTCCATTTGAGGAGGTGTGAGAGATTGACGCTAGCAGCAGTTAGGAGAAGTAGAGGCAGGCTAAAGAAAGAATGGGGGCGGGGGTTAATTAGACATGATATGACACAACCCTGACTGAGGATATGACCTTAGATAGAAAGATTTGGGGGTCGAGAATTAGGGTACAAGGTTAGTGGGTAGTTGAGTTTTTGTCGCATTGTGTGGGAGAGTTAAGGGGCTAGCCTCTTCTTCTCCTTTTCTTAGTCGTATTGTTTAGGTATTGCGTAGATCCTTATTCTTTATGTTTGTATTACTATGTGTTGCTCCATTTGCTGTATTTTGATATTTGCTGTCTTATTTTTCTTGCAATCCTGCATCGACTACTTTCCTTTTGAGCCGAGGGTCTATCGGAAACGGCCTCTCTACCCCACAAAGGTAGAGGTAAGGTCTGCGTATATCCTACCCTCCCCAGATCCCACTTTGTGAGATTACACTGAGTATGTTGTTGTTGTAGTATTCTTCAAATTTAAGAATTGGGTTTTTGTGGAAACAGAAAAATATCTTCTGTATTAGTTTGTGGATTTTAGCTTATGGGTGTGATAAAAATTGGAACTTTATGTAGTCTAGCTATGGAATTTCCCACTTTTAGAGATTTTTTTCCACTTTCTTGGATCATTGTTTATAGCTAAGAACTGGGTTTGTTGTGGAAAGAAAAAGCTTCTGCATTTGTATGCATTTTTTGTTTTGTGGATTTTAGTTTGTGGGTATGATAAAAATGGGAACTTTATGTAGTTTAGCGTGGAGTTGTTGTTTTTCTTCTTTTGTTTGGGGATTTTAGTTTATGGGTGTGATAAAAATGGGGACTTTATGTAGTCTAGCTGTGGAATTGTTGTTTTTCTTCCATTTTCTTGGATCATTCTTCAATGTTAAGACTTGTTTTTTTGTGGAAAGAAAGAATCTTCTGGATTTGCTTGCTTTTTTTGTGGATTTTAGTTTGTGGGTATGATAAAAATAGAACTTTATGTAGTCTAGTTGTGGAATTGTTGTTTTTCTTCCATTTTCCTGGATCATTCTTCAAAGCAAAACGGTTGTTGGCAAAACGGATATGTTTTCTCTGTTTGTATGCATTTGTTTGGGGATTTTAGTTTATGGGTGTGATAAAAATGGGGACTTTATGTATTCTAGCTGTGGAATTGTTGTTTTTCTTCCATTTTCTTGGATCATTCTTCAATGTTAAGACTTGTTTTTTTGTGGAAAGAAAGAATCTTTTGCATTTTCTTGCTTTTTTTGTGGATTTTAGTTTGTGAGTATGATAAGAATAGAAACTTTATGTAGTCTAGTTGTGGAATTGTTGTTTTTCTTCCATTTTCTTATATCATTCTTCAAAGCAAAATAATTGGGTTGTTGGAAAAACTGATAATTTTTTCTCTATTTGTATGCATTTTTAGTTTTTGAGTTAGATAAAAATGAGAACTTTATGTAGTCTAGCTGTGGATTTGTTCTTCTTTTGCCCCAATTTTAGAGATTTTTTCTTCCATTCTTTTTAGATCATTGTCCCAAGCGAAGAACTGAGTTTTTTTAAAACAAAGGTTCTTCTGCATTTATATGCATCTGTTTGTGGATTTTATTTTCTGGTTCGATAAAAATGGAAACTTTATGTAGTCTAGCTGTGGATATGTTCTTCTTTTGCTACACTTTTAGATATTTTTATTCCAGTTTTTTGGATCATTGTTCAAAGCTAAGAACTGGGTTTTTGGGGAAACAAAAAATCTTCTGCATTTCTATGCATTAGTTTGTGGATTTGATAAAAATGGAAGTACTCTGGCTGTGAACTGCAGAATACTTATTTGCTGGTGTTTGTTTGTGGATTTCTGTTTCTGGATTTGAAAATGAAAACTTTGTGTAGTCTAGTTGGTGCGCTTTCTTGAAATAAAAATTTGAACTAGAAATTTGTAACTGAATCTCTTTGTGTACCTTCTCTGTGTAGTAAATTATTCTTGACGTTATTGTTACTTTTAAGAGTCATGAGAATGTGTGCATATGTTTATTAGGAATCTGCCAGAAGTGCTGTTGAAATAGCGCAGAAGCATTTCCCAAATGTGGAATGTAAGTGGGGAGATGCTGGGCTCGAGGATATCATTAAGGATAGTTCCATTACTGGTGTTGCTGTGGTTCTCGCTGGACAAACCATGGTATATCTCTCTTTCTTGTTTGTATGTTTTTATATATAATCAACGTTCCATATGCAAAAAGTAAATAATGTTGGCTTTCTTATTACCGTCTCTCTATTTTATTTCATGTCAAGGCGGTAATCATGCAGTAGGAAAAGAAATATCATTTTTTTATTAGTATTTCTTTCTTGATAACCGTGGTCCAGCTAGCTTTCTCGCAGGACTATGAGCTTCTAGAAGACAGTGAATTACATACAATAATTTATTTAATTTTTCCACTATTTTGACTTTCGCCTTAGTTATTATTCGGGGTCAGGACCGTTATAAACTCGGTCTTATAGTTGCATTTGACTTATTTATCAACAATAGTTTCTTTTTGTCCTTTTTTTTGGCTATGATGATTTTGTAGATTCATGGCATAGTAAGTTACCGCATGGTTATGCAGATTACTATAGGAAATACTCAGTAAATTGTGAAGGACTTAGAGAAACAGCAAAAAAGAACATAGTTAAAAATTCATTGATGTCAGAGTTACAATATCTGGAATAGGGAAACTGTACTATTTATTAAAAGAAGAGAGGTATACACTTTTACGATCCAATATCATCATCATCAACAACAACAACAACAACGACATACCCAGTGTAATCCCACAAGTGGGGTCTGGTAGGGTAAAGTGTACGCAGACCTTACCCCTACCTCGTGGAGGTAGAGAGACTGTTTCTGAAAGACCCTTGGCTCAAGTGCAGCAATCAAAGTTGTTATGAAAAAGGCAATACGACAGTGAAGAAAACATGGCAACTAATAAGGAACGACCCAATATACACAAGACATAATTTTATTGGGGTCAATCACATGGAAGGGGAAACATCTTCACTATCAGCATTGTACTTGACAAATTGCAATTAGTTCTGAACATTCTTGGCTATCAGCATTACACTTAATAAATTGCAGTTATTTCAGAAAATTGTGTTTGATTTGCATTATTTCATGCAGGTAGATATGTCACTGAGGCTGCTTAAGGCAGGAAAGCATGTCCTTCAAGGTCTTCTCTATTCTTTTTATATATTTGGATGAAGCTACCTTGAGAATGGATAACGGACAGACATTTTTTTGAAGTTCATTTTCTAAAAAAATTTCAATGTTTTTTACCTAGTCAATAAAGCAGGACAAATACTTTATCTTTTCTTTTTGTCCTTATCTCTTACATTTGCGCTCTATGAATAGTTAAAATAACCCGTGCTCGTTCTATGTGACGTGCAATTAACTAACTAGTGTGTATTTGCATATCTTCTTTTACTTGGCGAAATTGGGATGCTCCAGAGAAACCAGCCGCTGCAAGTAAGATGCAGTTTTATTTCATTGAACTTGTGAATGTCGATTTTGCTATAATCAATTTATTTCTGTTTGAAGTGCAGTTAACTAACCAACTTCTAGCATTATTCCTATCTCTCTATTCAACTTGTTCAACATTAAATGTGATCTACTAGAACTTTTCAGCGACTGACTACAGTTCTAGTGACAAGGCTGATATAAGAAGTTTTAGCATGTCTTGATTTTGAGTCTAGTGTAGAACTGTTTGAGATTCAAATTAAGTCTTCCATGTCTTACATCCAAAATCCTATTCTGGAGTTAAATCTGAACTTAATAATCTGCAACATTCTTCATCGGTATACTGAGGCTGGTGGTCGGAAGACACACATACTTCTTTTGCACCACTCCTCCATTGTATGAACTGTAAATGAACCATTTTTTCTGTAATTCATAGGGTATCTATTTAGTCAAACTTGATGACCTTGTTCACTGCCTCCACAGTTCCACTATGCAGTTCATTTCTACAAGAAAATGTGTACACCTTCCTCCAAAAAGGAAGTATTTAATTTTCAAACTCTAGTGCGAAAATCTGAATAGGGAAGGAGTGTACCTAACTCTTTTTATTTTCTGTTGGAGTTGAAAACTTCATCCTTTCAGTCCAATTTTTGCTCGGTTGCTTGTTAAAGAAGTAAAGTTTGACAGAAGCTCCAAGGATATAAGATAGTTTCCAAATACTCAATCTTGGCATCCTCAGACACCAAAAATAATTTCGGTTTTCTTCCACTGCTCGTCGTTTTAAATCTGTTAATGCCTGCACCTGTCATTACTAACCCTGCTTAGGTTTTTTGAAGTTCGTTAAGAAAAAACATACAGCAAAAAGCTGTGATTGAACTGTGGTGTTTCTAGGGCTCCCAGCTGTCTGAATGACGAATAGTATTATTAGGCATCATGCAAAGTTTTGTTTCTTGGAAAAAATAAAGGAAAAACTGAAAGATCTGGGATTAATTAAGTTAAAGGAAAAGCAACAGAGAAGGATATGTTTCCTTTTTGTTCTACTTTTGGATGTATTTCACCTTTATGTATCTGAGATCGGGATTAATTGGAAGTTGGAAAATCTAGAATTAAGTAAAGGAAAAGCAACGAGCATGTTTTCTTTTTTATGATCTATAGAGTGGTGGTTATACCAATATTGTTGTATGAGGCAGAATGTTGGCCAGTCAAAAACGTCCACGTTCAGATAAAGGTAGCAGAGATGAGGATGCTCAGATAAATGTGTGGTCATACTAGGAGAGATATGATTAGGAACGAAGTTATACAGGACAAGGTCGGAGTGGCCTCCGTGGAGGACAAGATGAGGGAAGCAAGACTGAGATGGTTCGGACATGTGAAGAGGAGGTGTGAGGATGCGGCAGTTAGGAGGTGTGAGAGATTGGTGGTAGCAGGAGTTAGGAGAGGTAGAGGTAGGCCAAAGGAGAACTGGGGAGAGGTAGAGGTAGGCCAAAGGAGAACTGGGGAGAGTGATTAGACAGGACATGACACAACTTCAGCTGAATGAGGACTTGACCTTAGATAGGAAGACTTGGAGGTCGAGAATTAGGGTAGAAGGTTAGTGGGTAGTTGAGTTTTTATCGCATTGTGTGGGAGAGGTAGGGGCTAGCCTCTTCATCTCCTCTTCTCCTTTTCTTAGTAGTAGTATTTAGGCATCGTATTTGTGGTCCGGCCCTTCCCCGGACCCGCGCATAGCGGGAGCTTAGTGCACTGGGCTGCCCTTTTAGTATTTAGGCATCATGTAGATCCCTACTCTTTAGGTGTGTATTAATATGTGTTGCTTCATTTGCGTTGTATCTTGATATTTTGTTGTCTTATTTTCCTTGCAATCCTGCATCGACTACTTTCATTTTGAGCCGAGGGTCTATCGGAAACAACTTCTCTACCCCACAAAGGTAGAAGTAAGGTCTACTTACATCCTACCCTCCCTAGAACCCACTTTGTGGGATTACACTGTGTATGTTGTTGTATATTTGAATGCATGTCACCTTTATATATATCTGAGATTTGTCTATTAATACAGCCGTGGACGAGGCAGAAAAAGCATTGGCTCACTATAATTCTCTTAGCGCCACATTGACTCATCAACCAATATGGGCAGTTGCGGAAAATTACCGCTTCGAGCCTGCCTTCATTGAGGTACCGTAAATGCGTCGTGATCTTAATTTTCTATGTAGCTAGGCTGGATAATTAATTATTGTTTTATACAGAGCAAAAAACTACTTTCTGAAATTGGAGAGATGATGAATGTGCAAGTAATTGTTGAAGGATCAATGAACAGCTCAAATCCTTACTTCGCCAGCTCCTGGAGACGCCAGTTTGTTGTGAGTATTTCACTAAATGATATATGAGCTTCTCTATCTTATAAAAAAGGGAGAATAGCACTTTGGTCCCTCATTTATTGGTAAATTCTGATTTTGGTCCTTGTACTATATGACACAACACATATAAACTTCAATTAATTAAAATGTCTGCTTTTGGTCCCATTATGTAGGAAATATGTTACATTCAGACTATTTTTAAAAGCATATTACCCTCAATTATAGAGTAAAAATTCAAGTTTAACACATAATACATGGATAATTAAATGGTGGAAAGGTTAATAATTTTGAAAATTTTGAATATTCATAAGTAAAGGGATCAAAAGTGCTCATTTCAAGTAATTGATGGTTAAATATGCTTAGTCAGATATCACAAGGACTAAAATTAGAATTTATCAATAATTGAGGGACCAAAAATGCTATTAACCCTAATATAAATAAGAATTGGCTTTACTTTTAGAATGAGGAAAAAGTTCCTCTTAATATAAAATGTCTTCTTTTAGTGTAGACCCTGATGTGCTCCTCTGCCATAGTACATGCTAAATAACTTTGAATCTAACATTTGGCACAAATTAATATAGTACTGAATAGTTGGAGTCCGGAACTAAAATGATGCCAAAGCTATTTTGTGATGAAAATGAGTGCCAAAAACTAAATGTAACAAAAATAATGTTAAGGCGTGAATTTCATGCGTTATATGTACCAAGTATGACGTTCCAGCCTTCCAGGTTAACATCCGTTAGGCCAAGTTTGACCAACTATAACACATGAAATTCATGCGTTATGTTCAATTATTTCTGACTGCATTATATTATTGACCAGATTCTCCTGCTACCCGTACTTGGAACTCACATAACTTAGAAATTGGTCAAACTTGGCCTAAAAGCCGTTAACCTGGAATGTCGGATTTGACACAGTTAACACATGAAATTCATGCGTTGGCATTAACTTTGTTAATTCGTTACAAAAATTGTTTTTTTGCGTCATTTTGCAACCGGTCTCGAAGTTCTTTTGTGTAGTCGTAAGTACAATGGAAGCATTTGTGAGTTGTTAAGTACATTCAGTGCATTGTCTTCTCTCTTTCTGTTTAAAATCATTGACTTGCTTTTTGACAATCGCATTTGATTTCTTCAGGGTGGTTTCATTCTAGATATGGGCGTACACTTTGTAGCTGGATTAAGGATGGTAATCTTCTCATTCTTCCTGTGTTTACACTAGATCTAACGTGAATTGGTATATCTGCAAATTTCTTCAGTATTATATTTGATTTGAAATTTCTTGAACTCCTTGCATGTGCACCAATAATTAAACTGACATAATCATTCATGAAGTCTGAGTCACATTGGACGTGAACACTCTTGAGTGGTATCGAATTACCAATTCTAGCTTCTTCCCTAGGTGACCCGATTCATGTTCCAATATTTGGGCTCATGCATGACTGCCAACAATTTTGGTGTCTGTCTAGGCAAGACACAAACATAAGGGCTTTCTTCCACTTAATGGAATGAATCATTCATCCATAATTGCTCACTTGGCGAAGACGAATAGGGTTGCCTAAACCATCCGGAATAAGGGATTTGCTACAATTGACCCAATTGAAACATACTGATCTTTCATACATCTAAAGTACCAATAGGTCTTGGATGTCAAGGATCCCTTGATATTTTGCTCTTTGCCCTTCTAATTTTCCAATAACCACCTAGCTCTAATCCTTTTAAGCTCTTGGTGGGATATCTCTCATAATGAAAAGATACTTTATGGGGAGAGGGACATAGTGGATCCAGGGATGGAGCCACAACAATAATTACGAGTTTGGCAGAACCCAATAACTTTGGCTTAAATCATGTATTTGTGTTAAAAATTTATTTAAATATGTACAAATAATCTATTTAGAACCCAAGAAGGAAAAAAAATTGTGGTTCAAAACCCATAAACTAATAATCCTGGCTCCGCCTTTGAGTGGATCGTGCACCTAATCCTTGTTGATAGTGTACTCTGTACTTCTTATACAATAAAGTGAAGATTCTCAACCTATATAATAGAAAACTAAATAGGTAGCTGCTGCACATTTTCATCCATTTCTCTTTGCCCCAAGCTTTCTATATTAATGAGAAAAGGCCACAATAGAGCTCAATAATAAAATATCAGCCAAATTTAAACCACAAAGGGAACAAAAGACGCGTTGTGCCCCATCTTTGTCTAAGTACTGGAAATTTTTGTTGATACATGTACTGGTGTGTCAAAAATATTAGGAGTAAAAGGTAGCGGTTTAGTGGTCAATGGAGTGTGTTGAGAACCATGAGATCTTAGGTTCAAATTCAGGCAAAAACACTCTGTGATTTCTTCTCACTAAGTTTCTTAGCTTTAAACATTTGAGCAATTTAAGACTAAATTCTACTGTATTCTTTACATTTTGGACGTCTCTTACTAGTCAAAGCTTCTTCGATTATTAATTAGCACTATTGTCCTCTACAAATGAGCAGCTTGTTGGATGTGAGATTGCGTCATTGACATCCATGAATTCTCACGTGGATAAGACTCTGCCTCCTCCGGATAACATCTCGTCGTTGTTGTGAGTTGAACACTATTATCCTCGTACTTTGGATGTGATTTTAACGAAGTTGAACGTAACCATGATTAACTTTTCTTCTATTTAGTCAACTGGAGAATGGGTGTTCAGGAGTTTTTGTGATGGTGGTATCTTCGAAGTCACCAAAGGCAAGAAATATTCTAACTAGATGTTTTCTCCAGAAAGTATTTGCTGTGACAACATATCTTTAGAGCGGTAATTGTTGATTAATTATGATTTTCACATCTCTAGATAATCTGGCGAGTTTTGGGTTTGAATGGAGTGCTGCAAGTTGAGCGTGGTAACAAGGATGGAAAGCATGGCTACTTGGTAATTGGGAAACTTTCTTCTTAATTCCGATTATAATGAAGTGCAATATTATATACTCCCTCCATCCTAATTTATGTGGCACCATTTGACTCGATACGGAGTTTAAGAAAAAGAGGTGCTTTTGAAATTTGTAGTCTAGTACGAGCCATCGACATTTGTGGCTGCAAATCATCTCATTAAGGGTAAAATGAGAAATTTACAGTTAAATTATTTTTAAATATAGAAATGTCACCTTTTCTATATGCCACATAAAATGAGACAGAGGGAGTAATGTCTTTCCCTTTATAAAGAACAATGGTGTCTCACTTATTTTTTGTCTTTAAATTGCTGTCTCAGGTTTCCCTTCATATGGCTGATGGTCAAAGCAAGAGCTTCTTTTATCCATTTAGCGGGGTCACTGACGAACTGAAAACATTTCTATCAGACATATCAACAGCCAACCTGAAGGTAAAACACTTCCTAAAGTTCTCATTTGCTAAGTTGTTAGTGTCCTACAAATCATTAATCGGACTGATTTCTTCCTGGTGAAGGGTGCGTGTATTTTAAGTTAATCTGTTCTGTATGCTTTTGGCGTGGGAAATGAGCAATCATTTTCCAGTGCTCATAAGTCATAACCATGCATGTGGTCCTTTTACTCTTTCTAAAAGTCCTATGTTTTCGATGAGTTTCTTAGTCGGGTAAAAGATTTATATGCTAGTAAAAAATATAGAGAACTTCTAGTACTCCCGTCATTTCAATTTAAGTGTCTTACTTTGACTAGACACAAATTTTAATAAAATAAGAGACCTTTGAATTTTTGTGGTCTTAAACTAAAGATGTGGTAATGTACCAAAATGCCCTTTGAATCTTCTGGTCTTAGACAAGTCAGGTAGAATGTTGAAATTAGAGAATCACTAAAAATAGAAAGAGGTATTCTTTTTGAAACTGGCAAAAAAAAAGTAAGACAATTAAATTGAAGCAAGGGATGACTTTTTTTTTTTGTATAATATTGGTCCGAAATAAGCTTGAATGGAGCGACATAGTCAACGTTGATTCATATAGCTGACCCAACTTGCTTGGAATCGAGACATAGTTAGTAGTAATAGTAGTTGTTGTTGCAGTGTTGATCATTGATGTTGTGCTTTCATTCTTGCTTTATCGAATTTCTTTTTGTGCAGAAGGACAATAGTTCCCACATCGATCCTCGTCTCTCATTTGTTGAAGGTGCCCGTGATGTTGCCGTTTTGGATGCGATGCTCGAATCAGGAACGAGACAAGGAGCTCTGGTCCAAGTAAAGAAGTTCTAGTTTTATAAATACAATGCACATGATTCTTGACCTTTATACGATGTACTGCAAATAAACGATTCATAACCCGAGGCTACTAAGAAAAAGGATCGATTGGAGATCACTTCCTCTCTTCTGTGAGCTACATCTTGGTTTCATCGTCTCGTTGTCTATAAACTCGACGATTTCTTGGTCAGAGCCATTGTACTACTATCTTTGACCCTATTGTGAAGTTGAGTAACATGTTATTCATTGAGATCCTTTTGTGTCTTAGGGTTAGAATAAAGAAAAGTTGGGAATATGTGTAAACAAATGTACTATATGGAGCTGGAATCTTAGTTACCGCTGAATAAAAACATGTTATTCATTGATATCCTATTTGTGTAACATGTGCCAGGTTCTGTAATATAGAAAAAACTAAAGATTCTTTAAATAACATTAAAAGAAGCTACAAAGGGGGTCGTCTGCTTTGTAGGATAAGGGATAACAATTTCTAGACATAATGTGTGTAAATTTATCATGTGTTTGATTAAATTTTTATTTTGAGATTAACTTTTCCGGGATTAGTTATACCACTTTCATGCCCCCAAGGGCATAGGCGAGTTGTTAAGTGGCAAGGTGATTGGGGTACAACCACTCCGACGTCGCGGGTTCGAATCCGTGTGGTGACAGTCTTTGCTGAAATATTGCAAGGGTTGTTGCTGGGTTCGTGTCCCGTTGGTCCTCTCCCTTGCAGGGCTGCCACTCGCGCATATCCCTCGATTTATATCCCACCTGGCCAAGGGGCCTCTGGTACAGGTGGGGGGTTTCGCCTTCGGGACTTTCCCCTTCACAAAATTATACCACTTTCAATGCTGGATAATAATTAGAATTACTAATCCCGGGATAATCACCAAAATGACTAAGATTTCTTCTCCAATGCTTGGGGATTTGTTTAGTTGTTTTCAATGCTTCAGCCATATTCTCAAGAAAAGGGTTTTCATAGCCTTAATCATTACAAGAAAAACATAATTCTAATTTATTGCTTTTTTTTTTTACACGCCCCTTATGAAATATTAATTAGGAAAGACATTTGACCTACATTATTCTTATTTATGTTTAAGTTATAATTTCTCTTCATTAAATATTTACTCTATTTATTTGTCATTTTTATTAATGACAAAAGGTAAAATGAGGAAAAATAATTAATTATGCTTTGAACTTCTAAAACGACAAATAGTTTGAGACAACTATTTTTAGTAACTACGACAAATAGTTTAAGACAACTATTTTTAGTAACTACGACAAATAATTTGAGACGGAAGGAGTATCAACTTAAGTAATTAATGAGATGTTTTCAAAAATTGTCCTACTGAGAGAATAATTCAAAATCTTATTTCAATAACCAATAAATAAATAAAATATTTCTTGCTAGAAGAGAATAAATAAAGTAGAGTAGATGGGAAGAAAATGACATATATTTAAAACCAACCACACCTAACATTAATTCCCCCTCATGACTTTGGGAGACAAATAGAGAAACTTATAGACAATTTTCTTGCCAGACCAATTGAAGAATATTGATTGAGAAGTGAACAAATAGCACATTACTAATTGAGTCAAGTAGTTGATTTTGGACCCATTTTGAAAGCAATCTCTTATATATTAAAATTATTGGGTTTGAAAGTTGAAAATATGGACCAATTAAATTCCTTCTTTAGAAAATTTAATTTCAGTTGGACAAGTTATTGCTTTTTATTTATAGAAATGTCCTAGTATTTGTTATTTTTAGACTAATATCTTAGAAAAAAAGGGTGGGTGGGTGGGTGGGGGAATAGGAACAAGGCACTATTATTATAAACTCAATTCCTCGGATAACTTCCTCATGTACATGAAGTAATGTTCTCAAGTAATGTCTTTAATAAGTATAAATATAGTTCAAAAGTGTCTAATAGAAACGTTTTATTGTGTGTTCAGATGCTTAATTGGAAAAAAACTTTAGTTCGAATGTCTAAATGTAATTTAGTGACAAGTTTAAGGGGTTGTCTATGGCCTAATTTTTTTGAAGATGTTGTTATATCCCCTTTAAACTACGAAGTAAGAAAACAGATAATAGTGTAATTATTTATTTTGGAAGTAAGATAGTACCATAAATATTGTGATTATCTATTCTGGATAATAACATGATGAATTTGGGATTATTATGAAAACATGTGATTATAAATTTGAAAATAAGGTAATGCTTTGAGAGTATTTGATTCACATTTTCAATCTTGCGTAACCTTTACACAAAATAAGATAGTGAGTTTTAAACACAATTTAAACCCTCTTACACGTAATTAATCCAATATCAACTTAAACATATCCATAGAAATTATAATCCTATTCAATGTTGTATTGTTGTAAGTATAATCTATCATTTCTACATAATTGCCATTTTATCCTAGATTAAAGAACAAAGAGCAAATATTACTACTACTACTAAAAAAAAAAAAAACGATAACTTCCCCTCGAAAAATTGTCAGGATTGTACTCGTCGCAAATGATTCTGATTGATTTCTATCGAAATTTGAGATTTCCAATAAATTTTCAACAAAAACGTCAGTCGAAAATTCTGACTTTTCTAGTAGAAATGTCCCAGAAACCATCTAAGTTTATACATTGAAAAAAAAACGGTTAACAGTTTTCGAATCAATATTTAATGTTTTCCATCAATCTCATCGTTGTTTCTTGGCAACCGTTTACAACTTTGAACTCGATGGATAATACTCTACTTTTATTTACTTAAATTTCAAATTTGATTTATGGAAAAAATTCACAAATAACAACTTTTTAGTGTTATAATTGGAAAATAATCATTGTGTTTCAATATTTCAAGTAAAACTCGAGGACAAATGTAATATAATTTCACTTCTGGAATTTAAAATTGCAAGAAACTATCTATTTTCAAAGAAATGAAGGAAAAGTAGCTAGTAGACGCTATTTCTATCTGAGTTAACAATAGTATTCGAACCCCTAACGTACCCCTACCACACATCATAACCCCCCACCCCCACCCAACCCACCCACACAAAAAAAAATAGGACATGGTTCTCTTTCAAATAGGGTGATGTATGCAAAATATGATTACTCAAAAGGATCGAATTAGTTTTTTTATGTATCTTCTGAAGATCATTTGAAGATCACATAACAATGCAATCCAAGACTTGTTCCACAACAAATTTGTGTACGTTTTCTTTATTTCTACTTCAGCCCCATAACTTTCTGTTAATTACAAATCTGTTCCTACCAAAAGTTTTTGTGTACGTTTTCCTTATTTCTACTTCAGTCCCAGAACTTTATGTGAATTACAAATCTGTCTATACAAAGAATTTGTGTTGGTTCTCTTTATTTCAACTTCAGCCTCAGAACTTTCTGTTAATTACAAATATGTCTTACCAAAAATTTTGGTGTATATTTTCCTTATTTCTACTTCAGCCCAGAACTTTCTGTTAGTAAAAAATCTGTCTATACCAAAACTTTTTGTTACGTTTTCTTCATTTTTACTTTTACAAATCTGTCTATACCAAATATTTGTGTGTGTGTGTTTAGTTTACTTCAGCCCCAGAACTTTCTGTTGATTACAAAAATTGTGTACAATTTTCTTTAATTCTATTTCAGCCACAGAACTTAGTTTGAATTACAAATCTGTCTATACCAAAACTTGTGTGTACAATTTTCCTTATTTCTACTTCAACCCCGAAACTTTCTGTTAACTACAAATCTGCCTATACAAAAAATTTCTACTGTTCTGCTCTAATAGTTATAACTACTTAAAACAACTCTCTCGTTTTCTTCAACTGCCTCTTGAAGTAAGTTATCAGTTCTTCCATTTTTTTCCACCCTTTAACTTTTCCTAAGCACTTAAAAATTGAAAAAAAAAATCAATTTTTATTTTTCTATACTTCAACTTTTCTTGCTAGAGTTGTCAAGATTCTGGACTAGCTTACTTCTTTTTATTGTTTTTCTTCCATTTATGAACTCAATGCAATAGTTGGTTTTCAAGAATTTTTTTTAAAATAGTAGTATTTTCTTATTATTACTATAACAACATATGTTCTCTTATAGTTCATGACCAAATGTTGATCACAAAACCATTTTCTTTAGCATTTTTGTGTTTTTTTTTCCCTCTGTTTTTAAGAAAATATTATGTGCTGTATTGCTTTATTCTTAGCCGAGGGTCTATCGGAAACAACTTCTCTGCTCCGAAGATAGGTTAAGGTCTGCGTATAGCTACCCTCCCGGACTCCACTTGTGGGATTCCACCGGTATGTTGTTGTTGTAACAATATATTCTGTCTTATAATTCATGATCAAATATTGACAAAACCATTTTCTTTAGCATTTTTGCGTTTTCCCCCTCTGTTTTAAGTAGAATGAAAGTACTATAGTTCAAATTCACTTCAATTCTTGATCATTTTATTTCTTTTCTTTTTGCACGTTTTCATGGTTTTGAGTTTTTTCAAATTCAGATTATTGCTCAATTTTCTATCTAGTAATCTTTGAAGCATTTTGATCTTGAGAGAAGGTACCAATACTATAGTAGCATTGCTATTCTTGACCACCCTTTGTTAGTTTTTTTCTCTATATCTCTAAGAATTTGTCCTACTAAAATTCTCTAAATTGTTCTTATTAGAGGTGCGGAGCCAGAATTTTCAGTTTATGGGTTCTTGACCTCAATTCTTTTCGTTTACTGGATTTTGGATAGGTTATTTGTACATGTTATATGATTTCCTTAACATAAATACAACTTTTGAGCTAAAGTTACTGCATTCTGCCGAACCCTTAATTATCATTGTGGCTCCGCCCCTGGTTCTTATTGTACCGTATGTATAGAATATCTATGAACTCAAATCTTGATTGAACCATTGATTATTTGAGGAACTAACTATTATCCAAGAAGGTAAAATTTGTTCATATTCCTATAGAAAGAAGGGAAAATGCAGAAAGGTCCAATGCATGAAGAGTTTGCTCTAAAGCAAACAGCCCCAAAAATTGCTGGATCAGGGGTGATGATTGGTGGAGATAAGGTAACCGTTGCCTATGACCTCGTCGAACAGATGGAATACCTCTACGTTCGCGTTGTCAAAGCTAAAGAGTTAACAAAGGATGTCACAGGTAGTTGTGATCCTTATGTTGAAGTAAAAGTTGGGAACTACAAGGGTGTCACTAAGCATTTCAAGAATAAAACAAACCCCGAGTGGAACTATGTGTTCGCCTTCTCTCAGGATCGACTTCAGGCTTCTTACATTGAAGTTTGTGTGAAAGATAAGGATGTCGTGGTGGATGAAATGATCGGACGAATCGTGTTTGATCTCGTTGATGTACCGAGAAGAGTTCCACCGGATAGTTCATTAGCACCACAATGGTATAGATTGGAGGATAAACGAGGCGAAAAGTTGAAAAAGGAGGAGATCATGCTTGCTGTTTGGAGAGGAACTCAAGCGGACGAGGCATTTTGTGATGCATGGCATTCGGATGCAGCAGCTGTGGGAAGTGAAGGGATTTCAAGAATTAGAGGCAAGGTATATTTATCCCCTAGACTTTGGTATATTAGAGTTAATGTTATTGAATGTCAAGATTTACTTCCAAGTGAAAAAAATCGCCAACCCGAGTGTTGTGTGAAGGTTATATGTGGAAACCAGGCCTTGAAAACGAAAATTTCTCCGATAAAAAGTGTCAATCCGTTGTGGAATGAGGATTTGGTTTTTGTTGTAGCTGAACCATTTGAAGATCCTTTGGTTATAAATGTGGAGGATAAAGTTGGATCAAACTTTGAGTTTTTAGGAAAATGTGTGCTCCCTTTAGGCATTGTTCCTAGAAGGCTTGATAACAAACCTGTCCCTTCTAAATGGCACAATCTTGAGAAATATACAGTTGTAGAAGGGGAAAAAAAGGAGACTAAATTTGCTAGTAAGATTCATTTGAGGCTAAGTTTGGATGGTGGTTATCACGTGTTGGATGAATCGATACATTACAGTAGCGATTTCAAGCCAACGTCGAAGCTTTTGTGGAAATCCAGCATTGGACTACTTGAATTGGGGATTATTAGTGCAACAGGATTTTCACCAATGAAGTCAAAGGACGGACGAGGGACGACAGATGCCTATTGTGTTGCTAAGTACGGGCCAAAATGGGTTCGTACGAGGACAATCATCGATAGCTTGTCACCAAAATGGAATGAGCAGTACACTTGGGAAGTACACGATCCTTGTACTGTGATCACAGTAGGGGTGTTCGATAACGGGTACTTACAAGGGGGGAAATGTTCAAGCATCGGAAAGGTGAGGATTAGGCTCTCTACCCTCGAGACCGATAAGGTTTACACACATTCCTACCCTCTCATTGTCCTGCAACCATCGGGCGTTAAAAAGATGGGAGAAGTCCAATTAGCTGTGAGGTTTTCGTGTACGTCTTATGTCAATATGTTGTCTAAATACGCTCAACCATTGTTTCCAAAGATGCATTATGCTCATCCAATGTCTATCAGTCAGCAAGATTTCCTCAGGTTCCAAACTATTCAAATATTGTCAACGAGGTTAGGCCGGGCAGAGCCACCGTTGAAAAAAGAGGTTGTCGACTACATGCTGGACGTTGGTTCGCACATATGGAGCGTAAGGAGGGCTAAGGCCAATTTTTTCAGATTAATGTATGTTGTGAGTCCAATAATGGCTATTGGAAAATGGTTTGATCAAATATGTCATTGGAAGAATCCACTTACTACTATCCTAATTCACATATTATTTGTGATATTAGTCCTTTACCCTGAATTGATCCTTCCAACATTCTTTCTTTACCTTTTCTTGATTGGCATTTGGCACTATAGACTCAAGCCAAGGCATCCACCTCACATGGACATCCATCTTTCACATGCGCACGCTGTTTTCCCCGACGATTTGGATGAAGAATTCGATACGTTCCCAACATCCAGGGGATCGGATAAGGTAAGGATGAGATATGATCGTTTGAGGAGTGTTGGAGGAAGGATTCAGACCGTGATAGGAGACTTGGCGACTCAAGGGGAAAGGTTCCATTCACTTTTGAGTTGGAGAGATCCAAGGGCCTCGGCTTTGTTCGTGGCGTTCTGTTTGTTTGCTGCAATAATCATGTATGTCACACCATTCCAAGTCGTCGCGCTTCTCATTGGACTCTACGTGTTAAGGCATCCGAGGTTTCGCCAAAAACTTCCTACATTGTCTACTAGTTTCTTCAAGAGGCTGCCTGCAAGAGCAGAAAGCATGTTATAGACTTGTAGGTAAGTAAATTTGACTTGAGAAGGTAGAAAATGAACTTGAGAGGACAAGGATTGTCCTGGCTTTTTCCTGTTATCTATTATTTCTATCTTAGTAAATTTATTTATCTGTAATATTGTTAGTACAATTATGCAAAACATAAATTGAAATAAAGGGAATACAAGTCATGATCATATTAATACTACATCTGTATCAACAACTTTTGTAAGTTGATTGTGTCTTTTTTGTGTCCAATCTTTCGTTTTCAAGTTCTGCAAACGAGATAGAAAGTGATCAACACAATTAAATGACAATTTTTTGCAAGTTGATTGTTTTTATTTTGTCAACAATTAACCTTTTTCATGAGGTTCTTGTACAACAATACTTATTTTCTCGTCCAAATTTATATCAAATCAAATAATTTAACTATAAATAGTAAAAAATCACAAATTAAAGTGAGAATACATATTACCGATCATGATTAATTGATACATCTATGATATATGTTTTTGCGTTAATCAATTTGATCTAAACACTGAGTACATAAAAGTTTTTTTCTTGATATATCGACATAAGCGATTGGACTATGAAAAATACTTGTATCTTTCTTTTCTATTGTTTGGTTATGTTGCTTTTTCTAATCATCTGGTGTTCGAAATGCACTGCCCGATTAATTTAGATTCACACCTTGTACAACTCATTTAAGGGAAATTAAACCGGCCATTTTTACCAAGAATACTCCATTATATTTCCAAGCTCAACCCGAACGAGACCTCATATTAAGGATGGAGAAATTCCATTATCTCACGGTTGATGGTATTAAGTTATGGTGTTCAATATCTTCTTTGTCAAATTACTCTATATCAAGACTTTGACCAATAACAAGTTTTTGATTTGTAGAGAAGAAGAGATTTGAAGTTAAAAATGATCTCACTGTACAAGTCAAAAAATTGTTTTTGGTAAATATCCAATTTTGGTAACGCGTAACAGCTGCTTCTTGAATTGTACTTCTAGAATAAGACTCATTCTTGAAATGAAAACTACAACACCATTTTGGAACGTCCATAACCAAATTTAGAAATTTAAAAAGAATGACAAGTTTGATTATATTTTACTCCCTCCGTCCCAATTTTGATTGCACGCGAAGTTTAAGAAATAAATGAAGATTTTTGAATCTTGTGGTAAAGCAAGTCAAAAATATTTGTATGTTTATAAATTATCTCGTTAAATGTAAAAGGTAAAGTTTAAAGTTAAATTATTGCAAAATAAGAAAATGTATCATTCTTTGTTGGAACTGACTAAAAATGAAAGTGCGTCATATAAATTAGGGGAGAGAGTACTACTTAATATAGTAGGTTTTATTATTTATTTTAAAGTGGAGTATCAATTAATGCTATTTAAGTAAAAGTTGCATGTAATTACTTTTTAATTGACATGATTGCATTGGAAGAGAAATTTTATCAAGCTAGGAGTTCAACAGCTACGACATATATGCATAAATGAAAATTTAACATTGTATATATATACACTGTGTGATTTTTCAGCAAACCCCTTCTTCTTCTATATATCGCGCCAAATAGCGGAGTCGGGATTTCTACTAAATGAAACTAAATATAGAAAAGTAAACATACGAAGAAGTTAAGCTCATAAGATGACGTCTCTTGGACAAAGGTAAGTACCCCATTTCTGATTGTGTCAAGGGCAGCAGTAGAACAATAAGTCTAGATGTGAGCTCAGATAATTAAATTCAACAATTTTTGCTCAAATAATATATTTGTGTTAACAAATTTATTAAAAACATGGATATATTAAATGAAAACTCAATTAGTAGCACTTAACATCATCGTTTTAAATTCAAAACCTATAAAGCTAAAGTTCTGGCTCTGGCTCTATTGTTTTAATATATTTTATATCGCCGGTGCATAAAAGGGTGTAATAATTCCACATAATGTAATTTTTCAACGAAGAGGTATCAATTGACGCCTTTTGAACAATGACAACTACACTCGTGTAAATATATTTCAAATTATCAGTGTATAAAACTTCAACTCTGTAATGAACCCGTATTGTATTGAAATGGATAATTCGAATTATACGTACAAATGTAAGAGTTCATCTCCAAGCTATTACAAATACTCCAAACTAGTAATCAAATCTTCCAATGGAAGAAGAAACAAAAAAGAAAGAAGGGAGGGTGTGGTTCCAGAATTAACCTAAGAAACTAAGAAAATAAAGAAACAACTTCATAGAATAAGCCCTAATAGATTATGTTCCTCTTCTATATATAGGCATCTTTCCGGGATCCCTAAGGTAATTTGCCAACTCTCCAAATATGTCTTCCACCGCAAGCACAATTGTTACGATACTTCCGCCCCCAATAAGAACCTTGTCTTCAAGGTTCGAGTAAAAAAATAACGTGGATAGTAGTTTCCCCACCCATTGTCGCAAAATCAAAGTGTTCTACATGACCAAAGAAGTATATGTAACCACGTACATGTGCTGCAACAACAATAGGAAGCATGTAAACATTAGATATGAGGGTGTGCTCATCAATGGAACCACTAAGGATAATCAAGCACTTGCCCAACACAATGGGAGTAGAAACAGAAGCTTCAAATTCAACCATAGTTGTAGCAAGCATTCCATACAACTTGTATTCAAGCAAGATAGAAAGAATTGTTGGATATGGTAAAGCAGTACGGGAAGTAAATAAATATTACAAGTGTTCGAAAGGATAAACAAATAGGCCAATGTTCAGAACTGCGACAAGCTTGTTGAGTCTTGAATCTTGATAACCTGAAATCAAGAAACACTAAATCTGAATTGTTACAACTGTGTGCTGAGTCGAGTGATGACACTCTGTCTTTAAGACAGGATTGCCCCGTATATATGTTTTTACGTTAACGGGCAATAGCCTCCCAAGATAAAACAACACTTTAATCAACAATACAAAGCAAATAGGTTGATTCTAACGAAGAAAACAAATACGAAACGACTTGCTGAAGAACGGAAAAGGAAGGAAGAGTTTTTGAGTTTTCTATTCACTGTTTGTAGACAGAATTTCAGTTGTTCTCTTCTGTTTGTCTGTGTATTATATTGTAGTCTCGTTTCTGTTCTATTTTCTGTATTGCACAATTGAGCCAAAAGGCATCAATATATAGCATAAGGGGAGACCTCTCAACTGCCAAGACATGGTTGTTAATGACCCATTGAAGGAGGGAGTAAACAACCAAGTAATGGATGTTTATGGCCATTGAAAGAGGGTGTAATTCAGCCAAGTAATGGCTGTTAATGGAGGGAGTTAATCAGCCAAGTAATGGCTGGTTAATGCACAATAACGCCCCCAAAAATCAACTCCAACGGTAGGCAGAAACTTTTTGCCTTCCGTTCCCAAATTCAACATTCCAGAAACAGGGTCCAAAGAGATAATATCAGAAGAAGCCCAAGACCCACGGCCCGAGCCCGAGCCGGCCGGACGGGCGGGCGCATGTGGGCTTAGCCTTGAACCCAAGCACATCTAGGTCCTCCCTCCTTTAAACACATGGGATACCCTTGGAGTCCCAAACCCTTAGCCAATTTCAATGGCATAAGGGGACAACAATATATCGGATGCAGTCCAATGTACCAACAATATATCGGATGCTTGGGTTCGAACCTGGTAACGTCGACAACAATATATCGGATGCAGTCCAATGTACCAACAAAACTCACAGGAACTGACTCACTACGTATATCGAAAAATCCATAAGCAGAAATCATAGTAATGCACAAAATGGTATCAGCTTCTCCCGTTTCTTCAAAATTCCTCACATTAAAACATCCAGAGATTGAATACATGGTAAACAAGGGACTAATAATTGCAATCACAGATATTGCTCCCGTGCTTATATCTTTAAAATGAATCTGTTGCCCTTGTCTAAATGTAGCTAGCGCCGAACATGAACTGATTACGCTAACAAAGGTTATGTCAAATGGTTGATACCCAACGACTTTCATCAAATTATACGGCTCCAATACACCCTCGAAACATCTTGCAATTGACGCCACACAAGTTGTCCACGTTCTACTTAGGATGATAGGTTTACTGACAAAGTCATTCCCCTGTTTGCTCTTAAAGTCCAGCTCAAAGTGATTGGCCACTCTATCATAAAAATCTATATTGTTAACCTCATGGGGTGGACCAAATGAAATTGCATCAGTTGTAGGCTCAGTGACAGTACTTGTGATATTCAAACCATCAATGACACCAACAAGGACATAAAATAAGGTGTTAGCAATGGTTAAGGTGGATTGATACTTAGCAGCGGCACCAATGAGACATTTATAGATTGGGATAGTAGAAAACAGTAACGTAGCAGGGACAACGTCGAACCATGAATGACTTTCAATTAATCCCTGTTTTGTCATGCTATCTTCAGGAATCCGCAAATAGTCATCAAATCTGGGAAGATACAACTTGAAATCTACAGAACTAGGATGTGCAACCCAACAAGGTATAAATAAAGTCTTGTTGGCGAGTCCAATGCAGATATAGCAGGTGTTGTCATCTTCGAGGGGAATTTGTCCAAACCACTCTAATGTTCTAAATAGAGAGAGCCACATTTCTCCCCAAGCAGTAATAGTTATGATACTACCATGATCCAGAATCCATTATGGACCCTTCTCCATTGCACATGTGCCATCATTAATTCGTTGTCGAAACCAGCTCAAAGTAACATAGTGCAAAATAGAACCCAACATGGTGTTGTAGCGTGCAATATGCAAACCTCATCCATCATCATGGCTCAGATGTTGATAAGGACATTGAATCATCTCACGCTGAGGTTCAGTTGATAACACCACAATCAGTAACATAGGAACAAATACAGCCATAACCATTCTAGGCAATAGAAAAGTTGGACTGCTAGAGTTTCCAGCCTGACGACCATCAGAAACATGTAGTGTCGAAAAAAACCTCAGTGCGCTTTGTAGTGAAGTAGTGACACTATCTTGTGGAATATATTCTCTGTTATAAAATTCGACTTGGGGAAAAAGCTTTCTTCTGTGATCCTTGGTTAAGAACTACCCAACAACAACCCAAGTGAAAAAATAGAGATCATAGTTATGTCGAAACCACACGGTATCTAGGTTGTCAATTCCCTCAATGTCCAAGCTTAAAGCAAGCAGAGTCGTGAAAGTGGCAGCACAATGGACACACTTGCAACACCACAATTTGTTAACAAAATGGTCTTCAAAAGCTTGTTGCACATTGTTGGCAATCTCTAACCACTGGTTATATACATAACTCATTGGAATAGTTAAAAAGGACAACCACTTTACATGCCTAACTTGGTTTGGTAATCCAAAATATGAACATATTCTTGCCTTCAGCTCGTGCATTATCAAGGAAATGCACTTCTCCACTGAATCTTGATATAGAGAACTAGTAATGACAACTTCCTTCATTGCTGCCACACGTATGGAAGCTTGGTCTCCGGGAAACGCTTCCCTATGTGATTGAGCGACAAATGGACCACAACGAGTGCTTCTTAACATAACAAGACAAGGACAATAGGCCAAAAATCTAGATAGATACGTATCAGCATGACCTGTGATCGGCACAAACTCAGAATTGCTAACAGTTGCTGGAATAATCATGGCAACAAAATCTGGTTTAGTCTCATAGGAATGCCCAAATGGACTGGGCATTTCATCAAACAGCTTTCCAGCTGGCCAAACCTGTCCCTCTCCGGCTCTATATCGAACACCTTGCAGCCAAACACCATGTCAAGTTTTGTCCTTCGTTTTTAGTTAGAAAACTCCGTATCTTAACTGAGAATGCCAAAGGGGCAGATTCAAGTTGGGTCGTAACAATGAAAGCACTGGACATGTTGCCAAGACTCACCGATTTTGATATTGTATCCCCAACCACAAGAACATCAAGTTGTGAATCAAGATGCAGAGAGGGTGTTCAATTGATCATCGGTTATGATAGACAGGTAGAGAGGTGTGGAATGCGAACAACGAGAGCACCAATGTAATGAACCCATACTGTATTGAAAAGGATAATTCGAATTACACGTACAAATATAAGAGTTCATTTTCAAGCTATTACAAATACTCCAAACTACTAATCGAATCTTCCAATGAAAGAAGAAACAAAAAAAGAAGGGAGAGACGTTCCAGAATTAACATAAGCAACTAAAAAAAATAAAGAAACAACTTCATAGCATCCAACTCTCCAAATATGTCTTCCACCATAGGCACATTTGTTACGAACTCTCCCGACCAGAGTCAGCAAAACTCACATGCATGTGAGGTACGTAAGAAGTAATTACAGACTTTGATCAGAACTTTTTGTTTCTTTCTTATTGTGTAACGCCCGGTCTTTCACGAGACGCCGAGGCATCTAATGAGCTAATACCTTTAGGCGGATCTCTTCAAAAAAATTTAAAATAAATTAACCAGAAAGTAAGTTTGAAAACATTTAATCAAAATAAAGTAGTTTAACTGTAGAAAGTAATACAAAAGAAAAATCTGATACAAATGTTTCAGAACCAGAGAATGAAACTAAAACCTACCCAAGTTCTTGTTGGAAATTTGTCTTTGATGGGGAGGTGCGTCCACCCGTATTTAATGACTTAAATACTAGGGTTCCGTATGTTGGAGACTTTATCTCTTCACACTGCATAATCTAAAGTGAGTAGATGACCGTAGGGCCAAGAATCGTCAAATTTCATTAAAAAATAAAAGAGATATTGATCCACGAAGTAAGGTGTTTGATGCATGAAAATATGATGTGGATAAATCTACCACATCGGTGGAAAAATGAAGAATTGTTCTCTTTATAAGTCTCAAATTTGGTTAAGGGTTTGGGACTCCAAGGGGTAACCCATGTGTTTGAAGGAAGGAGGACCTACATGTGCTTGGGTTCAAGGCTAAGTCCACACGCGCGCCGCCGCCGCCGCGCCCGTCCGATCGTGGGTCGTGGGCTTCTTTTGATATTATCTCTTTGGATCCCAAATTGCTTAATATTTACAGTTTGGTCCCTGGAGTTTCTGAAAAGCTAAAATATGAAATTGGGAACGACGGAAGGCAGAAAGTTTTTGCCTGCCGTTGGATTTGAATTTTGGAGCGTTAAAACTTCATTAATCTGCACCTTAACTCCTCCCTAACAACTCATTTATGTTGCACATTAAATCAGCCATTACTTGGCTGATTAACTTTCTCACTAATGGCCATAAACAACCATTACTTAGCAGTTGAGGAGTCCCTCCCCATATGCTATATATTGGAGCCTTTTGGCTAAATTGCAGAGACGAGAATATAGACTGCAACAATATACTACACAGAGACAAATAGAAGAGAGAACAACTGAAATTTTGTCCAAAATGTGAGCACAAACAGTGGGCAAAAACAGAACAGAAAACTCTTCCTTCATTTTCCATTCTTCAGCAAGTCGTTTCGTGTTTGTTTTCTTTGTCAGAATCAACCTATTTGCTATGTAGTATTGATTAGTTGTTTTATCTTGGAAAACTATTGCTCGTTAACGTAAAAGCATATATACAGGGCAATCTTGTCTTAAAGACAGAGAGCATCTCTCGACTCAGCCACAGTTGTAACAATCCAGATTTAGTGTTTCTTGATTTCAGGTTATCAAGATTCAAGACTCAACAAGCTTGCGGCAGTTCTGAATTGCCTATTTGTTTATCCTTTCAAACACTTATAATATTTATTTACTTCTCGTACTGCTTTACATATCCAACAATCCCAACTCATATTAGTCATGAAGCATCTATAGAGTTTTTAAAATACAGCACTGGGTTTAAGCCCAACAATGAAATTAAAATGTCATATGAAAAGATAGACTCTACCACGATTGAGTGACAGCTTGACTCGACACAACTAAGAGATAGCCATAACTGTCATGAAAAGTAAAACCTGCAATCAAATTGTAGGGGAGTGAATTTCACTGGACTTTGTAGGATCACCGACTATTCCACCATCCTTATCACTTTCAACCGGTCTAAAGTGCAATGAAATCGATGTCTTATTAATGTTAAAGTTACGACATTTGTCCAATCTCCTAAGTATGAAATAGATATCAATATCTCATAATCTAGATAGAAGATAATACACCAAGGATCTCCCCATCAAATCACAACACATTAATAGACCCCTCACTGACTCATACGACTAGACCAAATAATCAACATAGGCACTCACCCTCTTTCGGGCTAGACCAAATAATCTACATAGGTCCTCACCCTCTTTCGGGCTAGACCAAATAATCTACATAGGCCCTCACCTTCTTTCAGGCTAGACCAAATAATCAACATAGGCTCTCGCCTTCTTTCATGCTAGACCAAATAATTAACATAGGCCCTAACCTTTTTTCAGGCTAGACCAAATAAAATCATAGGCCCTCACCTTCACATAGGTTAGACCAAATAATCAACATAGGCCCTCACCCTCTTTTGGGCTATACCAAATAATCCAAATAGGCCCTCACTTTCTTTCGGGCTAGACCAAATAATCAACATAGGCCCTCACCTTCTTTCAGGCTAGACCAAATAATCAACATAGACCCTCAACATAGTTTCTATCATTAAACATTGTATATAAGTACATCAAAACCAAATCTCGCCATAGAATAATGTGGAAATCATCATAGCAATTCAGTTATCATAATTGTCTTGACTTATTTTAAAGCATAAAATCTCAAGCAAAAGGAAACAACTCCAAATAAAGCATAAGAGATGTATGTCATCGCATAAATGCTCTATCAATAAACAACAATGGTTTACTACTTAATTCAACGAACTATCTTGGAGCAACAAAACACAACTCAATATTCAATGTTTCAAATATCTCACATCTTTATATGAATTACATTTAATAGCTCAAGATAGGTGAAACAATTCAAGAACTTAAGATTTAATTATAACATAATAATAGCTATCATAACAAGTTCACAATAATTAGTTCATGTTTTAATTATGGAAAACAAGTAGAAGTCAAGTCTCCCCTACCTCACATCGACGAAATACTACGATCAAGCACTTGCAACAGATCCACATACGAAGCATTTGATAGTCTCAAGCTTGATAACATTGAAATTCCCAAAGTACTACGACAAAAAAAATGACTAAAAGTCCATCACGATGATCTCAAATCATTTCATAATATGCAAAATATGAAAGAGCACGCGAAATTAGGCTAGGATACACATTTTCATAACTTTTCAAAAAGTCAAAGTCCAAGTTAAAAAGTCAATCCTCGGATCAACTTCTCGAAATCCAAACCCGAGTGAATATTCTGGTGACCCAATCTCCTACAAGCACAACAATTTGAAAAAACCAAGTCAATCAGAGTTCATTAACATACCCAAATGCCTATTTGATTCTCAATTGAAAGTGTTCTTGAGTTCATGAACAACCCCAACCCAAAATCTCAATAACTTAGATTCCATGGATTAAACACCACCAAATTTGAGTATGATACTCCATGAGTTAATGGTAAACATAATCTCCAAATAAAAAATTTCAATTCACAAGGCCCATTTCTAGGGTTCATCTAACAACCTAACCAAATCATGATTTCTACTCAACATTATGTTCTATTTGAAGACAAATCTTGAAAATCTCCACTAAAGAGTGCTCTTGAGTTTCTTGAAAAATAGACAATGGTGATATGTAATCCTTGGGGTTGATATTTTCCCACAGTAAGGGACCAACCAAGAAAACCTTTGTAAACCATCCAATTTTTCATTTCTCTTTTCCTATAATGTTGGGAAGGATTCAGCACTTTTTAGTTTTTACCAAGGATATGTAAACACTTGCTTAACCTCAACAATTTCATGGTCTATCACTTACACAGCCATATAGTCAAATATGCAGCAACTAGAAATTATTATACGTACTGAAATTGTCCCTTAAGGACACATCCACATAATGTTTTGTATAATTATCAAACATTGTTAAGCTCATCCACCGTAGCAATAATCAATAAACTTCCAAACTATAACGTATACATATTTTTCACCTTTCCACTATATTCTATAATATTGTGGACCCTATTGGCACACAATGTGTATTAATTAGCATGCGCTAAATCTCTTATTAGGCCTTAAACACTTCAGAATTATCTGGGATGCTACAAATATATAAGAGCTTCTGGAATTGAAGACACAAACAAAAATAAAAAATATATATTAATTCTTAAAACGATCGAGCGGGTCGTTACATATTCTTAATTGAATTACTATATCTTCTTGATAAGTTATGTCATCTTGTGTTTTGATGATTTGTCAAACATTCGAAGAACCGGATAGGGACCAGGTATTCTATTTGTTCCCTTGGTCGTCGTACAGTCAACACTAAAGATGTAAAGTTGTACTGTTTACTGGCAGAAGTATAGCAACACAGCTGCAACTTGCTAGTGGCCAAACCAAGGTCTGAATAGTCTCTATCTCCTCACACATGCTCCATAATATATATATATATATATATATATATACAACATGTTACAAGGTTTAACTTAACACTTGAAAATCTAAAATCACTCTCACAAGTGCAGCCTCCACAAGTTTCTCCAAGTGCTCCCAAGAACAAAGTTGTTGCAAACTGAAGGACCAAATCCCGACACTGAAGATGTCTAAGTCCTTTAGTTTGTTTTGAATCTTTGTCATTTTGTTCTTTATTGTAATCCTACACTACTTTTAAGAAGTGTCATAGTAGGACAAATTTTGACCTTTGTTGGTTTGTGTTCTTGGCTAGAGTTAGTCAATGTTTGTAGCTTTGCAATAGAGTTATTGTAAAACGGCTTACAATAGATATATCGTAAGGGGTGAGCGATTAATAGTTTAATTTCTAGGTTGCAATAGGTTGTAATCTGAAGTTTTTCAGTTAGTGAAGTTGGAAATCCTACTTAGTAGGTCGTGGTTTTTGATTCTTGAGCAAAAGAGTTTTCCACGTAAATCTTGTGTGTTATTTACTTTCTGCTTCTACTTAAGGGAACATATAGAGAACCTGATTCTCCATGTTGTTCAGTGGTGTTACGCCCCGAACCTAGGACTGGACGTAACACGGCACTCGGTGCCTGACTACATGTGACCGAGCAAACCAACTGACTGGCTGGATCAACATGTGATATCATAATATAATGAATGTGGAAAATAAACTAATACATGCTGATATACTAACACACAAGCCTATTAAGTACTGAATGATTGTTGTTCTCGTCTATGAAGCCTCTAAGAATAATGAAGTATTGACTGTTACATGGACAAGGCCTCGTCATACCTGACTGTCTGAAATAGCTAATGACTATAAATAAGATAACACCCCGAAACTGAAACTAAACATAAGTACTCTTTATCGTGAACGAAGAACCACCTGTTTAATTGAATAAATAAGTTACGGCCTCAGGCCCAATATAAGTGCACAAACTACGACCTTGGGCCCAAGTATACATATACATAACTACGGCCTCATGCCCAAAGATGCATAAAGCATAAACTACGGCCTTGGGCCTAAATACAAGTGTTCAACATTCAGGAATATAAGATAAGAACTGAGAATCATATTGTAATGCAAGATATTGAAATACTGAATCATACTAAAGTACATGATACTGAAATACAAATACTGAATCATACTAAAGTACATGATACTGAAATACTGAATCATACTGAAGTACATGATACTGAAATACTAAATCATACTGAAGTACATGATACTGAAATATTGAATCATACTGAAGTACATAATACTAGAATACTGAATAGAACTAGACTGAGACATGCACTCATAAACTGATTATGAATTTTGAAGCATTAACTATTCATAGTAACTGAATTGTCATAACTGAGACTCATGTGATATCGAACACGAGTCAATACTGATTACGTAATGAGTTCACAATATTCAAAGTGATAATTATGAACAACTACGAAGTTATACTCTTAAAAGATAGAAGTTCTGGACTTTTCATGAAATGGGGTATAATCTCTAATTTTGAAGTAATTTGTAGTGATTATGATGAATAAGGCGTGGAGATGATTAATAATGTTCCCACACGTAGAGAGTTAGCCTCACATACGTTAAATTCTTGCTCTAGAGCGTAATACAATGTTCGTCAATTCCTCTCGACTTTAATCTATATCAATATATGTTAATAGAATCAACATTAACAACAATTCTCATGTTTTGGCCATCTAGGCATTTTGTCAAACACTTGGTGAGCATAAAGCTTCATAGACCTTATTAATGGTGTTTCTACACCCAATTTCCCATCCTCTTGTTTCTAGATGGTTCTACAATCCCAAATAGATATAATTAATATCATTCTTCATCACTCATATGATTACAACAACCCTAAGTCAACAATTCAACCCATACAAGAGCTTACCTCAGGAATCTATGATTTATAATCATTAAACAAATATTATAATCAACTAGGGGATGAGGATAATACCTTTTTGATGTTCAAGAAGATTGAATTCGAAATCTAGGGATCCTCGTCCGACAATAATATTTTAATCACAATTCTATGGATGAGAAAGGTTTTAATCAAGTTAGAAGGGTACTAAGAACTTGAATTTCGGAGCTAGGGGTGTTACGGAACTACGTATGACATTTAAAATGTCCTTTTTTGTTGTATCGGTGTGCGGTCGCACACCTGAAGGCCCAAACGTGAAGTTGACCACGCAGAAAAGGCAGTGACACTGCCATGAGTGCGTGATCACACGCCTGAAACTTGGTCGTGCGGCTGATCGCGCAGACTGCACACTGTTCAGTAAAATGGTCATAACATTTTGTACAGAGTTCCTTTTGGCCTCCACCAGATATGTATGGAAAGGTATTGCAAAGGGATACAAATTTTTGAAGGAAGTTTACCCAAATTCTTATAGAATTTTCGTAATACTCTCTTGAAGTGAGGTCTTGTGCAAACTCACTTGAAAACATGGCCCGTAGAGTAGCTTCCGACTATACTTTTCCCAAAGACTCTTTTTATAACTTGATTAATTTTTAAAACACTTTCCATACTACTCATATTAGTTCCATTACGTTCCCATCGTATGTGTCAAACCTTAGCCCAAAGGTACGAGGTGTTACAATATCTCCCCTTGGGATCATTCATCCTCGAATGATGGTTGATGGTTGATGGTTAGGAGTATTACTAACTCTAGAAATTTACAAAATTTCAGCACAATTTCCTCTGTAAATAGGACTATCCAAAAAAAAAAAAATCAAACACATGTCAGCTAACCAAATCACAACACAAGCCTTACATGGCATCTTAATACGCATGACATGACATAACATGATAACTGAAACATGGACGTGACTAACATGAATACTAAGCTGACATGAATACGTGAATACTATCTGTCATGAATACCAATCGGACATGAATACATGGATATTGAACTGAATGAATATATGAATATTGAACTGAAGGGATACTGAACTGGATAAATAACGAACTGACATCAATATCCGAGTACTAAACTGGCATGAATATCTGAGTACTGAATTGATGTGAATATCTGAGTACTAAATTAACATGAATATCTGAGTATTGGAAACATGAATGTTATAATATGAGGTCTGAGTGTACAACGACCAACTTTGGTGGAAATTTTTGCTCGTATGCCGCTGGACCGACCCCTCATAGGATCTTGTATAGTCTAATTATATCTGGGGCTATGCTTCCCTTTCTTCTCTAATCGCTTAATGCCTTTCATAGGCAAAACTTTCAAGAAACCCCAATTATTAACATGAAACTCTGTATTTTTATGTTGCACGTCCGAATAGGAATTTTGTCAACTATTAGCCGCTTTCAAACACTCCTGAATCAATTTAACTTTCTCCACATCTTGATGGACCAAGTCTGACCCTAGCAATTCTATTTTTCCAACTTCATACCAACCAATAGGTGATCTACACCTCTGCCCATATAAGGCTTCAAATGGTACCATCTTGATACTACATGATATCTATAATTAGAAACAAACTAGGTGAGAGGCAAATGTCATCCTAATTATCCTTAAAGTCTGGGACACATGCTTTCAACATATCTTCAAGTGTCTGAATAGTTCGCTTTGCTTGGGCATCTGTCTGAGGATGGAAAACTGTAGTAAGATTCACCTTTGTGCCTAATCCCTTCTATAAAGATTTCTAAGACTTTGCTGTGAACCGAACACCATGATCTAATATGATGGACACTGGAGTCCCATGCAACCTGACGATTTCCTGGATATACAACTTGGTCTAATATTCTGCTAAGTCGGTGGTCCTTACTGACAATAGTGTGTTGACTTAGTAAGTCATCCTATGATCACCTAAATTGAATCGTGTTTCCAAATGAGCAACATAAACCCATTATAAAGTCCATATTCATCATCTTCACTCAAGAATATATGCATTCTGTGTTACACCACTGGGTTTATAATGCTCAACTTTCACTTGGTGACAATTTGTACACTTAGTCACATAATCTGCTACATTCTTTTTCATGTCATTTCACCAATATTTCTTCTCAAGATCGTAATACATTTTCATGGAGCTTGGGTAGGTAGAATATCTGAATTTGCGCACCTTTGCCATAATCTTCTCTTTGTGTCTATCTACATCTGGGAGAAATATATTTTCCTTGGTACCTTAGAGTACCATCATCTCCTCCTTGTTAGAAAGCCATGGTTTTATGCTTGTTAATCCCTTCCTTTAGTTGCAATCGATAGGGTCATGAAACTGTTTACCTATTTTCTCGGCTACTAAGGAGGATTTGGCTCTGTTCGGTACAAAAGAACTCTACTATAGTCAGGGTCCAAAATTTGAACTCCTATGTTTGTTAAACGAATAACTTTTTTCTATCCATGATTCTCTTGTCTGTCTCAACATGAGCTAAATTCCCCATACTTGATTTCTTTCTGAGATAATTTTTGAAATACTCATAGTATTGTTGCGCGCTAAGTCCTTGACAAGCACTCTGAAGATTAGAGTCTCCTGCAATGCCACAACACTTGTGACACATAACTTGGCATGATCTTTTATCTTTTTATGTGATCGCTTAATCCATAATAACTGATCTTGACATAAGGCGATCGATGATCATCCTACTCACTTCGCACTTCTTTTCTCCTTATAGCGACTATATCATATTGCTCACGTTACTGAACTGGGTTTCTTCATATCTCATGCTAACTCTTAGGGTTTCAAATTTCCAATTGGACTTACTGATGATTTACACCTCTCCCGCTTAGACCAAAGGTTAAGGTCTTATACTTGTAGATCCTTCTCTCATATTGGGATTCAACTAATTTTCATGCTCTTCTACAATTTTCATACTTTACATCACTGATGACTCATCTTTCGACTCACATATGAGAAATCTTTCTTACTGAAAAAAATGGAATTAATTATATAAATGGGGGAACTAATGTATTGATAACTGACATACTCTGTCTTAACGATTTAACTTTGCTCACACTGTCAATCTTAGGAAAACCTTTTTTTATAACTCTTAAATGTTATTCTTCTGTTGCTTGATCTCTTACTGCTTAGATGATTTCTTCTTTCACTAATTTATATTCCTCGAATTTAACTTAAACTCTTTGGATTCTAACACACATTAAGATTGTATTCAAGTTGTTACCCACTTCACTAGTGTTATCTTGACTCAAGAAATTAATCATACCTCTACTAGCTCTGTTAAAATTGCTAAGTCACTGTATTTGCTCAAGACCTACTTACTATTCTTCAACTAACCACCTGCTAGCCTTATGTTCTCCTATTTCGCTCCGAATAACCTAAGTTATTCCTAACTTTCCCTCATCATCTGATCTTATTCTGAGGTTGTAGACGATCTTTTCCGGACTACAGTCATGAGTCACACTTAGGGCAATTACGTCTCTCTTAAATGAACGATTAAAATACCTAACCACAAACTTTCTATACACTTCCAAATTTACACCAGACTATGCACATGTGGGGTAAACACTTAATCACATAACCTAAGAGGGAACTGTCACATCTTCTTATCTCATAATAATCACTACTTCTTATAGTAACTTACTAACGTCGAACTCTCTGGCTCTTATCTGACTAAACTTAAACTATACCCAAAAATTTAGCATCGTCTGCTCATGGTTCTCATGTCGTACAATATCTCCTCTTATTCATGTGCATGGGTCGAGTGAAAAATAAATATTTCTTCTGAAAATCATACCACTTTAGAATCAGAGGTAATTTGTATTTAGGCCCCTTTTTTCTGCTCAAAACCATAGTGATGTATTTCTATGCTCACGGTAGCTAAACTCTTAACCTTTTACTCTGTGGGGTCCGACATTAACCATAATCCAGTATTTATTTTAGCTAAATTGATGGCATGCGTCTCTGTATGCAGTATGAGTGAAAAACAAAAGTGGAGAAAAATTATTCTTCCTATTAAGTAGCTACCACATGGATGTATATATATAGATGAGTATGTAAGATATCCATGTAAATAGACTTTTGACGATTAAAACAAAACAAAAAACTCTAACCTTTTTTTGCCTTCGAGCTAGGTAGCAAGGTAGAGAAAATCACCGGAACAATAGAATTTGTGACATGGATCAATCAATCTATGAAAAAATAAGAAAACCAATCAGATCATTAATAGATCATATGCAATTTTAACCCACGGAAATTATGAAAGATTGTATAAATGAGGAGCACAATTTAAAGAAAAGGCAGTCAACTATTTTTTCATCCATTGATAAAAATTATTTTTATAGATGTATAGATGCACTTCTAACCCTAATAGGATTTGCTTTGCCACCAAAATATGAAAGTAGTATTTAATAACAATTACTCTCTCTGTCCCAAAATACTTGTCGGATTACGCTTTTCAAAAGTTAAACTATATGAACTTTGACCAACAATTTAAGCTATATTTTTTCATCATATTAATAAGAGAAGAATAACATCTGATAGTACATTTCATATAGTTTCTGAATATCTAAACTTTAATTTTAAAATATTAAATTAATCTAATCTAATTTAACTTTAAAATTTAGTCAATTTGACTTTAAAAAAAAATATGACAAGTATTTTGGGACGGAGGAAGTATATTCCTTCAAAATTAAATATAAGGAAAACAATTGACCCTTCACGTTGCAAATTTTCCTTTATATTTTTTCCCTTTGATGATTCGTAATTATATATATGGAATGTCAAAGTGCATATTTATAGTTGAATTCAAAATACCAAAAATATTAATTGACGTTGATTTTGTAGTTTTTTTGGACTTCAATAGTTTATAGGGGACCTAAAAGAAAGGCTAAATATTAGGGGGAAAGTTTAAGTCACATGCGAAGTACTCTGAAAAAGGACGCGAACCTAAAAGAAGAAGAAAAAACGAAGGACTCCTATAGAGTTATATTACTCTTAAATCTATATATCTGGAGGTGCAATTAATACTCCCAAACCTAAATGGAGAATGAACGTAAGCAATTAATATTCAAAATCTTGAGGTATGGTATATTTTTATAAGTTAAATTATTAATAAATAATAATTTAAGGAAAATAGTAAATGATCATTTTGTCTATTGCAGAGTCTTTTAATGAAGGGTAAAACGTTCCATCAACATTTCTAAGGTTCTTCGTGCTTTTAATATAACTAGTCTTTATGAACGTGTCTCGCACGTTATCCTCTGTCAATCTCTCAAATGTTAGGTGATATTACTTGAAATTACATATTATTTATTTTATAAGGTATAAAAATATTGTTCGATCGTATCACTTAATACTTTCCATTAAAATATTATTTTTGAGAAGTGGTTCCTCATGTCCCTAAAGCTATGTGATCCAGACTATCCTTGATCTAAAATCTAACATAAAAAACAAGGTAATTGTGTGAACCAGTAATTTTCTATTGACTTGAATAATGTACGTAATTATTAACAAAATTTTAAATACTTCATCATAACCAAAAGAACTACTACTATGGAAGAGTTGCGATGTCACTGTCCAAGAAAGAATTGTGTTAGCATGTAAGAAGCAGCGTGGTTACTGCGTAATATTATGAAATTGTAAGTCGAACGTCCAAATTGGTTTTACACGCCTTATAATTCTAAAACGTATTGGACTAATAAGGTGACTTGGTTTAAAAAGAAATTAATTTAGTTCTTTTAGGTTTTTAGGTTTAAGAAGTATGTCAAAAAGGAAATAGGATTAAAGCTTATTAAAGTAAGTCGTTCATTATTTGAACGGTATATATCAATCAACATTTATATTCATGCTTTTTTTTTAGTTAAATTGAAATTTTTTTATTCAACCAAGTGTAAAAATTACAAAATTGCTAACTTGTGGACTATTGAGTTTAGGAATGGCAACGGATCGGATCTGGATCGGATCTGGACCGGATCCTACTAGATCCAGATCCAGATCCGTTTTTCATACCTAAATCCAGATCCATCGGGTCCATAAAAATCATATCCAAATCCGGATCCATCGGATCCACCGGGTCCACGGATTGGATATGGATCCACATGTAAAAAAAATTACATTTTTAGGTTATCACTCTTTACTATATTTATCAACGACCAACCAAGTATCTGGCTTTCCCTGGTCTATACTAGGCAAAGTAATTTAGAAATATGATTTTCACGTTCAAGACCTTAACCACCCGTCCACTGCATGTCCATGTATGTTTATTGATGGACATTCCATCAGATTCCATTAGGTCAACAATAAGACATTCAAAAAAACAAGCTTATCAGGTACAAGACATTCAAAACATCAAGTTGTGTTTTTTTTTCATTATTACTCATCCTATTCCATTTTACTTGGCATATTACAATTGTGCAATATCTGGCTGGACAAGTCTTGATTTCAACATGACATGAAGAGTTTAGGTGGGAGCAGCTATCATGCATGATATATCAAAGTTAACCAAGGAGATGGAGCATATTTCTTCCAGGTGATTCATCTGCCTCATAAGTTGTACTTGCAATGAGTGCAACTATGAATTGCAAACTCCTAGTTGGTTGTGTAAGCCACGTCTAGTGACAATCCTAAGAAAGAAATGATAACATCGAGCAGAACCTCCTAACCGTCTTAAATTGCTCTCTTTCTCTAACCATCTTATTGCGGAACACAATTATTTTGAAGTCACCATTATTACTATACTGAATAAATACCTCTTTACCCTTAAAATTAACAAGTGATGTCTAGATAATTTCAATGCGAAGCTTTCCTACTGTTAATCAGCAAAATACTTCAAGACATTTCCAGTCCATGTATAGCACAATTTGATGCCATATCCCAAGTTCATATAGTGTAGATAATTGCAGATCTTCTTTATATTTTCTTTGATAAGGTAAATAATTTATTAACAATTTGGACAAAACCCCGTATACAAGTCGTATACCAAAAGAAAAGAAGCTACAACAAAATATGGTCCGCAAATCTTCTTTATATAGGACGAATATCAACAGGTATTCTAATACTGCCTTATTAGTTACACTAGTAGTAGTTAGTAATGTATGAAAAAACCAAAGTAAGACCCAATTCATTTTAGGATAGGTTATGGATATATTTAATAAAAAACAGATTCACGGGTCGGATCTGGACCGGATACGGATCTCAAATACAAGATCCAGATCCAGATTTGATCCATCAGAAATGGATCCGGGTCCGATCCGGATCCGTTGGGTCCAAATTTTGAAGATCCATATCCTATAAAATGAATCTGGATCCACCAAATCCAGACCGGGTCCAGGATTCACTGCCATCTCTAATTGAGTTAGTTCTCATGCTTCTCTGTTTCCCTATACATTTTCCTGATCTTCTACTCTTTACATAAAAAAAAACAAATAAACCTTACTGAATATCAGAAAGAAATTAGCAAAAAAACTACTACTACATATTCTTGCTTCTTGTAGCTTTGCCCCTGCTCTATGTAGGGTATCCCTTCAACTGTTGTAGATGAGTGCTTCATTTGACATGTTGCTAGCCTGCAGAATGAAGTTGGATGGCAATCTCTTTGAGCAAATGTCTACCTTCTCGTTTGCATTTTTTGGAATCTACGATTGTTCCTCTCAATCCAGATGTGATATACAGCTGCAGCAAATACAAACCCCAATATCCCTGCTCTTGGCCTGCTGTTTCTGAGTTGTGTCTGAAGTCATGTAGTCTCAGCATCCCAAGTGCCTGGTTCACTTTGTATATTCAGCCACTTCAATAAGGAAAGCCAAATCTGTTTAGTATAAGTGCATTTAAAGAAGAGGTGCCCAAAAGTTTCCTCCAGTCTGGTATTACATAAGACACTCTTTTTGTACTTGTATTTCCCATTTAGTCAGTCTGTCAACTGTTAATAGCCTCTGATGCATTGCTATATGTAAAGAATGGATCTTGGACCTAATTCAATCCCAAAAGCTAACTTGTAGGGTGAGGATTGTCCAAGTCCATATAAGCAGTCCATGTTCCCATTCCATTTCCGATGTGGGATTCTTAACACTCTCCCGCACGCCCATACCTCGTTAACTGGAGCGTGAACAATATAATTTGGGTGCCCAACATCGGTGAACAAAGAATTGAAATGGGCCTGACTCTGATACCATGTAAAGAATGGATCTTGGGTCTAACTCATCCCCAAAAAAGAGCCAAAATTTTCTCCCTACCCTAAACCTTGAATCGCCCCCCACCCCATATTTTTTTCGACGCTGAATTCATCGATATACAATCAGTATACGCTGATATACCTCTGATATACAACCTCTTATACCTCCCTATTTCTCCAACAGGTTGTATACCATCAGTATACCTGGTTACACCTCTCATATACAATGCCCTCAACCTCCCCGAACCCCGGAATTTTTTTCTTTCCAGCAACCCTCATGGCGGAACACAGCCAAGCCGGTTTTTCTGGCCACAGTAGGAGCATAACGACGGACTGGGCCTTCAGCAAATCCCCAGTCCATCTGCAGCCCAGAACCATGGGAGCCCTTCCGTCGGGCCTTTGTCACCAGGCCCAAGCCCCTACAACCATACAGTGGTCCAGCAGTATGGGCTCGGCTCCACCAGGTCGTTAGGTCCAAAATCCATTCTTTACATGGTATCAGAGTCAGACTCATTCCAATTATTTGTTCACCGATGTTGGGCCCCCAAATTATATTATCCACGGTCCAGTTAACAAGGTCTGGGTGTACGGGAGAGTGTTGAGAGTCCCACATCGTATATGAAATGGGAACATGGACTTGGACAATCCTCACCCTACAAGCTAGTTTTTGGGGTTGAGTTAGGCCCAAGATCCATTCTTTACACTATCCATAGGATAAATTGATGTCATACACCCTTCACTAACACTAAGTTCCTCCAAACAACTCTTGGAAACTGAGGAAGTATAGCATTGTAAGCTTGCTTGATACTATATTTTCCTTGAATTATCGTAGGCTGCAAAGATTGGAGGAAATCTGATTGTCCCTGGATTCATTTTCTAGCTTCAAAAATCTTCCTAACTATCAAACAAGGTTGCTTTGGTACTGGCATAGTAGTGATATCTTGTCTTTTAAAATAGAATGAACGGATCTATATTCATGCTTTTATAAATGTGTTCTACACGTTATATTATTCCGTTTCAATCTCAATCATCACAAGAACAAAGAATATTAGATAATATTATTTATCATTAAATTACATTTATTTAATAAGGTACAAAAGTGTTACCATGATAAAAGATTATATCCACTTAATATTTCTTTGAAAATATTATTCTTGATATATACATTTTTCTTCCTTTTTCCCACATGGGAAACATGTTACGACTAAAATAACTCAATATTAGAGATTGAGTGACCATATATGTATTTATTGTTAGTTACAAATATGTTGAAATTGTTACTAAACAAAACTAAACTATACAAATATTTTTTAGTTTTAAGAACATATAATTATTTATTTTAAACAAATTAGGTTGATTACTGAAGTAAGATATAATATATTTTTTAAAACAAATCAAGTCCTCCCACTGCTAGGGGTGGGCGTATATCGGTTCGATTCGGTTTTGTATTCGAAAAATATGAACCGAATAAATATTTAAAAAAAATCGAATACAACTTTTTTTTTAAAAAAAAAAAGCGATATGTTCGGTTTATATGCCGAATTTATCGGATTATATCGGTTTTTTCAAAACTGAAATTGACATTATCATGAAATTTCGACGTTGAAATTTATTGTGTATCGTGAGATGTTTACTAAAGAAAAAGGAAAATTAGAAATCGATTTGGGGGAAACCACAAATTGATTGGGAAAACATACGTTTTTCTAAAAATTGGCTACGCCAAACCGCCTCGTCTCGAAAAAATACGCAAAATAAAATAAAAAAGGGTAAAACGGACATCCGAGCGCAGAGTTATGACCATTTAAAGTTTTATCAATTTACCGTAAACGTGTAAATATAGGAAACAATATATTCTCAACCCATAATTAGAATATTTTCATATATTGTGTAAATATAATTATGGTAAGACTAGGATTCCTCTTTTGTATAGGCTTATGATTCCTATTGTATAAGGGATGAATATTGTACTCTATATATACCTTGATATTAATGAAAGACTCCCCAAGGGAGATTAATATCATCTTACATGGTATCAAGAGCCAAATAAACAAAACCCTAAAAACATTTCTCTTCCACACCGCCGCCGCCTCTCTCTACGCCGCGGCCCTCCCGGATTTTCTTTTTTGTTTTTCGGGTTTTGTTCTTCCTTTCTTCTCTTCTCTAAATGGCTATCCCCGATTCTTCCACACTTTCGACGCCTCTACCTCCACAAATCCCACCACAAAGTCATCACCCCCGTTTCATCCCGCCCTTCGTTTCCAACATCAAGAACCATATTCCCATTATTCTTGATCAAGAAAACAACCAAACATTCTCCCCGGGTTGAACTTTTTTGCAATCATGCATGTCTCTATAACGTGCTTGACCATATTGATGACACTATTCCACGCCTACGGAGGTTGATGATTCTATCTCGGCATCGTCTCGACGCCGGCGTCAAACAATGGATATATGGTAGTATCTCTCGGATTTGCTCCTTACTATCATGAAATCGACTCCACAGCCCCTTGACTTGTGGAATCGTTTGGAGGAAATTTTTCAGACAACAAGCACACTCGTGCCGTGTATTTGAAAGAACAGTTCAACAAAACACGTCTTGAAAACTTCTCCAATGTCTCTGAGTACTGCAAGCAGCTTAAACTTCTAGCGGATCAACTCTCCAACATCGGCACGCCTGTCACTGACGAGAAAATGGTGCTACAAATGATTTCGGCGGCCTTACTAAGGGCGAATATGATACTACGGCCACCATAATTCAACAGCGGATCCGCTACGAGTTTTAACAAAGCTCGCTCACAATTGATGCTCGAAGAAACCCGTCGTGCTAAGCAGGATGAGCACGCCCAGCAGGTGTTAGTTGTCGACACGCAACCCCAAGATCAGACGCCACCAGACAACTCCCAACAACGGCAGGGCCGCGGTGGCAAAGGTGGAAAAGGTCGCGGCGGTAGAGGAGGACGTGGTCGTGGCAAGGGTCGCGGTCAACTGAACCAACAGCAGCAACAACAACAGAGATCGCAGAACAACTGGGCCGCGACTCCTCAGCAGTTCGTCTACAGCGCCACGGCGCCAAGTCCATTCCAGTACCAGCAGCCATACAATCCGCATTCTTACCCCGGTTTGTTAGGCCCCGCTCTAGCCCCACAGCAGGCCCACTTCATGCAATGTTAGATCCCACAGCCCTCCTCCGGCATGACACCCACTGAGTTGGGTCAGACGTTTAGCACCCTCTCTATGCAACAGCCTGACAATACTTGGTACATAGACTCAGGCGCCACATCTCACGTCACCCAGTCTGCAGGTACTATTCCTAAACTGTTTAGTTTAAAGCATCCTCAATATGTTACAGTTGGTAGTGGACAACACATTCCAGTTAAGGGTTATGGTACCTCATACACACAACCTCCTCATCCACCCTTCTCCCTAAAAAATACCCTATATGTCTCACACATGATTAAGAACCTCATATCTGTCCGCCAATTTACTCGTAATAATTCTGTCTTTGTGGATTTTGACCCTTTTGGTTTTACTGTGAAGGATCTTCATACGGGGACCTCTTACAAGATGCAATAGCACGGGGGATCTCTATCCATTCACTTCCACCACCACTGCCAGATCTTGCTCTCCCGTCACTCTAGCGGTTGTTTCTTCTTCAACTTGGCATAATAGGCTCGGTCATCCAGGAGTTCCAGTTTTTAATTTTCTTAAAGGCAACAATTTCATTGCTTGTAATGGGAAACTTGACCGAAATTGTGTTTCTTGCTCTTTAGGCAAACATATTCGTCTTCCGTTTAAATCATCTACTAGTGTTACATTTGCTCCTTTTGATATCATACATGCCGATTTATGGACATCTCCTATCTCTAGTTCTCTCGGTCATAAATACTATCTTGTGTTACTTGATGATTTTTCACACTAAATTTGGTTATACCCTCTTAAATTTAAATCGGAAGTGTTTGTCAAATTTCTTGAGTTTTGCAAGTTCATTCAAACACAATTTGGAAAAGACATAAAATCATTTCAGTGCGATAATGGTCGTGAATTCAATAACTCTATGTTTCATCGCTTTTGTACCAATAATGGCATGGTCTTTCGCTTCTCCTGCCCTCACACCTCACCACAAAATGGTAAAGCTGAAAGAATCATCCGCACCATTAACAATATGGTTCGCACCCTATTGATTCATGCCTCCCTCCCTCTACCCTTCTGGGTCTATGCTGCTAAAATGTCAGAATACACTCTAAGTATTCTCCATACTAGCACTCTTCACAATATGACCCCTATCGAAATCATCTACCATAGAATCCCCTCTTATGATCATCTACGGATTTTTGGTTGTCTGTGCCATCCCAACCTTAGCTCCACCGCCCCTCACAAGCTCGCTCCTAGGTCCACTCCATGTATCTTTCTAGGATTTCCGCCGAACCATATGGGCTATCTATGCTATGACTTGTCGACTCGTCAGATCCACATATCTCATCACGTCACATTCGACGAGACCACATTCCCATTTTCGAATCTTCCATCCAAAAATAGGACTACTCATTTCTTGACGAGTCTGCCATCTCTCCCCTCATAATCGAATAACTCACATCCTCTGTTCCGTCGTCAGAGCCGCGGCCTCGAAGGGAGGCACCGCGACGCCTAATTTCCAGAGAGCAATCTTTTGAAACACAGTCGACAGTGCCGCGGCCCTGTGCTGAGGCGCCGCGGCGCCCAAACTTCAGAGAAGTCTGTCAACCTTCTAGCGCCGCAACTCTCGATCCAGGAGCCGCGATGCCTCCAACGGCTTTGCCCCCACCTTCTCCTTATCCGACTTTACCCCCCGTCTCAGACACCACTCCACCACCCACTGTCCCTACCCATCCAATGGAAACTCGTTCAAAGCATGGAATCTTCAAACCCAAAGTTAATTTCAACTTGTCTGCCCAAACCATTTCTCCACTTCCAAAGAACCCAAAATTGGCCAAACAAGACCCTAATTGGAATACGGCTATGTATGAGGAATTCAATGCTTTAACTAAACAACACACGTGGGATCTAGTACCTAGACCTGGGGGGTGAATGTCATTCGTTGTATGTGGCTATTTCGTCACAAGTTCAGAGACAATGGGGATATTGAGAGGTATAAGGCCCGTCTTGTGGCTAATGACACAAATCAGCAGGAGGGCATTGATTGTGGTGAGACCTTCAGCCCGGTTGTCAAACCGGCTACTATCTGCACAGTTTTGAGCATTGACATGGGCAAACAATGGCTGATCCATCAGCTTGATGTGAAGAATGCATTCTTACATGAGGATCTGAGAGAGACAGTCTACATGCATCAGCCACCAGGGTTCACCCATCCAGTGGTTCCTCACTATGTGTGCCATCTTCGTAAGTCACGGTATGGCCTGAAGCAGGCCCCCCGTGCGTGGTATGATCGCTTTGCCAGGTATATCTTGCAGATTGAGTTTGTATGCAGCAAGAGTGATACATCACTTTTCATTTTTCATTGAGGTAGTAGCACTGCTTACTTATTATTGTACGTGGATGATATTGTTCTTACTGCCTCCTCCGACGGATTAAAAAATGAGATTATTGTCTTGCTCAAGTCCTAATTTGCAATGACTGATTTGGGGAAGCTGAGTTACTTTTTGGGGATATCAGTGACCAGGTCTGCCAATCATATGTTCTTGTGTCGGCGTAAGTATGCAGAAGAGATTGTGTACGTGGCTAAGATGGCGAACTGCAAAGAGGTGCCTACTCCAGTTGATTCCAAATCTAAGCTCAGTGCTATGGATGGTGCTCTAGTCTCTGATCCTACTCTGTATAGGAGCCTTGTAGGTGCACTTCATTATCTCACATTCACCAGGCTAGACATAGCTTATGCTGTTCAGCAGGTGTGCTTATTCATGCATGCCCCCAATGAGTCTCATTTCACTGCTATTAAGCATATCATTCGATACATTAAGGGCACTCTTGATTATGGTTTGCACCTATACCCTTCTGCACCAGAAAGGTTGGGGAGAAGTTGTCCTTACATCTGTTTATCTTATTAATAGGATCCCTACCTCTCATGATTCTGGGATTTCTCTGTATGCTAGACTATTTGGTCACACCCCACTATATTCCCATTTGAGAGTTTTTGGTTCTACATATTTTGTTCTACGTCCACATGCAGAGCGTACTAAGTTATCTTCTCGTGTCGCCATTTGTGTTTTTCTTGGATATGGGGTTAGGCAGAAAGGTTATCGTTGTCATGATCCAATTTTTGGAAAATTGTATGTGTCTCGTAATTTTTCCTTTATTGAGCATGTTTCTTTCTTTTCCATCCCACCTACCTCACATAGTATGACAAAATCTGACCTTATTGATATTGATCCATTTGATGCTGATTGCCCATCTGATTCTACATCTATATCATCTGTTCCTTCTCATTCTTCTGGCAGGTCCCATGATATTGATACTCATCCCCCTCCTACGCCTATTTCAGAACATCTTGTGGTTGCAGATCCAGATCCACCTCGCTATCTTAAACGCACTCTGCGATCTACTCAGGTATTCGATTTTGATTATTCTTGCTATGCTCCATCATTTGTTTCCTTTCTAATTTCTATTAATTCTCTCTGTAAGCCTACATCCTACTCTAAGGCAGCTCGTGATCCTCTTTGGCAAGAGGCTATGAATGAGGAACTGACTGCTTTGAACAAAACTGGTACTTGTGATTTGGTTTCTCTACGTATCGGTAAGAAAACTATTGGTTCTCGATGGGTGTACAAGATTAAGACAAAGTCTGATGGTTCTATTGAGCGATATAAAGCTCGTTTGGTTGCAAAGGGTTTTGCTCAAGAATATGGTATGGATTATGAAGAGACTTTTGCACATGTTGCAAAGATGACATATGTCCGGGTTCTTATTGCAATGGCCTCTGTTCGTCATTGTCATATTTCACTAATGGATGTTAAAAATGCTTTTTAAAATGGGGATATTCAAGAAGAAGTCTATATGATCCCTCCACCTAGTGTTTCACATAGTTCAGAAAAAGTGTGCAGGCTTAAGAAAGCTCTGTATGGTCTCAAACAAGCTCCAAGAGCTTGGTTTGACAAGTTCTCCACTATAGTATCATCTCTTGGATTTATTTCCAGCTTTCATGATTCAACATTATTTGTTAAATCATCCTCTGCAGGTTGTATTTTGCTTTTGTTGTATGTTGATGACATGATCATTACATGTGATGATATTGATGGTATTGCAAACCTAAAATCTACTTTATCTCGCCGTTTTGAGATGAAAGATTTAGGTCATCTACGTTACTTTTTAGGCATTGAAGTAGCTTATTCTGAGAAGGGATATATTCTCTCTCACTCTAAGTACACTGCAGATATTCTTGGGCGGGCCCATCTCACAGATACTGGTATAGCTGACTCTCTTCTTGAGGTTAATGTTCGATATACACCTACTGATCGGGATCCTCTTCCCCGATCCCACTTTATATCGTTGGTTATTGGTTGATATGAGTATCTCTTTTTCTTCACCAACACCGATGTACTTGTGATAATAAGAGTTCTATTCGATTGCGTACAACACGCTCTTCTTTCATGAACGTACCAAGCATATTGAGATTAATTGTCATATTATTCGATATCATCTTCGAAAATAGCCGCACTCTATCCTTGCCATTTGTCTCATCTTCGATGCAACTTGCAGATTTCTTCACAAAGGCGCATACCTTAAAGCGTCACCGGATCTTTCTTGGCAAACTCTCGATGCTTCTGTCTACACCATCGCGAGTTTGAGAGGAGATATTAACATTAACTCTTTCCCACATTGCTTTTGTCCCATATTGAAAAAACACATTTGTATCTCATGTAATAGACCCTATATAAAGGGTTTTACTTGCTTTTCTTTTACTTGCACTTTTAGCTTTCAAGAATAATATTATTTTATTATCTTGTTATTGCTTTGTAAGAATTCATGTTATGAATAAAAGACTTTCATGAATTCTATCAAAAAGTACATGGAAAGCACAACCGTTCTAATTGATTGAAGCTACGAACAAATGCATAAAATATTGCTTATCATGGAACACTTCTATAATTTTAAATTTCTATTTATTACTTATTAAGGGTTACGAAATATTACCTTATTTTACTTTAGTGTATTTCCTTTCATTGTTTTTCATTATTAAATTAGCATTTGTTTTGTTAAGAAATTAAAAATAATAAATTAAAGAAAACCTAATAAACTGAAAGGAAACACTCCCCAGGAGACCCCACTGACTGCCAACTTCTAGTAAGAATATTTCCTCTAGAAGTAGTAATTTGATAGAACTCTATTTTGTATTCGTTTTACCAATATAACCTACAAATTTATATTAAGACTAATGTAAAAAGAGTATAAAAGTCGTTTAATATTTGAAAGATATTTTGATCAACTAACATTTATATTCATGCTTGATGATATCTAACTATCGTACATATATATCTAACCAGAAGTTTATGGTTTATCCGATTGACTAAAAATATCTATGCTCCCCTAGCCATAACCCTTTATAACCAGGGTAAGTGTATACTTAATGTATAACAACAAGTATATATCTAATGCATAATATTTATAAATAGGTGTATACTGTATACACATATATTATAATTGTAGAGTGATTATACTGGCCAAGTTTTGTAAAAAATAAAGACTTTATCTTATTTTTTTGAAATGGACCACTTTGAACTGTTGTGTAGCATAAAGAATCTCCTACTTTTTTTGGTAGAGAGAACTTCACTCATTAATCGGTTATCTAATTCGAATTTAAATTAGTTGAGCCGATAAGTTTTGAATACTGAATGATTTAAAAAATTAAGGAAAATACAAAAGGGGGGGAGAATTAGAGAAGTCATTTCAATCACCAAATAGAGTTTAAGCCAAAGAAGGATAGAGTATTGCACTCTGCTATAGATGTGATTCTATCTGCTGACCAAAGGAAGCAAAATGTCCTCTCCTGTTGGATAAATGTTACTTACTAATATGATTTTACATCAAGAATATTGGTTATAAAAAAATAGTTTTTCATATGTGCTATAGAATACTGTATATTAATTTGAAAAACTTTCAGAATATTATTATTTGGTGTTGCATTAGCTTGATTCTTGAAGCAGATAAAATGAGTCTATTGATTTTTGCAGATTTGGTTGAATCCAATAAGAATTGTTGGAATTAGTATTAGAAGGTTGGATATCAAATTCGGAGTCATTCAGACTAATTTGGATAAATTTTTGAAGCAAAAACGTGTTAGTAAAATTTATGTGTAAGCGGGATATATGAATAATTTAAATTTATATCAAAATTGTGATACAATTTGTACTGAAATTCTAACGATCCATTAGGACTTGTGGCAATTGCAAGGCTCATCCATCAGAACTCTAACAATCTGTCAGGATTTGTGAACAATTTATTCCAAACTTGTTCATAAGAACTTCTGGTGATTCACCAACACTATTCTATGTTCTGATCCAAAGGATATTTTTGCTAACCTTATTTAAATTGGGTCAAAATTTAAATATCGGCACTAAAATAACCTATTTTTGCAAGTCTTCCATTTTTATATCATACCAAATGATGACCCAAAATCAAATGTTAAGCCCATGTTAATGTTCAAACCACTTCTTTAATTTTGAAAAATGACCATTTTCTAAATGCAAAACCACGAAAGTGGCTTGATTTAAATGTATAGTATGACTCTGTGAGCCCAACAATCTAAACAGGAGTTTATTGATGAATAAAAAAGTACAACCTGTTGCACTAAGCTTCCGCTATGTGTAGGGTTCGGAAAAGGCTCAACCACAAGAGTTTATTGTACGCAGTCTTACCATTTATTTCTGAAAGAGGCTTTGAATAATTTTTCATTTTTAATCTAAGTCCTAGGTTTGAACCTAAGTTACCTTTTGTAGGAAGTATCCCCCTTCCCCTTCTCCAAATATAGTATTTATTGGTGTGCAAATCCAGATTTAATCCCCTAATACGGATATCGAACAACAAGTGAGAAACTAAAGAAAATCAGATTATATGATTATGAGATTGCAACTTCTCTATCCATATATCACCAAACTCGACATTTTATGCTGAACTGATAGCTTTATTCAAAGGGTAATTAGAACTGACATTCACAACGACTTTATTTTCATTGATAGTGAAAACAGATTCCCAGATATTGATTGATCAAATTTGAATCACCTTTACAAAGTCTTATTACTTCACATTTGGTGAATGACTGCAGGTTTTTCTTGAACAATGAATTGCCCTCTCTTACAACACATTTAGAGAGGCAAACATGATACCCCATCTGTCCCAATTTATATGAAATATTTTTTCTTTTTAGTCAGTTCAAAAAAAATGACGCACTTCCTTATATTATAATAATTTTATTTTAAACTTTATCTTTTACTTTTAACGAGATGATCTATAACCACACAAATATTTTAGATTTGTTTTACACCACACAGGGGGCAGCTCAACAACTTTTGTGGCCTAAAGAGGAACTTTAATAAGAGGCTTTAAACTTATTTGAAGCTTGTTTTTATAACTTTTTAAGATTCAACATAATTAATTATTTCTTTCTAATATTTTTTGAGTTATGAATAATCATATTTATATTTTCAGTTGACATACTAAAATATTCTCATAAATAACAAAAAATGATATATGCATTTACAAAGAAAAAATTTAAAAGTGAAAATTTTGAATTAAAAGAAGATAGCATAAAGTTAAAATAATAGTATGGATGAATAACTCTTTAGAGACTATGGACAAGCTCGCATTGGATTATTTGCATTGTATGACCCTTTCTGAAATCACTTTTAAATTCTATCACTTTTAAATTCTATCTGGTATTATCGTCTTTAAAAGTTGTGGTTGATTTACGCAAACATCCCCTTATTTAGGCCATCATTTAATTTTATTCCTATTTTTAAAAGTTAATGTAAATATAGCGTCATATGTTAGCTCAAATATAGCTCAATTTAACAAACAAAATATTAGACTATCGTATGATGTTTGTAATAACTAACAAACTTTTAAATTGTGGTATAACTTTTTCTCATAAGATTTTCAATATGCTCAAAAGGAATCTTTGGATCTCGGTCTAAAAGGGACTTCAATTGCAAAAAAAAAAATATAGAAAGAGGATCATTTACTAAACAACTCTTCTAAAAAGGGATAAATTGAAAATTAATTGGATGAATTTCTTTTTGACAAATTTAACCACTAAATAATGAGACATAATTTAAAGAGTGGCCTAAAGAAAATATGATTTTCGTGCAAATACTCAAATGACAGTCACGCTTTGTTAAAATTCACAAATAATAATAATTTTCATTATAATAATAATTATTAAAAATAAAAAATAACTATATAAATTATGTAAGGTAATTATTGGGGCCTAAACTTCTCCGGGGCCTAAAGCGCCCGCTTTGCTCGTTTGCCCCGGAGTCGGCCTTGACACCACAAAATTTAAAAAAAAATCTTTATTTTTTAAATTATGTGTCATATCAAACTACATCACATAAATGGGACGAAAGGGATACCAGATTTCTCTAGCTAATTATGAAAAACCGTGAGCTTTACATGGATTAGCTGAGTCTTAGATTATTATTTTTTTGGTACCACATTCTTTTACATACTTCATTTAATTTCCACAAAGATTCTTATGGAACTGATTCATCAAAGAGTACTCTCTTTGTGTACTGAACCTTCTTGATTTCTTATTTTTAATTTAAGTCGCATTTCATTACCAAAAAAATAAAATAAAAAAGACTGCAGATTTCTTTAATAATAATGAACAACATTATCATATATTTGTCCAAAGAGTAAAGGAATTACTATTCCTCCCATAAGTGTTGTGATGGAACAATTAGTACTCTTTCATTTTTAATCAAAAGATTCAAGTTCGAGCCCTGGGTATAAAATCATCTTTGTTAGGGAGTGTTTTACTCCCCCACCCCAATGTGGGACTCCTCGACGGGAATTTAAATTTAGTTAGACTATAATATAGGTACCAAACACTGGGTACAATCGTACAACAATAACATATTCAATGTAATCCCACCCGTGAGATCTGGAAGGGTAGGGTGTACGCAGACCTTACCTCTACATCATGGAGATAGAGAGGTTGTTTCCGAAATACACTCGATTCAAGTAACATAAATCAATAATTTAAAATTAAATTACATAAATAAAGCAAATATAGCAAATAATACATGCACCAAACACCAGGTAAAAAATGGAATTACTATCCTAACATGTACTACAGAAATTTACTAGTATCCAAGTGGAATAGTGGACCATTTAAGTACATATTTTTAACCACATATTTCCAATAATTTTTTATTCTGTCTCTGACGGTTTTTGGTCCCTGGTGGGGATGAATTACATGAATGTATTTTCTTAAATGGACAGCTTAATAGTTTATCATATTTGTGAATATTTAGATTACTTATCATATTTTATAAATTTTTTGTACAAGTGTTATTGTGCAAGTGTAATTATGAAATTAGTATTATAATAGAAATATGATTTTTCATATTTTAGAGATTGTATATGGTATATATAGACCTCTTTATTAATAAAAATAATCAAGAGATTATTTCTTTCACGGTATCAGAAGTCTAGGGCAAAATTTCATTCTCCCAACTACACTTCCGCCGCCTAGCACCCTCAGAATCCGCTATTCCGACACCTTTTTCTTCTAAATTTTTCCTCTCTTCCCAAATTCTCTTTCTAATCCCTAATTCACCTCTTGTTCTTTCATTATGTCTACGTCAAAGAACACGTTTTATCCTGCCCTTATCTCTCCAACATCAAAACCACATCCCTATCGTTCTTGAAATGGAAAACGTCTAATACGCGATATGGGCAAATTTATTTAAAGTTCACGCACGCTCGCATCAAGTCCTTCACCACATCATCCCCGCGGATACAGGCAAGGAGAAGGTGCCTACCGCCAATGATGACCCTGTGTTCTGGACGACTCTTGATGCTACCGTACTTCAGTGGATATATTCCACTATCTCTACGGACCTTTTGCAGACAATTATTGAACCCGACACCACGACGATGGACAATTGGAATAGTGTGCGTGATATATTCCAAGATAACCAAAATTCTCGTGTCGTCACTCTTGAGCAGGAATTTTCCCATGTCACTATGGAGGATTTTCCGAATGTCTCAGCTTATTAAAAAGGTCAAGGAATTGGCGGATCAACTCAAGAACGTTGGTGCACCCGTCATGATCGTATTGCTCTTCAATGGTTGCCGGCCTATCCGAGGCCTATAATAGTGTTGGGACTCTTCTTCGTCAAAGCAACCATCTTCCTCCATTTTATCAATCCCGGTCTATGCTTACTCTTGAAGAGGCGGGGTTGGCTAAAAATGCCGCAACTAGATCAACTTCCGCCATATAGCGGCCTCGCCACAAAAGTCCTACTCTCCATCATCTTCGGCCAATTCCACTCATATTGGAACAACGAGGGCGAAAAATGGGGTCAAAATCAGAAGTCCGGCGGCAACGGTGGCGGCAACAGTGGTCAATGTGGCTGCCGACAGGGGAAACCGCAGCTTGGGCCGGGGCAGTGGGCCAACAGTGCCGCTGGCCAGTGGGCCGGCAGTGGATTAACTGGCCCAGTTACCCCTTTCTAATTCCAACAGTTTACCTAGTGGCCGGCCACCAGAGAGGCCCAATTCGCAGCCCGGCCCCATCGCTTACCCGCAGAATTGGGCTAGCCAGCAGAGGCCCAATACACAACAATTTTAGTCCAGTCAGTCGGTTGTTGGGCCTTATCAGCATGCCTTCACAACCGGGGCCCAACAGCAGTTTCGACACCCACAGATATCGAGGCAACGATCCATACACTTGGATTAAATCCCTCGGACACAAATTGCTACATGGACACTGCCACTTCTCATATGACGTTCGTGCAAGGTAATCTCTCGTCTTATTTATATTTGAGCAAAATTCATGGCATAATTGTTCGTAATGGCAATTCAATTCCAATTCGTGGTTATGGTCACACAAATTTGTCCCCCCATATCCACCTCTCGTCCTAAAAAATGTCCTTCATGCCCCTCACTTAATTAAAAATTTGATGTCTGTCCGAAAATTCACAATTAATAATTGGGTTTCTGTTAACTTTAACCTTTTGGATTTTCTGTAAAGGATTTCAAGACGGGGATACCTCTAATGAGGTGTAATAGTCGGGGAGAGCTTTATCCAATCACACCACCGCCATTTCCATGAGTCAAGCCACACCTTCCACATTTTTTGCTCTTGATCTTTCCTTGTGGCATGTCCGTTTGGATCATCCGGGGTCGTCTATTATTTTTCTCTTAAAAATAATAATTTCATTGATTGTACGAGTACACGTAGTACTTATATTTGTCCTTCTTGTCCTCTAGGAAAAAATGTTAGATTACCGTTTGTCGCCTCTACTTCTAATACGTTGATGCCTTTTGACATTATTCATAGTGATTTATGGACATCTCCCGTTTTGAGTTCTTTGGGCCATCGTTATTATGTTTTATTTTTGGATAATTATTCTAATTTTTTGTGGACCTTTCCTTTGTCTAAAAAATCTCATATTTTTTTCACATTCTTAAAATTTAGAGCTTTCATTTGTACCCAATTTGCACGTGAAATTAAAAACATTCAATGTGATAATGTTAGGAAATATGATAATGGGCCATTTCAGGAATTTTGTGACACTCATGACATATCTTTTCGGTTTTCTTGTCCTCATACATCCTCGCAAAATGGGAAGGCGAAAGAAAAATTCGTACCATTAATAATATTGTCCGAACCTTACTAGCCCATGCTTCATTACCCCCATCTTTTTGGCATCATGCGTTACAAATGACGACCTACCTCCTTAACATTCTCCCTAATAAAGGTTTAGCATATCAATCCCCACTTAAATTTCTTTACAATAAAGATCCCTCGTATTCTAATCTTAGGGTGTTTGGGTGCTTGTGCTATCCACTTTTTTTCGTCCACTACAATTAATAAACTTCAAGCTCGATCCACTGCTTGTGTATTTTTGGGTTTTCCGTCTAATCATCGTGGTTACAAATATTTTGATTTATCTTCTAATAAAATCATATTAGTCGCCATGTTATTTTTGATGAAACCAAATTTATGTTTGCTCAAGTGTCTAAATCCGTGTCGAGTGCTTATAATTTTTTGGACGATAAGAAGAAGGAAATTTCTGCTACTAAAATAAGATAAGTTTCAATACCAAAGGAGTGAACTTCACTATAAAAGCTATATAAGTGCATCACTAGTTTGCTCCCTCACCGTATATTCTACAACAGTGGGCCCGAGAGTCAAATATGCTAGCAGGCCCACTGCCTGCTGGCCCAAACAATCTTGGCAATGTTCCAGTCTCTCAGCCCAGTTCCGAGACCGGCTTAGTGGCGATCTTGACCCAGTTTATGATTCCGAGGCTTAGTCCAGTCTCGGTCCAGTTTCTGGCCTAGACTATCGGACCAATCTCGGTCCAGTTTCTGGCCCAAATGTTTCTCTTTCTCCTTCGGGTCGTCAGCCAGCCGCTATTAGGCCAGAAGGCCCACTGCATGCTGGTCAGTCTACCACTAACCCAATAATCACCCAAATCCCGTCAAATTCTACCTCAAGTCAAGGGTATTTTTAAATCAAAATGACATTTTAATCTTAAATTTAATGTCACTAAATCACCCCTACCACATAACCCAGTGTCTGCCCTTCATGACCTAATTGAAAATGGCCATGGTTGACGAATATAATGCTCTTATTGAAAATAAGACGTGCGATTTGGTGCCCCATCCGCCTGGTGTTAATATTATTCGGTCTATGTGGATTTTTACTCATAAAGAAAATTCTGACGGTTTTCTGAGAGGCATAAGGCCCATCTTGTAGGTGATGGCAAAACACAACAAGTTGGCGTAGATTATGGAGAGACATTTAGTCCGGTGGTCAAACCGGCAACTATTCGCACTGTGCTTAGTCTGACTCTCTCGAAAGCATGGCTCATTCATCAGCTGGATGTGAAAAATACTTTCTTATACGGCGATCTTAAGGAGACAGTATACATGCATCAACCCTTGGGTTTTAAGGACCCCAATTATCCTCACCATATCTGTTTGATGAAGAAGTCCTTATATAGGCTTAAGAAGGCCCCACGGGCTTGGTATACGAGGTTTGTAGATTATATGTCTACTATTAGGTTTTCTCACAACAGGTCTGATCATCTATCAACGTGGTACCTCTCTAGCATACATTCTGTTATATGTGGCTAATATTATTTTGACTGCCTCCTCTGATAATTTATGCAAGTCAATCGTGACTTTTCTCAGTTCAGAATTTGTTATAAAAGACTTGGGGCCCTTGAGTTTTTTTTTGGAATAGTTGTCACTCGTCATGCAAGTGGTCTATTTTTATCACAAAGGAAGTATGCGACTGAGATTATTGAGGGAGATGGCATGTCATCTTGTAAGTCATCTTCTACTCCGGTTGATACCAAACCGAAGCTGAGTGTTACGTCTAGCACACCATATGAGGATCCCACCCACTATCGTAGTCTTGTTGGGGCTCTTCAATAACTTACATTCACAAGACCAAATATTACTTATGCAATTCAGCAGGTGTGTTTATATATGCATGATCCGCGATTGATCACATGAATGCTCTCAAATGCATTATACGATACATACAGGGCACACTTGATTATGTGTTGCATTTATATCCATCCTCCGTCTATGCTAATGGGGTGGATGTCCAGATACCAGACGTTCAACTTCTGGTTATTGTATGTTTCTTGATGATAACTTGGTCTCTTGGTCGGAAAACACTAGGCTACTTTATCGCGATCCAGTGTGGAGGCCGAGTATCGAGGCATAGCCAATGTGGTGTCTGAGTCATGTTGGCTGCGTAATCTTTTGTGAGAGCTTCACTTTCCTATTCAGAAAGCTACCTTGGTCTACTGTGATAATGTTAGTGTCATCTATCTCTCTGGGAATCCGGTCGAACATCAGCGCACTAATCATATCGAGATGGTTATTCACTTTGTTCGTAAAAAGCTAGCTCGTGGACAAGTACGTGTCTTACATGTCCTTCAAGGTACCAAATTGCTGACATCTTTACTAAGTGTCTTCCCTTGGTTATGTTTGAAGATTTTAGGGACAATCTCAGCATACGACAATCGCCCGCTATGACTGTGGGGTTGTGATAGAAACCGTGTATATTTGTGAATATTTAGGTTACTTACCATATTTTGTAGAATCCTTGTACAAGTGTAATTAGGATATTAGTATTATAGTAGGAAAATTAGAAAAAAGTAGAGAAACCAAAAGTGATTTGAGAAAATACAGACAATTTCAATTAAATGAGCCAATTTCAATTTTAGGCCACCAATAATAATTAAGTTGGTCCCCATTTCAACTTAATAGATATAGCAATAATAGAGCAGTGAAATGGGCCAATTTCAATGACTGTCATTCAAATTTTATTTTATTAATAAAATCATTAAATTGTTGTTGTAGTCATTAAATTTAACCTAAATATCATGAAAGTCATTAAATTATTTTTGTAACTAATTGAAAGTCACTCAACTTTGCTAGGTATCACAGAAAGCCACTAGAAGGAATGAAAAGAGACATTTCTATCGTACAAATAAAAGAAACTTTTAAAATTTGCAAAATAACATATCTAGCGAAGAATGAAACCCTAAACCTTTATCAAGTAAGAAAGGCTCTTAACCAGTAATCTAGGAAGTCATTTCTGTTAAACAATGTCACGTAATAATTTTTTACGAATTTTACACCTCAACTCTCAGTTATTCCTCTTGAATTTGATTAGGCCAACTATCAGTTATTCCCTTTTCGTATCTGAACTATCAACTAAATAGATATCATATTCCATCTTTATATATATATATATATCAGGCATTTCATTCTTCAGATATTTCAATTCAAAGTAATTAGACATCCAACTCAAGTATATATGACACGACCGGTCAACAGATTCATCTTTATCATATATTTTATTTATCACATTAGATAGATATATAATTCCGTCATTATAATTGAAACACGTGTACGCCACCAAACGATTTGAAATGTGAAAGATAAGATTCGGCAGGATTTATTAGAGGTGTGGAGGACATAAACATCATCCCATATCATTTCGTAATTGGTCCCAAAGCCTACAATGAGCAGTCGACCAAATATATTCTTGTCCTCTAAGAACATAGCCAAAAATCTCATTTTCATATAATATAAAAGTTCGCATGTTCAGTTTCCAAGATTTTTTTGGTTATAGGTTTAATTGTGATATATTAATAGTGTAAATCAAAATTTTACCCTATAGGTAGAATAGTGTAATTCTCATTCGTTGATTCATGCAATATATATAGATATTTACAATTACAAAACATAATTGGAGAAGGATCTCTAAACCTAATTAGAAAAGATCTCTACTTTACATAATTACACTAAAATAATAATTACATAATATATGAAGAATATTAATATATTCTCTACCACTATCAATATATTTTAATGAGTCAGATTATACATCAACCCGAGATGCGTCTTCCTCACTGAGGCTCGAAAAGGGAACTTTTGAACACCAATAAACATCAAACGAAGGAACGAAATAAATACTATATTTCAATGTAAAGTGAAAACATAACAATTTTTTTCTGAAATTTATATTAGTTTTTATCGTATTAACTATTTTGTCCACATATTATGAAAAATTATAAAGAATGACTGTCAAAAAAATTATTATGAAGAAGGTTTTCTAATTACAAATAAGTATGGATGCATCCCCTCAAAGAAAATGGAATCAACTCCACCCCCACCCCACCCCTACCCCCACCCCCACCCCTACCCCCACCCCCACCCCCAAATCGCATATTGGTGCTTGATGATCGAGTATAGAGTAAATATGCTTATCTTAAATTCTACAAATAGAATTGTTCCGGTATTACCAATAAGCTATAACTTTTACACCGTTAATATATAGAATTTAAAATCGCATCTACAATCAAATAAAAAGATTTGAAAGGTATACATTGCCAAATATAAACTTATGAGTTCACGTGAACCCAATAATTTTAGCCCAATTGAATTTACCGGACATTGTCACATTGAGGCTTATCAGTTATCACTTATGACTTGTAAGGAATGCATCTATAGTCAAATTTACTAGATATTTGATTGTGAATCCAATTAATTATGAGATTTTTACATAAATAAATAGTTGGTCAGATTCACTGTTTATCTTTGCTAATTGGTGTACACTAATCTTTTTTTAGCGAATGTATACCACTACATAGTATGTCTAGTGACATTTTTATTATTAATAATAAAACTAATCCTCAAAAGAAGAAGTACAAGCAAGGGGGTTAGACTTTACCTTACTAACCCTAATGAGATATACTAATAAAAACAACTATAACAAAATTTTCCATTGACTATTTTTAATTTAGGCAATTGATGAGCGACTATTTATATTAATTAATTCTTCAATTATTATTGCATTTTGACGTGAAACCTTGTAGTTACAAGAATTCATAAATTTTAAATTGTGAATTCGTCTGTCATCAAGGATAAGATAGGACAGGGTTGATGAGATCTCTGGTCGACACATGCACCACTCCATATCATTTTCCTAATTGGTCCCAAAACCAACAGCTATCATTTATTTTTCCAGTGAACAACTTCATTTTATTACTTCAAAAGACGTTTCAGATGTTCACAAGACATCCTCGCATCATGTACAATCCAATTTGAAAAAGTAGAACCCCAAAAAATCCTAGGTAGAAAGAAAATAGAAAATTTTGCTAAATTATGGGCGAGCACATTTCATGTTCGAGCAATACAACCAAAAATTTCATGTTCATATAGTAGCCAAAATAATCATTTTCATAAAACTTTCGTAATTAAAAATATGTCACATGTTAAGTTGATACAAACAAGATGAACAAATTCAATCGACTACAAGTACAGTTTTCGAATGTCGGCAATTATGTCGTCCGATATCAGTAACAACACTTAGTAAAACATAAATTTTAAAGAGTAAATGCAGTGGAATTTAAAGAATACAAAGGTTTAAAATTTTCATAAGTTATATATATATTATATAACTTATGATTGTCAATGACCAAATGTATTGTATATATATTATATACAAATTCCTTTCTTTACAGATTTACAAGATAAAACGGATAGGAATTAAAAGTTAAAGTCGCAGATGACTTCTGCCTGAAAAATCTAACTAAGTAGACATAGACAACCTTTCATTATAATCGCTCCATACAAAACTAATCTAGAATCTAAACAACAATTGTAATGTTGGACAGAATGTTGTCGACACACTCAGATAACATTTGTGATCCATATTTCTGAGATGAAATCCCGAGAGCTCTCTTGGTATTTTTATATTTTGATTCTGGATAATCGGTTCACTATTGTGACCTCTCTATTTATAGTGGAGAGTTCCGTTGAAAGTCCCATCGATCGGTTGTGGAAGTTGAGGGAAAGGTGGGCAGCTTGTGGTAGATGATTAAGGAGATAAATTCTCAACAACTTTAACTTGTTCCTTACTCGACTTCTTCCCCAAGTTTTGACTCTTTCTCCCATGTTTTACACAGCTCCAATTCACTACGCCTAAGTCATTTTTACCTTATAGTAAAATATTACTGTTTAACGTGAATTAAGGTAAAACTGTTTTCGAAGATGTTGGTCCGAATGTTGGGACAAATCCAACATTTTCATGCATTCAAATCAGTACTTCAGAAGATATGTTGGATCAAATGTCACAACACCAAACCCAACATTAACGCATAAGAAGTATATCGATCTGTTGCTATCTATCTAGAATCTAACATGTGGATCTAAATTAACATATGCAGAATCGATTTTTTGTTTAATTGCAGCTCGAAATGCTACAATCTATATATCTTCTCCTAATTCCTATCAAATATAGATTGATTAGACGATAGCAAGATGTGACACGTATTGAGTTTGACTTATTGAACGATTTTTTTCAGAAAATACAATATATTGAATAATATCTTGAATTTTCCATAGCCTTTTAACTTGTTTGAGAAATAATATAATTAAGTGATTAAAAATGTATTTATCTTTAACAAGTAAAAACTTATAAATAAGATGACCACAATATTCAATATATAGAGGATCTGAATTCGAGTCTCATCATCACCCATTATCAAAAAGAACTTTCATGTTGTGTCCCTATGGAGGAAAGCTTTTGAAGAAGGAGTGCACATTACATCTTACGTGAATCCCACATCAAAATGGAAGAAGAAAGTTAGGGACCTTATAAGAACAAGTTCAAAATCAATTGTTGAGGCGCCTTTTGAGTTTAAACCCAAGGGACAAATTCATGCAGGCGTAGGCCCAAAACGGACAATACCTTAAGAGTTGGACCATGACCATTAATGATGGTATCAGAGCAAGACTCTGCCTCAGTACAGTGATGGAGCAAACCCCAGCGAGGACACTAAGTTCCAAGGGGAGGGGTGCATGTGACGCCCATGACGGAGGGCAAGCTTCTTCAGCGGTGCACATTACACGTTAGGTGAATCCCACATCGTATTGGAAGAAGAAAGTTAGAGACATTATAAGAATGAGTTTAGAATCAACTTTTGAGGCGCCTTTTGGGTTACAACCCAAGGGACAAATTGATGTGTCCTAGGCCCAAAACAGACAATGCCTTAACAGTTGGACTAAGGCCGTTACACATATGCTCGATTCATGAAAAAAATACATTCACGAGTGAGGGGACGTGTTGAGATATAATATAATTAAGTATACAAAAGTGTGATCTCAGCAAATTAGTCAAATTATAATTAATTTACGTTAATGATTAATAGGTGAAAAGATTTGTTAAGAAAATCAAAACCAGATAAGAAAGGTTAGTGTTACGAATAAGAGAGTTCTCTAAAATTAATCTTTGAGTTTACTGATGTTCCTTCATAATATCCGATGACTATGTTTTATGTAAACGATATTTGGATTGTTTGTAAAGTTTAAGTCTCATTTAATAATTTAGGCCGTAAAAGTAACATTGAGGTTTTTTTTGCACAAATTCTTTAAACGAGAACAACAATTAAATAGCGATCTTAAATAATCCTAACTATGCAAATCTTCATCTACTTTGTTTTAGAGAAAATGACACTATTTGTCATAGTTTTAAATTTAGGAACATAATTAGCACAATTATTAGTGTTCCACAAAAATTGCAGATTTTATTAATATTCCACTATGAATGATTTATTTTTACTCTCTCTATTATGTATTCTCATTTCTCTCTCTTGTTATGAAAAAACGAGCAGTTAATGTTAACTTTTACTGTTGATGCATTTTTATTATATATATATATATATATATATATATATATATATATATATGTGGGGGGGGGGGGGGGATCTTTAATGCATAATGTGTTGATTTGTCATGACTTGATGAGACACTATAACAGACAGACTACTCCAAGATTTCTAATGAAGATTGATTTGAGGAAGGCATATGACATGGTGAAGTGAGAGTTTTTGATAGAAATGATGCATTGGTTTGGCCTAGTAATGGAGTATCTATCTAGAGTTTTGGACAAAATGGGCAAACTATCAGACTTCAGATTCCATCCCATGTGCAAAGAGCAAAACCTCATACATTTGGCATTTGCAGATGATCTAATGATCTTTGGCAAAGCATATGAAGCCTCAGTACAGAGAGTAATGGAAGCTTTGCAACATTTTTCAGCAACTACATGGTTAATTTCAAATACAGAAAAGTCCAATATCTTCATTGCTGGAGTGACAAATGAGATTGTAATGCCTCGAACCATGGCCTGCGTGAAACACGATACTCAGTGCTTGAAGGCATGTGATCGAGAGAACCACATGACTGTTGAATCAATATGGGCATAAAAACATACTATATTAATGCTTTAAAATATGCAAACTGAATACTGAAAAATATAGTCTGAAAGTATATTGCGGAAATTTCTGAAAACATGATAAGTTAATACTGTCATGTCATGCAACTAAACTAGTCTATGAAACCTCTGAAATATGAGTCCGTAAAACTGTTTACAAGGACAAGGCCCTGGCATACCTCTACTAATAAACCATAATCATGAAATAACTAGACTGACACCCTGAACGAGATGGGGGCTCACCAAAGAGCTAATACCGAAGCAATCCTACAAAGCAGATCTGTCTCCCTGAAACTCAGCACCTGCACTGTGAAGTGTAGACCCCATGCAAAGGGACGTTAGTACATTTGAATTGTATTGTATGTAAAACAACTGAAGAAAATAAGCAGGCACATGATATAAGAGAAACATGAAATTGAAACTGAAACATGAACATTAGTATAATATAACATGTGTGAAATCTGTAAATAGTATATATGTATATCTGTGGGGAGAGCAACAATCGCACCAACATGAACCACCACACGTGAACGTGGAGTCTGAGCTCTGCCCGATCAGCTAAGCCATCTCATACTTTGCCGGAGTACGAGATATGAACACGATGGATCCAATAAATAATCTGAAGGTATCGTCCTCTGGTAGAGTGAACCTTATCGTACATTGGCATACGTAGTTTTAGGCTATCTGAGCCTTCTCGGTAATCTGTGCAACTCCTAAAAACATGTACTTGAAAATAGTGACTTGAAAGCCCATAAATTTCATGAAATAGCTTGTAAACATAACTTGTAATTTTATAAATTTAACATGTAAAGAAATACATAATATAACTTGCATAAATCATGGAAACATATATGACTTTATGGAACTGAGTAAATATGATCCTAACTTGCATTTAAGAACTCATGAAAAGTAAGGCATGGATTCATGGATTACGGATAGGTTCATGACAATCACAATTGACATATGATGAATATAATAACGACAACATGATATTTATATATATAATTGAACATAGATAGGGTTGTTATGACCTTGAGCAAAACCCTAGGTTTGAAGAATTCTTGTTTCATGGATTACATGTGGTATGGGGAAGAGCAATGATGTCTCCATGTGGATAGAAGCTTTACATACATGACTTTCTTCTAAACTTGTATTAAAAATCCTGACATTGAAGATGAATTCAAAGATAGCACCTTGAAACCTTAAATTGGGTTATCTTGAAAACCCTAGGTTAAGAGTAATGGAATTCACTTAGGAATTGATTATACTATGTTAGAATTACATGGAAATATGTGGAAAGGACTTACCTTGATGTAGGAGATGGTTGAGAAGAGAGAACCTTCGTTCTAGGGCTTGGGAATATAAAAAACTGATTTTTAGAATCAAGTGTCGTATTTATATTGTTTGCTGTCGGGGGATTTTGACGGCCCATTTTTAATGGTCCGTCAAATGTTTGACGGTCTGAGTCTGGGTCGTCAATATTTTGATGATCCAGATTGATGGTCCATCGAATATTTGACGGTCCGTATAATTTGACCGTACCGTCATTTTCTGAAGATTTTCAGAGAGTGGTGAAATCTGGAATTAAGAGACGGAGAAGATTGATGGGCCATCAATAGTTTGACGGGCCATCAATAGTTTGACGGTCCGTAGAATTCACAACTTGACCGTCATTTTCAAAAGTGAAGATTGACGGTTCATTTGACGGACCGTAAAATATTTTACGGTCCGTACTTTTTGCCGTCAAATTTCCTCTGCAAAGCTGAACTAGGTTTTCTAATTTAAACTCTCCGTTTTAATTTCTTATACTCGTGGATCATGAACAAGGCTTAGTTTGAAGGTACGAGATGTTACAGAAATGAAGGAGAAGCTACTGAGACTAACTGGTTTTGCTACAGGTTCTTTCCCTATCAGATATCTGGGATTGCCACTATCCCCTAAGAAGTGGAGTAAGCTAGAATGTCACCAATTATGTCTTAAAATTACTGAGAGAATCAGAGCTGCTGCACATAGGCACTTGTCCTATGCAGGGAGATTACAGGTCATTCAGTTTTGTTTTTAGTTCATAACTTTTGTGGTGTTGTTTTCATTTTACCCCAGAGTGTGGTGAAGAAAGTTGATAGACTGTGTAGAGGATTCATATGGGGCAATACGGAGGTGAAAAGGAAGGTTCACCTAGTGACTTGGGAGAAGATTTGTAGACCAAATAGTCAGGGTGATTTGGATATCAAATGCTGTAATTTGTGGAATCAGGCATCTGTGGGCAAACTTATCTGGTGGATAATGGAGAAACCTGATATACTATGAGTGAAATGGGTTCATGACATATATATGAAGGGTGATGATTTCTGGAAGCACATTCCAACACCTGATAGTAGTTGGTACTGGAGGAGACTACATAAGCTGAAGTTACAAATGGGAACATGGTATTCTAATGGTCATTACTGCTTGACTGCCTCAGGGAAATATTCAGTGGGGAAGGGATATCTGAAGCTATTAGAGTTTAATATGGTCTAGAATATCCTTACCAAAGCATAGGTTCATTTTGTGGTTAGCTGCACAGGAAAAATAATTAACCAAAGATAGGCTTAATGGGATGGGATTACACTGTGATACCATTGACTGTGCAATGTGTGATGAAGACAAGATGGAGGATGTAGAATACCTCTTCTACCAGTGTGCTTGGACACAATCAGTATGGCATGAAGTTCAGAGCTGGATTGGTATACAAATACAACAATCAAAGGTAGAGGCAAGCTTGTAGGGTATAAGAAGTAGAAGATGGCACCAGTTCAAAGAAGAGATAGTTGCAGCAGTCTATGGTGCGACCATGTATAATATTTGGGGTGCAAGGAACAATCAGCATTTCAAAGGGCAACATGTTCAGGGACAGTTCATATTACAACAGATACATCAAGTTATAGTAGGAAGATTACACATGTATAGAGGTTCCAAAAATGGTAGTCAATTTGCTTACTTCATTAATCATTATGTAATTAGTTGCTAGAGGCTCATTAATCCTTGGTTGTGTTAACACCTCTATTTGGATGGTTGTTCCCCTGATTCATTAATATACAGTATGGTATGGTATGGTATAATATGATGTTGTATTGTACTGTGTGCTGTATTAATGAATACAATGTTTGGATAGACTGTATCATTTGTTGTAGTTCAATGATATTTTTATTATTTGGTTTGATTGTAAGGTACTGTATAATAACATGTAAGTTTACTAAGCCTGCTCTCCATTTCCACCGTTGATGCAATAGAAGCTCTTAATGCAATAGAATGAAAAAGTGGATTCTTCAATACTTATTCCATAAAACATTTTTTCAACGAAATTGGAGTCGTTTAATGGATATGCAGGGTTCTGAGCTATTCTATAATCTATATACGGGGTCGCTCCTAGCGGGAAAAATTATTACATTGTTGAGGGATAAAGAAATTCGATTTTCTCATGTGTACAGGGAAGGAAATGCTTTTTTCGAATCGAAAGCCCCAACTAGAGATGGAATTCTAGAACCTAAACAACTCTTGTGACTCCGTGGTAGTCCGAGTTTGATGAGCAATTCTTTTTAGGGCCTGAGGCCCCCTGCGAATCCGTAAATCTGGCATTTTCAGAAAATTCATTAGATAGCTTGCCTTCTTTCCGAGATCCTTTCGATGAGCTATGTTGTGTATACATACTAATTTTTATATATTAATAAAATTAAGATAAAGCAAAAAATGAAAACTTTAAAGAATAAGTAGGTGATCGGTGGGGTGGTGGAGGGGTGGGTAGTGGTGAGGGGTCATATGTGGTGTAGGGTGGGGGCGGTGGGTGGGGTGGGGGTGGATAGGGGTGAGGGGATGTGGGTGGGTGGTGAGTGGTAGTGTAGGGGAGGGGTTTGGGTGTGATGGAGATGGAGATGGTGGGTGGTTGTGGGGGGTGGGAGTTGGTGGGTTTGGGTGTGATGGAGGGGGTGGGTGGTTGTGGTGGTGGGGGTGGTGAGGGGTCGTGGGTAGGGTGGGTGGTAGAGGGTGGGAGTTGGTGGGTTTGGGTGTGATGGAAGGAGGGTTTGTGGTGGTGGGAGTGGGAGTGGGTGGTAGGATGGTGGTGGGGTGGGTGGCAGGAGGTTGGGGGTTGGGTGAATGGGGGTAGGGTATTATTAAAAAATAAAATACATAACCACGTAAAAACTATCAAATATGTGGTTATAAAAATTGAGTTTTTTCATGGTCATTTAACTCATTACAACGGATTTACAATATCATACAATATAATTTTAAGAACAATGAAAATAAACATGATTTCATAGAAACACAATATAATAATGAACCACGGGAAACAACCATCCAAACCGGGGTAAGGTTATGGGTGCTCTCTTGGGTGTAAGGATCTTATTTTGTTGGTATGGTAATAATTCACATTTATTACAAAAAAAAAAAAATTACTTACGTGTAGGCATGTGCTAGGCGTATGTAATGTATACATCAAAATTTATGATGCTATAATACTGATAAAAAGAATTTATGAAGCTATAAGTAGCACGTGTAAAACAAGTCCATTGAATAACTTGTACTCATGAGAAGAAAATGTGTTGGTTACTAATTAATTGTGAAAATTACAGACGAATTTCACTTTAGTACATTGAATATCTTTCTGGAAGGTCCGTGTTATTAAAGTAATTGTATTTTAAGAAAAAAAGATTTGTCATATTTTTGGGTCTCAATTTATATGAAGTTATTTGACTAGGCATGAAATTTACGGGAAAAAAAAGTTTTTTTAATTTATAGTATGAAATAAGTCATAAAATTCTTTTAGTATATAAATCATTTCATTAAGGATAAATTATATTATTACTAAATATAAAGGTGTCATTGTCATTTTTCATTAACGTTGATTTTACAATATCAGATATGACACGTGGCTACAATTAGAAGTCCATGTCGTTTAATTAACAAGCCCATTAATTTTAAATTCCAAATTAATAAAAAATCTAACCCATACACCTGACTCACTCACAACCATAATCTAGTCGGAGCCCAAGTGTCATATCTGGTATTGTAAAATCGACGTTAATGAAAATGACATGAATGAGCCATCTCGTTAGCAATGATGGCATAAATGAGCTAAACTATCGATGAGTAGCATAAATAAGTTATTTTTATAGTTCAATGACATATTTGAGTCTTTTTAAACTGATTAAAAAAAAGTAAAGTGACTCATAAAAGAGATGGAATAATTGAAAAAGGTCCATGCATAGCAAAATGAAAAAAAAATAAAAAGGCGAAATACATCAAGTAACCCCTTAAATTTGTCAGTATATTTTATTTAGAAACTCAAACTACGACATGTTTCGATTGAGCACCTAAACACGTGATAAAATATTTATGTTAAGACACGTTCTACTCAAATTTTGTCAAAACTTCTGCATGTGCTTTCAACCGTCCATCAAGTAAATAAGTTAACAACTTAAAATATGTCACCTCCTTTAATTAATACACGTCAATTTCAATTGGAACAGACCCGTATTTTTACGGCTTATTGAGGCTAGTCAATGATTATAATCAAAGTAGGTGACATATTTTAAGTGGTTGACTTATTTATTAAATGGATGCTTGAGGAGCGTAAAAAATTTTAAAATTTGAACTAGAAGTATCTAATATGAATACTTAATAATGTATATTTAGATGTTCAATTTGAAACAAATCGTAATTAGAATATCTAAATAAAATTTACTGAAAAATGTAATGTCAGCCAGAAAATAAAAAGGAGTTAAAGAAATACTAATTGAATGTAGTTGTTGAAGTTTCATATCACGACATGAAAGAACAAAATTCAATATCTCTTTCAGACAGCTAATTCTACGACGAAGTAAATATTGTAATTTAATTGTTTAATTATTTTGATGATTTTTATGCTACTTCACAACTTAGTATCATCAGCCTGTTTTTTTTTCGTTGGCTTTATTATTATTATGTACTCCTACTTTATTTCATGTAGGTAATGGGATAGGTTTGACAATTGACATTAGTGATTCCATTTTACCTACTTTTTTCGCATTCTACAAAACAATTATGTTTTACATGTTCCTAAGATTATGCAAAAGTTGTTAAGTGTTTCACAATTTACTGTTCACAATAATATCTATTTTGAATTTCACTCTCCTAAAGTCGAGAGTCTCCCGAAAACAATCGCTCTACCTATCAAGGTGGAGGTAAGGTCTGTGTACATTCTATCTTCTCCAAACCCCACGTTGTGAGATTTCACTGGATATGTTGTTGTTGTTGTTTGAATTTCACCCTCATACTTAACTTGTGATGGATCAAACAACGAGGAAGGTTTTATTACTGTGGAGCCTTGAGCATGAATTCTACAAGTTACAAGTTGAGAAGCCTTTTTTTTCCGCACTCTATTTCTCAATTGAATGCTATCTCTCTGTTCTCGGCCCCAATTCCGCTATCTGCCGTTGTATCGGCTGATGAAATCGGGAGACAAATTGATTCCTTAACTTAAGTGATTTGGGCTGGAAACGGAACTCTAATATCCAGCAACGGGTTCCCCAACTACACCAGAAAGCGTTAGGACGGTGGTTGTAAGTAAACTAAGAGGTAAGAAACATGAATATAGCCGAGTAAAATAAAGAAAAGTAAAGGATAAAAGATAAAAATAAAGATAGATAAATTTTGATTTGTTTGATTGATTGTGTGTGTGTTATGTACAAAGAATAATCCTATTTATAGTACAAAAAGGGAAAAATTGTACAAACGTGCCCCCCCCCCCCCATGTCAACACTTAAGTAATCCACTAAGTTCAATGGGCCGACTGTGGGGGAGGTGGTGCCGATTTTCTCGCCCTTTACTCATTTTGTTGTAATAATGACCATTTCTTTTAGCTGTTGTTGGTCGTTATCGCTTATAGGGGTTTGGCAACCCTTTTGACTTGGTCGTTGAGGTGTCTGCATCTGAGTGGGTCCCAGTCATACCTCTAACTGACAACTTCGCTAAGATGCCTTAGTAGCCGATGAAGTTCTTGTAGTCGAATGCTATGAGTAAATTCGGCTCCGAAAGAATTCGGCTGTCACTGAATTCGGCTAAACACTTAAGTTATTTTTTAGTGTTAACAATTGTCCCCTACATTAACTCGAGTGTGACTGTTGAGTTGATGTATCCGAAAGTAGCCGTCGTTTTAGTCTGATAGTCGTGCATGTCACTTCAATCGTCTCGTCTCCAGTGCATGCAATGATGATAACTTCTGAATTGGATTTTCCCTTCAATCGGGGTATCCTTGTTACCACGAATCGGTTCTAATATTTTCTAACCTTGCATTCGAAGAGGTAACCCTAATTTTCGCTACCCATCGAGATCCGCTTAAGAAGAAACATCTTTCCGAGAATTTTTCACTTGATCTCCGATTTTTTCCCTTCTGCATAAAAACCCTAATCTCGGCCCTTTTCTTACTCGGCTGTCATGGCTTCTTCTTCTTCTTCTTCTTCTTCTCAGAAGATATATGGGACCACTTTAGCCTATAAAGACCTAACCGATGCTTTGGTCCTTGTTGATAAACAGTTGGTTCTGCCTCCATATGGTAGGCCGGAACAAGGTGACATTCTTTTATCTCAACATCTTAGCCCGATGACCTATGACCTTCCCCTCACATACGACTAGTTCACTGCCGACCGTTGTCCAGCTAACCTATGTATCTGGCCGACCAAGGTCGCCAACTATTCTGCTTGGGTAGATCGGGTCAGGTCGACCAAAGGAACCGAATGTGAGCGTATGGGTCTTTATGACGCCATCACACTATCGGGGTCTGATATCTCCTGCAATATCGGCCTCATAAATGCATTTCTTGATTATTGGTCGACTACTGCTAATGCTTTTATTTTTCCCTGGGGGATTATGACTCCACCCTTCTTGATGTAACGTCAATACTAGGCCTTCCGATACTGGGAGCCGAAGCGCCTACCCTGAGTGAAATCAAAATTCCCGACTTGGGAATTGTTGTTTCGAAAAATTCTTCCAGCTATGGTTCTTTCATGTTCGAAAAATTCTTCCAGCTTGGGAATTGCCTTTTTTCTAAAAATTAATATTTTTTCTTAAGGAGCATGCAAATTGCTAAGCGAACACTCTTTTTTTAGCGAAGGAAATACCTTTTGCTAAAAGGTTTTTTCGTCTTTGCATAGGAAACTTTTGATTAGACATGCTAGAAGTTCCTTTTAAAAGAAGAATTTTAACTAATTTTACTATTTTAAATTGCTTTACTCTCTTCATTTCTTTGAAGTGATATTTTTAAACTTTTCCACGGATTGGGATTCATTCAGTAGTTTTAGATCCAGCAATGGTTAGCTAAGATTATGGCACATCATCTATATAAAATCCAACTATTGCTATACATTGATACTAGAATACAATAATAATTCATTGACATTGTTTCTTTCTAATCGTTATACATTAATTATTTTAATTTAAATAAATAATTAGGCAAACGGCTATTTAAGTTAATTCTTAAAAGAAACAAATCCTGGTTGTCTGTAGTCCCCACCTTATTTTCAATGATATATTTCCTACTATTTAGAAGTATCTTATTTTGGTCATCACTACCATATCGTATCTAACTAGTTCCTTCCTAATATTCATGTTGGTATCTAAATAGTTATTTCAGATTATTTATCATTTTAGAAAGTTAAAATAAAAATTAAATTATTTTTTAATTATACCCTTAATAGTAATTATTTTCGGAGATTATAAACATCTCAAGATGACACATAAAGAATTTATATTTAATGAAGAGAGATTATATTTTAAGATATAAATAAAGTAAAATAGATTTAAAAAAATCCTTCTAATCAATATTTTCTTAAAGGAATGTAAAAGAAAAACACGATAACTAATTCAAGACGGTGAAAGTATATTCTAATCTTATTTCCACAAGAACAACTTTTTTTTGTGTCTATCATTTAAAAACATTGCATGCATAAGGACACCCTCGAATTAGCTAGCCACCTTAAAACTTATGTGAATGTCTAATTAGTATCGGATGTATGTGTGAATAAAATTCTACGTGAAAAGTGGAAAAAGGAAAAGAAAAAAAAGGTTATTATAAGGTATTGGATACTTATAATGATATGAGGTATTAGAGGAAAACCGTATGATTTGTCCAAAACAGACAGTATTATACTGTATTAGGAATATCTTGGCCAGTTTTATTTAATCCAATAATCAGTACCTCCATGAACAACTAAGTGGGGTACTAAAACCATCTTTCTCGACCAACCCCATTTTTAAGAAAGAGAGTCCTTGTTGTTAAGAGTCCCACATCAGATATGGAATGGGAAAATGGACTCCTTATATGGAACTGGACAATCCTCACCCTACAAGCTAGCTTTTAGGGTTGAGTTAGGCCCAAGATTCATTCTTTACATAGTATCAGAGCCAGACTCATTCCAATTCTTTGTTTATCGATGTTGGACACCCAAATTATATTATCCACGCTCCAGTTAACAATGTATGGGCGTGCGGGGAGTGTTAAGAGTCTTACATCGGATATGAAATGAGAACGTGAACTTCGTTATATGGACTTGGACAATCCTCACCTTACAAGCTAGCTTTTAGGGTTGAGTTAGGCCAAGATCCATTCTTTACCCTTGTCACTTACCAAACCATGCTTACCACGTAATTTTTCATTTTTTTCTATACTATTTTTATTTTGAAAGATATTTTTCCCAATGTGCACCACCAACACCAACTACCATACCCCCAACACCCACAACTGCAACTCCTACGGCAGGTTCTCCTTCTCCGGTTACCAGGGTCAGATTTATTATGCAAATTACAATGCACATGAATTTATAATTTTTTCATAAAATTAAGTATTTTATGTATATATTTTTTGAAATTATATTCCTTGCTAGTACCTATGCAACAAAAAATTGAATAATGCACTTCGTTGAATGTTGAGTTATTTATCTAAAGGAATATGAATCAATTCCACTTAATACATATTTTCTCATTTTTTTTAGTAGTGCATGCATGTTCTAAAAATTTTGAATCCGTTTATGCCAATTGCCACCCAACACCACCGCTAACTGCTTCACATTTCGATCCTATAACAATTTGATCCCTTATTTTGAGCAAATTTGCGTTTTGAACATGTACATATGTTGATATAGCGATTTGTGACATATAGGAATGAGTTGGAAAAATCTCTCAGTATTATCCCTACTTTAAAGGTTGTTCTTTTCATTTTTTTCATGTTAATTAAGGTTTATAATGTTTTTAAGGTGAAAAAGTTAAACCATGTTTTTTAAAACTAGAAACTGGAGTGGCAGACAGCCTATTGAGAGTTACGTACCTACGACAACGCAAGCGCTCATAAGATAGGACAAATTGTTCATAGGAGAATTATTCAATTTCTGGGGGAATTACTTTTTATTCGGTGGATATGTTGTTGTTATTATACTTTTCACTTTTATATATTAAAAAGTAAATACTATTTGGTTATAAAATTTTCAATTTCAACTTGAAGTTGGAATTTAAATTGAATATGTGCTTCAAATCTGATTTTCAACTCCATCTTCATGAATTTTAAATAAATTAAAGTTTTTTTTTCCTTTACAAAAAGTATAACTAAACACAACTTTATCTTCAACTCTAACTTCACTAATTTCAAATAAAATAAAAAATATTTGAAATCTATAACCAAACGCCTACTAGATTTTTCTTATCCAAATAATGAAGCTATATTGCTAACTTACAGGAATGAGTTGGAAAAATCTCTCAGACTAGTTTAACGGTCCTTAGTATTATCCCTACTTTAAAGGTTGTTCTTTTCTTCTTTTTTTTTATCATGTTAATTAAAGTTTATAATGTTTTTAAGTTGATATGGAAGAAAATATATTTCATTTTTTATGTTTTTTTTTTTTTGGAAAACAAATTTCTTAAAAAAGAGGAAAATGACTTTCTTAATGGAAGTAGAAAAAACATGCAAATTTCATATTAATTACGGAAAATGCTCAAATGTATAATCGAACTATCAGAAATGGCTCATTTATGCCACTCATCAATAGTTTGGCTCATTTATGTCATCGACATTACCAAAATGGCTCATCCATGCCATCACCGTTATCGGAAATGGCTCATTTATGCATGGATGAGCCATTTTGGTAACGACAATGGCATAAATGAGCCAAACTATTGAGGCGATGCCACAAATAAGTCATTTCCGATAGTTAGATGACATATTTGAACCTTTTTTGCATTAATTATCACTTCCTCACCCTTCAACACATTTCACCCCTACCCCACCTTCATAGCCTCATCCCTACCACCCTCACACTCTTATACCCACACTTCCCACAGTGTTTGCATAGATTATAAACAAATATTTTTAAAATTATATTTTTTTACTTATATACCAAACACAAAAAAAAATGAATTATTTTCCAGAAAAAGTACATTTCTTCTTAAGAATTGGATAGATTAGGCTATCACATATTATTTAAGGCAAATAAATTTAACTCAGCCCATTTTGACCGGTTATTGAAATTTAGTCTGACCTTCCCATTTAACAACCCTATCTGTAACCCTATTTTAATGTCCATGCAAAAGTTCTACAAAAATCAAAATACAAAAACCAATACTACCTTAAGCAAGAAAATCATCTATATAAAGAGAACTCCCTAGAGACCATAATATACAAACCAAAAACTTATATCTTTTTGACCCAAAGAAGATAGAAAAAAATAAAAAAAATGTTGAAGCCTCAACTTCAACAAGCATCACAATCCACAAAAACCCTAATTCCATGGAGTACTAAGCCATTCATTTTTGGAGAAATCTTAGCTTCTTTTCCCATAAATATTTTAAAGAAAAATATTGAACAAAAGAAGAAGAAGAATTTTAGGGTTCATTATAATGCTGCAAATAGCACTAAGGCAGTGCTTACATCTACTGAAAAATCCACAGTGAAAGCAGTGGTGACTGTACAAAAAACAGTTAATTTGAATATATCAAGGGGAGTTGATGATATTGGTGATTTGCTTGGTAAATCACTCCTTTTGTGGATTGTTGCTGCTGAGTTTGATCCTAGTAAGTATTAATCACTCATTTAATTGAGTTTTATTTAGTTAGTATATTTCATTTATTTTTCTCTATTTGTTTAATGTTTTTTTTATGTGTTTGTGTGTTGGTTGGAATCGGAGGCGAATTCATAGTTTGAACTTGATCGTTTTCTTATCATCAATGAATTCATTGCACTTTTGATTATCAGTTCACAACTTGATCATTTGAACTTGAAATATAATTACATCTGAAAGCTTAAGTTGTTAGAGATAGTACTTTTAATTATTTAATTATATTATATTTCAATAATATTTATTTATTTTTCTCTTTCTTTTTAATTTTGTGTTTGTGTACTTGTGTGATGGTTGAAACTTCAGGAGGATTCAAAGTTTAAACTTGATAGTTCAATTTTTAAAATTTAAAGTTTTCATCATTAATTGAATTTATTGGGTAAAGAATGGATCTTGGGTTAACTCAACCTCAAAAGCTAGCTTATAGGGTGAGGATTGTCCAAGTCCATATAAGGAGTTCATGTTCTTATTCAATTTCCGATGTGGGACTCTTAACACTCCCCCGGACGCTCATACCTCGTTAACTGGAGCGTGAACAATATAATTTGGGGGCCCAACATCGACGAACAAATAGTTGAAATTGGTCTCGCTCTGATACCATGTAAAGAATGGATTTGGGCCTAACTCAACTCCAAAAGCTAGTTTGTATGGTGAGAATTATCCAAGTTCATATTCTCATTCAATTTCCGATATGAGACTTTTAACATATTATACTTGTAAATTTTGCGTTTAAATTTTAATATTTATTAAAATTGTAAGTAAGAGCTTCATTCACCTCTGGTTGGAACCATTACTTTGGTTGCTCCTCGTCATCCTCGGAGTCCTCCCGAGTCCAATTCAATGTAGGAGGAAAAGTATATTTAGTAACGAAATTTTAGCTAGCTCTTGAAGAGGAGAAAGGAGCAAAATCGAGTCCAATTCAATGTAGGAGGAAAAGTATATTTAGTAACGAAATCAGGAATTTATATAAAAAGATTTTAAAAAATATTGAAATTTTTAAATCACCCTTATCATTTTACTGGAATATTTTCTTATGTTAAGGACTTTGACAGTATAACTATAGTAAAAATATATTATTATCTTACTTGCACAATGTAATTTCGTAAGAAGTGAACTAGCTCAAATGTTGCACCCTAAGTAAAACTATGCGTGAGGCGGGGTGGGCTACATAGTACTTGCTAGATGTAATTAGGTTTTGTTTAAATTAGAGCATTGACTATTTGACATCCACGGGATACCCGTTATAAATATTTTCTTTTCATTTCAATTAGTTTACTTATAGCACATTTTGACTTTCACCTTTATTTCATATCAATTGTGCAGATTTTTTTTAATTCCCGAAAATTGTCTTTCATATCAAACTTACTAGCACATCAATGTCTAAAAACATATCATAAGTTTAAATCTTGAATCCATTTATATGGTCAAATTTTGCATGCCACGTTTGGGTGCTTGTTTTAGTCCGTAAAGAGACTTATCAACTACAAACCCCTCGGGTTATGGTTTTTTTCACATCCATTTGATGGATTTCAAGACCGTACACGGCGGCTAACGCTACTAACACCCGAATAGATGTAATCCTCGTTACCGGCGAGTATGTATCAAAGTAATCAAGACCTTCTCGTTGTCTAAACCCTTTAACAACTAGTCTTGCCTTATATTTATCAATAGTACCATCGACTTTCATTTTCTCGCTTGAAAATCCATTTGGAACCTAAAGGTTTATTCCCCGGAGGAAGGTCAACCAATTCCCAAGTATGGTTGTTTAAGATGGATTCTATCTCACTATTGATTGCCTCTTTCCAAAATTGAGCTTTTTTCCTTTGTTTCTTCCCGAGGTCGTTTAGATTCTTTGCTAGATGACTCACATTCCTTTTTATACGGATATATGGTTTCAAAGAAGTCGATTATCCGATTCAATTACCGTATTTACCGAATGTCGGGATTTTCTCGATTTGTGAACCGAGAAATCGATATGCCTTACTATTTGTGGCATATCCTATGAAAACACAATCAATGGTTTTAGGTCCTATTTTTACCCTTTTGGATTTAGGAACTTGCACCTTGGCCAAACACCCCCACACTTTGAAGTATCCCAAATTGGGCTTCCTTCCTTTCCACTTTTCGTATGGAATAGATTTTGTTTTGCTATTTGGCTTCCCCCACAAATTTCTTTCATGGTTCTATTTTTCCTTTCCGCAATTCCGTTTGATTGTGGCGAGTAAGAAGCATAAATATTTTCTTCATTTCAATTTATCGAAACAACAAACATACACCTTTTTTTTTTTTTCTTTTTCCGACAACGTTCGTAATTGTTAAACAAGAACAATATCAAAAAATTTGATTGTGGCATAAAATTTTTAGATTTGTAAAAAAGAATGCAGAATTTTTTTTTAAAAATAGCATTGCCTTCCATTTCTCATTCACACCAACTTGGCTAGTTTTATTCATTAACATCTCTAATAACTAATAATTTCGTAAGAAGTGAACTAGTTTAAATTGGTATATAACATAATAAATATTTTCGCTATCAAAATTTATGATTTTAAATATACCATGACATTTATGTGACTAAAAAATCATGCCATGACATTTATGAGACTAAAAAATCATGCCATTAAAATTACAATAGGAAGTTTAAAGTTAAATTATTTTTAAATATTAAAAAAATATTGCTCCATCCGATCCAATTTATGTGATGATATCTGACTGTGCAGAAAGTTTAACAATGAAAGTAATTTTTTTAAAACTTGTGGTCTAACACAAGTAATGAATATTTGTGTCATAAATAATTTCATTAAAAATAAAATAGAAAGTTTAAAATTAAAACATTTACTCCCTCCGTCTCAATTTATGTGATATAGTTTGATTAGACACGTAGTTTAAGAAAAATAAGACTTTTGAAACTTGTGATCTAAAAAAAAGTCATAGATATTTATGTGGTTGTAAATTATTTCATTAAAGAGTAAAATGGAAAGTTTTAAATTAATTATTTTTAAATATATAAATGTATCACATAAATTGGAATCGAATGAGTACTAAATATAGAATCCTATTATTCTTTACCGGAGATTAAAAAAGTACTTATCATATAAATTAAAATAGAGAGAACGCTATTTTTAGAACATATTAAAAATGAAATATTTCACATAACATAGACAGGAGAGTTAAAAAGTTATCCTTTTGTCTACTTCAAATCTGAAATCATTCACGTGTCGTCTAAACTCTAACCATTCATATACTAAGTTACTCAAATAATTGTGCCTTGACAAGACATGTATGGATGCCAAGAATTTGCAAGTTTTCTTCAATCGCCTTCTTTCTGTCCTAAGGTACTAATGTAACCTGCACAGTCAATAACTTAAGAACAATACCTTCGCCCTTAGCAAAGGGCTTTTTGAAAGCTCCATTTGAAGCAGGGGCCGGAAGGTTGCCACGAGTAAGTAAGTTTGGGGGACCGAAGGCAGTTCTCCGTGCACCGGACGCGTAGCTTACCGAATCAGTTGCGACACGATTTGATTGAAAGTACTTGAGAAAACTTCTACACGATCAATTCAAGACGTTATATATCTCCCACATCTTCTCGCATGACATAATATGTTCTAGGTTTTACGGGTGGACCGGAGATTTTATATTGTCGTTTGTCTTTTGAATTTTTTGCGAGCTTAATTGAATTAGCTAAACACACTGAAGAGTGAGTTTGCAGCTAATAAAAGGATTCAGCATGCTAAAATGCGGTCTGAAGCGCTAAGAGTAGGCTCAACAGACCAAAAAGTGAGTTAATAAATACTCCATCCGTCCCATAATAAGTGTTATCTTAACCAAAAATACGCATATTGAGAAAGTAATACTGCAATGAAAAATTTACCAAATTACCTTTATATAATAAAAATAAATTACTTTTCCCTTTTGATTAAAACATGCATGAATAGTAATTATTTATGTTTTTAATAAAGAATTTGTCAATAAATGCTTCTTCAATAGAGAGCTTGTTAGTTTTTGTCTAAGGGTATAGTAGAAAAAAATAACCAATTTATGTCTTCAATTTCTAAGGTGACACTTATTTTGGGACAAATTCTTTTTGCTAAGATGACACTTATTATGAGACGGAAGAAGTAGTAATTAGTAAGTCGATTGTCTAATTAAGAGAGAAACCCTCTGCGATAGAGTAGGTAAAAATTATACTTCCTCCGTCTCAATTTATGTGATATAACTGAAAAGAATGCTATTTCTCCCGAAAAAAATAAATCTACCAATATTTGGCTCAGATATAGAAGTGTGTGTCTACTATGTCTGATATATAAGTGTTTCTACCATATCATCTGAAAAATTTAACAATTAGAAAGAAGGCTGTTTATTTTGTTTAAGTTTACACCCTCATTTATGTAGTAGGGTATCTACCACCCTATCTTAAATATTACCCAAAAAAAACATCATAACCAAATGTCACTTAACTTGTTTGACCAAATTTATGAAAGTTAAACACACTTTTTTTCCTTTTGAAAAAGTACTTTTAATTCAATCCAGCTTTAAAGCACTGTGTTCACGTAGTGACTTTTTCCAAAATTATATATTAAAATTAATAAGTTTTACTAAGTATCAATAAATATTACATTGTGAATTCATCTTTTTTTGTTGTGAAGAAAAAAACTTTATTGATCTCCACGCGAACAAATACCGTAAAGAATGGATCTTAGGTCTAACTCAACCTCAAAAACAAGCTTGTAGGGTAAGGAATGTCCAAATTCATATGAAGAGTATATGTTCTCATTTCATTTCCGATGTGAGACTCTTAACATCCCCGCACGTCCACACCTTGTTAGCTGGAGCGTTGACAATATAATTTGGGGGCCCAACATCGGTGAACAAAGAATTGGAATTGGTCTGACTTTGATACCATGTAAAGAATGGATCTTGGGCCTAACTAAATCCTAAAAATTAGCTTGTAGGGTGAAGATTGTCCAACACCACATGAGGAGTCCATGTTCTCAATCCATTTACGACGTAGGATGCTCAAGTACTCTGTTATGCACTCTGTTGAACCTAGTCTCCCTTGTTTCTTTGGCCTACACACAATATTTCAAGCAATGAGAGGTGTTTTTGTGGTGTTCACTTTACCATCCCATAGGAAATTTCTATAAATAGCAGTAATCTCTTTCATCATTTGTTTTGGTAGGATGAACATTGAAGGTCAGTAGCTGTGAATATGCATGAGTACAGAGTTGATCAATAAAGCCCTCCCAGCATATGATATATGTCTTGAACTCCAACTTTTGATCCTTGTTGTGAGTTTCTCAATCATAATATCACAATCCATCTTTGAAATCTTCTTGGATGATATGAAAACCCCTAAGTATCTAAAAGGGTGTGTCCTTTTAGAGAACCATGTCAGTTCACACAAATCTGCAACTTCCTGTGGTCTCATGTTTGCCTGAAAGATATTGTATTTAGGGGCACTAGTTGTTAGTCCTGAAGCATTGGAGAAAGTCAATAATCCCCTCAGCATTAGAATAACTGACTGGAAATCACCATGGCAAAAGAGAAGGACATCATCTGCAAAGCATAAATGATTAAGCTTCATACTTATTCACTTAGTATGGTACTTAAACTCCTCATGAGTTGCCACCACATTCATAATTCTGGTGAAATACTCCATGAATATCACAAAGAGGAGTGGGGAAATGGGGTCCCCCTTCCTCAATCCTCTATTTCCTTTAATACTTCCATATACATCTCCATTGATTGCTAGTGAGTACTGTGTTGTGGTGATTCAAGTCATGGTCCATATGATAAATTGAGTTGGAAATTTCAGGGCATAGAGCATTTCCTCTACAAAGTTCCACTCAACTGTATCATAGGCTTTCTTCAAGTCTATCTTAATTAGACAACTTTTGGTACTTTATTTCCTGTTATACAGCCTAACCAAGTCTTGGCATATCAAAACATTCTGAACAATTGTTCTTCTAGCCACAAAGGTACTCTGACTGTTAGAGATGATATGTGGGAGCACTTGTTTCAATCTATTACATAACACCTTGGATATGATCTTATAGGTTGTGTTACAGCATGCTATTGGTATAGAGTCACCCACCCCTTCTGCATGATCTCCTTTAGGAATAAGTGTTATTATAGTATTATTCCAAGCCTGCATTATCTTCCCAGAGTGAAAGAACTCTTTCACCCCAAAAACAAGATCAACTTTGACCACACCCCAGCAATCTTTGAAGAATTGGCTACCAAATCCATCAGGGCCACGTGTTTTTTCACCATGAATTGCCCATAGGGCTTGTTTTACCTCTTGTTCATCTATTGGCCTGATCAGCATATCTCTATGGTCTCTTAACAGTACAGGGACCCTCCTTACTGTGGAACTACATACATGAGTTCTATTAGGCTTAGTAGTACCTAATAAACCTGTATAGAAGTTCACAAACGCATGCACAATCCCCTGTGTATCTGTATGTAACTTGCCCTTCCCATCTCTGATTGTGAAAATTGTATTAGCATTTCTTCTGCTTTAAGAACACTATGGAAGCATTTTGTGTTCAAATCACCTTGCTTAAGCCACTGCAATTTGCATTTCTGCTGTAGATACTTTGCCCTAGCCATTTTCCATGTTTCATACTCTTTCATCAGCCTCACCTCATCCTCTATTAAGTGTATATCAGTGGGCCTTTGTTGTAGCTGAGTTTGAAAATGCATAAGCTTCTCTTAGGCCTTCTCAGTACTGATTTCAACCTCATGAAATCTCTCTCTGTTAATAGCTCTTAGTACAACCTTGAGCCTATTGAGCTTGCCCACCAGTTGATACATTCTTATCCTTCTTATGTTGACATACCAGTTCAGCTACACCTCCTGAAAATCAAGTGCCACGCTCCACATGTTGAAATATTTAAATCACTTTATGTGTTGATGTATGTCAGATTCCCAGCTTAGTATGCCAGGGCAGCGATCAAATAACCCCTTAGCTGCATAATTGACCTCATAGGCTGGTAACTCAGTTAACAAATCTCCATTTACAAGAACCCTGTCTATTATACTATAAACTCTAGTAGAATCCCCATGCTTGTTATTCCATGTTTAGAAAAAACCAGAGGACTTGAGATCCTCTAACCTACATGCTGCAACACACCCCTGATCATTGTACCCATATACTATTGACACAAAAAACTGCAGCCTTGTACCTATATGTTGTACTGCACAATGCATCACCTGTACAGACATACTAATAATATGTACATTGTAACTACTTGGTTTCCATAATAGACATATTCTCCCACCAGGGTGCTTGGATAGGTTAGTACTAAAAGATCATCCATTGCAAAGGTTAAGAGCTGCTCTTTGAGCATTGTTTCTCTTAACCTTGGTTTCTAGAAGTCCAAACAGCCCAGTTTTGCTATTATGCAGAAATAAATTCATTTCTTTCTGCTTTTTTGGCCTATTTAAACCTCTGGTGTTCCAGAAATCTATATTATCCATTGGTAGGGGGTTGACCCCCACCCTCTCCACTTCTTGGAACCATACTAGTCTCTGCTCCTACATGGTTAGAAGTAGTAACTTTTGTTGTGTTATCCCCCTGCTGTTGGTCAACAGTCTCTCCCATGGTGTTACTATGCCTCTCCATTACTCCAGATGTGTTTTGACTAGGCTTTTCCCCTGTTGAAGGCTCTATATCCTTCCTCTGATTTAGCACATCAAAAGAGTTCCCAGTTTTAACTTCATTCTTTTGGATATGTGGTTTTTGTGTAGCTTTATTGGAGTTCACTTACATAAAGCCCTCATTAACAACTGATTGTCCTCCCTTTCCCTTTATGTGCCTCCACCTACTTACTTTTCAGTAACTCCTTATCCTTCAGTTGTTTCTACAAATCTCCTGCCCATGCTTAAAATTTTTGCAATAAGAACACAAAATAGGATTCCATTCATATGTCTCTTCTTGCTTTATGATTTTCCCCCTCTCATTCTCAAACATCACCACATCTGGGCATGCCTGGCCTAGAGGAATTTCAACCATTACCCTAGCATACATCAGTTTTTCTCTCATATTAGTGGCATGATCCATTTTAATAGGTTTGACAGTGAGGCTGGCAATTTTCATCAAAGCAGATTGTCCCCAGTATTTGAGATCAAGACCCTTTAGTCTAACCCAAACAGTCGCTCTACCTGCCAAGGGTGGAGTAAGGTCTGTGTACACTCTACCCTCCCCAGATCCCACGGTGTAGGATTTCCTCTAGTCTAACCCAAACTGGAATTCTTTCTACCGTGACCTTGCTCATGTCAATTTCTGGCTCCCGCCCCTTCACAACCACTGGTTTGCAGTCGAACATTTTGGATACCTCCATCAATTGCTTTTCCCCAACCCTCCATGTCTATAAATCATACCACAAACACTCCCCTATTCGTCTGTGCTACTTTACTTATACCTAATGGACCCCAAATACGCTTGAAGTACCCTTCAATGACTGATAATGGCGGATTAGATCCCAACACATAGCATACAATAACTGTACGCCAAAATACCACTTCCTCGTTAATATCTTCTAATGTGATTTTAACAGTTGTACTCATTTCTTCCATCTCCAATGCAATTACTTCCGTGGGTTTTTCCAGGCCCAATTTAGCTTTTCATTGAGATAGCTGCGCATAAACTTCAAATTCTGAATTTCTTTTAATATCTCGTTTATACTAATTTCTTGCTTCATAATTGTTCAAGTTTTCCCTCTTTTAAGTTAACTAGTCACTATAAACGTGTGGTTGAATGTTATTTTTAGTCAATATCAATCATAATAAAAGAATATTATATATATTATTTATAATAATATATATTTATTTTATGAATTACAAAAATATAACTATAGTGTAAAATTATATCTACTTAATATTTCTTTAAAATTGATGCTCCTCAATACTCAATTAATCTTATTACATTAATGATTGACAAGTGTGTTGAATTAATTGATGTTTTTTTAAAAACATTAGAAAGAATAAATAGGTAGTACACTAACTTGAGAGAAATTTGCATATCAACCAACAATTAGTATGATTATTTTAACCAACGCTTAATTAATAAATTATTATATAAAAACTTTTAATACTAAAAAGTATCATGAAAATATTATTTGATTTGCTAATTTCATTATCAATCTTAAGTAGATACTCTTTCGGAAAATATTTACTCCTAACAAAACATAGGAAGAAAAAGTTATTTTTCAGAAATTTAAAACACTTAGATATTGGATAATTGGAACATATTTCAAAACACTTTGATAATTGGAACATAATCAATTTAAGTAACAAATTAACACATAAATTTTATTAAACAGTTATTTTGTGATACATGACTTTAATTTAATCTAACGTTGAACTATAAATATTGACAGAAAATTAGCAGTAGGATTACTATTATTCTTTAGCAATATCACAATATTCTTTCCTATAAATTGCATCTATTGTTTGTGTTGGATTACAAGGATTTGCAGGAAACGGAAATTACAAGCAACTGCTTATGTAGGAATTGAAATTACAATTCAACAAGAAAGCTGAAAATTACAATATAACAACAAAATTGAAATTACACTTTTGTTGAACAAGAAAACGGAAAGTTGTTTATGCCGAGTCGAGTGTGGCACTCGTCCTTAAGACAATATTGCCCCGTATGTATCCTTTATACGTCCCGGACAATTCGTCTCCCAAGATAAAACAAAGAATGGAACTATTGAGCAAAGGAAACTCAAAAGCTACCGTGAAGAATATTGAGCAATGAAATGATGCTTGGAAGATTAGGAAGAAACTGATTTTTGCTTTGTGTATTTTCGTGTATGTTAAGTACTCCTCAACAATGGTATAAGGGGTGTTTATATAGGTGAGGGAGGGCTGTTTAATCGCCCCCATAATAACATTATTGGCCAAATAATGGCCATTATGGAGGTAGTTAATCCACCAAAATAAATGGTGAAAAATGCCAACGGATTGGCCATTATAGAGGTGTAATTCACCAAAATAAATGGCCGAATTGAGTGCCGGACGTTTCTCGTTTCCGGGACCGTCGAAATTCTCGATTTTCTCGAAAAACTTCAGGGACCAAACTCGTACATCTTGAAACTTCAGGGACCAAACTCGTACATGTTGAAACTTCGTGGACCAAACTGTACATCCGAAAGAATTTTGGTCCAAACCGCACATCTGAAACTTCGGGATCAAACCGTACTTCGGCAAAGTTTTCTGGCCCAAAAAGATAATATCGAAAGGCCCACAGCCCACCCCACCCCGTGACCCGACCCACGACCCGTGACCCGTGACCCGTGACCCGTGACCCGTGACCCGTGACCCGTGACCCGTGAACCCGTGAACCCGAGAACCCGAGAACCCGAGAACCCGAACCCGAACCCGAACCCGAACCCGAACCGAACCGACCGACGGCGGCGGCGCGCGCGCGCGCGCGTGTGGTCTTTACTTGAACCGAAGCACATCTAGGTCCTCCCTCCTTTAAACACATGGGATACCCCTTGGGGTCCCAAACCCCAAACCAATTTCAAGTATTATATACACAACAATTCTTTCTTCCTCTACCGACGATGAGGAGAATTGATCACACACCACACTTTTCCATGCTTCAAACACCTTACTTCGTGAACCAATATCTCTTTCATTTCTCAATGAAATTTGACGATTCTTGGCCCTACGGTTATCTACGTACTTAGTACATCATGCATGTGTGAAGAACCGGATTCTCCAACATACGTAACACTAGTGTTTAAGCCGTTAAAGTTGGTCGGTCGCAACTCCCGCCAAAGGCTAATTTCCAACAATCCCCTCTTGAAAGAGATTTTGGCGCACTCACATGGTGTCTTTTCATTTCCAAGAATATTTCAAATGCGGACCGATGTTGCATAAGGAGAGGTAGCCTCGCCTTTGAACCTTCCATAGTTGAATACCATCGACTTACTTACCGCGCGGTGAACGTGATGTCTTGAACCGTCGTTGTTTAGTGTAAGCCAAGACAATGATACCAACACAACAAATTCCCTTACTCTCTTCTTCGTAATGTTTTGTCCGTTTTGGCCATGGACAACGTCTTGGATTCTTAAGTGCGTTCATTTTGAGGCGGCCCGTCCTCGCACTTAAATAGGTGGTCTCCTACAAGGTATCCTCGCTATACCCCACTTCACAAGTGTTAGGAACCATTAAAAGTTTCCCAAGAACCTAGCCTCAACTCGTCGAGGATCATTACAGTTTTGAAAACTTAACCTTTACCCATACCGCGTATAGCACTTAATGTCTATCGCGGAACGGCTTTGGATTTGGTGTTTCTTTTCGTAAATCACTATCCGAAGTGCTCATGCTTCTACCGAAGCGATCAACCGAACCTTTACAACTTTAGTTTTCCCATTGAACCAAATTACCGGGATCTCCAGCTCGTAAGGTTGGGTTACCACCGTATTGGTCCTTATATTTTGGGTTTTAAGCCCATTCCCCTGACATGTGCAAGCCATCCGATCCTCGAGTAGGCCCTTTGTCAACGGGTCTCGCTATATTATCCTTTGACTTGATGTAATCAATGGATATTATACCCGTGGTGATCGCTGCCTAACGGTCTTATGCCTCCGTCGAATATGACGAGACTTGCCGTTGTACATAACATTCCGTGCCCTTCCTAGAGCCGACCGACCGTCGCAATGGATCATTACCGAAGGTACGGTTTGTTCCAACACGGAACATCCTCTAAGAAGTCATGAAGCCACTCACCTTCTTCTCCCGCTTTGTCTAAAGCGATAAACTCCGATTCCATCGTGGATCGGGCGATGCAAGTTTGCTTAGAGGATTTCCAAGATACAAATTTCCACCACCAATTGTAAATATATACCCACCGGTGGACTTGGTGTTCTCTATATCGTATATCCAGCTTGCATCACCGTACCCCTCTAGTACAAATTGGATATCTCGAATAGTGTAACCCGAAGTTTAACGTGTATTTCGTATCAGTAATACCCGATTCAACGCCTTCCAAAGATTATCACTTGGATTACGGTGAACCTAGCTAACTTATTGATCGCGTAAGCAATATCGTGTCGGGTGCGCTTTGTTATATACATCAAACTACCGATTACTCCGTGCATATCGCTCCCGGTATACAGTGTGCACCAAGATTTTTATCAAGCTTATGATTTATATCCATTGGTGACGCTATCGGAGAACTGTCTAACATCTTGAACTTTCTCAAAACATCCTCGATGTAGTGAGACCGAGATAAGACCACCGTCGTACGTCTTAGAGATTTTAATCCCTAGGATGACATCTCGCGATACCCATATCTTTCATGTCGAAGCATTGTTTCAACATGTTCTTAGTCTCTAGGATTATCCTAGATCGCTTCCCGTGATCAACATGTCGTCTACATACGTGCATATCATAACAAATGAGTCGTAGTTACCTTTCGTGTAAACACATTTATCACACTCATTAATGGCGAACCCCTTCGATAGTAGAGTACTATCAAATTTTTCGTGCCATTGTTTCGGGGCTTGTTTCACCCATACAGAGATTTGATAAGTCGACGTACTTTCTTCTCTTGCCCTTGAACCACGTACCCCGGGTTGGTCCATATAAATTTCTTCTTCCAAATCACCGTTTAGGAAGGTCGTCTTAACATCCATCCGGTGTATCTCAAGGTCACGCAAAGCCGCGATCGCAATAAATACCCGTATGGATGTCATCCGGATACCGGAGAGTATGTGTCAAAGTAGTCAAAGCCTTCGTCCGTCGATAGCCCTTGACTACCAACCTCGGCCTTGTACTTGTCTATAGACCCATCTCCTTTGTATTTCCGTTTGAGTATCCATTTACAACCCAACGGTTTATTTCCTGAGGAAGATCAACCAACTCCCAAGTATGGTTATGCAGAATGGAGCTTATTTCACTCTCAATAGCTTCTTTCCGCAGCGGTGCTTCCGGAGTTGACAACGCCCGAGCAATTGTCCTTGGTTCATCATTAACCATGTAAGCTACAAAGTCGGACCGAAGGATTTATCCTTCCCGGCCCTTTTACTTCGCCTTAGATCCATCTCTCGGAGTCTCCAAGTTCGAGAATCTGAACACTAGATTCCGGATGTTCACCACCTCGAGATTCGCTAGATCTCGAACCATTTAGATCCGGCAACAAGGACTCCTGCTTCTTGAGAGCTTTGTGCATAACTTCGCTTGCGAGAGGTTATGTCTTTCTCCTTTCTAGGAAAGGTACTTTCAAAGAATAGAGCATTCCTTGATTCCATTATTGTACCCCGGTGGATATCTCGGAATATCCGACTTATGCACTAAGAAGCGATAAGCACTATCGTTATTTGCATATCCGATGAATATGCAATCTACAAGCCTTTTGGTCCAATCTTGACCTCGCTTTGGCTTAGGTACTTCAACCTTTGCCGCACAACCCCACACCTTAAAATACTTGTAGGTGGGTTTCTTTCCTTTCCATGATTCATATGGAGTTTTGTCCTTACCTTTATGTGGGACTCGTTCGTAATCGTATTAGCGGTAAGGACGGCTTCTCCCCACATGTTTTGGGGAAGTCCGAATTGATAAGCAAGGCATTCATCATTTCCTTTAATGTGCGGTTCTTACGTTCCGCCACACCGTTTGATCGAGGTGAGTATGGCCGCCGTCGTTTGATGAATAATGCCTTCTTGGGCACAATATTCCTCAAAAGGCGCTACATATTCTCCCCCTCTATCGCTACGAATGGATTTAATCCGTAGGCTAAGTTGATTCTCAACTTCGCTTTGTAACGTCGAACGCTTCAAAGGCTTCATCCTTACTTTTCAACAAGTAAAGGTAACAATACCTTGTGCTATCATCTATAAATGTCACAAAGTACTTGTTCCCCCTCTAGTTTGTGCAAACTTCAAATCACATATATCCGTGTGAATAAGTTCTAGAGGAGCGGTATTCCTTTCGACGGATCGAAAAGGAAGCTTGGTGAGTTTTGCCTCTACGCACACCTCACATTTATGTTGAGGGTTTATGTCGATAGAAGGCAACAACTCCATCTTTACCACCTTTGAATAGACTTGTAGTTTACGTGTCCTAATCTATGATGCCATAAATTAGAAGACTCAAGCAAATAAGAAGAAGACTCAACTTTATTTCCTTGACGCAATACGTACATGGCATTCACTTTGAAGAGGCCTTCACAGACGAAGCCCCTCCCCACAAATGTGCCATTTTTAGTGAGTACAAATTTATTTGATTCAAACACTAGCCTAAAGCCAAAGCATTAACCAATAAAGGTCCGTAAACTAGATTTCTTCTAATATCCGGGACGTGCATCACTTCCTTCGTAGTGAGTTCCTTGCCGGAAGTCATCTTCAGACCACCTTTCCAACCCCTAGCACGTCCGAGGAAGCGTTGTTGCCCATGAACAGCCTTCTTGTTCGAGACCGGAGTGTACGTGGAGAAGGCATCTTTGTTGGAACAGATGTGTCTTGTTGCACCCGTGTCCACCCACCACCGCATCGGATTCTCCACCAAGTTGGCTTCTAGCACCACCGCAGAAATCCTCGATCATGTCATCCAGAGCGTGTCCTTGACGACGTTTGCTTGAGCCTTGCCTTTTGACTTGGCTTTCTCGTTGTTGCTCGCCTCTGAGCTTGCGGCATTCCTTGATCCCGTGACCAGGTTTCCCACAAGATGACAATTACCTCTCGAACATCTCTCGCGTGCAGGGGCTTTGCCGTCTTTCCGGAACTTCCGCTTCTTGCTTGAGTTCCCTTTGGCCTCTCGCCGATTTGCCTTTGCCTCAAAGATGTTGTCTACCCTTTGGCAAGGTCTTCTTATTATCTTCCCGGATTTGCGCTTGATAACAAGCTCTTCAAAGGTCATCTCCTTTGTCTTGAGTTTCAAGTAACTCATAAACTCATTCCATGAAGGAGGTAACTTTTCAATCAACCGATGCAACCAAAAACTCGCTCATTTGGTTTCAAATACCTTCCAAATCCAGGTGATGTAAAATCATTTGGAATTCCCGGACTTGGGACATCATCGTCTTACCGTCCACCATTTGGAATTTTAGAAATTTCCCAACGATGAACTTCTTAGTACCCGCATCTTGTGCGTTGTACTTCTTTTGCGCTTTTTCCCACAACTTCTTGGCGCTGCCAACGGTGCAATAGACCGTGTAGAGAGGGTCTGCTAAGCGCTTCGGTATATAGTTCTTGCACATGAAATCGCTATGATTCCATGCGTCACGAACCATCTTCATGCCATTAATGACATGGATACCAAGGCCCCCTTCACCCGTTTCATCACGAAGAGTCCATTTCATCTCCATCTTGTGGAGGATCTTCCGTAAGGAACCGGCCATGCCCATAATCGTTAAGTAAAACAAGATCTTTTGTCGCCATCTTTTGAATTCTCGATCCCATGAATTTTTCAGTGGCGATCATGGTGGTGTGATGAAGAGGGTGGAGCTCCAACAGTGGGAAGGCAAAGCAGCACGCTTGAACAGAGCAAGAAGCAAGCAGCAGCGAGGCCGGCGGAGTTACGCCTTGGGCGTAGCGCAGCATGGCGGGGAAGGCGCAGCACATTGCCTCGAGAGGCAAGCAGCAGAGCAAAGAACATCGGTCATATTTCCACCATGTTATTGCATAGCTTACCGTAAGCAAAATATTGTCTTAAGTTGTTGGATTACAAGGATTTGCAGAAACGGAAATTACAAGTAATCGCTTATGTAGGAATTGAAATTACAATTCAACAAGAAAGCTGAAAATTACAATATAACAACAAAATTGAAATTACACTTTTGTTGAACAAGAAAACGGAAAGTTGTTTATGCCGAGTCGAGTGTGGCACTCGTCCTTAAGACAATATTGCCCCGTATGTATCCTTTATACGTCCCGGACAATTCGTCTCCCAAGATAAAACAAAGAATGGAACTATTGAGCAAAGGAAACTCAAAAGCTACCGTGAAGAATATTGAGCAATGAAATGATGCTTGGAAGATTAGGAAGAAACCGATTTTTGCTTTGTGTATTTTCGTGTATGTTAAGTACTCCTCAACAATGGTATAAGGGGTGTTTATATAGGTGAGGGAGGGCTGTTTAACTCGCCCCCATAACACCATTATTGGCCAAATAATGGCCATTATGGAGGTAGTTAATCCACCAAAATAAATGGTGAAAAATGCCAACGGATTGGCCATTATAGGAGGTGTAATTCAGCCAAAATAAATGGCCGAATTGAGTGCCGGACGTTTCGTTCGGACCGTCGAAATTCTCGATTTTCTCGAAAACTTCGTGGACCAAACTCGTACATCTTGAAACTTCAGGGACCAAACTCGTACATCTTGAAACTTCAGTGGACCAAACTGTACATCCGAAAGAATTTTGGTCCAAACCGCACATCCGAAACTTCGGGATCAAACCGTACTTCGGCAAAGTTTTCTCGCCCAAAAAGATAATATCGTAAGGCCCACGCCCCACGCACGCCCCCACGACCCACGACCCGTGACCCGTGACCCGTGACCCGTGACCCGTGACCCGTGACCCGTGACCCGTGACCCGTGACCCGTGAACCGTGAACCCGAACCCGAACCCGAGAACCCGAGAACCCGAGAACCCGAGAACCCGAACCCGAGAACCCGGAACCCGAACCCGAACCCGGAACCGAACGACCGGCGGGCGGCGGCGGCGCGCGCGTGTGGTCTTTACTTGAACCGAAGCACATCTAGGTCCTCCCTCCTTTAAACACATGGGATACCCTTGGGGTCCCAAACCCCAAACCAATTTCAAGTATTATATACACAACAATTCTTTCTTCCTCTACCGATGAGGGAGAATTGATCACACACCACACTTTTCCATGCTTCAAACACCTTACTTCGTGAACCAATATCTCTTTCATTTCTCAATGAAATTTGACGATTCTTGGCCCTACTGTTATCTACGTACTTAGTACATCATGCATGTGTGAAGAACCGGATTCTCCAACATACGTAACACTAGTGTTTAAGCCGTTAAAGTTGGTCGGTCGCAACTCCCGCCAAAGGCTAATTTCCAACAATCCCCTCTTGAAAGAGATTTTGGCGCACTCACATGGTGTCTTTTCATTTCCAAAGAATATTTCAAATGGACCGATGTTGCATAAGGAGAGGTAGCCTCACTTTGAACCTTCCATAGTTGAATACCATCGGACTTACTTACCGCGCGGTGAACGTGATGTCTTGAACCGTCGTTGTTTAGTGTAAGCCAAGACAATGATACCAACACAACAAATTCCCTTACTCTCTTCTTCGTAATGTTTTGTCCGTTTTGGCCATGGACAACGTCTTGGATTCTTAAGTGCGTTCATTTTGAGGCGGCTGTCCTCGCACTTAAATAGGTGGTCTCCTACAAGGTATCCCGCTATACCCCACTTCACAAGTGTTAGGAACCATTAAAAGTTTCCCAAGAACCTAGCCTCAACTGTTGAGGATCATTACAGTTTTGAAAACTTAACCTTTACCCATACCGCAGATAGCACTTAATGTCTATCGCGGAACGGCTTTGGATTTGGTGTTTCTTTTCGTAAATCACTATCCGAAGTGCTCATGCTTCTACCGAAGCGATCAACCGAACCTTTACAACTTAGTTTTCCCATTGAACCAAATTACGGGATCTCCAGCTCGTAAGGTTGGGTTACCACCGTATTGGTCCTTATATTTTGGGTTTTAAGCCCATTCCCCTAGACAGCAAGCCATCCGATCCTTGAGTAGGCCCTTTGTCAACGGGTCTGCTATATTATCCTTTGACTTGATGTAATCAATGGATATTATACCCGTGGTGATCGCTTGCCTAACGGTCTTATGCCTCCGTCGAATATGACGAGACTTGCCGTTGTACATAACATTCCGTGCCCTTCCTAGAGCCGACCGATCGTCGCAAAGGGATCATTACCGAAGGTACGGGTTTGTTCCAACACGGAACATCCTCTAAGAAGTCATGAAGCCACTCGCCTTCTTCTCCTCGCTTTGTCTAAAGCGATAAACTCCGATTCCATCGTGGATCGGGCGATGCAAGTTTGCTTAGAGGATTTCCAAGATACACCCCACCACCAATTGTAAATATATACCCACCGGTGGACTTGGTGTTCTCTATATCGTATATCCAGTTTGCATCACCGTACCCCTCTAGTACACCGGATATCTCGAATAGTGTAACCCGAAGTTTAACGTGTATTTCGTGTATTGTAATACCCGATTCAACGCCTTCCGTTGATTATCACTTGGATTACGGTGAACCTAGCCAACTTATTGATCGCGTAAGCAATATCGGGTCGGGTGCGCTTTGTTATATACATCAAACTACCGATTACCCGTGCATATCGCTCCCGGTATACAGTGCACCAAGATTTTTATCAAGCTTATGATGTATATCCATTGGTGACGCTATCGGAGAACTCGTCTAACATCTTGAACTTTCTCAAAACATCCTCGATGTAGTGAGACCGAGATAAGACCAAATCCGTCGACGTCTTAGAGATTTTAATCCCTAGGATGACATCTCGCGATACCCATATCTTTCATGTCGAAGCATTGTTTCAACATGTTCTTAGTCTCTAGGATTATCCTAGGATCGCTTCCCCGTGATCAACATGTCGTCTACATACGTGCATATCATAACAAATGAGTCGTAGTTACCTTTCGTGTAAACACATTTATCACACTCATTAATGGCGAACCCCTTCGATAGTAGAGTACTATCAAATTTTTCGTGCCATTGTTTCGGGGCTTGTTTCACCCATACCGAGATTTGATAAGTCGACGTACTTTCTTCTCTTGCCCTTGAACCACGTACCCTCGGGTTGGTCCATATAAATTTCTTCTTCCAAATCACCGTTTAGGAAGGCCGTCTTAACATCCATCCGGTGTATCTCAAGGTCACGCAAAGCTGCGATCGCAATAAATACCCGTATGGATGTCATCCGGATACCGGAGAGTATGTGTCAAAGTAGTCAAAGCCTTCGTCCGTCGATAGCCGTTGACTACCAACCCGGCCTTGTACTTGTCTATAGACCCATCTCGCCTTGTATTTCCGTTTGAGTATCCATTTACAACCCAACGGTTTATTTCCGGAGGAAGATCAACCAACTCCCAAGTATGGTTATGCGTAATGGAGCTTATTTCACTCTCAATAGCTTCTTTCCGCAGCGGTGCTTCCGGAGTTGACAACGCCCGAGCAATTGTCCTTGGTTCATCATTAACCATGTAAGCTACAAAGTCGGACCGAAGGATTTATCCTTCCCTGGCCCTTTTACTTCGCCTTAGATCCATCTCTCGGAGTCTCCAAGTTCGAGAATCTGGAACACTAGATTCCGATGTTCACCACCTCGAGATTCGCTAGATCTGAACCATTTAGATCCGGGCAGTCAAGGACTCGTGACCCGTGACCCGTGACCCGTGACCCGTGACCCGTGACCCGTGACCCGTGACCCGTGACCCGTGACCCGTGACCCGTGACCCGTGACCCGTGACCCGTGACCCGTGAACCCGAAACCCGGAACCGGAACCGGAACCGGACCGGACGGGCGGCGGCGGCGCGCGCGTGTGTCTTTACTTGAACCGAAGCACATCTAGGTCCTCCTCCTTTAAACACATGGATACCCCTTGGGGTCCCAAACCCCAAACCAATTTCAAGTATTATATACACAACAATTCTTTCTTCCTCTACCGATGAGGGAGAATTGATCACACACCACACTTTTCCATGCTTCAAACACCTTACTTCGTGAACCAATATCTCTTTCATTTCTCAATGAAATTTGACGATTCTTGGCCCTACGGTTATCTACGTACTTAGTACATCATGCATGTGTGAAGAACCGGATTCTCCAACATACGTAACACTAGTGTTTAAGCCGTTAAAGTTGGTCGGTCGCAACTCCCGCCAAAGGCTAATTTCCAACAGTTTGTAGGTATGAAAAGAAACTGAACTAAATAATTTTCATGAGGTATTGGTTTAGCAAAACGGTGATTGAGACACAAATACAAACTTTCTTGATAGTGAAGAAATTCAGTATTCTAATTTTATAGTTGTAGTCAAATAACAATTGTAGTTGAATTCAAAGTCTTAGTTTTTGAGTAAAATTTTAAATATTATAATTTTATCCAATGTTGAATTGTTTTTAAAAATTTATTTAGCTTTAAAGAATATAAAAGTCGTTCAATATTTGAAAGATATTTTGATCAACTATCATTTATATTCATACTTTTAAAATAGTATAGATAAATAGATAGATAGATTTGTTTCTCTAATGTTTTCCAACTTGAATTTAGTTCCCATTCTTTGAATATTATTATTAATTGCTTTTGTTCTCTATTTATCTATTAAAGAGACTGGATTAGAGAAGCCAAGCATTAGGACATATGCACATCGTGGACGAGATGTGGATGGTGACACACATTATGAGGCCGATTTTGTAATTCCGGAAGACTTTGGGGAGGTTGGAGCAGTTTTAGTAGAAAATGAGCACCACAATGAAATGTATGTGAAGAATATAGTAATTGATGGTTTTTCCCATGGCAAAGTTAATGTTACATGCAACTCTTGGGTTCATTCAAAATTTGATAATCCTCAACATAGGATTTTCTTCACCAATAAGGTTTGCAAAAATTTCCCTCTCCTGATATCTTTATTTATTTTATATGCTTTATTTACCCAAAATAATTATCAAATTATATCTCCGAGAGTGAAAATATAAAAAAATTGATTTATTATATAGAAGTTTTTCGTCCAGAATAAGAAGTAACTGATTGAATTTGAGTTATATACACTGACATTATATATTCGATAATAGATATAAAAATTTGATTTATTAGATACGATTTCTTAGTCCAAATTCCAGAATAAAAAGTAATTACAGGTTCATTTTGACAATGAATGAAAATATGATCTTACTGTGAAGTAACAAATTAATTAAAATATATATATTAACAGTATGAAGATTTTTTTAAAATATCAATATAATTCGACCTGTCATGAAAGCATGTTGGTTACCCTTTTTACTAGGTTATAATACTAATTAATAATAAGGATCATAGAAATTTACTGTAATTACCTTATACGTAATAACCTAATTGTGCATATATTTTTATACCTTCAGTCCCTATCTTATACTCATGCTAGAATATTCAAGATTATTTTATCCTAAAACTGGAATAAATAGTTTAAAGTACCCTAATAGTCAAATGAATCGGACAATATGTGTCGTCTTTGCTAATCACTATTTCCCTAGTTTCAATTTATGTGGTGTTGTTAGACTAGAGATGAAGTTTATATAGGAAAGATAGACTTCTAAAACTTATTTGAATGATTATAAATTATCTCATTAAAGATAAAATGAAAAGTTTTAAATTAAATTATTTATAAATAAAAAAATATAACTTTTTAAAATGAATACAAGGAAAAGTATGACACATAATTTTGAAAAGCGGAATATTAGTGTATGATATCTTTTCTTTTTTCTTCAAATGCTAACAAGAAATCATAAATATGACTCCCAGAGCCATATATTTACCATCTCAATACACTTTTAGGGCTCGTTTGATTGAGAAATAAGTTATCTCGGGAGATTAGTTATTCCCACCCTCAATGTGTGATAAAATAACACTACGATTCCGATATAACTGATTTCGGGATTAGTTATCCTGAAATTTTGTTTCAACCAAACATGAGATAAGAAGATACTGAAATTCTATCCCGAGACTATTTTTCCTTATCCATCATACCTATTTTGATCTATCTATTTCAATCCATCTAAAAGTTGGGCAGATTTGAGTTAATTGTGTAGTTCAAATTGGACAAATTCATCGACAACTCCTTGTGGTAGTCAAGTTTTTTTCACTTGAACACCTTAATTAAAATTTGTTTCATTTAGGTACCTGACGTAGGGTTCGACTGTGCCATTTAGACACTTTTCACTGACTCGGTCAAATATGTAAAGAGTGTGTAACACACTCGCCGATGACGTGACAAAGTAGTCAATTAAGAGTAAATGATTACATGTGGCATTTGGGTCCGAAATAATAGTTAGAAATGAATTATGAGAAAAAGAAAAGAAAATATTTTTCAACAAAAATAAAAATTTATTTTCTAAACATACTCCACATACTTTTCGCCGCAAAAGTTTTTGGTGAACTTTTTTTAAAAAAAATTCAGATCTGTTTTGTTTTTTTTTGGCTGAAACTTTTAGATTTATTTTTCCTTTTTAGGTTGAAATTTTCAGATCTGTTTTTTTTTTCGGCTGAAATTTTCAAAAATGAGGAGGGGTCAGTGGGGAAGAAGATGAAGTGGGGGGGGGGGGGAGAAGAAGACGAATAGGGACATGTGATTCTTTTTTCTTTTTGCCTGTTTTTTTTAACCTAAAATTCATTTTTTATTTTAATTTTATACAATGTTCTTAGAGAATGGTGACGGACTTCATTTTTCTCAGTGGAGCAAGATAGCAATGGGAGAAGGTTTGTTAATGGGAGAATATTAAGTGGAGAAGAAAGAGAATAAAGATGAAAAGGGAAGAGGAGGAGGAATAAAAAAGAATTTTTTTAAAAAAACTATTTTTTAGCTTTCCCACACGCGCCTGTTTTTTGTGAAAATGTCAAGTCAGCGAAAGTGTCTAAATGACACAGTCGAACTCTACCTCATGTGTCTAAATGAAATATGGTTTAATTGAGATCTAAGTGAAAAATGACAACCACAAGGGGTTGTCGATAGGTTTGACCTATTCAAAAGTCATTGAAAATAGCCAATTTTTATCATGACATGCATACTTGATTTTTCACTTGCTTAAGTTCAACGTCTATGACACTTTCATGGTGTTTCCGAGTCAAAAGTGGATACTTTTCAATGAATGAATACTTAAATACAAGATATTTTTTTAAAAACGGTCCTAAAAGTCGTTAGCACCCGTATAGTTTCAGGACCTCTACGTGATCAGATACTATATTGTAGCATGGGACCACCCCTTCACAATGCTCAAACTGTCAGAGCAAACGTATATATTTTTATTTGCTTAATTATGTCTTCGACACTAAATGATGAAACATATTAACATGTTTAATTTAATATTTCTTTACATGGATGCAGTCATATTTACCATCTAAAACTCCAAGTGGAGTGAAGAAGTTAAGAGAGAGAGAACTTGTGATACTAAGAGGTGATGGATTTGGAGAAAGAAAACAATTTGAGAGGATATATGACTATGAAGTATATAATGATATTGGAGATCCTGATGGTGAAGGTGATGATGGTATTAGACCAGTACTTGGTGGCAACAAAGAATTACCTTATCCTAGAAGGTGCAGAACTGGTCGACCAAGAAGCAAAAAAGGTAAGTACTTTGATCATAAACAAAAAATCATTTGATTATTACATAAATTTAATCTATAAGTACTGATAGTATGAAGAGTATATACACGGGAGCGATCAATAAAATTAGTGGTCTAAAATCAAATCGTGATTAGAAGCCTTAATTATTCTTTTTAAAACTAAACTTGTATATATTTCTGTAAGAAGTTTATTTTCTTAATTTTTTATAGTCAGTTTTTTTCTAATAATTTTTTAATTAGTTTCAACATTTCAAATAGTTTTTTTACTACTTGATTATTATCAATTACTTTTATTTAAGGAATAAGATATCAATATCCCTGAACTATATCCAAAGTTTCAGCTATATACCTTTCTTTTTCACGGGTTCTATTACCCCCCTAAAAGTTTTTAAAATATAATCTCTCCGTCTTAATTTATGTGATATAGTTTGACTAGGCAAAGAATTTAAGAAATAAATGAAGAATTTTGAATTTTGTGGTCTAAAATAAGTCAAAGATATTTGTGTGGTTATAGATTATCTCGTTAAACGTAAAAAAAAAAATGTTAAAGTTAACTTGTTGTAAAATAAGGAAAAGTATCACTCGTTTTTAGACGAACTGAAAAAGAAAATGTATCAAATAAATTAAGACATAAGAAGTAATAAATATCACCCTAAATGTCGACGTGACAATGAGAGTGATATTTACCCATTGTCACATATATATTTAATTTAAAAAAAAATCTTTTCCTATCTTTCCTGGGCAAGCCAACCATGGCTGCCCCTTTTCGTACATATTTTTTTTCTTTTCTTTTCTTTTCTTTTCCATTATTTTTCTTCTTTTTCATGATCATCCATTGAAACATTGATGTAAGCCCATGTGTTTTGAAGCCCCATTTTGTAAATTTATAAAATGTTGTTTCAATTTTTCCAGCGAGATTCAAAACACATGGCCGGAATTTGAAATTCTGGCGACAATCTTTTCCGGAGAGCTTCAAGTTCTTGCCATGGTCGGAAATAATGGATGGAGAATCTCCGGCTTTAACAAGAACTTTTGAAAAAAGAAATTAAAAAAACATAAAAATTTTAAGTTTTAATGATAATTAATTAGTTGCAAACTTGTAACTAAATGTGAAATACCCAATTAAAAAATAGCACGTGTATAAGTTAATTAGAGTTTATGCTTCTCACTCTCCTAAAGAGTGAAATACACTCTCCTTGTCATGTCAGCGCTCAAGATGATATTTATTATAGTTTTAAAAAGTTTAGGAGATAATATGACACCCAAAAAAGAAAGATGTGTCGTTAGAACTTTGGGTATAGTTCAGGGGTATTGATGTCTTATCCCTTTAATTAGCTAACCCAAACAGACTCACTGTCGGTGTAACTTAATATACCATAACAGGTGATAATGTGACAATTAATGTAAAATATTTATATATTTGGTGCGTAGAAATTAATCACAAATTAAATATAAAAATATTTTATTTTTTTAAAACTTACTAAAAAGAAAAATGTATCACATAAAATGAGACAAAATGAGTAATCACTAATTTTTTAAAATATATTTCAACACTACAAATTGTATTTTACCACTTGATGATATTATCAATTACTTTTAATCAACTAACTCAAACAGACTCACTATCTGTGTAACTTAACAAATTCTTTATATTACTTCAAACTGTTTTTTACCACTCGATGCATGATTATCAATTACTTTTAATTAACTAACACAAATAGACTCACTATTTATGTAACTTAACATACCGTAGCAAGTAATGTAAAAATTCTTTATAGTATCCGTGCATAGAAATTAAACTCGGATTGAATTTTGTACCACTCTTTTTTGTGCATCCATGCAGATCCATTATCCGAATCAAGGAGTACCTTTGTATATGTACCAAGAGATGAAGCATTCTCAGAAGTAAAGAGCTTAACATTCTCAGTCAACACTGTTCACTCCGTCGTACACGCCGTTGTGCCGGCGTTGGAATCGATGGTCTCCGATCCCAACCTCGGATTTATGCATTTTTCGGCTATCGACTCGCTGTTCAACGTCGGTATCGATCTTCCAAGAACTAACAATAAAAGTGGCCTGATGAATATCGTACCAAGGCTCATTACGGCGGTTTTTGATACTCAAAAAGATGTCTTGCTCTTTGAAACCCCTGCATTGCTTCAGAGTAAGTCTACGGAATTCGTTGCTAATTTATTATTATATAGTTCATAGCTAACATGAATTTTTAATAATTTATTACTAATTTATCGTTAAATAATTCGTCGCTGATTCATCATTAATGTATTTTCATATCGTAAGCATATAATCAGAATCTAAATACTGCATCAGAAACCTATGTTACTTGAATCCTTCAAAAATGGACTATTATATATTTTGATTGTTTATTGCAGGGGACAAGTTTTCTTGGTTTAGAGATGTAGAATTTGCTCGTCAAACCTTAGCTGGTCTGAACCCATATAGTATACGGCTGGTTACGGTATGTTATTCCTTTAGTTATTTTATTTTAATTAATTATATTTTATTATAATAGATATTATAAAAAAAAACTGAAATGAGCTACGAATTACGACGCTAATCCAACACTAAATTGCTCATAGCTAATAGACCTTTTTGATAATAATCTATTGTTAAATAAGATTAGCGACGAATTTTGTTGTTTAGCTATAGAATTTTTTTGTCGCTTATTTTTATTTTTCTAGTGTTGAGAAATCATGGATTGGTAACCTTAAAAAAAGATTGGTAAATGACTTGTTACAGCTGGTAAAAACACACGAATCGTATCAAAATTTCTTACGCTATATGTGTATACATACATGCCATGACTATACGCTTTTGTGAGGCCAATTTTTCGTGCAACTCAACCCGTTTATTCTTATTTTAGAAATATTGCTTGTTAATTAAGTCATTTTGTAAATCAGGACATACATACATTTTGGTTAATAGATCAATTTATTGATTGAGACAGTGAGCTAAAATGCTTCATGAAATTACAGGAATGGCCATTCAAGAGCAAGTTAGACCCTGCAGTTTATGGACCTCCTGAATCAGCAATCACAAAAGAGCTAATTGAGAAAGAAATTGGAGGAATTATGACTGTTGAAGAGGTACAAACAAATTCTTTTTCTTCTTTTATTTGCACAAATGACCTTTTAGGCCATTGTTTAAATATTTACCCGCTCATACTCGTTTTCAAAATTTTCCCCTTGAAAAATTACATTGCAACAAGTATGTATGTTTTATACCTTCTGGCATATAGTTCATATTTTGTATACCTTAATGATATACAACAGTAAGAATAGTTGAATCATGTTGTTATGTCCCATTTAAATATACGATATATGAATTGTATACTCAAATGATATATAACATACTACATGTTGGGTTATAAGTATGGATTGTAAATATTTTTTTCTTCTAAATAAGTATGGATTGTACTTTTTTTTTAAATGAGAAATTTCGCATTATTTTTTTTGACAACCTGGGCACATTCCGTATGTAATGTACCTATTTTTAAAGGTGAAATTCAGCCCGCTGAACTAACGGGGTGGCCTAAAAATAGACCATACGGTGCAAATAATCAACTGACAATCCCCGTGCCATTTACATGATTATACATGATCATGTGTTGCGCGAACTCTCAAAAAATGCAATAATACCCTGCCAGATCCTCCAAATATGCACTAGTTTTGGAGGATCTGACACACACTGACGACATTTTTAAGAACTCGAGCAATATAGACACACAAAGTCTTCCTTGTGATTTTAATTCTTGAATTACACAACCAATGCAGGTAATTCAACAAAAAAAGTTGTTCATCCTAGATTATCATGATTTGTTGTTGCCATATGTCAACAAAGTGAATGAACTCAAAGGGAATGTAGTTTATGGATCAAGAAGTTTGTTCCTCTTGACATCTGATGGCACATTGAGACCTTTGGCTATTGAGTTAACTAGGCCACCAGTAGATGATAAACCTCAATGGAAGGAAGTTTATTTCCCAACTTGGCATGCCACTGGTGATTGGCTATGGAAATTAGCTAAAGCTCATGTTCTATCTCATGACTCTGGCTATCACCAACTGGTTAGTCACTGGTAAGTGATGATACATGCACTTTACCAATGAGTTTTAAGTTATATACATTGTCAGCCTATGTTGTTTGAACTCTCCTAAATGTTGCAGCATCTTTGTCGGATTCTCCAAAAAATGTACTATTATTCGAGATTTTTGGAGGATCCGACCCGCATCCGTCATCGTTTTTGAAGAGTTCGAGCAACAAAGTGTCAGCACTGTAAGAATTTTTTATATACTATCGGGTCACCTAAAAGATAATTACAAATAAGTCTTCTTTAAACGTGTGGTTTGTGATCTTGAAAAGAAGATAAGTTACTTGTTACAATAAGTATGTGTGACTTGATGTAGTTTACAAATTCCTTACCGTGATGATGCATATAACTTAAACTCTTTGACAACTGACTCCTTACCGTACTCTATCATTTATACGTGGTATATGGATAAGCTTATAAACACGTCAAATCTGCTTATAAGATTTTTTTGCCTTATCTACAAGTTTGGTAATCACTAGAAATGCTTATAAGTTAAAGTCAGTCATAAGTTTGTGAAAAATCATAAGTTGATCTCTCCCGCAACTTATGGCGTTCCAAGTTTTAATAAAAATACTATTTTATCCGTACTATGTTTTTTAGTTCTTGAAATACCCTTTTCAAAACAGAACTCCTAACTCCCTCTACATTTCGTTTCCATCATTTCATTTCTCTTTCTAAAGAATCTTTTAATTTATATTTTTTAAGATAACTCTAGCGATATTTTAGTCATTTTAACATAAAAGATGTTTATCAACACTTTTTAAAAATATATTAACTGCTTATTATAAGTTTCAGCACTTCTCATCAAGCTCGTAATTGCTATTTAAAAGTGTTTTTTAATGCTGGATAGTTATTACTTTTTTCCAAAATTTTGCAGGCTAAGAACTCATTGTTGTACAGAGCCATACATTATAGCAACTAATAGGCAACTAGGTGCAATGCACCCAATATACAGATTATTGCATCCTCACTTCAGATACACAATGGAGATAAATGCCTTAGCTAGAGAAGCACTTATTAATGCCAATGGCATTATTGAGAGTTCATTTTTTCCTGGAAAGTATGCATGTGAGTTGAGCTCTGTTGCTTATAAAGTTGAATGGAGATTTGACCAAGAGGCACTCCCAGCAAACCTTATTAGCAGGTAATAATTCACTAATCTTCTGTTTTCTATTTCCGATTCGGTGTTCGGTATATGTTTAGGGATCCGACTAATCTTTAACGTAACAAAGTCCCACTTAAGGAGTGAAGCGCTCCCAACCGAAGACGACTGGATTCATAGAGGTCGAACTCGAGACATGTGGTTAAAGATGGAGATGGAGGGGTACTTACCACCCCGCCACAACCTTTAGTGGTTGTCACTAATATTCTATTTTTTAAGGTTTTACGCCCGTAGTCCGATGCCCGCTTTGGGGCTCAATTAATCGAATTTTCATTCTGTAGTCACATTTTGGGGGTAAAGTGCTCCCAACCAAAGGCGACTCTATTCACATGGGTGAACCCGAGAGGCTAAGGCCTCTGATTAAACATGTAGGAGTACTTACCAACCTTTGATGGTTGCTAATCTTCTGTTAGGTCTTATTTTTGAGTTTATGTCCTATGCAATCAGATCAGTTATAAGGTATTTACAAGTAAATTTCTATAATAAACTTTAATTGATTATCTAGTAAACATGACAGCTAACCTACTATCACACGTCCATACTAATAGTTTAATTTTTTTCGCACTATCAATATATATAACTAGAATCTTATTTTAATTACCAAAACCTGGTCGATAAGATATTACTTTTAGACGACTTTGATATTTTGTTGATTATTAATACGAGGTTCAATTTTCTAAACCAATACACTTTTTGTACATCAGCATGATATAAGAGGGGGATTCAATATTTACTATAAATACACAAATAGACCTTGTGCCCCTGGCTCCACCCTGCTTCCACTAACATGTTATTTCGTGCAAACTTTACAGGGGATTGGCTGTGGAAGATCCAAGTGCCCCATATGGCTTGAAACTAACAATAGAAGATTTCCCTTTTGCCAATGATGGTTTAGTACTTTGGGACATCCTTAAACAATGGGTAACAGACTATGTCAATCATTATTATCCAGAAACAAATCTCATTGAATCTGACAATGAAATCCAAGCTTGGTGGTCAGAGATAAAAAATGTTGGCCATGGTGACAAGAAAGATGAACCATGGTGGCCAGAGTTGAAAACTCCAAAAGACTTGATTGGAATTATCACTACAATAATTTGGGTTACTTCTGGCCACCATGCTGCTGTAAACTTTGGCCAATACAGCTTTGCAGGTACCATTCACCTTAGCTTTTTTGCTTTACTTTCATGTTAATAATTTCACTTATTATGAACGGTTGATTGTAGTTTCATTTAGGTGATGTGATAGTGTAATAGTTTTTTTTCTAATATCAGTATATATAAATTAAATGAAGGTGAACATTGATGCAACGATAAAGTTATCCCCGTATAACCTATAATTAGTCACGAGTTCAAGATGTTAGCGTTAGGGACTAGGGTATGATGTCTATATTACACCACAATGATGTGCGGTTCTCCTCGAATCCTTTTTGAATCCGGGATGTTTCGTGCATCGAGTTGTCCTTTAGTATGTATAAGTTAAATCATTTTAAATGATTTAACTTATATACACTGATAATATAAAGAATTTTTGCAATATGTGTATGTTATAACCTCTTGTAGAAGGTTAGTTGCCTAATTGTCTAGCTTAGTAGTAATCTCAATCACGGTGATAGGTTACTTATAGTTATGTTTTAGGGGTACTCATAGAGTAAAAATTCATGCATTAGCCGGGTGAAAAATATTTATAGAATCATGTTATTTATAGGTAATTACAAGTAAATCTTGATGATGGTAAGTATTAATTGTTTAACTTGATTAAATTGGTAACTGACTTGTTATTGATAGGTAGAACTACACTAATAATGTAAAATATCTTTCAACTATCAGTAATCTTTTATAGTCACTACAAAAAAACGTGTAATTTCTGTCAGACATTTCCGTTAGAAATATGGTATTTGGAAATTCACTTTTTTCTAGTTGCGACTATATGTCCTCTCAATTCTTAAAATATATTGACTCTTCTATTGCATGTGTAGGCTACTTTCCAAATAGGCCAACAATTGCTAGGTCAAAAATGCCAACTGAGGATCCAACACCTGAAGAATGGCAGTGTTTCTTGAATAAACCTGAGGAGGCACTATTAAAATGTTTCCCTTCACAAATTCAGGCGACAAAAGTAATGGCAATTTTGGATGTTTTATCAAATCATTCTCCAGAAGAAGAGTACATTGGAGAAAAAATGTAACCATACTGGGCTGAGGATCCCGTAATTAACGCGGCGTTCGAGGTATTTTCAGGAAAATTGAAGGAGCTTGAAGGAATTATTGATGGTAGAAATGCAGATCCTAATTTGATGAATAGAAATGGAGCTGGGGTTGTGCCTTATGAATTATTGAAACCATTTTCTGGTCCTGGAGTTACTGGAAAAGGTGTACCTTATAGTATTTCCATTTGATTTTTGAATTTAGTGTTAGTCAAAGACATGAATTTTGTAACACAGTTTCATGTGAACTTGGCTTGGGTGTTGAAACGTTGTGAAGAGACCAACTTGGCTCCCAATTGGGAAATATTCCACTTCATGGTCAAAGAGGGAATCGTTCTTGGGCACAAAATTTCAGAAAAGGGAATAGAGGTTGATCAAGCCAAAGTTGAGGTTATTGTCAAGCTTTCTCCATGCTATAGTTCGCTTTTTATACGGGTTAGCGTACAAAGAGCTACTAAGAATTTGGATGGTGCTCTAAATTGGATAATGTGTTTAGAGTCGCCACATAATTTATAGATAAATTAGAAAAAATAATGTGAACGGATTTATTCAAAAGTTTGAAAAATCCTATCTAAACTAGAGTCAAAGTAAGGGTTCTGGTGATCCCCGGGGAAGGTGTTAGCACCCCGATATTAAGGATCCGCATAATACAGTTGACTTACGGGCTCTATAGCATGCTTTTAAAATGATAAAAATTGTTTAAGGTTTAAAATCCGCAAAGTAATTGTCATTCTTATGTATTCAAAAACTCAAAATTTTATTTAAAACATAGAGTTTAAAACTTCCGCCAAAATAGTATGCACGAGGTGTTTAATCAATTTAGTTTTCGGACTAAGAACACTCAAAAGTGAACTTGAGTAGGACTCCACATTTAGCCAACTATTTAATTATTTTACACTTGCATCCTTTAGTATAAAACCTTTTTAAAATATCAAAAAATGGTATAATTCCCTTAAAATAGCAAATTTGGTTTCATGAAAGTTACGAAAAAATAAACTTTTTCTTTGGCATGCTATAGTCTCAGGGTCAACATCATGTTATATGTCCCAAAACACTTGAACAAAACTCAAGTCCAAGATGGTTTTAATTTATTAAAGAATTTTTTTATTGGGCTCAGTCTGGACTATAACTTAAATCAAAGTGTTCATATTTAAGCCCAATTTCAATTCATTAGTCCGATTTATTTTAAATATCACTCAGGCCCATTAGGGTCCTTCAAATCAGTCCGCTTCAATTTTAAAGCCCAAGTCATATTTTCAAATACTTGGTTCAAAAAACCAGTTTCCATTTTTCAGATTTGATTGTTTAAAACAGTCCATTTATTTTAGATTTAAACAAGTCTTGAAACTACCTAGCGATCTAAACTAAACGATATATGCATCATTTTGCCTATCTTAGGTTATAACCATAAGTAAAGGTTCCAATATTAAAATATTTTTATTACAATAAATACATATATATATATATATATATACAAATAATTATACAAAATTAAAAAGAGATAAAGTTTAGGCCGGTGGGCCTATCGAAGCCCATCAGTTGGCTATTTTTACTCATAGTTGGGCCTTCAAAGTAAATATTAGCTTCCCTTTTAACGGACTCGATCGAGAATATCGCGGCCCAACTTGGCAAGAATAGGCATCGATCTGAGACTGAATAAAGATGATGGGCCTCGTAGAGGACCACCTCGACGTAATACGGCATATGCAAGAAAAAAGGAGAAAACAAGGAAGCAAATTAGAGGGCATCTAAACTTATCTTTAAAATTAAACATACACACAAGAGATAAAATACTACAGGACTGAATAAAAATGATATGAACGAATCATCTCAATAATAATACAATGTGCGAAAAACAAACAAAAAAGATATACTCATTAACCAATCTTTCGACAGAAGGAGGAAGGCAATGAGATAAAACCATACAGATGGCCCAAGCCCAATCATGACTCAAAAGATAGATCATGTGAAAACAAATTCAAATGGTCTAGCCCAGTCACATAAGTTTAGGAGAAGAAGAAAAAGAGTTGAACAGAAATGGGCTGAGCCCAAACCATTATGACTCTATTATCCCAAGTGATATACATAGGGATACACTTACCTTGTATGTTATATATACTGTGTATATGTTATATACCGGCTGTATATTCGAGTGTATATGAACATATAGTAAAGGAGAGTACCAAGGAGAATAAGAGAACAGTCCCTAGAGAAGGGCATATGCGATATATAACACAAATTTTCCCTCTTCTCACTATTGCATATACTATGTGAACATGATTAAAACATCCTACACTCACACATGATAACTAAGTCAACCACAACATCCCTATTCGAGGACGAATGATTCCAAGGGGAGATATTGTAACACATCGTACCTCTAAACTAAGCCATGTTCATGATTCAGAACTTTGGGAATTTAAGACGGGGAGTTTAAGTTGAAAAAAACCAGTTTCAATTCTACAGATCAGATTTTACACCTAATTTATACCGACCGTAAAGTATTTTACGGATCGTCGATTTGAACCGTCAATTTTGTTTTTGAGATTGACGTAGTCCATTAAATTTTACGACCATAAAAGATTATACGGTCCGTCCTTTCTAGCTGTCTCAGTCCCTCAAAATTTATAAGTCTCTTGGAAAGTTGTATTTTTGGTTGATGGTCAATTTATACAGACCGTAGAAAATTTAACGGTCCAGACTCTGACCGTAAAAAGTTTGACTGACCGTCAATTTCAACCGTAAAACCCTGGTAAGCCTATTTCATGCAATTCCTAATGATTCTATCATATATACATGAATTCTAAGTAGGGTTTTGAAGATAAATCCATTTCAAGGTTTCAAGGTTCATGCTTTGAGTTTTTTCTTCCAAGTTTAGATTTTAAAGATAATTCTTGGAGCGAATAAGGTATGTAGAGTTCTATCCACATGTGGGAATATCCATATTCTTCCCCACGCCACGTTATTCTATAAAACCATAAAATTTCATAACTTAGGATTTTATTCTGTTATCATGATAACCCTAACTACATGTAATATTATATATTATGTATATATTACAATTCATTAATTGTATTCATGATATGTCATTATGATTGTCATGAATCTGTCCGTAATTCATGACCACATGTTTGAATTCAATGAGTTTCTAAATTACAGGTTATGATCAATGTTACTTAGTCCATGAAATTATACATGCTAATCATGATTCATACAAGTTATATGATATATCTATTTCACATGCTAAATTATGATTTCAAACCATGCTTTACAAGTTGCTTTCATGAAACCCATGGGCTTACAAGCCATTATTTTCAAGTACATATTTTTTAGAGTTGCATAGTTACCGAAAAGGCTCAGAGAGCCTGAAACTACATATGCCATCGTAGGATAAGGATCGCTCCGCCAGAGGATGATACCTTCAGATTGCAAATTGGATCCTTTCATGCCATGTTCATGTCTCATACCCCGACAATGTATGGGATTGCTCTACTGGTCGGGCCAGCTACCAGACTCCACATACCCATGTGGTGTTTCATGTTGTCGGTTATGCGACTGCTCTCCCCACAGATATACAGATACACAGCTTTACAGATTTTATACTCGTGTCAGATCATGCTCATGCTCATGTTACAATTTCAGTTTCATGTTCCTATTATTTCATGTGCCTGCTTATTCTTTTAGTTGCTTTACATACAATACAATTCAAATGTACTAACGTCCTTTTGCATGGGGCTTGCACTTCACGGTGCAGGTGCTGAGTTTCAGGACGACGGAGCTACATGCTAGGACTTCACCATGCCATGTCAGTCATGCAGATATTCAGACTTATCATGTTTTTCAAAGTGTTTCCGCAATATATTTTCAGACTATATTTCAGCTTATATTTTACATGTTTTAAAATCATTACTAGTACATGTTTTAATGCTCATGATGATTAGCAAGTCATGTGGTTCGCTCACTCACATGCAATCAGGTATCGAGTGCCGTGTTTTTCCCAGGCCATGGTTTGGGGCGTTACAAGCATATATAATGCACAACTTTAGGTGACTGATATGGGGTTTGTTGTCTTGTTCTCTACTGTTTTGGCCTTTTGGGTCTTTTATTTTGCTACGTACAAATTCACCCATGACTTATTTTCCTTTCGTTCTATGTGAACAAATAGTGATCATTAATTTATTAAAGCATTGGAAATCATCTAAAGATCTATATCATCTTACAGGGAAGTCAATCAAACATGTCTCACAATGTTTATGGTTGAAAGCATGGAACTGAAAGATGTGCTTCAATCCATCATTAGTTCATCTAAGCAGACGAGTTATTGTTACTGCTAATTATTTTCTTCTTTCTTTATTTTGCAAGGTAAATACTTATTCAATAAAACTTTTAGCAAGGTACTTGATCATTTTGTTTTTGGTGTATATTCTTATATTTTTGTGCTATGTTGTCATAATTGTTATGTTCCTTACGTTAACAATATATATTTGAATTGCTTATTTTAGGTGTTTTAATTACTTTTGTAGTGTTTGGGTAAGATAAAAAATGCTTTAAACACTTAATTTAAGTCAAAATAACAAAAATAAGCTTAAAGTTATTAATTAGGATTTCTTACTTATGGCTTATAAGCCATAAATTATAAGCTCATCCAAACAAGTTCATAGTTTCATCTTCTTAATAAGATGAAGGCTTAGAGAGCATTTTCAGATATAGAGAATGGCCAAAATACTGTTGTGAGTAGTGTAAATACAAGTCAACACATTATTCTATTCTGCTTAAGTTTCTAAATCAAATACATTAGCCCTTATATCCAAATTACAATAGGCATTTGAGGACTCTTAGGCAGCAAAGTTTCTTCATTTATTGAATCTTTTTAAGATCATACACTTTTTTCTTTAACTCTATTTTATAACTCAAATACATTTTTAGTGAAGATCGGAGATCAACGTGCAACACACGTTCACAGAAACTAGTAAATAAGATAAACATGGTCCTGTCCTAAACATATTCTTTTACCAAATGTCTCTGCATCAAGTTCAAAAAACCTTATCAAAAGAGCATATATTCCATTCCTTTAGAAATACTATTCGATAACTTTTTTATTAAGTATATGTTCTATATTGAATTGACATGTTAATATTAGCATTCACTGGTTTTATTTATAAATATGATTTCAATATAGTAAGACATTATCATATATACTCTTCTCTAGTCTACAATAAATTGGCAAAATATGGGTGTGAAACATTCTTTGCTTAAATTTGCTATCTTCTTCACCATTCTCTTTACTGCCACTGCTGGTAATTATGATAACCTCATCTACACTTTTGTTTTCTCTTTTGTGTATTTTGTTTTGTAGCTTTGTACATTCATGGAAAGATTATATTATATATATATATATATATATATATTGGGGTGATATATGTAGTTTCAGTACTATTAAACACAAATTTTTTAGGGTGGTCTATCGGAAATTGACTCGTTGAAAAATTTTCTTATAAATAATTTGTCAGAAATCTCATATATCTGAAGGACCTCTCTCGAAAATTTCCGTCGGAAATTCACATGTTTTTAGTAGTGATTGTTATTTATGGGTTCATTCAAATTTAGGGTTAGTTTCATAAATGCTACTCAATTTTTACTTTATTAAACTAAAGGCAAAATCACTTAATTTTATCTAAATATTAAGAAATTCACTCTACCTATGTGTATGTATTAAAAAAAATCACTAAATAAATATAAAAACTTAATGTCGAACCCAGTAAATCACAAATTTGTAGTAAAACCCAGAACTTGAATTTTAAACAAATAATTGACTTTGAACCCGAGTAAACCAAAAGATTTGTAGTAAAGTTCTGATGAAACTCGAACTTATAAAGTTCAAAAATTCAGAATTCACCTTTGATTATACATAGAGGTTTATATATTGGATAGATCATATTATATGTATTATTATTAACTTGATGTTGGTTATATATAATTATTATTTAATAGAAATTTTGTATATGCAGTTGATCTGTATGGAACCTCAGGGGTGAATAAAGCGATGGCACTGGGGAGTTTTCCTCTATATATGTCAATGATGCAAATGAAATTACTTCCTAATGAATTTGAATCGACTTGTAGCAGAAGTTGTAGTTCAGATGCAGAATGCTCTGATGGTTGGGTATGCAGGTGGTGTTGGTGGCATTTGGATCCATTCGATAATCAATATTATTATCGTTGTAGCATGTTGCCAAATTGAAGAATAATAATAGTGAGTTTTAAGAAAATAATGTCGAATAAAGTGGAACAACTCATGCTTTCCAGAAGATGGAGAAGGAGAGAATGCACTTACAGCCTCTCTCATATTCACCTGTCAAGGCATGACATGACATAGATAGTAGATAGTAGATAGTCAGCTCTCTTACAGCCAGTTACTGCGATTGATTGGGGAGAGAGTGCTAGTCTAATTGCTGGTACGGATATGCTAATAAATAGAGGATCTTTCCAGAATAAGAGAGGGAGTATTAATAATTGAATAAACTTTTTATGAGTAAAAGTTGCTTTTATCTGTAGTAGAAGTATTAGTGTGTTTGTATATGCACAGGATAAGAACTATATTTGTATCGTTTTCACCAATCACATGTTATGTACTATAATAGAATAATAATAAGTGAACAAACTTTTATTTGTATAAATATTACAAAGGCCAAATACATATATAGCCATTTGTGGTGAATTTCCATTTAAGCACCTCAACAAAGAGTGTGACCTATTAGACATCTAAACTATCAATGAATTGTATCTATTGAACACGTGAGGTTGACATGACAATTGACGTGATGCACACCTGATTTGAGCGATTTTCTATCTCATTTTTTCTTTCTTTCATTTTTCTCCAAGCTCTATTTACAATTCTTTTTCACTCTTTTTTTATAAAGATATAAGAAAAGTCCAAATACAAATAGATAGTCTTGTGAGTGTAATAATTCTGGTCATGGTTTGAAAGTGAAGAATGAAGCTATGAGATAGATAATGGAGAAATGGTGCCCCTAAGGGCACAGGCGAGTTGGTAAGTGGCAAGGTGATTGGAGTACAACCACTCCGACGTTGCGGGTTCGAATCCGTGTGGTGACAGTCTTTGCTGAAATATTGCAAGGGTTGTTGCTGGGTTCGTGTTCCGTTAGTCCTCTCCCTTGCAGGGCTGCCACTCGCGCATATTCCTCGATTTACATCTCACCTGGCCAAGGGGCCTCTGGTACAGGTGGGGGGTTTCGCCTTCGGGACTTTTCCCTTCACAAAGATAATGGAGAAATGGTAGTAATAGACATCACAGACATGCCATAATTGACCTGATCACACCTAAACCAAACCAATGAAAGATAATGGAGAAATGGTAGTAATAGACATCACAGACATGCCATAATTGACCTGATCACACCTAAACAAACCAATGACCAATGCTTTGTTAAAAGCAAGTAAGTTCAGGCGCTTGAACTTGTTTCATACATTGTTGGAGAAGTGTTCAATATACCCACTTTATTGGTAGTTTAAGTGTTTAATAGGAAACAATGTTCGTTGAGGTGTCTAAATAGAAATATTTGACGACTTTAAGGGACTATGTATGCATTTGGCCTATTACAAAACCACAATACAGGAACACTAAGAATTTGCACGATTCAATTCAAGAACAGGAAAAAAAGAGTGTTCTAGGACACCTAGTTTTAGTAACGGTACGACTTAACTATCAAGATATTGTTTGTTCGGGCATGATCTTCTAGGCCACCTCAAGGGTTTTGGGCCTTTCGATTTTGTTTCATTGGGCTTTAAACCAAAAGACGCTTCAAAAGTAGTATGAGAAAAGGATATGGTGTGACCATCACTAAAAAGAAAAGTTCAAAAAAGCTAAGTTTTTTTATATATAATTTACATATTTGAAATTACGTAAAAAATATCATAAGTCATAATAATTAACAATTCAAAATATTTAAAAGATAGATAAAAAATTATAGTCAAAGAAAGACTTGTTCTGAATCTCAAAATTTAAAAGATGTCACATAAATTAGGACGAAGAGAGTACTTGGTTGGCTGACTACTTTAGGCCAGAGAGAAAAATGAGCAAAACATATCCTTTTTGAACTGAATATTGAACAGAATAAGTTATAAGGTGGACCTCTTTCTCTCTACTCTATCTCTCAAATTACATGTAGAAAACTTTCAAATTCATGAAAAAAAAAATGTTTTGGCAATCTAAATTTTGCGCCTCCCAAAAAAAGAGAAGAAAGACAAAAAAAATAGAAGATCAATCTAGTGCATGGTGCATCTCGTATTCATGCAGGATATATATAAAAAAAAAAAAAAAAAACAGAGTTTATCCTAATGCAAACATTAGCGAATGATTTCACGGTTCGAATTCGTAACGTATAGGTCAAAGACGAGACAACTTTACCATTACTATGAGACTCCCGTTCAAAAAAAAAAAAAAAGGAAAAAATAGTTAGCTCGGTGTCTCCCATTGCACCAACAACAACTATGTTGCAACACAAGAAGTCTTTTTTTAAGAACTAAACAAAATCATGAATGAAGAAGTTGATGGTTAGAACTAAGGCTGGCTAGTGGGTCGGGTCGGTCCGGTCCCGACCCTGACCTAACACCGCCTCGGTCCCTCCCCCGATCCCCCATAAAAAAAATTATGTCGGGACTCGAAATCAGGACGGGACCTGCGCTCGTCCCGCCCAGGCCCGTACCGCCCCCAGACCCCGACCCCAACCCTCTCTTTGCAAAAGTGACCGTTGTACAACGGCCATTTTATATTTTGGCCGTTATGCAACGGCCATTTTTGGCTCCCCCTACCCCCTTAATATTTATTTTAACCCCTAAGTTACTATATTTACACTTTAACCAATTTTTCAACTATAAATACCTCATTTTCTCTTCATTTTATCTCACAAATCTTCCTATAATCTCTCTAATCTCTCAACTCAATCTATCTCTCTACAAGTCTACAATTACATTGTTTATTAATTATTTTATTTTATTTGCTAATTTGTATAATTGTATCAAAGTTCAAAAATTGGGATTGAAGTTGGCAACTAGCTTGAGGATCATCTATCGAGTAAAGTTTTAATTTTCAACCTCGATTACAAGTCGACGTTACGTCGTCGTTTGGTACTTTCGTTCATTCATTAAATTATTATTGTTATTTTATTTTAATTATCGCGCTTAATTTTATTATCTTTAGTTATTTATTTGCATAATTAAAATGTAATAATTAAAAGATATGTTTAAGCGTAAGGGTAAGAGTGCTTCTTCTAGTAGGGGTAATAAGGGCATGGGTACTTCTTCTAGTCATCCTATTCATAGACATGATGATTTGATTGATTACACTCATATAGATACTGAATTTTTTAATGATATACCATTAGATTATGAGATATATTCTGCAACTGAACCAGACTTTAATTTAGAAGATAATCTAGATGACACACCTACTAATATAAATGACACACCCACTAGTAAACCTCAAACTGAAACTGGACGCCTCATATTCCCCCTAATATGAGACAAGACCCCACACAACTAAAATTAAAATCAGTTGCATGGGATCTATACCATTTTCTTCTTCTTCAGTACAACCTTATAAAAGACATGTTGTTTCTACGGCTAGTATTGAAAGCCTTAGAAATAGAGTGATACCACTGCTAATCAAGTTATCGAGTTTGATGTTTTTGTTTTGCAGGATATTGTACCGTACCAAGCAGTTCTCAGAAGAAGGACGTGAATACTTGCTTAATTACTGGGAGGAAAATGAGAAGATATTTTCGACACTATCAAAGATGGTCCGAGATGTGTTGAACATTCAAGCGTCATCAACATCGTCTGAAAGCGCTTTTTCTGCCGAAAGTTTTCAAATACTAGAGCACAGACACTCATCAGCAGGAGACAACTTGGAGATTGTAATTTTATTCAGAGATTGGATACGAGTGGAGTGTAGAAGGTGCGGTCAATCGGAGATCAACGAAGATGATAACGAAAACTACAACGAAATCTTGTCCGACGAAGGTGGAAGCGACGTCGACCAATTTGACCAACAAATTCCAATTCCAATCGAAGAACCACAAGACATTGTGAAGAATTAGAAAAGGTGTTTATAAATATGTGATTTTTTTTCAATTTTGAAATTGTATTACAAATAATTATATTTCTATTAAATAATATAAGAGACACAAAAACAGTCTTGAGATGTTTTTATTACATTATCTTGTTCAATTATTGAAGTGTTTATATATATATTATGTCTAAAATAAAAAACCGATCCCGCCCCGACCCCGGCCCGTCAATACCGGTCCCCCTTTTTGGCGGGATGAGGGACGGGACGGGACGGGACGACGGCATGTCCCACCGATCCCGCCACAGCCCCGAACCCGAACCATTGTCACCTAATTATTTCAAAAGAGAGGAATTCTGATATGTATTCTCCATGAGATGTGTAAGTTATATACATTATTGGTGTATAAAGAATTTCTTACATATAAAGTTATTTTTACATGTTATAGCAAATAATTTATCTTATTTTTAAAGATTATACATATTCCAACATCTTAAGGAGGCTTACCGGTGGATATTCTTTAGGTGATCTGATAGTATAAAAACTTCTTATCTCAGATAAAATATTAGATTGTTATCTAACGTTTGCCACGTTTCTCATGAGATTTTCTATTTGTTCAAAAATAATATTTAAACCGTGATCTAAAAGATCCATAAATTACAATAGAAACATAAAGATGATCTAAACATAAATACCAAAAGGAACAATAAATTGGCAAAATTTCTGCTTAAAAGGGGTTTTTCATTCTACAATAGACAACACATCAAATTAGCAAAATAGAGCACCACTAAAACCATACAATACTTATCACAGAGTCATAACAAACAGGAAAAACCTTAATAAGGTCATAATCTATGACAAAGCTACCAACATATATAAAACATAGAAAGTTAAAGCTTAAGAACTGCAATTCAAACATAACATATACATGACAAAAAAAAACACGAATCTTCGATAGAACCCGTCAATTACTTGTCGGAGACTTATCTGATGGATGTTCCGCCGGAAATCCCATGTATTCCGACGGACCAAAACGTTTGTTGGAGATTCGCGTTTTTCTAGTAGTGTATTGCAACATCTCTAACACCACAATAAGCCTTGAAAGTATCATTGCCAGCTCCATAGCCAGCTGCTGATTTAACATACTCAAGTAATCCAAGAATTTCAAAGGATTTGAAGAGTAAAGGGTGTTGTTCATCCACAAGTTCTTTTGGTGCCTCTATTGTGTGACCTGGTTTTGGTAGTGAAAATAATTGAATTGAGAACCTGTCACTTTCTCCAGCCAATGTTACCCTATGGACAGGAGAATGCAATCGACCATTTGTCCATGCCTGTATAAATTCACGTCATTAGTGTATAGAACTTATATTCGAAGACTGGATTTAAATTATATACACCCTTCTTTAGCTTTCTTGTTACTTACCACATGATATAGTATGTGAGGAGTGAGGAGTGAGGAGTGAGGAGTGAGGAGTGAGGAGTGTGAACTCTATCACTACTAGAAATATGTTGATAAGTTTTGAGGAATGGTTTTCCATTGATCTTATTCATCAACAATATACAATTTATATAATAGTTCAAGATCAACCTAATTAGTGTAAGAATATAATTCTTCCTAAAAACAAAGATCAATCTAATCCTAGGAGATATACAAAGATATACACATAATCCTAGAAGATATATAAAGATATTCCTGATACTAGGAGATATACAAGGATATCCCCAAATCACCATGTACCATGTATATCACGGTCCAAATCAGCCGGCTATCGGCCGAATATGGTAGCCGATAGTCGAATATGGTATGGTAGCCGATAGCCGAATATGGTATGGTAGCCGATAGCCGAATATGGTATGGTAGCCGATAACCGAATATGGTATTTATTAATCCAATCCTAATATATGTGTTTTCCCGATGGATGTTCCCATCGGAATTCATAAAAAATGTGGAATTGTCTATTGGAAAGCCATCAGGAAACAGTTTCCAGCTAGCACATTTTCGATGAATTCTATCGGAAATATGTGCATTGCTAGTAGTGTATCCACTGCATTTGACTAGAACCATATATATTCCAATACTTTTTGCGAAAAAATTGTATATTTACACTGGATTTACACCCATAACCACAAAGTAGTAGTGAGTACTTTACTTATACTATGTGCTCTCACCCCTTCAACATGCCTTACTCAGCACAAATTTAGATTAGTCGAGGGTCCAATCAATATCAGAAAATCGCTAAATTTCAATAGGCGTCCGGTCAAAATTTGGCTCATTGATAAGGAATTTTTTGATGGAAATTAAAGTCCGTCGAAAACGTTACCGACTAGCCAAATCAATATAGATAACGGACATCGAATGAAAAATGAAATAATAACACTTACCATGAAGGAATCACCAGACAGAACAACATATGAATTTGGTGAAATATTGGCATCAATCCACTCTCCATTTTTCTTGAGAATTTGCAATCCATTGACTTGATTTTGTGATATTATAGTCAAGAAGTTACCGTCTGTGTGACCACCCAATCCAGGTTTATTTTCATCTCCATTTGATGCCTTGTAATGTGTAAACCGAAAAAGGAAATAATTGAGATCCAAAAATCCATCAATGTATTTGTTTAATCCCAAACTCTCCAAAATCATCCTTTTCACCATTTCATCCAATGTCACAAGTGGATTTGAGTAGGATTTTACCAAATTGCTGCCAAAATTAATTTACATATAATGTTAGTATAGACATAGAACTTATTGAAATTAATAGTAATACAATGTGATAATTTTTTCTTAGAAAACAAAACAAAAAATCTAAAGGAAAATAATGGATATTATTATTAAGGGTGTGTTTGGCATGAAGAAATATATTTTTTTTCGGAAAATACTTTTTAACAAAATAAGTCATTTTTCTGGCAAACAAACACGGAGGAGTAAAATAAGCCATACCCTTGAAAAATATTTTCCACTAAAAGGAGTAAAAGAACTTCATTAGCTTATGTTATTCTCCAATAATCCATTCGAAATAGTTTCGAAGTGTTGGATAGTCGGACACAATTCTGGGAAAATATAATTTTTTGGAAACACTTTTCGTAAAATATTTTCAGTCTTAAACACACCCTAAATTTGAAGATAATAATATATTAAAAAATTTAAACTATACACACTGATAGTATAATTAATTTTTACACTGTAGTTTAACTTATTATATCATATTATTTACTCTATTTTCCAGGTTACCAAATCATAATTGTTATAAAATGTATCGTTTTACCTGTTACAACCAGTGTTTTAAGAGGCGGGGGCGCAAGGCATTTTACGCAGCACGGGGCGAAACGTAAGTCCCGAGACACGGAGCGTATTCTATGAACCTATGGAGCGTATGTCTCATATATCTTTAATTTTATAATTTTAATACTAAAAAAATAAACAAAAGTAAAAATTTCATTAAAATTCTGCAAATAAATTCAAATAAATCATCAATAATATAAAAAATTATTATAATTATTATATGAGAAAGATAACAACACAAAAAATGATACCCCGTAATAGCCTAGGTAATCTGTAAAATAAAATCTTCATCTACTTCGTTATTAATCTCTACATCTATTAGTTCTTTCAATCTTCAACTAATATTTGCATTAATTTTTATTTATATATTTCAAGAAGGAAAATGATGAAAAGTGTAATAGCAACGACAAAAAATGAAAAATATTGCTTGAACAACATAGTGGTATGAAATCTCTATCCTACCAATTTCAGATATACGCATTTTAAAAAATTATTTATGACAATGTTATTTATATATTTTAGAAAAATTCACTACAACATAAAAACATGATAACATAAAGTATAAATATCAATCACATCGATAATAAAAATTATAATCTATAGAAAAATTACTTTTAATTTAAATCAAAATCAAATAAATACCAGCATACGCTTTTACGCCCGGAGCTTACGCTTTCACGCCCAGAACTTACATCCCAAATTCTAGTGTATAACTTAACTTGATAATGTAAATATATTATATAATGTCGGTACACAAATTTAAACTCAATGATAAAGATACACATACCAGAAATCAAGATTACCATCACGCCAAAAGATATTAGCAAAAGTCTCAACACTTTGAGGTTTAAGTAAATCAGCAATACACAAACTCTCATATAATGGCAAATGTGGAATCATCCCTTGGTAGCCATGCGTAGGTTTATTTGAGAAATTTTTCAATTTGATCTCTAAAGGAAATTCAAATATTTCTTTTGAAGTACCAAAAATAGCCTCTCTAATTTCATTTGGAACTTTATTATATATTGCTTCAAAACAACCAAATTCTTGTAAGGCTTCAAGAACTTGAGTTTTTGTGGATTCCCATTGTGTAGTGCCTTGTTTTAGCTGTGGGTTTGAGAAATCTATTGTGGGAACTTGAACTTTGGTAGATGCCATTGATGAATATGTTTAGAAGAAGAAGTCAACAATATGACCTAAGTGCCTATTTCTAACTATTTATAATAGAGAAATAATTTCTTTATATCAGTCACTTTTAATTTAACTGATAATAAATATACAGATACCTCATTCCTTTCTATACTCTTCATCTAGTTTCTAACGTTATAAGTTTTAATAAATTATTTATATATATTAAATAAAATTTTAAATATAAATACATAATATCGAAATAGTGAGAAAAATTATATATATGCCTAGACTATATCGATAAATTACTATTCCATCCGTCACATTTTACGTACACTATTACCCTCTCTGTCTTTCTAAATTTTTACCATAAATACGAACATAAAATTATTAAATTTAAAAAAAATAAAATTTACATATTTAGAAATTATATAAAATATATTATAAAGTATAATAATTAATAATTTAAATATTTTAAAAATATAGTTATTTATTTTATTTATATAACTCTAAAAAAATAGGACACTGCTACATAAATTAGTAGAACCGACAAAACACCATTTAAGAAGTCGAACAATACGACAAATAAATGTAAGACTTCAAAGTGTGAAAAGAGGAAAATTAAAGACACTGTATATTTTTTTTTCCAATCCCCTATATCCGATATTTACATAGAAGTTTGACTATATCAATTATATGCAACATGTATTATTAACTTTGTAGATATGCGACACACCCAAACATTTGGTTTGGCGTTATACTAATATGAATTGAATAAACAAAACGTTAATTATATTTGGCGCTGGAGTCAGATATTTTAACAAAACAATTAAAAAAAGACGCAAAAATGTTATGCATAGAGGTTTCTATTACGTTAAGGAAATTCAAAATTTTATATTTATGAAAAAATTATTTTACTCCACTTTAAGGGTAAGTTTTTTCTTAATTATAATTTTTTAAATGTTTTAAAAGTTGATTATAAAATTTTATTACAAACAATTGAAGAATTTGTATCCGATTTTGTACATAAAAAATATTATTTCTCTCATGCTTTGAATTCCTTCACGTAAAATTCCCGCACCCCTATGGTTGAGTGAAATGAACAAGGGCAAAAGGCAGTTCGGTGCACAAAATATTCCACGTTGGTAGAGTTCGAGAAAGGGCTGCATCCCAAGAAGTGTGATGTAGACAGTCTATCCTAATGTAAGTATTAGTGGTTTTCATAATCAATGTTTTAAAAAGCAGTTTCAGAACTTGCCCCGGGGCGGGGCATTGGCAAAACGCCTCGGGGCTCACATGTGAGGCTTAATTTCTGTGAGGCTTACGCCCTAAGCATCCGATTGTATGCCCTAAACACGCCCAACGTCTGAGGCTCGTCTAACCGTTCTTACACAAATTAAATACTAAATTCCTTAATTAAAATCGTTGACCCTCGTAATTCTTTAACAAATGAATGATACTTAATAGTTTTTCATCTATAGAAATAAGAAGATTAGATGCAACTCAAATAACAAGTCGTTGTATTGATATTTACTATTTAAGAACATCGTAAAGGTGAACATCACTTAATATTTCTTTTAAAAGTAAATAGCCGAATTGTACACTTTCACCTGTCCTATGTCTTTTGTCCTATGTATCAAAATTATCATATTTTATTATTTTTCTATTTGAAAGTAATTATTTTTATTCATGAAGGAGTTATGTTTTAATTATAATACTGATAAAATTTATTGATTATTTACTTATAGGGAGATAAAATGAATAGTATGATAGTAATATTATTTTAAGAAATTGTGATCTTTTCATTGTTTAAAAGTTCAGATGTTAGAGTTGATCTGCATTTCATAATACATTTTATTTCATTATATTGTTTATACTTGTAAAAATACGTTATATATAATTACAAGTTGTAAGTGGCGTATAATCGATTGTGATTAGTTTTTTGTGAGGATCAAGAACACATACACACACAAACACACACACACATATATATAGTTTTATTTTATTTTTATATAATTTTACCTATTTAAAAATATTTATTAAAATTATATTATTTTATTAAATACTAAAAGTTAAATACCTATGAGGCTTATGCCCCGTGCCTCGAAGCTTACGCCTTACCGAGACATATGTAAAATGCCTTGCCTTATATCCCTGTCTTTTAAAATACTTCTCGTAATATATAGATCACACAAAGATAATTTTACCGTAGAAATTATTTTGAACAAGGCTATTCTCGAAATTATAAATTCTTTTAGGTGTAATTCTCCAATAGCTTTCATAAAGAACCAAGAAGTCAAGAACTATGAAAGACACATGTAATATGCAAAAACACGTGTAGTACCTTCTAACACGTGTGAGTTGATTAGCTAACATAGTAACATTGAAAGATCCAGCTTTATTCCTATTTTTAATCTTTTAATCTACTCCTTCACCTTCTTGAGAAACACTAAATCCATTAATTAGTGCTTATTTTTGGACTCTTTGAATTAAATTTAATTTAGTAGTCTGTGATTCATCACATGGGACAATTTGGTTTCCTATTGAGGAACCTCTTCTGATAAGAATTTAATACTCCTTTCGATCCATTTTATTTATTACGGTGACTAAACATAATTCGGCTAAAATACTTATTATATTAAAAAGTTAAAACAGAATTAATTGATATTTTTTTGCTTTTTTGGTGAATTAAAACCAAATTCATAACACATATCTCAACAACCACTTAAATGCACAACTACCCACGTAAATGATTATGGCCGAGACACCACATTTGCATTTGCCACACCATCATTCTGATTCCCCACTTTTAAATTTTTAGTTTCTCGGTCGATGTTTGATATTTATATTAATATTTAATTAAATTTAAATTTATAAAGAAAAAAATTATATTTAAAATAAAATGTTTTCTAATAATGATAATTATATATTCAACAGTATTTAAATTCATGATTTATAATAAAAAATGAAGAAATAGTTATCACTCAATCACCATACTTGTTGGTAAACAAGTCCCAACTACAATTGCATTTGCTGCAACTGAATGCTCCACCTACCAGAAATAAATTCTCATAACTACCAATTTTGCACAATCATCCCCACAAAAAAAAAAAAAAAAAAGGAAAAAAAAAAGACCAACACCTTCACAATTTGTCGATGGTAAAAATTTCAGGCTTGAGTAGGATAAATTGTGTCATTATAGTTGAGTAGCATTTTCATAATATAAGAGGGTGTAAGTATTTGATTTTAAAATATAATAAAGTATCTATAACAAACTCATTATATTTGTATAGCATTTTGTTTGATGTTAAAATATAATGGGTATCTGCCATGGACCTATTATATTTGTGTAGCATTTTCATAATACAAGGATGTACGTGTTATCTTTAAAATATATTAGGTGTATATTTTACTGAATCATTATATTTGTGTAGCATATTCATAATACAAGGAATGTACGTGTTGATTTTAAAATATATGAGGTGTATTTGTAACTGACTAACTGAGTCAATATATTTGTGTAGCATTTTGATAGTTTAAGGAATATAAGTGTTTAATTTTAAAATGCAGAGGATTTATCTTGTAGTCTCTGTATTCATAATATATACAGTAAAACAGAAAATGTTAAAAATTAAAATGTAATTTCGAGTCCACAGAAAACTGTATTTTCTTAAAGAATTTAATACCCTCACAATTGCTCAAGGTTTGAATTAATTCTTTTTAACATAGAACGAAACTTTATTATGCAATACTAGCAAATGAAATTGCAGAACTTCAACGAACTCAACAAATGGTAGGAAATCACACGACACTTACTGATTTTCTCCTTAAAAATAATGCACATAAGAGGAGAAGAAAAGTCTGATTTTTCCGAGAGCAAAATATAAAATTTCATAATTTTTTGGATCCGAACAGGTGCAAAGATACATGTTCGTAGAAGAAGGTGTCATAAATTTCGCGCAAATTAATATTAGGAAGAGAAAATTAAATAATGGAAATGGAAAAATAAATTTGGTCCAAAAAGATTATCAATCAGATCATGTGGCCGAACGACGACGACGGCGCAAGGGGTGATCCTCTTCTCAACTATTTATTAGTTGGAAGATGTGCTTCTACATATAAGCATTAAGCACACAAATGTGATGTGGGAGAAAGCTCACTTGAAAAAGTTACATTTTTTCAAATTTCTTTTTCCTTTAATTTTGTTTCCCTCCATTTCCCAATTCACACTTCATCTTTAAAGTCCACATTTTAGTGTCCTTAATGCTTTAAAGCCCAACAATCTCCCACATGAATGAGGAATGACTATATTATAAAAATAATGTATGAAAAAACTGTGTGATTTACAAGTAATGATTAATCGCATCTGGATAAGTAGGTTTCTCTTTGAACTTTCCGTAGTCAATATACATCGGGTAAAGTGTTCAAATTTTCTACTCCGTTAAGTCACTTGATTTGAAGATATAAAAACTTCATCAAGTGAATAGATTTTTGGATTTGGTTTTGAAGACTATAAAAATGTCGCATGTTGATTAATTCTATTTGTGTTTTTCTTTCCAAACAGAAATGGTCGATCCAACTAATGATGTGAAATTTACTACTATTGTTGCTACTGCGATGGATGTTGCATCATCCAGTCATACTGCGCATGCAACGGCGGCCGATAAGCTCGAAATGTTTTCCGGCATTAACTTTAAGAGATGGAAACAAAAGATGTTTTTCTAGTTAACAACCCTCAGTTTGCAAAAATATATTACTAAGGATGTTCCGGTCCTGCCAGGTGATACTCCGGACAACGAATGATTTGTCGTGACGAGACATGGAAGCATTCTGATTTTCTATGCAAGAACTATATTCTAAATGGTTTGGATGATGATTTGTACAATGTTTATAACGTCTGTAAATCTTCTAAAAATTATGAAATGCTTTGGACAAGAAATACAAGACCGAGGACGCTAGATTGAAGAAATTCGTTGTTGCAAAATTTCTAAAATTTAAAAGGATAGACAATAAATCTGCCATGTCACAGGTCCAAAAAATTGCAAGTGATTATTCACGATCTCCTTGTGGAAGGTATAATTCGAATCAATATATTTATTTCAAATATTGATTATGTTACTAATCATATTTTTATTATTATTGCAGGAATGATAATTAATGAAGCCTTCTAAGTAGCAGCCTTCATAAACAAAAGGAGATGAAATTGGAAGATCTAATTGTTTGTCTTAGAATTGAAGAGGACACCAGATCTGCAGAAAAGAAAGTAAGTGGAAAGTCATTAATTATGGGAGCGAATATTAATGAAACTGCTCCAATAAATTCAAAGAAAAGAAAAAGGGCTTGTGGACCGAAAATTATTCCAAGCAAGAAGAAGTTCAAAGTAAATTGCTACGATTGTGACAAATTTGGACACATGTTCAGAATGTCGTGCACCAAAGAAAGATAAAGAGAAGAAGAAGGGTCAAGCAAACCTGACAGAAATGAATGAAGACATGGACAACTTATGTGACATGCTGTCATAATGCAACTTGGTAGATAATTCAAGAGAATGGTGGATTGATTCTGGTGCAACCTGTCATGTGTGTGATAACAAGGAGTTGCTCGCTTTTTATGCTGCAACTAGACCCGACGAGATAATTTTCATGGCAAATTTCGCTACTGTAAAAATCAAAGAAATGAGTAAAATTGTTTTAAAGATGACATCGGGCAAGATTGCGACCCTAAACAATGTCCTTCATGTTCCTGAGTCGTGAAAGAATTTAGTATCGACATCACTTCTAGTAAAAAACATATTCAAGTGTGGTTTTTTTTGCGACAAGGTTGTAGTTAGCAAAAATGAGATGTATGTAGGAAAGGATTACCTCACTGGGGCCTTTTCAAACTCAATGTAATTGCAGTTGATATAAATAAAAAAATTATTTCGTCTTACTTACTTGAGTCAAATAGTTTATGACATGCACGTTTGTGACATGTTAATTATAAAATCTTGCGAAAAATGATTAATTTGATAGTATTGCCTAAATTTGATTGCAATAATTCAAAGTGTCAAGTATGTGTTGAATCTAAGTATGCTAAGCATCCTTATAAGTCTGTTGAAAGGAATTCAGATCCTTTAGACTTAATTCATACAGATATTTGTGACATGAAGTCAATACCATTGTTATCTACCCTGTGTTCAAAAAATCAGGAAAAAAAAATGAAAAAAAAAACCAAAACCAGAAAAAACAGAAACTGGAAAAATAATGCAGAAGTAAGAAAATATCCGAGACCACAGAATTCACTGTGTGTCCTTAAGGAATTTAATCCCCTCACTGTACCCGAGGTTATGGATTACTTCCTCCCAGGATAAAACGGATATACCTGTCGCAGGAGTAGCGGTACATCAAACGCCTTCGACTTCGACGAACTCAAAGTTGGCAACGAAACACAGTAAGACTCGATAGTTTTATTTGTGAAAAGAATGCGAATTTTCGGATGCGGGAAAAAAATTTCAGTGTATTAAAAATGAGGCATTGCCTCAGTTTATATAGCCTCGAAGGTGCCTCTTCGGAATAGGTTGGTGACTGTTCGGAAAGGCCTTTGCCTTTTTTCTAGAAAAAGAAAAAAAATCATTTTCCCTCAATTTTTCATTCACACCAACTTAGCTAGCTTTATTCATTAACTAGCTTTAACAATCCCCCACATGAATGGGGAATGGCTATATGATGAAAAACATGCATGACAAAAAACTGTGTGATTCGTAAGCAAGGATTAATCGCATCTGGATAAGTAGATTTCTCTTTGAACTTTCCGTAGTGAACATATGTCGGATATACTCGGTCAATCGGTAGATTTGATATCCTTTAACCGTCGAGCTTTGGTGTATACCTAGACAATCACATGTCACACAATTAACCCTTTAACCGTCTTTGGTTCTCATTGTTTTGTTCGTTTCAGCCATGAACACTACCTGGTTCATAAGTGCGTAGAGAATTGACCTTACATAATTCTCCTTGAAGCGGCTTACACTTCACACTTACATAGGTGATTCCTAAATGTGTCATCCCGTAGATACACTATTTGATATACCCGTACCAAACTTAGGAACCATTAAAAAGCCGTAATGCTTTATCTTGGTACTGAACATTGTCTCATCACGAGAATGCACCAAAGAGTTATTGTGACAATGTTGAACCGTCATTAATGACTTTGTTTGATCTCTTTGAACCTAGATCTTGGGATCTCCAGTCTTCTAGGTAGAGTTACCGTCACGATGACTTGTCCTCGGCCATAGTCCCATTCCCCTTGATGATCTTTCAACTACCTCTCTAGTTAGGCCTTTAGTTAGTGGATCCGACACATTATCTCTTGACTTAACATAGTCAATTGTGATAATTCCACTATAAAGTAGTTGTCTAACGGTATTATGTCTTCGTCGTATGTGATGAGGCTTTCCGTTGTACATAAGGCTCCCGACTCTTCCTATTGCCGCTTGGCTATCGCAATGTATGCATATAGGAGCCAACGGTTTGGGCCAAAATGGAATATCTTCTAAGAAATTCCGGAGCCATTCAGCTTCTTCACAGGCTTTGTCTAAAGCTATGAACTCAGATTCCATTGTAGAGCGGGCGATACATGTCTGTTTGGATGACTTCCAAGACACTGCTCCTCCACCTATGGTAAAAACATATCCACTTGTGGATTTAGTTTCGATTGAACCGGTGATCCAATTTGCATCACCGTATCCTTCAATAACTGCAGGATACCCGTTATAATGCAAAGCAAAGTTTTGAGTATGTTTTAAATACCCCAAAACTCGTTACATTGCCAGCCAATGTTTTTGGTCGGGATTACTAGTGTAGCGACTTAGTTTACTTATAGCACACGCAATATCAGGTCGCGTACAGTTCATGATATACATCAAACTTCCCAACACTCTGGCATAATCCAATTGAGAATGACTTTCACCTTTATTCTTTACAAGAGCAAGGTTCATATCAATTGGCGTCTTTGCAACTTTAAAGTCCAAATACTTGAACTTTTCAAGTACCTTTTCAATATAATGAGTTTGAGACAATGCTAGACCTTGAGGAGTCTTATGGATTTTAATTCCCAGAATTAAATCGGCAACTCCTAAGTCTTTCATATCAAACTTACTAGCAAGCATGCACTTAGTAGCATTTATGTTAGCAATGTCGTTACTCATTATCAACATATCATCCACATACAAACAAACAATGACTACGTGGTTCGGAGTGTTCTTAATATAGACACATTTATCACACTCATTTATCTTGAATCCATTTGACAGCATTGTATGGTCAAATTTTGCATGCCACTTTGTTTGGGTGCTTGTTTTAGTCCGTAAAGAGACTTAACAAGTCGACACACCTTCTTCTATTTCCCCGTAACTACAAACCCCTCAAAGTTGTTCCATGTAAATTTCTTCCTCTAACTCTCCATTTAAGAAGGCTTTGTTTTCACATCCATTTGATGGATTTCAAGACCGTACACGGCGGCTAACGCTACTAACACCCGAATGGATGTAATCCTCGTTACCGGCGAGTATGTATCAAAGTAATCAAGAGCTTCTCGTTGTCTAAACCCTTTAACAACTAGTCTTGCCTTATATTTATCAATAGTACCATCAACTTTCATTTTCCGCTTAAAAATCCATTTGGAACCTAAAGGTTTATTCCCTGGAGGAAGGTCAACCAATTCCCAAGTATGGTTGTTTAATATGGATTCTATCTCACTATTGATTGCCTCTTTCCAAAATTGAGCATCCGATGAAGACATAGCTTCGTTGAAGGTTCGAGGCTCATTCTCCAACAAAAATGTTAGAAATTCGGTCCAAAGGAAGTAGACGTCCTTTGACGTTTGCTTGCGTCTTGGATTTTCCTCATCGGAATATTTTCCTTTGTTTCTTCCCGAGGTCGTTTAGATTCTATGCTAGATGACTCACATTCCTTTTTATACGGATATATGGTTTCAAAGAAGTCAGCATTATCTGATCCAATTACCGTATTCACCTGAATGTCGGGATTTTCTGATTTGTGAACTAGAAATCGATATGCCTTACTATTTGTGGCATATCCTATGAAAACACAATCAATGATTTTAGGTCCTATTTTTACCCTTTTGGGTTTAGAAACTTGCACCTTGGCCAAACACCCCCACACTTTGAAGTATCCCAAATTAGGCTTCCTTCCTTTCCACTTTTCGTATGGAATAGATTTTGTTTTGCTATGGGGCACTCGATTGAGTATTCGGCTAGCTGTTAGAATGGCTTCCCCCCACAAGTTCTGGGGTAAACCAAAACTTATTAACAGGGCATTCATCATTTCTTTCAGGGTTCTATTTTTCCTTTCCGCAATTCCGTTTGATTATGGCGAGTAAGGGGCAGTTGTTTGATGAATAATGCCATATTCCAAACATATTTGTTCAAAAGTAGATTCATATTCACCGCCCCTATCACTCCTTATCATTTTAATCTTTTTGTTAAGTTGAGTCTCAACTTCAGTTTTGTATTGCCTGAATGCTTCAATTGCTTCATCTTTACTATTAAGTAAATAAATGTAGCAATACCGTGTACTATCGTCAATAAAAGTTATGAAATATTTCTTTCCACCGCGTGATGGGATTGACTTCATGTCACAAATATCTGTATGGATTAAGTCTAAAGAACTTGAATTCCTTTCAATTGACTTATAAGGATGTTTAACATACTTAGACTTAACACAGATTTGACATTTTGATTGATTGCATTCAAACTTAGGCAATACTTCCAAACTAATCATTTTTCGCAAGGTTCTATAATTGACTTGTCCTAAACGTGAATGCCATAAATTATTTGACTCAAGTAAGTAAGACGAAGCAGAAACTTTATTATTATTGGCAACGACCATTACATTCAGTTTGAAAAGGCCCTCTGTGAGGTAACTTTTTCCTATGTACATCTCGTTCTTACTTATTACAACCTTGTCAGAAATAAAAACACACTTAAAACCATTCTTTACTAGAAGTTCGGTAGATACTAGATTTTTCCTAATTTCAGGAACATGACAGACGTTGTTGAAAGTCACCACCTTGCCAGATGTCATCTTCCGCAGTATCTTTCCATAACCTTCAATTTTGGCCGTTGCAGAATTTCCCATATATATGGTCTCGTCGGGCCCGGCGGGAGCATATGAAGCAAAGGCTTCTCTAACAGCACAAATGTGGCGAGTGGCGCTAGAGTCAATCCACCACTCTTTCGGATTTTCCACTAGGTTGCACTCAGACAACATAGAGCACAAGTCATCAACTTCCTCATTTGTTTCAACCATATTAGCCTAACCCTTCTTCTTTTCCTTTTTCGGAGCACGACAGTCTGCAACTTTGTGTCCGATTTTTCCACAATTGTGGCAGTTTCCCTTGAATTTCTTCTTGTTGGGATAGCTCCTTGGTCCCGATGCATTTTTCCTCTTTTTCAGATTAGTTGGGGCAGTTTCAACAATATGTGCTCCCCCTATGGTTGATCTCCCATTTGCCTTCTTCTCCGCTGCCTTGTTATCTTCCTCGATTCTCAACCGGACGATGAGATCTTCAGTGTTATCTCCTTTCGCTTGTGTTTCAAGTAATTTTTGAAGTCCTTCCATGAAGGAGGCAGCTTTTCTATTACTGCCGCAACTTGAAACGCCCCACTAATCACCAAACCTTCGGCGAGTAGATCGTGGATGATAACCTCGCAACTCTTGAACTTGAGTAACAACAGACTTGCCATCTACCATTTTGTAGTCCGAAACTTGGCGACGATAAACTTCTTTAATCCAAAGATCTTCTCGTTTTATATTTCTTTTCCAACGAATCCCATAGTTCTTTTGATGTTTCCACATTACTATAGACGTTGTAAAGATCATCCTCCAGTCCGCTAAGAATATAATTCTTGCATAAAAAATCTGAGTGCTTCCATGCCTCAGTTACAACAAAACGTTCATTCTCAGGTGTTGATTCCGGCAAAATCGGAACGACCTCCTTAATAAACTTTTGGAGGTTTAAAGTAGTTAAATAGATGAATATCTTTTGTTGCCATCGTTTGAAATCAATTTCGGTGAATTTTTCAGGCTTCTCTGCCGTAGCCGGTGCTGGTGCAGTACGACTGGAGGATGCAACATTGCTCGTAGAACCAACCATGGGGGCTGGTGTGTCAGTAGCAGTAGCATTCAAATTTGGAGTCATGTCTCCCATTTCTGTCGCAGGAAGCAACAGAAAAAGTTTAATAAACGATGAAGACTTCGAACCGAATCAGTTTTGACAACAACAAATATAATACACAACGGTGAAGATTTTATTTCTTCAAACCGAATCAAGGTTACACAAACAGATTTAAAATACTTGAAACGAAATGCAGTAAATTGTATGTTGTATAGTTGATGAAGTTTTTATATCTTCAAATCAAGTACCCAAATGAGTAGAAAGTTATGAAAACTTTAATCTCAACCGGAGTAGAAAATCTTAAGATTTTAGTCTCCAAACATCATATAAGTTCGTTACACTGAAACAACAAACATACACGTTTTTTTCTTCTTCTTTCTGACAACGTTCTGTTGTTGTTAAACAAGAACAAGTGAACACAGAAATAATTAATAAATTCCTTAAGCTTGTTATCTACCCGTGTTCAAAAAATCAGAAGAAAAAAAAACAAAAAAAAACCAAAACCAGAAAAAACAGAAACGGGAAAAAAAATGCAGAAGTAAGAAAATATCCGAGACCACAAAATTCACTGTGTGTCCTTAAGGAATTTAATCCCCTCACTGTACCCGAGGTTATGGATTACTTCCTCCCAGGATAAAACGGATATACCTGTCGCAGGAGTAGCGGTACATCAAACGCCTTCGACTTCGACGAACTCAAAGTTGGCAACGAAACACAATAAGACTCGATAGTTTTATTTGTGAAAAGAATGCAGAATTTTCAGATGCAGGAAAAAAATTTCAGTGTATTAAAAATGAGGCATTGCCTCAGTTTATTATATAGCCTCGAAGGTGCCTCTTCGGAATAGGTTGGTGACTGTTCGGAAAGGCCTTTGCCTTTTTTCCAGAAAAAGAAAAAAAATCATTTTCCCTCCATTTCTCATTCACACCAACTTAGCTAGCTTTATTCATTAACTAGCTTTAACAATCTCGTGGTGGGAAAAAATATTTCATAACTTTTATTGACAATAGTACTCAATATTGCTATGTTTATTTATTTAATAGCAGAGATGAAGCTATTAATGCATTTAAGCAATACAAAAATAAAGTTGAAACACAACTTAAGAAGAAAATAATAAAATGATTAGAAGTGATAGGGATGACAAATATGAATCTCCTTTTGAGGAAATATGTTTGGAATATGGCATTATTCATCAAACAATTGCCTCATACACTCCACAATTCAATGAAATTGCAGAAAGAAAAAATCGAACATTACAGGAGATGATGAATGTCTTATTGATAAGTTCTGGTTTACCTCAGAACTTGTGGGGGAGGCTATCCTTACAGTTAGCCGAATACTCAACCGAGTACCCCATAGCAAAACAAAAACCATTTCATATGAAAAATGAAAAGGAAAAAAATCTAACTTGAAATATTTTAAAGTGTGGAGATATTTGGCTAAAGTACAAGTTCCTAAACTCAAAAGAGTAAAAATAGGACAAAAACCATTAACTGCATTTTCATAGGATATGCTATTAATAGTAAAGCATATCATTTTCTGGTTCATAAATCAGAAAATCCCGGCATTCATGTTAATACAGTAATTGAATCCGACAATGTTGAATTTTTGAAAAGTATTTACCCGTATAAAAAATGTGAGTCGTCTAGCAAAAGATCTAAACGACCTCAGGAAGAGACAAAAAAATTACACCTAATGTGAGTTCTGATTTCTTGACATTCTTAGTGGAGAATGAGCCTTAAACTTTTAAGGAAGCGATGTCTTCCTCAGAAGCACAATATTAAAAAGAGACAATTACAATATTGACAAATATAAGATAAGACTTGTTGTCAAGGGATTCAGACAACGATAATGTCTAGATTATTTTGATACTTACTCGTCGGTAATGAGAATTACACCCATTCAAGTGTTAATAGCATTAGACGCCGTGTACGGTCTTCAAATCCATCAAATGGATGTGAAAACAACCTTCTTAAATAGAGATTTGGAGGAAGAAATCTACATGAATCAACCCGAATGATTTGTAGTTCCTGCAAAATAAAAGGTGTGTTGACTCGTTAAGTCACTTTATGGACTCAAACCAGCTTTCAAACAATGGCATGCAAATTTTGATCAAACAATATTGGCAAATGAGTTTAAGATTAATGAATGTGATAAATGTGTTTACATTAAGAACATTTCAAATTACATAGTCATTGTTTGATTATACATTGATGATATGTTGATAATGAGCAGAGACATTGTTCACATAAATCCTACTAAGCATTGATACACCCAAATTACACCTCCGAAAATGATGTAAGACGGTCGAATGCAAATATACAACCCAACTAAGATTGGGGTCGAATCCCACAGGGAATACGATGAGAAAAATATAATTCAATTGTAAACCTCAACAATTAGTCTAAATTTCAAAGGTGACTGGGAAAATATTATTTGTTTTGATAATAATCTACTAATTACTTCAAGAACGGAATAATTTAAATTGATAATTCAAGTTGTGGAAGGACTAGAATTGTGATCCCTCTAGGTGAATCAATGCAATTGGGGCTAAGCTTGATATCAATTGAATACCTATTATACTAGACTATGGGTCAATTAATAATTTATCACTAGTTTTCCAACCTATATGATAAATATCATCCCTAGGCTTTTCCAAGCCCTAGGATGTGAAATTCAATACACCCATTTTAATCTCAATTTAACTATTATATTCATAGCTTTGGTTATTAGATTGGAGTTATATTCCCAAATCTTTTTCATTAATGCTTTTCCTACCCACTATTCTTTTCCAAGCAATAAAGGGACCAATGTTGGCCATCATTGATATCATTACACAATGAAGCATTAATGGAGTATAATAATAGTAAATAACCTAATCAAGTATTTAAGACACCCATTACATTAATATCACCATTGAGGTCTACAACCCTAGATATATGATTAACTATTCACAGTAATTGAACAAAAAGAATTAAATAAATGACAATTCATTGTCACTTACAAAGTTATTGAAAGTTGCATTGAAATTGGAATAAAAATGATGTCAATCTCTCCTCTAAACCTTAACAACAATAACTATGGAGTGTTTGGAATACTGGGGACAAAATCTGATATAGAATATCTGACCCAAAACCCTAAGCATCTATTTATAATTCCAGAAAATCATGCACACAAATTGGACAAAAATACATCTGCGTCACCATCAGTGAACCGCAGATCATGTCGCATACATGACATGACATGTGATTCGCATGTCTTGAAATTTCACTACAGGATGTGTTAAAATTTCAGTCTTCAGTGACATGGTCTACGGTTGGTCTGCAGTTTGTAGACAAATTGTAGGTCACGTCGCAGACCCTGCTCTTGTATTGTTCAACTTTTCCCATTCCCTGCAGTAGTTTGCGGTTTTTTTGCCATCTGCAGGCATGACCTGCGATTCGCAGGTCATGTTTTTTTTTGGCATTTTGCTTCTTTTCACTTGCATTCTATCTCCGCAATCCTTGTCCTATAAACTAATACATATACATAAGAAATGACGTAAAATGTACTCTAAGATAAATAAAGCTTAAGTAAATAGCATCAAATGTACCGTAATTTTACGGTACATCAACACCCCCAAACTTAGACTCTTGCTTGTCCTCAAGCAACTAAAACAACACACAATCCTAAGACACATGTTCAAGAATACCCAAAGTAAGAATAATTACAATAGTGATAGAAATTAGCTACAGTTATGTACTAAGACTCTTTCGACCCTCACTCCGTATTGGCAAAACATGGTGCACCACTCAACAGACAAGGACTAACTCTACTGCTTCAATTGGTGACAAAAAGTTATTAGCATGAGAGATATATCCAAGAGATCCTGGTTTAAGAAGTGTTTCTCAACTAAACATTGCAATTCATATGCCCTCACAAAGACCAAGGAAAGTTCCCAAAATACACAAATTTACACACACAGGGGGGGAAAGACAAAGAAGAAGAGAACACACTCACACTCACAAAGATGTTCGATATGCACACATGCAATACCATAGGCTTACCCTTCATGTAATCCTTCACCAATGTAGACACACTTGGTTCAAAATCAACTAGGACTTTTCGAGTTGTAATGTAGGCTTTGGGTCCGAGTACGGATATAGTTTTAAAATAGTGACTCAAGACCTCTCTAAGCACTACAACTTGCATAAGTTTAAGCACACTTCCTTTAACAACCTTTTCTCCTTTCCTTTTTACTATTTGATTCAACATCTAATCTTCCCTTTATTCAACACTTTTTGTTCTACCTTCCTTCTTCTCTGTTCTTTTTGTTGTTTTCTCTTTAAGATGCCAAGAAATGTTCCACTATTTTCTTTTGTTTTCTCTTTTCTTCATTTCCCCCCCACATTTTCACCTTTCAAACAACTCTCACATCACACCTTCACAACTACCACCCCCAAACTTAGGCTTTTAGATTATGTTTGCACTTTCAAAGCACTTAGGAAGGTCAGGTGCCAAAAGATTGATAGGGTAAAACTTGTAATGTGATTGCCAAAAAAAAAAGATTAAAGGTTCAAAGGGATTGAATAGGGAAAATATGCAAGGGTAAAAAATTTAAGGTATAAAGATGGTCCAAGGAAGGCCTAACATCCTTTTTCAAACCAAACATAGTCTAGGATTTCGCCTTGGAAAATATACCGGGCATGTTCTAGATCACAGTATCACACTAATGCAAAAGAACTCAACAAAAACAATCTCTCACACACGACATATGGATTATAATAACTTCTTTCATCACAACTTCTAACAAAAATTCTCAAGACATTTATCAATCACGACTCTAATAGATATAATGTCATAAAATGATTCATACATGTCGAATCATCATCCATTAAGTACATGTGCACATCACAAAAAAAAATTCAGAGGGGTCAACACAAATCATACACGCCATAAACTAATCAAACCAACACTATATAAGTTACAATCTTCAATTATACTTGAACAATACACGCCACGAAACAAAATATGACACAATACATAACAAACTAGCTAAACATTCCAGGTTCAATAGAAAATAAATTCTCTCAGGAAAGAACCCTGGCTAAGAGAACCTAAGAGCCATAAAATATCCAACAAAATCACAACTCAGACTTAGTATACCCCACCCATAATAAATAAATTATGCATTATCCCCAATGTATAAATATAGTAAAACATGAAGTGAGGGACTCCTAGAGGACACATCAAACAACTGACTGAGTTATATCTCCATCAACTGTCTCAGATGAGGCTGAAGTCTGGCCAGTATGCTCAATCTCTTAAACTGGTGCAGGCTCAGTACTGGTGCCCGAAGGGCTGACAAGATCCACTATGGTGGAAGGGAGGCATGTGTAGGTGGAGTCGAAGATGAACTAGCTCTGCTAGCACCTTATGCTCTCTACCCCCATAGCTCCGCTACAGACCAATGTATAGCTACCACTGTATCCACCTCATCAGGAGGAATGTTTGTTGCTCTCACAGCTGAGCGGGCATTCTCTAAGGTCTCATCACCCACATCATTGTCTGTCTCACTCTCACTCTGCCTCTCCGATCCATCAGCATGCTCATCTTCTTCCATATCATCATCTCTCTTGGGGGAGTGGTCAACACGAGGCTCGGTGCCAACTTTAGGCTGGGTGGAGAATAACTCTGTGGCCGGTGGTAGTATAGGTCCCGCAAGTACTATCTTAGGTAGATCTAAGGCACCCAGCTGTGTCTTGACCCGCTGCAAATCTGCTCTGATAGCTGGTAGACCTTCATCTCCACCTTCTTCAATACGCCCAATCGGAGCTCAATAGACTGAAGCTGGGCCCTGATACTCTTTTGCTTCTCTTTCACTGCCTCAAGGTATGCCGTGTGAGGTGATAAGGTTGTCTCTATAGGTTCCTTAACATATGCAGAAAACTCTTCCACTAATTTTGTCACCTTAGCCTCAACAAGTATAATCAACCGCATATCCTGACTAGGAATAGCTTGCCCCACAGCTGGGATAGAAGCAATGGACAAAGATGTGGCAAGAACAGTTAAGTGAATAAGTGGGTCAGGCCTACTACTATAGTTACTGGTCACGTAAGTGTTTTTAAGGTAAAGACTAAAGAGTGAAACCACCAGAAGTTATTATTTTATATCTAGGATAAAGAAAAGAACGGGCATGAGCAGTGGAAAACTCGTCGGTTGAAAGCAAAGGGTTACTGGTAGAGATTTTTCTTAGTATATGAGCCATGGATTGATGTTTGCAGGGAGGTTGGGTATAGCATAATTGTGATGGCATGAATTGATAATAGGAGGTAATAATTACCTAATGATTAGAGGGAAAAAATAATCATTGTAGTAATGATGGTGAGAAGTAGAGTTAGATATATAAATTGATTTTTCATGGGGTAAACTTAGCTATTTTCAATTCTGCAAATTTTCCATCTGTCAAGGTTGTTTGCCTCACTGTTCGTTCTTCTCATGTTTTGTTTTATTTTTGTTGTTTCTTTTCATTCTTATTTTTACACACTATGATTATTATTATTTTGGGACTAGAATATATATATATATATATATATATATATATTTTTTTTTTTTTTTTTTTTTTTTTTTTTTATTTTTTTATTATAGGTATTGAGATATAATTTTTACTTTTCAAAAGAATTATGGAATCAAGGTATAAAATGTTGAGATTTAGTAAACCTAAAGTTATAGGATTAATTTCCCTAGATTAATTTGAATCATTTATTTATGTTATTGAATAGATTAAGGCTATTGGAGATTGTTTGAAGAGAATTTGGCATTTCAAGAGAGGTTGTGTTCTGATTATAAGGCAAGTGAGATAAACTCTTAGTTTACTTGCTTTTCATAAAAAGCATATGGTTTGTGTTGTATGAATGCATTTAAACCATTTAGTTCGTGTGAGTGGGAAATCATGATCTAAAGTGGATAATTTTCAAGTGTCTAAAGTAATGGCAGTATGAGTCCTTTAGCGTATTCACTTAAATAATTACTTGCTATATATGTTAAGTTTTTTGAATTGGTACTGATTGGATATTTGTTCCACTTTATCATATTCTTAGACGGCATACTCCGATAGGCCCTATTGAGTTCGGTTGGAGGTAGATACCAGAATTATAAGTGGCCTGGATAAGATTGTGGGTAAATAATCCCCACTCCGGAAGACCTGGGTAAGACATTGACAAATACATACCGTGTCCCGTGAACATAAATTCAGATTTAGTGTATTTCATGTGTTGCTTGTTTATACTTCATGATTTCAGCTTCAGAAATAGTGTTTGCATATATCTAATATACTTGTACTGTTTAACTATTTTATGCATTATCAGGAATTTCCAAGACTTGCCACAGTGGTAAGCTGAGAGTGTTTCAATGATCTTGCTGGGTCTTTTAGACTCACGCTTGTTGATGTTGTATGTGTACAAGTGGGTTAACGGAGATCATAGAGCTGACGTTTGATTATTCCAACTTTCTTCAGTCCATTTAGTCGATGTGAGCCACCATTAGATCATGGCGGCCTTTTCTTCTTTAGTTGACTTAGTAGTATTCTGAGATGCATTTCGTACTTTTGTATTCAGACTAATAGTTCCATGACTTAGACATTCTGTGGAATTTATGGACAGACTCAATATTTGATTTCACTTCTGCACTCAATTTATATTATGAGACCTTGAGTATTATTCTTCTTTATCTTTATTATTCACATGTTTAGCTTAGAGGGTTCGCCTTACGGGTAGAAGCTTGTTAGGTGCCCTATCGCGGCCTAAGTGTCAGATTTGGGTCGTGACATGATGTTGGTGTATGTTGATGACCTGATTGTTACAGGTAGCTCATTATCTCATATATAGAAGACTGGGAGAATGATCTAAAGCTCAAGTTCAAGATGAAATACTTGGGGGAGCTTAAGTTTTTCCTAGGTTTAGAAATTGCTAGATCAGAGAAGGGGATAATTTTGAATTAGAGGAAGTATGCCCTAGAGTTAATCTCAGAGTTGGGGCTTGGAGGGTCTAAGCCTGCTAGTACTCCATTAGAAGCCATTATGAAGTTAACTTCAGTGGAGTTTGATCTAACGATGAAAGATAAGTCATCTAAGAAATCAGATACAACATCTAAGGAATCAGACACAGTACTAGAGGATCCAGGAAAATATGAGAGACTGGTAGGGAGATTGCTATATCTCACAATGACTAGAATTGACATTTCTTTTATTGTACAGACACTTAATCAATTCATGCATAAACCCAAACAAACACACTGGGAAGTTGCACTCAGGGTGGTAAGATATATAAAAAAATGCACATGGTTTGGGGTTGTTGATGCCATCTGCAGGCTCATGAAAACTTGAAGATTATACTGACTCAGAGGGAGGTTGCCTGCAAACTAAAAGGTCAGTGACAGGTTATGTGATAAGATTTGGAGATGCTTTGGAGTCATGGAGGTCAAAGAAACAAGACACAGTAGCCAGGAGCTCTGCAGAAGCATAGTTTAGAAGCATGGCCTCAGCTGTTGCAGAGGTAACTTGGCTCACTGGATTTGTCAAAGAAATGGGAACAAAAGTGCAGATGCTTGTGGATTTATTTTGTGATAGTAAAGATGCAATTCAAATTGAAGACAATCCAGTATTTCATGAGAGGACAAAGCATATTGACATTGACTGTCATTTTGTCAGGGAGAAGATTGTTATAGGGTTAATCAAGACTCATCATGTTTCTACCATAGAACAGATAACTGATTTGTTGAGAAAAAGCCTTGGGAGAGTACAACATTATTATTTGATATTCAAGCTGGGGTTGAAGAACATCTTTCAAACATCAGCTTGAGGGAGGGTGTTGAAGCATCAAGTTGATGGGAATTAGTAGTCAAAGTAGTTAATAAAGGGCAAACTTGTACTTTAATATTATATCATAAAGGTGGTTAGTTTGTTAGAAGGTAAGTAAAATATCTAGAGTTAGTTAGATGCCGGATTATGATTGTGAGTTGTTCATGTTGTTCGTACCAGAGCAATCAATTACTGAATAAGATCATATGATATATTTTCTAATTTTCTCTGTGTTGCTCCGCACTCTCTCTGCATCTTCTAGAACTTTCTTAGTCGTAGGTGAGGATAATCAAGTTAACAGTTTCTCATTAATTTTTTCCCCACAATTTCTATTAAATTCAACAACAAAAAATGCTCACTTTTGATAAATTAGAGACCGAAATTGCTCTCTATTGACAAATTTAAAGGATACAAAAATACTTACTTAGTACTTAAGAGATTACTTTTAACATACTAACAAAAATAAGGTACCGCCATTTTATATCATTTTCCTCTAATTTATACTTCAAAATTTCTCAGCCTCATATTTTCAGTGAACACACACAGCAACAACTCTCATGGCTTCCCTCAATCCAATCCCTCCACCATCATTCGGACCATCAAGACCCGACCCGTTAACCCGAAAGAACATTACCATACACGGGTCAGGGTCAAAACCCATCAACCCGAATTCTTCAATGGAAGCAAAGGAAAGAAAAGAAGAAACAAATAAGAAAATAGCATCACAAAAAGCAATATCTATTATTCTACGTAGAGAAGCAACAAAAGCAGTAATTGATAATAAAAAAAAGAAAGGAAATTCGAAGAAACTATTGCCACGTAGTGTTCTTGAAGCACTTCATGAACGTATTACTGCTTTGCGTTGGGAATCTGCTCTTAAGGTAACGTGTTTTTGTGTTTTTTTGGTTCTTAATTTTGGAAACCCAAGTTGGAATTTTTTTCGGATTATTTTGGTGAATTATTTTGATGTGGATTGAAGAAGGTACAATCATAACTGCATATTGTACAAGACACGTTTTTTGTTTTGGAACAACCAAGGGTATTTTTGGGCCATTTGGATAGTTGGAGGTCGTTTTTGAGCAAAAAAACTAACTGGAGGGCATTTTTTAGCAAACGTAACGGCGGGAGCATTTTTAAGAAAAGAAAGGGTAAAATTGATCTATTTCTAAAAGTTAGGGGTATTTTTGGCCCTTTCCCTAATTGATAATCATGGTGCATTTTTTTTTTGACTGAGGAAGGTACTATCATTATTGCATGTTGTACAACTGCTGAACCACACAATAAGCTTTTATGCTCTTTTTGGTTCTTAATTTTGGAACCCAAGTTGGATTTTTTTCTGGGAATTGATAATTTTGGTGTTTTTTTTGGTGTGGACTGAGGAAGGTACAATAAGAAATGCATATTGTACAACTGCTGATGCACGTAATAAGCTTTTATACTCTCTCTGTTTCTTAATTTACCCAAGTTGGCATTTTTTGGTGTGTGTGTGTGGGGGGGGGGGGGGGGGTGATAATCATGGTGTATTCTGTTTGTCTTGGACTGAGGAAGGTACTATTGTAACTGCATATTATACAACAAATTTGAAGCACCTATTGTGTTTTTGTGCTTTTATTTTTGGGTTAATGCATATGCTGCCCCTTAAACTTGTCCGGTTTTTCATTTTGACACATCAACTAAGCTTGTTCCTATTGAACCCCTGAACTCATCCTAAAGTGTGTCTAATAAACACAATTCGACTTAATTTTGAAACCCAAATTGGAATTTTTCTGGGAAATGATAATCATAGTGAATTTTTTTGTCTGTGCTGAGGAAGGTACTACTGTAATTGCATATAGTACAACGGATTTGAAGCACATATTGAGTTTTTGTGTTTTTTTTTCCTTTCAAATTCTTAATTTTGGAACCCAAGTTGGATTTTTTTCTGGCAATTGGTAATCATGGTGTATTCTTTTTGCCTGGACTGAGGAAGGTACTATCATAACTGCATACTGTACAACACAGTTGAAGAACGTATTTGTTCTTAATTTTGGAACACAAGTTGGATTTTTTCTGGGAATTGATAATCATGGGGTATTCTTTTTGCCCAGACTGAGAAAGGTACAATTATAATTTTTTTTCTTTTTCCAGTTGATTCATGCTGCATTGCCAGGACAGTGGTTTCTACTAAGGAAATGCTATTGAAAAACACATACGAAAGATGATTTCTGTTTGCGCATGTTGCATGTTCATGTGTTAGAGGAAATTATTTCTAAATTCATTTTGATAGTTCAAAAGCATTTGCTTATGTTTTGGCAGTGTTACTAAATTCCATAGAGACGCCCAAGCAACTGACGATTCATTATTATCGCGATTTCTCTCTGCTCTTCAGGTCTTCGAACTCCTCCAGGAGCAGCTGTGGTACAGGCCTAACGAGGGTATTTATATCAAACTAATTGTCATGCTTGGGAAATGTAAGCAACCTGAGAAAGCTCAATCTTTATTTGGGATGATGATGGAGGAAGGCTGTGTCGTGAATCAAGAAGCTTACACTGCTCTTTTGTCTGCCTATAGCCGTAGTGGTCGTTTTCATGAAGCTTTTTCTATCCTGGAAGAGATGAAGAACATTCCGAACTGCCAACCTGATGTCTTCACATATACCATCCTGATAAAGTCGTGCCTGCAGGTTTATGACTTTGACAAAGTGCAAATCCTGCTTTCTGACATGGAATATGTCGGGATCAAGCCCAATACAGTAACATATAATACACTCATTGATTCCTATGGCAAAGCAAAAAGGTTTGATTGTTTTTCCTTGTGATAGTTCTATTCCCAATTCTCCACCATTGCTGACAAGAAAGTTCTAATCATACACAACTAGAAACGAGTTTCTATCAACTGATAGAATCCGATATGACAGATGAAACAACTGAAACACATTATGTGAATCATTAGATGGAAAATCTTAAGCTGCACAACCATATTTAACTTGAGTAATGGGAGAGAAAATGACAAAAATGGTCCCTTATTTTTAGGGTAGGTTCAAAATAGTCCCTTAAGTGTGCACTTTGCCAAAAGCTAACACTTTAGTCTCCGCAAAATACTTACCGAATTCTGTTGGTTAAATTTGATGAGAACGATGAAAAAAAGGAAATTAGCGGGAACTCACATTTAGAGGTACAATTTGTAGTTTCTGTTATTTTTAATTTAATTTTAGAGACTGGTGTAGCTTTTTGAGGTGTAATTTTTGCTATTTTCTTATATCTTTTTAGTGTCTAGTGTAGTATTTTATGTTGCATATTTTAGGATTTGATGGGCCTTTCTTGGTGTTTATAGTCAAATCTTTTTTTCTTACCGTTTCCGTCAAATCTAACAGACAGAGTTCGGTAAATATTTGACGGAGACTAGAAGTGTTAACTTTTGGCAAACTTAAAGGACCAAATATATTAAGTGCATATTTAAGGGACTATTTTGAACCTACCCTCAAACATAAGGGACCATTTTTGTCATTTTCTCAGTTATCTTGGTGAGAAAAAGTTTTTTGTACCGTTGATTATCATATTCTTGAGGCATGTGCTGACATTAGTTTGTTATGATAAGAAAATTGATTCCATATTTCTTTAATTGTCAAAGATTCAAAGAGATGGAATCCGCACTTGTTGAAATGCTGCGGAGAAGAGACTGCAAGCCAGATGTATGGACTATGAACTCAACATTGAGAGCATTTGGTGGCAGTGGGCAAATAGAAATGATGGAAAAATGCTATGACAAGTTTCAGAGTGCTGGAATTGAACCAAGTATCAAGACCTTCAACATACTCTTAGACTCATACGGGAAAACAGAAAATTACGAGAAAATGGGTGCTGTGATGGAGTTTATGCAGAAATACCATTTTTCATGGACAATAGTTACTTACAATATCGTAATAGATGCTTTTGGAAGGGCTGGAGATATAAAGCAGATGGAATTTCTTTTTAGGCTGATGCAGTCCGAGAGGATAAAACCGAATTGTGTTACTCTTTGTTCCCTTGTAAGAGCTTATGGGAAAGCTGGTAAAGCTGAAAAATTTGGAGGTGTTTTGCGGTTTATTGAGAATTCTGATGTGGCACTCGACACCGTGTTTTTTAACTGCCTAGTGGATGCATATGGGATGATGGGATGCTTTACAGAGATGAAAGGAGTGCTCGAGATGATGGAAAGAAGTGGATGCAAGCCAGATGAGATAACATACAGAAGTATGATTAAAGCATATTCAGTAAATGGAATGACTAGCAAAGCAACCGAGCTCCGAAACCTACTTGCCTCATTAAAGAAGGCGCGACAGCTTCATAGTTCAAAGGGCTAGCCAAAAGGTGATTTTGGGTATCACGTGTTCTTGGTCCGATAACTTCTTGAGATGCTGCTGTAAGTGGCTTCAGAAATATTTGCAAGAAATTTTTTCTCCTTTACACTGAACTGCATGCTGTCAGCAAAGTAAAAGGATTGTCGTTAATCAGCTGAAATCATCAACAAATACAATCAGGTAAATCGTTAACGTGCCTTGATATGTAACAAGGTCTGGTGTACATCCTCTAATGTGAATTTTCCTTATTAACTTTTTATCTCGAAATGCATACCGATGAATAGGGGAGACTGGCAAAAACCCTTTCCTACTTGTATTTATGGATTTCCACGAACTCTTTTTTGATCAGAGATATCTGCAAATTAACGTTGCTAATGCACTACACTGAGGGAATTCATCATGCAACTGCCGATTGATTTGTCTTAGTTTTCATGAAAACCTACCCGTCTTTATTTTTTTCGAGATAAAATTAAACATATGACAGTGTTTTGATATGTCTAAAACTGCATTTATTAATCTTGTCAGTCAGAACTGGACTGTGGCGGAGAGGAGCGGTCAATGATTTTGTAATCTAGGCTTCCCAATCTCTTGAAGCTTAATTGGAGTGGCAGCTATTGGACACCAATCCAAGAATTATTTTCTCAAATGTGTTTCTAGGAATTGTTTGCTAAAGCCCTCTGAAGCCATGTTCAAACTCTCTTAAAATGTCACCGCCGCCCTTGCCAGATCCTCAAAAAATGCATTACTTTTGGAGGATATGACACGTGCCTAGTGACATAGCAGTCTGAAGTACTCAGGCAGGTCAGTTAGCAAACAATGTCCAACCTTCATATGGAGCTTGTCATACTGGTATTTCCAAATAGTAAGGGGTCGTTTTGTTGCTTGTTAGGAAGAGAGTTAGTCATGTATTAAAACTAGAATAGCTAATACCATGGTTGGTAGCTTATTAGTTGCTTTGTATGAAATTCAGCACACTAAGTACGGTGTTTAGTTATTAGTTTACAATCCGTCATAGCTAAAACATGCATAAGTTATGGTCAATTTATGTATTATTTTATACGGAATAGAAGATGGAATAACTAATATAGGAATTAGTAATATATGAATAACTAAACCCTACATGCTAAACCTTGCAACTAATCCTACATAATTAATTATTGTACTACTAAAACTTGTATAACTCTAGCCAGTAACCAGACAACCCCTAAGTTCAGGCTGTTGTACAAACCAAAAATTACAGCTGTTACTGAGATTTCCATTCTTGATTTTATAGGGAAACACATAGTTGGGAGATTGATATTTTGCTAAGAGTGTTTGTCATGCCTTTTTAGATTTCAAGACTTATTCACGTTGTGACTTGTACGCACGTGAATAAATTACTCTTGCATAGATTATGTTAATTTTTTCTGTATTGTTATAATTTTATCAAGAAGATTAACGAGACAATGAAATGGAAAAGAAGAAGAAAATAAGCAACAAATGAAGAGAAATGATGAAGCAAGGGACGTACTTGTAACATCCCAGTTCATGGGTGATATTGTCCGCTTTGGATCTAAGTTCGCACGCTTTAAAACGCGTTGCTAGAATGTAAGGCCTGTTTATTTATATACACAATATCTTTCCTGTATTTTTGCTCATATGGAACACTTCTCTTAAGCTAGAGTGTTACATTACTGACCGTTAAAATCATTTTTAAAGGCAACAAATAAGTAGAATAAATTCCATGAAAAAGGTCCAAAGTGAAAAAGAAAGAATAAGAAAAAGAGAAAACAATGATATATTCACTTTGGTTACACTTGCATCTCCATACCCCACATCGTGGGATTTCATTCGATATGTTTATGTTGTTGGTTGCACTTACAATCTTGTACCATTTGGAAAAAAAAATGAACAATTCCAAAATTAATTTTTTTTCCAAATGGCAGTATTGCCAAGAAAATAGGTAGGACAAAGGCAAACAACTAATAGTCAAAGTCTCAAAACACAAAAAGATTATAAAAAAAAATACTATGACCCTAACAAAGCTTAAATTCAAAAGAAAAATAAAATTGAAAATTGTAATTTTGGTTCCTCAGATTAAGAATATCTAATTTTGGTCCTATCATATATCGATTGAGCACACAATCCCTTTCCTTGTAGTAGTTACACTTATTTTCACTTATGCTCAAATAGACATGAAGTAACGTTTACCTTTTCACCACATATTTTTGACTTAGATTAATCTGGATTCATAATATAAAACAGAAGAGGACTCGATTCTGACATATTTAACTAAGGATACAGTAACATTTACCATTTCACCATATTCATTTGTGGTTAAGAGACTTCTAGGGGTGTTAATGGTCTGGTTTGACTCGATTTTTGGTTAAAAGTTAAAATCAAACCAAACTAATTAAGTCAATTTTTTTAAATATTCAAATCAAATCAAACCAAATCATTATAGTATAAGTTATATTTATTAACGTGTATATAGAATCTCAATTCAATCACACCACCATAATTAAAATATATCCCATTGTATATAGAATTATGGTAAGTAGAAGATTCATTATTTTACTAGGATTCTACATTGTACACTATATATATTTGTATTAATGAGAAAGCCTCCCCAGGGGAATTGATACAATCTCACATGGTATCAAGAGCCAAAATCCTAAAAACCTAAAACTTTTTTTTCCTCTTCTCGGCATTACCGTCGCCCCCCCTCCCCCCCCCCCCACTTAATTTTTTCCGATGGTAAAAGCCCTCCCACCACTTCTTTCGGGTTTTAATGGATTCCTCTTCCCCCGATGCTTCCGCTTCCTCCGGCGTCGTCACTCAAACACCACCCATGACCCCCTCCTCACCATCTTTCCATCCGGCTCTCGCAGTTACCAATATCAAGAATTTTATTCCTATAATTCTTGACCAGGAAGATGACCAATATTGGTCATGGGTGGAACTGTTTAGAAATCATGCATGTGTATATCACGTGTTTGACCATATTGACGACTCAATCCCTCGCCCCTCTGAAATTGATGACACAACTTGGCGTCGTCTCGATGTCGTCATCAAACAATGGATCTATGACACAATTTCTAAGGACTTACTTCACACCATTATGAAAACCGGTGCCTCTGCTCATGAGTTATGGACACACTTGGAAGAAATTTTTCAAGACAACAAGCACACTCGCGCAGTGTATTTGGAAGAACAATTCAACAACACTCGTCTTGAATTTTTTTTGAACATGTCTGAATATTGCAAACAGTTGAAACTGGTTGCAGACCAATTATCTAACGTTGGAACGCCCGTCTCTGAAACAAAGATGGTCTTACAGTTGGTTGCAGGCCTCCCGAATGGTGAATATGACACCCTCGCCACTATGATACAGCAAGTCGATCCCTTACTCAGTTTTAACAAAGCGCGTTCACAACTTTTGTTGGAATAAATCCGACGTGCAAAGCAAGATGAGCACACCCAAAAAGCACTTGCAGTTGAAACGCCTGTCCAAAATAACATCACCGCCACCCAACCACCTCCACCGGAAAATACTCAAACCCGCAACAACCGCGGCGACAGAGGTGGCAGGGGCCGCGGCGGAAAAGGAAGGGGGATTGGCCACTACGGACAGGCTCAGCAATTCCAGCAGCAGATGGGCCGGCCCACCAACATTCCCAATTGGCAAGGCCCAACTGGTACATTTCAGCATGCAACCTGGGCTTCTTACCCGACTACTTTTTCCGCCCAGTCCCTCTACCCTTAACAGGGGGTACTGGGCCCTGCTCCTGGTTACCGATCAGCCCATCGGCAGCAACCACATGCCCACTTCATGCAGTCCTCCTATCCGCAGCAGTCCAAATATCGTGGCCCCCACAGATTTGGGCCAAGCTTTCAACAGTTTAAACCTACAACAACCTGATGAAAATTAGTACATGGATTCGGGAGCCATTTTTCATCTCACCCCGTCCGCAGGTAATCTCTCTCAACTATTTCGTTTAAAGTCTCCTCAATTTATTACAGTTGGCAATGGTCCCCACATTCCAATTCAAGGCCAAGGTAACACCCACACCAAGCCACCCCACCCATCTTTCTCCTTGAACAATGTCCTATATGCCCCAAATATCATCAAAAACTTAATCTCAATTCGCAAGTTTACTCGTTATAATTCTGTGTCTGTTGATTTTGACCCATTTGGTTTTACTGTAAAAGATCTGCGTACGGGGATACATCTTACGAGATGCAATAGCACGGGGATCTATATCCATTTACACCATCATCCGCTATCAGTTCCAGCCGTCACACATCTCTTACTGCTCTCTCTCCGTCAACCTGGCACAATAGGCTTGGTCATCGAGGGGCTCCTGTTTTTCATTTTCTTCGAAGTAATAATTTTATCAGTTGTAACGAAAAACTTGCTCCACATTGTGCTTCTTGTCAATTAGGCAAACATATTCGTCTTCCGTTTAATTCATCTACTAGTGTTACGCTTGCCCCTTTTGATAGTATTCATGCTGATTTGTGGACATCTCTCATCCCTAGTTCGTTGGGTCATAAATACTATCTGGTCTTGTTAGATGATTATTCTCACTACATCTGGATTTATCCACTCAAATTCAAATCGGAAGTCTTTGCCAAATTTCTTGAATTTTGCAAATTTATCAAAACACAATTTGAAAGACCCATAAAATCTTTTCAATGTGATAATGGACATGAATTCAATAATTCTGCGTTTCACAAATTCTGCAAAAATAATGGCATAATTGTCCATTTTTTGTGTCCTCACACCTCTCCTCAAAATGGTAAAGCAGAACGTATTATTCGCACCATAAATAACATGGTTAGAACTTTCTTCTGTCATGCCTCGTTACCTTCTTCCTTTTGGGTATATACAGTCAAAATGGTGGAATACGTCCTTAATATTCTACCCACTAGCACACTCCATAATATGACCCCCATCGAAATCCTATACCGGCGGATCCCCTCCTATGATCACCTCCGGATATTCGATTGTCTGTGCTATCCTAATTTGTCATCTACCGCCCCACATAAATTAGCACTCTGAACCACTCCAAGTATCTTCTTAGGCTTTCCGCCTAACCATAGGGGCTATTTATGCTATGACTTGTCCAGCCGTCAACTTCACATCTCTCGTCACGTCACATTCGACGAGACGACATTTCCGTTTTCGAACATTCAAAAATTTCGACAAACGGACTACAATTTTCTTGACGAAATTGACCTCTCTCCTGTCATTATTCGTGAACTGTGTCAGCCCACCACTGTCAACCAAAGTCCGACACCTACTGTCGTCTCCCCTGACCCCACTAGGGTCTTTCTGTCTCCCGTCACCTCACCATCTTTCCCGATGCCGACTGTCATAGTCTCCGGTGATCGGCCATCGTCACCAGTCCCTTCTCCGGTCACTATCCCCGTGTCTGTGTCGCCACCGTCGTTCCAGCACCCACCACCTATTCGAAGCCCACCCAACACCGCAATCACCGCCTCACCAAACCAGTAACCCACCACCACCGACACCATACCCTACCTCATCGATCTCCTTAACCCTACAACTACCCAGATCGACGACCACCCACAACAATTTCCCTGTCACCAACTCCAGCCCCAACATACCAATTTCACACCCTGTTCTCGACGGCAACCCTAATCCCGATGGAAACACTGTTCCCGTCGAAAACCCCATCCCTTGCCAAATTACCGACACCAACAATCCCCTAAACCAGCCAACAACATCCCACCGTATGGAAACCCGTGCTCAACACGGGATTTTCAAACCCAAAGTTTATTTTAACCTATCCACATAAACCATATCCCCAATTCCTAGAAATCCCAAATTAGCCAAACAGGACCCAAATTGGAATGTGGTCATGAGTGAGGAATTCAATGCTTTAACGAAATAGCACACTTGGAATTTGGTTCCTCGACCGGAAAAGGTGAATGTGATTCGATGCATGTGGCTCTTTCGTCACAAATTCAAGGATAGTGGTGAGTTAGAAAGGTACAAGGCAAGACTAGTGGCCAATGACACTAATCAGCAGGAGGGTATTGATTGTGGTGAGACATTTAGTCTGGTTGTTAAACCGGCTACTATCCGCACAGTTCTGAGCATTGCTATGGGTAAATGTTGGCCGATTCATCAACTTGATGTGAAGAATTCATTTCTTCATGGAGATCTGAAAGAAACTGTCTATATGCATCAGCCACCTGGCTTTGTCCATCCAGCAGTCCCATATTATATTTGTCGTCTATGTAAGTCACTTTATGATCTGAAACAAGCTCCACGTGCATGGTATGATCGATTTGCTTAGTATATTATGCAGCTTGGGTTCGTATATAGCAAGAGTGATACTTTTCTATTTATTTTTCATTGTGGTAGTAGCACTGCATATTTATTGTTGTATGTGGATGACATTGTGCTCACTGCCTCCTCTGATGTGTTGAAGAATGAGATTATTACACTGCTCAAATCCGAATTTTTCATGACTGACTTGGAAAAGTTGAGCTATTTTTTGGGTATATCAATGACTCGGTCTTCAAATACTATATTTTTATGTTAGCGTAAGTATGCGGAGGAAATAGTGTACATGGCTAAAATGGCTAATTGCAAAATCATGTCCACCTCGGTTGACTCCAAATCAAAGCTTAGTAATGTTGATGGTGATCCAGTATCTGATCCTACCCTTTACAGAAGCCTGGCAGGTGCACTACAGTATCTTACATTCACCAGACCTGACATTGCGTATGTTGTTCAGCAGGTATGCTTATTTATGCATGCCCCCAGGGAGCCTCATTACACTGCCCTTAAACGCATCATTCGATATGTTAAGGGCACCCTTGATTATGGATTACATCTATACCCCTCCACACCGATCAAATTGTTAGCCTACACGAATGCTGATTGGGCAGGCTGTCCGGACACACGACGCTCCACCTCAGGCTACTGCGTGTTTTTGGGGGATAATCTCATTTCATGGTCCGCGCGAGGCAAGCCACATTGTCCCGTTCGAGTGCAGAAGCAGAGTATAGAGGAGTTGCAAATGTTGTTGCTGAGATCTGTTGGCTCCGAAACCTTCTTTTGGAGCTCCACTGTCCTTTGCGTAAGGCGTCTGTTGTATATTATGATAACATATCCGCTATTTATTTATCTCATAATCCGGTTCAACATCAGCGGACCAAGCATATTGAGATAGATATACACTTTGTTCGTGAGAAGGTTGCTCTCGGTCATGTTAAAGTGTTACAAGTGCCTTCCTCATATCAATACGCGGATATCTTCACGAAGGGCCTTCCTCGACAGCTGTTCCTCGACTTCAGATCCAGTCTCAGCGTCCGGCCTCCTCCCGCTTCGACTGAGGGAGTGTATTAACGTGTATATAGAATCTCAATTCAATCCCACCACCATAATTAAAATATATCCCATTGTATATAGAATTATGGAAAGTAGAAGATTCATTATTTTACTAGGATTCTACATTGTACACTATATATATTTGTATTAATGAGAAAGTCTCCCTAAGGAAATCAATACAATCTCACATTATTGATTCCGATTTTTGTAGGTTTTATCGATTTGGTTAGGATTTTACGGGTTTAAGAATGTATTTTAAAATACAAAGAATCTTTAAATCAAATGGTAACTAAATGCGATTTTGACCATGATCCATTCAAATTTAAGAAAAATTCTTTATTATTTTATTATTTTATTAAAGGATAGGCCTATGGCAATGGGTATAGAAATTACATAAACATAACATCTACTTTTCATTATTCCAGTTACCTCCCTAGATATAGTTTTTTGATATTACGCAGCCCCTCCAAAGAAGCAATTCATTCAAACAAAACTTCAAAGACACACAAATTACACAAAAACTAACCAAAAAAGAAAGGGAAAGAAAATATTAATGTGATTAACGCCTCTTGGATTCAATTGAAACTTTACAAAACTTTAATTTGATTGTTAATCGTGCGAGAGTAAATGAGACGGATGAGTGAGTGTTTTTACTTTCAGCAATGAGAGTAAAGACGTAAAAAGTTTAGGAGGAAAAAAAAAGAGAAAACTATTAAGCTAAATGAGGGAGAAAAATATTTTACCTTAAACTTAAATGGGCTAGGGAATGGACCATTTCTTTCTAATTATTTGTATTGGACTTGGAATGACCTGAAATTTTGAATCGATTTCGTTTGGTTCAGATTTTTCTTTGTTTAACATCAAATCAAATCAAATGTTATCGATTTTTTAAAATTTAAAATTAAATCAAGTCAAATCGAGCTAATTTTTGATTTATTAAGTTGATTTGATTCAATTTGCCGATTCAGATCAATTTTTCGATCTCATTTGCACAACCCTAGATACTTTCATTATTCCATGTTAATAATATTAATAAAATCAATAGAAAGAGACAAAGTGGATTTTAACATAATTGAGGGACCAAAGTTTCAATTTTCTCAACATAAGACGAAGAGTCATAATTTTAGTTTGTCAAAGTTGTATTGGAGCGGTAAGTACTTATTCATTCTATTCGAGTAAAATGTTCAAGAATTTTTCTTATCAAAGTTTAAAATCGAAACCTTTAATTAATATTGCCTTTATTAGAAAGTAGTTTACCTCTGAATGAAACTTTATGACGCAAATTCTAATTTAGTCGAGTCCGCATATTATTAACACGGAGTTGAAAATAGAAAAAAAAAGTAAATTAGTATTCCTTCTATTTCAATTTCAGTCCCCATTAAAATTGAAAACACACAAAAGTATGCAAATACTTCCCAAAATTTCTTCTTCATCCACCACTCTTCTCCATCACCATTTTTCTCTTCGACCCAGATTTTCTTTTCACCTCTTTTCATCAAACTCAATTCATCCCCACCGTTCATTTTTTTCTTCCTCAATGGACTCATCAACTGCCACCGTTGATTTGGTTACTAACAATTTCAAGAAACAAAGTTTGGAAAACGATGATAGTAACAGTAGTAAACGTTTATTGAAACTTGAAGAACTTAATTGGGATCATTCTTTTGGTCGTCAACTTCCCCCTGATCCAACAACCGATATAATCCCAAGAGAGTTTTTTTTTTAATATTTTTTTGTGTGTTGTATTAAGATTTGGGTATTTATTGATTTTGTGATCTTTATTGAATTGTTGTTTTGAATTGAATAGTTGGAATTTCATGAATTCTAAACTGATATTGTTGAGTCTGATTTCAAGTTGGGACTTCTAATGCTCTTAAGTGGTCCTTTGGTTGTTGTTTGATTATAGGTTTACAATCCCGCATAACTAATGCATCTATAAGTTACGAGGGAATCTACTTCATCAAAAAGTTATGAGTGAATCTATGTATTATATACGCAAGTTGAAAGATGGAATAAGTAATACATGAATAATTAAAACATGCATAACTAAATTTCTACATTACTAATACCTGCATAACTGTAACCAGTAACCAAACGACCCCTAACTCGTGGATTGTTAGATATATGAGGAAGGTTCAATTTCTGCTAGTTTTATGAGACAGTTTCTGTGGTCCCATAGCAAAAAAGTCAAAATCTTTGATGTCGTATATGTAATATTTAGGGGTCGTTTGGTTGCTAGTTAAAAAGTAAGTTATTCATGTATTAAAATCAGTATAACTAATACTACCATGTTTGGTAGCATTTTAGTTGTTATGTATAAAATTCACCACATCACATTACGGTGTTTGGTTACCAGTTCACAATCCCGCATAAATAATACACATATAAGTTATGAAGGAGTTTATGCTTTATTTTATGTATGACAGAAGATAGAATAATTAAAACATGAATAACACACAACAACAACAACAACAACATATCCATTGTAATCTTACAAGTGGGGTCAGGAAAGAGTAGAGTGTACGCAGACCTTACTTCTAACTTGGAAGGTAGAGAGTTTGTTTCCGATAGACCCTCGACTCAAAGAAAAGCAAACCAAAGCAGTGAGAAAAAGAAATAACATAAGTAAAGAAATAATGGCAAAATACGATATAAAGCATGACAAAGCAGTTTGGAAAAAAAGGACAATTACCATAACCACTACAAAATCATATGATAGTCGAATTACAAGAAACACAAATAATAACAAAAATCTAGGGACATACTATAAGAATAATAACTATGACTAAAAAGTAAGAAAGGAGAAGCGTGACAACGCTTAACTACCTATTAGTCTTCCACCCTAATTTGTGTTCTTCATAACCTCCTATCTAAGGTCATATCCTCGGTGAGCTGAAACTGCGCCATGTCCTATCGAATCACCTCTCCCCAACACTTCTTCGGTCTACCTCTCCAGAAACCATCTAAAGTCAACCTCTCACACGTCCGCATTGGGGCATCTGTACATCTCCTTTTCACATGTCTGAACCATCTTATTCTCGTTTCCCTCATCTTGTCCTCCACCGAAGCCGCCCCCACCTTGTTCCGAATCTTTCATTTCTAATTCTATCTCTCCTCGTATGCCCACACATCCATCACAACATTCTCATTTCTGCCACTTTTATCTTCTGAACGTGAGAGTTCTTAACTGGCCAACACTCCGCCCCATGCAACATAGTTGGTCTAACTACGCTCTGTAGAACTTTCCTTTTAAGTTTTGGTGGAACCTTAGTATCACACAAGACTTGGATGCTAACCTCCATTTCATCTACCTTGCACCAATACGATGTGTGAGTGTGACATCTTCATCAATTTCCTCATTACCTTGGATAATAGACCCAAAATACTTGAAACTTCTTCTGGATGACCTGGGTATCAAGCCTCACTTCCACGTCATCTTCATGCGCTACATCACTGAACTTGCACTTCAAGTATTTTGTCTTGGTTCTGCTCAACCTGAACTCTTTCGATTCCAGAGTTCGTCTCCAAACCTCCAACTTAGGGTTAACTCCGCAGCGAGTCTCGTCAATCAGAACTATGTCATCCGTAAATAACATACACCATGGCACCTCACCTTGAATTTGTTGCGGCAGCACATTCATCACCAGAGAAAATAAAAATGGGCTTAGGGCTGAGCCGTGGTGCAACCCCATCCCAATTGGAAAATGCTCCGAGTCTCCTCTCGGTGTCTTTACATGATCTTGTCTCCATCATATATGTCCTTGATTGCCCTAATGTATTCCATATATACCCCTCTAGCCTCCAAGCATCTCCATAAAACCTCCATCGGGATTTTATCGTATGCCTTTTCTAGATCGATGAACACCATATGTAACTCTTTCTTCCTCTCCCTATACAGCTCCACCAGTTTCCTTACAATGTGAATGACTTCTGTAGTTGAGGGCCCCGGCATGAATCCAAATTGGTTCTTCGAAATAGACATGTCCCTCATCATCCCCATCTCCACCACCATCTCCCAAACTTTCATAGTGTGGCTTAGCAACTTAATACTCCTATAGTTGTTGCAATTTCGGATGTCAGCCTTGTTCTTGTACAACAGAACCATTGTACTCCACCTCCATTCTTCGGACATTTTTGCCATTCGAAAAATGACATTAAACAACTCAGTTAACCACTCCATACTTGCCCTGCCCGCGTACTTTCAAAATTCTACCGGAATCTCATCAGGCTCGGTCTCTCTGCCCTTCTCATCCTACGAATAGCACCCTTGACCTCCTCAACCCTAATACACCTACAATACCCAAAATCGCGACGACTCTCGGATTGCTCCAACTCTCCCAACATAATGTCTTTGTCCCCTCCTCGTTCAAGAGTTTATGGAAGTATCACTGCCATCTCCGACTAATGGGTGTCTCCTCCACCAGTACTTTACCGTCCTCGTCCTTAGTACATGAATAACTAAATCTTAAATAACTAATCCCTGCATAACTCTAACTAGCAACCAAATGACCCCTAAAGTGTTGCAGTCCCTTTCAATTTTAATGTGAAGAAAATATGTTTTATTGCTTTAGGGGATGGAGAAATTTTGTTGATAGTTATTCATGTCTGTAGAAATAGTGCTTCCACCAATTGTCTTGATAGACAAGAGATGGAATTGATATTAGTTTCATTTGAGGTTCCGTTTCTTCAACTCCCATAGTTCAGACACTAGGTAAGTTCTGTAAATTCAATTCGCATTTGGAAATATTGAAATGGTTTACAACCTTTCTCATAAAAAAAAAAAAGATAACTTGTTTCATGGCTACTAGCTAAATGAGGAAGGTTAATTTTCTGCTAAGTAGTGTTTGCATAGCAAGAAAGTTGAAATCCCGGTTTTCCATATGTAGTATTGAGGTGGAAAATTATGTTGCAAGTTATTTATGAGAGTCAAATTTTGTGCTTATGTAGGTATTGCACGCGTGCTATACGAAAGTGCTGCCTTCTGTTGAGGTGGAGAATCCTGAGCTCGTTGTGTGGTCAGAATCAGTAGCGGAGTTACTTGAGTTGGATCCTAAAGAATGAGGTTTTAATGCTTGCTGAAGATTCTCCTTTTTAATGTGTTGTGATGGGAAGTGACGCTGAATTCTTTTCACTTTTCAGATTTGAGAGGCCTGATTTTCCACTTCTGTTCTCAGGGGCGAGGCCTGATTTTCCACATCTGTTCTCAGGGGCATCACCTTTAGTCGGAGCATAAGTGTCACTTCTCTAGTTTGAATCTGCTTAAACTTTTAATTAGGGCTGGCAAAATGGTTTAAAAAACAAGTAACCATCCGATCCGACCCTTTAGACAACTGACTTTTTAATAATGGATCAAATATGGATATTATCCACTAAAAAACTGGATATCCATGTTATCAATACCCATTTGTCTGCTTGTTATTTTTTACGAGTTCTTGTTTTTTGGGAGTCTAAGCTTCATTTGGCTTTTAGCTTGTGTTCTCACCTGACTATTTCTGAAATTATGGATAATATGAATATCCATATTATCCGTTGGTCAACCCATTTTATCCGTGTTAAATATGGGCAGGTTGGATATTATATATGTTTTTATTTAACCCGTTTTCGACCCGCCCATTTGGCACTCTTACTGTTGACAGCATGTTAGATTGAATTTTGCTTCTGCAGTGTGCCTTATGCCCAGAACTATGGAGGACATCAGTTTGGGACATGGGCTGGTTAGATAGGTGATGGACGAGCAATAACTCTTGGAGAGGTTTTGAATTCAAAGTCTGAAAGATGGGAACTGCAGCTAAAGGGTGCTGGTGCTGGTTTTGCTGGTGGTCTTGCAAGTAATATCCCCCTATATAGCCAATGTTTTGCTGATGGTCTTGCAGTGCTTCACCAGGAGTTTTATGAGTATCCTCTCTCTCTCTCCCTTATCCAAAAAATTGTACAATGTGTATTATTTTTGCTTTGAAATGTTCTCGAGTCGAGAACCCTGGGGAGAATGATATGCTTGCAGTTTATTCACTAAAATTGGTGAGAACCACCTAACCACCTATTCCCTCCGTTTCAATTTGTTTGTCTTACTTTACTTTTTGTCTGTTTAAAAAAGAATGCCACTAGTTTGAAAAAAAAAAAGAATGTCACTTTCTATATTTACTAACTCTTTATACTCAACATCTTACATGACATATTTAAACCACAAGATTCAAAGGGCATTTTGATACATTACACACATTTAATTTAAGACCACAAGATTTAAATATTTCTTTATTTTCGTAAACTCTGTGCCAAGTCAATCTAAAATAAACAAAGAAACAGAGGAGTATGCCTCTAGGGGTAAAGAGGACCTTGAGATTCTGCGTACTTTAACAGATTACACAATTAGACATCACTTCCCCCCTCTAGAGAACATGAGGAAGAGTGAAAGCATATCATTCAGCACAGGCAAGGAAGAGAATTTATCTATTTTTTATGCATGATAGGAGATGTAATACTAATACATGAATAATTAAACCTTGCATAACTAATAAGTACCTCCATAACTCTAACCAACTACCAATCGATCCCTTAATGAATAGGATCCTTGCCTTTTTTATGACATTCATTTGCAAGATTCCAGATTGATATCTTTGTTACATGAGAAACCGATGAACTTACCATATAGTCACATTTTACTTCTGCAACTCGGTTTGATGTTTAACGAAATGCCATTGTGCATACAGCTGATGAAGAATACAGTACCAGAAGGAGAAGAGCTGATGCCAAACAGGGACATAACGGCGAGCCCAGTCATTACTGAAGCTAATAAACCAAACAGGGACATATCGGCGAATCCAGTCCTTACTGAATCTAATACACCAGTTTCAGTGAATGATGCTCGACGAATATTACACATCACTTGGGTAAAGAAACTGTCAAGGAACCGTGGCAAGGTTTTACGTGAAGCTTCAGATGTCGATAGCTCTCCTGAAATTGGTGATGCCAACATTGGCAACGGGAGCCTAAAGAGGAAGCTGCTATGAAAATATAAATCTAGTTATCCTTTAACTGTCCATAGGCTATTTTGGTGTACATAAGAAATTGCAGACCTAACTGTCTTAGGATCAATTTTTACTGACTTTGTTCTATGGTCAGATGAAATTTGAGTAGTATTTCCATTTTAGAATTAGTACCATTTTGAATGTGTAAAGCTACTGGATCTGAGGCTTTCCATATATTTACCATATTAAGTTCTATCATTAATCCTTTCCAACCTCGATAGGTTCTTGTTGTTTTATTGTTTTCCCATTATAGGGTTTTGTTTGCATTGCTCGTCTCTTTTTGTTTTTGTTTTTTAGTATAATTATTTGGTATTCGGAATTTTTTGATCCAATTAATTCATATTTGTGCTATGTAAGGTCAAAAGGGAAGTGCTCCCTATTAGAGTTTTTTTTTTTTTTAGAGTTTGAACTCGAGACATCGAGACATCGAGACATCTAGATAAGAGTAATGGGATCTCACAGTTGTTTTATTGCTTTCCCATAATAGGTTTGTGCCATTGCTGTTTTTTTTTTTTTTTTTGGTCTAACAACAATCAAGCCTCTATATAACAGTGTAGTTTGTTTTGATATTTTTTTGCTGCTATAATAAAATGTTGTTATAAATAACATATAATATAACATAATATGAAAAATCAGTTACATAGAAAACATGGATGGTATAGTGAATGTTGTTATACAAAGGTCTAACTATATTTGGTATTAAGAATTCAATGACTTATTTAATCTGAATTTGCATTGTGTAGGCCCCATTAAAGGGGAAATGCTTCCTATTAGAGGTTTCTTAATTTGCAAGGTTCTAATCCGAGACCTCTAGTTAAGCGGCATCACTTTTTGCATTGTCTCTTGCACAAAATATTTTCGTTTTGTGTTTGTCTTCTAATTCTCATTTTAAACCTTAAGAATCCTATTACAGGATATTGAAGATCTTATCATCAATGTGTCCACAAAGTCATAAATTGATGGCATATGTTTCTTGAAGATACCCATAACAATACTTTCCTTATTTGGCTGTTAGTAACGTACTTTTTTTTTCTGTTGAGTTATGTAAAATCTTTTCACATTAAAGTTTTAGGTTCATATGGTTGGCTGCAAATATATAGGGTTCGCTAAATATGTAGCAAATATCACGTTCTATTCATTTTTGCGAAAACTTAGCTATTTTAGCTAGACGCCTATTAGTATTCATTAATGAACTAAGAAAGCCAACATAAAGACTCTACTCTAACCTCGTAGAACCGGTGCTACTGATGCCTGTGTATGACCATCCCCCACTCTTGTCAATGGCGCTAAGGGGTTTTCAAACAAAGCAACTAGAAGTACTTGATTCATACCTTTGAATTATTACTCAAGTGAAATGAGAAAGCCAACGACTCTTAACTTCACAGAGCCGGTGCTGTTGTTGTCTGTGCATAGGGTCATTCCCCACTCTCGCCCCAGGCATGAGGGGTTTTTGTTCTTTAAATAGACGGCAGAGTCTTGCTGACGCCTTGTCAAACTTATCAACACAAGAGAAGGAGAATTAAGATTTCTATTTCAGTAAATACGGGTAGGGACATATAATGAAAGATGATTACTATTACTTCTATTTACTCTATAAAATATCAATCATACAACAGTTGATGATTTCAAGAAGGCCGCTGGCCGAGCCAATCTTGGCTGTGACCATAACAATGTTCAAAAAAGCACAAATACAAATTCGCCTGACAAGATATCTTCTATTCCGCGCTCTTGGGAATGTTGAGGTCTTTAAATATAGGACTGTCGATTCCCACGCCCATTGCATTCAAACCGTTGTCAACGTATATAACCACACCAGTAATTGCTGAAGCGAGACGCGATGCTAGGAAAGCAGCTGTATTCCCTACTTCATCTATTGCAAGTTTTAAAGCACAGTAACAACCACCAATGAGTGCAAAGAAGACATTTTTTAGAGAGAAAAATAATTTCTGTGGATGATTAATTTACCTGCTGATAATTCTTTCTGGAGAGGTGCATTGGCTATGGAGTAGTCAATCATCATATCTATGAAACCAATTGCTTTCGCAGCTCGGCTTCTTAATGGACCTGGATAAGTATGTTTCTCTTGTCAATAAAAGATTATGTATGAAAGGAACATTACATGAAAAATGAGCTGGAATTATACTATGGAGTAGTGGTTCCTTCGCTTCTTGGTGGGTTTCCAAGGTTATTGTATAGTTCCTCCGCTTCAATTTAAATGTCTTGCTTTCTTTTTTATTATGTTTTAAAAAACAATGCCTCGTTCTATATTTGGTAACTCTCTAATTCCAACATTCTACACCGGCATGTTTAAGACCACAAGATTAAAAAATCTTTTTATTTTTCTTAAACTTTGTGCTAATCAAACTAACACACTTAAATTGACACAGAGGGAGTAATTTGGTTGAGGTGTTTTCATATAGAAACTAGAACCTAGGCAACTCCAGGGAAATGTACGAAACACTATCAGGTTTAACAGTCAATAGTAAATATGGACACTCCCGGCGGAATAAACTACCTTTATAGGATTTATTGTTAATAGTAAATATGGACAATCCAGCAGAAAATGAATGGACAACATACTGGCAGATATTGTGTTCACTCTAACTTTCTGTTTTCTTCCTGCCTCGAAAGCTAGCACCTGCACCATTAGAATGATCCCTTTCAATGATTAGATGCAATAAAACTAGGGTGGATAATAGAGATTGCAAGGGGCGTAAACAAAATTGGCATTTCGTCTCTCATTTGCTCTTCTTTTTGGACAGGTAGAGAATATAGAACAACTCACTCTGGTGTCACTCTCAAGTGCTGCTTTGGCAGAACTCATTCCCCCTCCATATCTGTGCATGACATATTTTAACCGATAATTCCTCATACAGACGAGATTTCAAATTTAAATGTCTATCATCTAAACAACGAAACAAGAAAAGGGAAAGAATAATGTGTACCCTGGAATGATCCTCTCTGATGCAATGTACGTCAGAGAAATTGAAGAACCACCTGTTATAAAACCATTATTGATTTCAAAAGCGAATATTTTGGGGAATTACATAATTGTATAAATAGGCATACAAGGGGAAAAAGAACTAACCAAATTGTCCCTTATCTTTGGGAGTAGGTTCATTTTGGTTCTTTAAATATGACCCTGAGCATCTTCAGTCTCTTGAATTTGCTAAAGTGGAGCACCATTGGTCCAACTAGCAGAATGAACTCAAATTTTTGCTGTTTTTAGTAGTGTTTTTTGGTAGTCACCATTAGTTTTTAAGCCCATTCTGTTAGTTGGATCAAAGGTGCTCCACTTTAGCAAACTTAAGGGACTAAAAATGCTTAGGATCAGATTTAAAGGACTAAAATAGACCTACTCCCATAGATAAGGAACAATTTTGCCTAAAAACAGCGAAAGTATAAACATAAATGGAACAGGAAACTGAATACATACCTGGGTTCATAATTGGAAGGAAATGCTTTAGCAAAGATACGTAGGAATAACTTGATGCTGCTATTGCTGCAAGATATCCGTTCCTCGATGATAAAAACGAGTCAAAGTAGATTGTCCCACACTAGCGCTTCCGCGCAATAATTCGACCAAAGGTGATCCTATTACAGGAATAGCATCAAGGATACCTGCTACTATTTCACTGCCCAATAACCAATAATCTTTTACAAAAATGTTCCTATTCTTTTCAACAAAATAACTGCTAATTACAATGAGTAAAAATCCAAGAAACCATTAACCATGTGAAATGAAAATTAAAATAAACCAATGAAGGTGATCATTCAAACTATCAATATTTCTACATTGTGAAGTAAGGGTGTTTTACATTGGCAAAAAATTAAACCTAAATATTTCTTGCAATTACTTCCAAAAGATTTATTCGTTTCAACCTAAACTACACCATAAGCAACTTTTAACATCAAAGAAAATGTTTATACAAAATATGAAAATAAAAAAAACAATGAAGGTGATGATCATTCAAAATTCTACCCATATTTTACATTGTGAAGTAAAGGGGTATTTTACAGACCCAAAAGAAAAATTAAACTTGAGATTAAGTAGAAATGGCGATGAAAAACTATTATGATGCATGCTTTACTTATTTTACTTTCTGGTTCTTTAGTGTGCACAACTGAGTGGCAAATGGGCGGGTCAGATCGAATATGGCCGGGTCGAAAACGGGTTAAACAAAAAACGAATAAAATATCCGACCCGCCCATATTTTAACACTGATAAAAATTGGGTTAACCAGTTGATAATATGGATATCCATGGATTCAGAGATAGTCAAGTGAGTACACAAACTAAAAGCCAAAAATAAGCTTAAACTCTCAGAAAGCAATAACTCATGAAAAATAACAAGCAGACAAATAAATATATATATCCATATTTGATCCATTTCTAAAAGTAAGTGTTGCAACCCATGTTTAATGGGCCAGATTGGGTGGTTACTTTTTTTTTAACCATTTTGCCAGCTCTATGCACAACCCTGTTTGAGTTTCTCATTTTGTTCAGCAGTGCACAAAATGAAGTGTGAGTGAGGAGAACTACATACCGAAACTGTCCACTTAGAAGAACCAGCATAACGCTTATTTGCTTTAATCTGCATGGTGAGAGAAAAAAAACAGTTTTAAGATAACGTAATTGAAACACAATAAAGATTTCACACAACCACATATGCTTTGAAATTACATCTTCAGGTACATCCTCAAGACTGTCAAAACACAGCACCAGGGGGTATACTTTTGTAATCTCCATCAAAGAGCCATCTGGCAAACTGACAAAAATGGTATTTAGCAGGAGTTAGTCATAAAGCCTTTTTTTGCAGCGGTACAAAAGAAACACAAGTTTAGATAACACGCGTGATTCATCAAACTTCCCACGTCGTAGACTTGTTTCGAAAATGTTTAAGGCCTGTGAAGTAATGCAAAAACGTTAAAACATTTGAAGATTTCAAGCTGAAATATCACAAGGAATTGTAAATTTCACTTACCGGCACCCAAGTTCCAACTAGAATTTCAGCACCTGCAGCAGCCAGGGACTTGGCAATAGCCCACCCATATCCATTATCATCAGCTATACCAGCTATAAAAGCCCTTTTACCTGCAAAACAACGTTTAATGTTTTCTCAAAAGGGAGAGGGGTACACGGAGAGAGATTCCAAATTTGAACACATTAAAAAAATAGATGAAAGAATGTTATAGAACATACACCTATCGACTGTCGTCCAAGTTCCAGTGGCAAATAATATCCTACCACAATATTTGTTTCTAACGTGGGTCAAGGCGATACAGATTCCCTCTACTATCTAAAAGCAATTGTCCGTTCACAAACACATAAGTACTTTGTTGAGAATATATTTTAAGTAAATAAAGTTGCACTCTCTAATAGCTTAAGCTTTTAGATGAGATGGTCACACACTTCAACATGGTATCAGAGCAAACAAGAGGTCATGGGTTCGAGTCTCACCGCCACCATTATCAAAAGGAATTTCCACATGTTGAGAATATAACGGGAATGTTGAGAATATATTTAGGTATATAAAGTGTGCTCTCTCTAACGGCTTAAGCTTTTAGATGAGATAGTCACACACTTCACCATCGTACATCATGCATTATAGTTGATCATAAAAGGACATCTGCACTATAAACGTTTCCAACTTTGGTTCTCTACTTGAGATTAAGTATTCTCGTTCATTGAATCGTGCAGGCAATAAGGGGAAATCCCAAGTTTAAAGGAAGAATAAGAAAAAGTAAGAAAATCTTCTGACAACAATCCCCGCCTCTTCCACTCACTCAGATCTTAAGGGTGTGTCTGGTGTGGAGGAAAACATTTTTCCAGAAAATGTTTTTCAATTTTCCAATGTTTACAACAACAACATACCAAGTGAAATCCCACAACGTGAGTTTTGGGGAGGGTAGAATGTACCCAGACCTTACCTCTACCTTGGTAGGTAGAGCGGATGTTTCTGAGAGACCCTTGGCTCAAGACAAGCAAAGCAAAAAATAGTCAGACCCGGTCAAAAAATTAAAGTAGTAAGAAAATGATGATAGCAAACGCGAATACCCCATAATATCGCATCCTGAAAGAGAAGCAATAACTAACGCAGATAAATGAGATAAATCAAGTACATTAAAGAACGCATAGCAGAAGAAATAAAACTAGAGAAGACTATAAAGCATTATTACGCCTATTCGTATGATATGCTAAGCATGCCTATGCCTACACCACAACTACCGGCTTGTAATAACACCACTACCTACTACCCTAATTGTAAGTGTAAGGTCAGGACTACGCTCGACTAACTACTACTCTTCTACCCTAATCTCGTCCATAGTGTCCTCCACATTTGTGTCCCTCCTCCGCACATGTCTTGCCTCATCATTTCTAATCGATGTGTGACATCGAGCATCCTCATCAATCTCTGTGCGATTCCCTTGGATGATAGACCCTAAGGTACTATAAAACTTGCCTTTTTTTTGGTGGAATGACACAAGACTCCGGAGCCTCATTTCATCCTCACCTCCGACGTGACACCGTCATCAATCTCACCCTCGTCACTCCCGTTGTTGAACTTGCACTCCAAGTATTCTGCTCCCGTTCTTTGAACGTGCACTCCAAGTCCTACTCAGTCTGAACCCTTTAGATTCCAGTCTGTCTCCAAACCTTCAGCTTAGCGTTCACTCGCTGCAAGTCTCATCAATCAGGACTATGTCGTCTGTGAATAACATACACCATGGCACCTCCCCTTGGATTTGTCGTGTCAGTCCATCCATCACCAAGACAAATAAGAATAGGCTAAGAGTTGATTCCTGGCGCAGCCCCATCATCACAGGAAAGTGCTCCGAGTCTCCTCCCACTGTCCGTACCCTGATCTTGGCTCCATCATACATATCCTTAATCGCCTTAGTGTATGCCACATGTACAGCTTTAGCCTCCAAACATCTCCAAAGAACCTCCCTAGGGACTTTATCGTATGCCTTCTCGAGGTCGATGAAAACCATATGTAAGTCTCTCTTCCTCTCCCTATACAGCTCCACCAACCTCCTAATAAGATGAAAGACATTTTCTCTAGGAAAAGTAGTTCCTTAAAAATGAGGAAAATGACTTCCCTAATGAAAGTAGGGAAAAAAGTTCCATAAGTGGCATTCCAATTTCATTGTCTCCTCCCCACCCACCCAATGCCACCAACCCCCGCTCTTTACCATTCCACCCCCAAACCCCATTCCCCACCCCGTAGTGTTTTGCTAGATTATATAAATGCATTTGGGATAATATATTTTTTGCTTACTTACCAAACACTAGAAAATAAGTAAGGTACTTACTTGTTTTCTAGGAAAACATTTTCCTTCATACCAAACGCACCCTAAAGGGAGAACAAGAAAAAGAAAGAATATCTTCTGACAATGTTCACCGTCTCTTCCATTCACTCAGATATTAAAGTGCATAGGAGAAAATCTTTGGAAAACTAAATATCTAGAAGAACCTAACCTTTCAAATCAATCGGCAACCCAGAGGCAGGCTTGCTATCATCTGCTTCTGATTTTGCCTTGGTGACAACTTTCTGTAACTTTTGAGTTGTAGATGTGAAACTGCGGCAAAAATGTTGAATAAATGAAACGTGACAACTACTGGAAAGTCGGTTCCAGGAAATTTTTCTAGTGTCACCACCAAATTTTGTTGAGCAGACACTGGAAATTCTTCTAGTAGAGAGTATGCATGGCCTAGCTATTGTTATTTGCAAGCTTGAAGCTGCAGTTGCTGCCATTTCTAGAGAAAATTTTGCAGATCAGCTGTAACCTGAGAATGTTTTCACAAATTAAAACAGGAACATTCAGAAATTCAAAACCTTCTTACGATAAGTGCATTCAGAAAAATTGTATGCAGGTTTTCAAAGAAACCTAATAAAAGAGACGAACAATATGAAAGCAGATTGCAATTTTCTTTGCCTCCAATGTTCTCGCTAATCCTTAATTTTCATCACGTCAAAAAGCAAATGAGGTGTTTCTCTAAAATATTAGATATGACCCCAACTCAAACGTCATTCTCCTTCTTTTGAGGTTGATCATCATCTAAAATGCTATCTTCCATCCAATTTTCTTTTAAGCAAACAAATAGGCTCAACTAATGTACAAAAGGACTACTTTCATTTATGCAAATGAGCCAAAATTTTCACTAAAGAGATTCAAAATATAAAGAAGCAATCACACGAAGAAGGTAGAGGGATTCAACATTTGGTATGTGTGCATATATATAATGACCTTTAGTGACTCCTGCAAAGGGGTGTCAATTGACTCCCTTGGACAAGGGTAGCTTTGCCACTACTACACACATATAGATCGCAGCTAACACCAATGGCACACTTACAAATCAAAGTTCTTTTTCTTTCCATTGTAGGTAACCGAACTAATAATTATCTACAAACTGCAACTTTGCAAGAATGAAGGAGCTAAATCTCATGCATAAAACTATCAATTGTAGACCAACCACTACATTAGTGACCGAAGCAACCCCCCAATCCCACGCGAAATCATAAAACCAAAAGACCATAAGCAGAAAGTAGATATTTAAGCATAGTTATAACAGTTACATTCTTGTCTAATGTCTTATCCAAAACAGACCCAGAACGTGGACTTACGTACCTCAGCAACTATACCATTAAACCAAAGATAAAAACTTTAAACATAACACACACTTTATGTAATGATTATTCAAAATGCAGCAAAAATTAAGCATAATATCAAGAATGCAATACCCAGAAAAAGATAAAGCACTAAAAACTGAAACTTGAATCACTTTAAATTATCAAAAAGAAAAGACAAGTGTCTCATCCAAAACAATCCCATAACAACTATACAGTTGAGCTCTCAAACTCAAAAGATGAAAACTTTAAACATAAGACACAATTTAGGCTGATATTTATTGCAAATGTAACCAAAATCAAGCATACTTTCAAGAAACAAATATCCAGAGAAAGATAAAGCAGTAAGAAATGAAACTTGAATCAATTTGAATTATCAAAAAGAAAAGACAAGTATCTCATCCAAAACAGACCATAATTCCCTCAAAGATGAAAACTTTAAACATAACACACAACTTTATGCTAATGTTATTCAAAATGCAGCAAAACTTAAGTATCATTTCAAGAAACAAATACCCAGAAAAAAGTAAAAACTAAAACTTGAATCACACTAAGTGTCTCCTCCAAAACAAACCATAATAACTATACAGTTAAACCCTCAAAACTCAAAGATGAAAACTTTAATCATAACACACAACTTAGGCTGATGTTTATTGCAAATGCAGCCAAAATTAAGCATAATTTCAAGAATCCAATACTCAGAAAAAGATAAACAGTAAAAACTGAAACTTGAATCACATTAAGTGTCTCATCCAAAACAAACCCATAACAACTATACAAAGATGAAAACTACAAACATAACACACTTTATGCAAATGTTATTCAAAATGCAGCAAAAATAAAGCATAATTTAAAGAAACAACTACCCGGAAAAAGATAAACAGTAAAAATTGAAACTTGAATCACATTTAAATTATTAAAAAGAAATGAGAAAGATATGAACCTTGAGGTGACAGAGTAGAATTGTGGGTACAAGGGGTTTTTGGTGTTTTGTTGCCACCCTTTTAGAGGGAAAAAATTGTGTCAGCATTAACCCTTAAAGTCAAAGATGAAAACTTTTAACATAACACACAATTTAGGCTGATATTTATTGCAAATGTAACCAAAATTGAGCATAATTTCAAGAAACCAATACCCAGAAAAAGATAAACAGTATGAACTGAAACTTGAATCACATTACAAGTGTCTCATCCAAAACAAATATATAATTAAACCCTCAAAGATGAAAACTTCAAACATAACACACAATTTAGGCTGATACTTATTGCAAATGTAGCCAAAATTAAGCATAATTTCAAGAAACAAATACCCAGAGACGGATAAAGCAGTAAAAACTGAAACTTGAATCACATTTGAATTATTAAAAAGAAAAGACAAGTGTCTCCATAATTCCCTCAAAGATGAAAACTTTAAGCATAATACACAATTTAGGCTGAAATTTATTGCATAATTTCAAGAAACAAATACCCAGAAAAAGATAAGCAGTAAAAAACTGAAACTTTAATCACATTAAGTGTCTCATCCAAAACAAACCTATAACAACTATAGTATACAGTTAAACCCTCAAACTCAAAGATGTAAACTTTAAACATAAGACACAATTTAGGCTGATGTTTATTGCAAATATAACCAAAAATAAGCATAATTTCAAGAATCCAAAACCCAGAAAAAGATAAACAGTAAAAACTGAAACTTGAATCACATTACAAGTGTACTATACAGTTAAACCCTCAAACTCAAAGATGAAAACTTTAAACATAACACTCAATTTAGGCTGATATTTGTTGCAAATGTAACCAAATTTAAGCATAATTTCAAGAAATAAATACCCAGAAAAAGATAAGCAGTAAAAACTAAAACTTGAATCACATTGTCTCATCCAAAACAAACCCATAACAACTATACAAAAATGAAACTTCAATTATAACACACAATTTAGGCTGATATTTATTGCAAATTTAGCCAAAATTAAGCGTAATTTCAAGAAACAAATACCCAGAAAAAGATAAGCAGTAAAAAACTGAAACGTTAATCACATTATTAAGTGTCTCATCCAAAACAAACCCATAACAACTACTCCCTCCGTTTCAAAATGTTTGTCACTTTTGAATGTTTGGTTGTTAAACAAAGATACTAGAATGTATCAAAAAGTCTTTTAATTTTGTGGTATCAAACATGCCACGTGTAAAATTGGAATTAAAGAGATGACAAAACATTCTTTTTAAAATGGACAAAAAAAAAAAGTAAGACAAATATTTTAAAACGCCAGTTAAACCCTTAGGGGTCTTTTGGTACACACTATAAGCTGGGAACACTAACTTTGGGATTTTAATTTTGTATCATCTTTGGTAGAAGATAAATTTATACTTATAAAGTATAAAATGAAACCCAAACTTAAAGATGAGAAATCTCACCTTATTCCACTAACCTTGGAATTATTTTATCTCATCTTCTAGATGAGATTATAATCCCGGGATAATTTTATCCAGGATTAGTCTCAAAAATGAAAACTTTAAACATAGCACACATTTTATTCTAATGTTCATTCAAAATGCAGACAAAATGAAGCATAATTTCAAGAAACAACTACCCATATAAGCAGTAAATTAAGATTTTAAAATATTATTTTGAGATAAATAAGTCTTGTGGTATTCAATTAATACTATTAAATAATCTAAACAAGTGTTGTGATAAAAAGTTTAGAATCCGAGTGTTTGGCCAAATCTAATTGTATTCCATCTCGAGTTCGATTCCCATGACCAATGAGACTAAACAAAAAATCCCTCCACCGTCCCCCGCAAGCCTAATAAAAATGGTCTTTGTGTGTATTTAAAAACTAGCTAAAAAGTTTTTCTCAAAGATTTATCCAAGGTTTTGGCCAATTAATTGAATTTGTGTGGGTCTTTTTCCCATGAGAGACTAGAGCCAAACCCTATAAAAAATCTCAATCTTGTTGACAGGATTTTTTTTCTCAAGATTGTTGTTTTCTCTCTCCTCTCCCTCTCTGGGTGATAAGCAAATAACTGATTTTAAACACAAAAAACAAAGGCATTATGAAGTGTAGACCAAGAAGAAGCTGGAGCAGCCTCATAATCAGAATAATCCCAAATGTTATCCGAATTTGGGGTCCCTGTATCCGAATGTTCCCAAATTTTCAACCCAATTTTGGAACCTGGTTCATTTTTTTTATGCATAACTGAAGTGAAGTTGGCTTCTCATCAGACTTGGGCTGCAATTTATACATTTTTTGTAGTTCTATTGCTTGGCTGCAATTTCACATACCCAACTTCCTTTAGCAGATTTCCTATCTGATTTACGCGATGTAATGTCAGAAGAGGTCTCGTGTGCACGAAAGTTGTTCAAATAATGGAGAGAAATTGACATGACTTTCAAAATCTTTAATAAATTTTTAAAATTCAAATATAAAAAATTTTGATTGTCAATAGTCTATTAAAATTTACTGAATTTATTTATCTTAAAATAATCTTTTAAAATCTTAATTGAATACACCCTTAAACTTTAATCACATTTTAAATAATTATTAAAAAGAAATAAGAAAGATATGAACCTTGAGGTAACAAAGAGTAGAATTGTAGGTACAAGGGGTTTTTTGTCTTTTTGTTGCTATCCTTTAAAGAGAAAAAATTGTGTCTGCATTAACAGAAGTAGTTCTGTTGGAGTCTATAAAGTGGGAAACAAAGAGTTGTTGGGGAGAGAGTTGGGCCTATAAAATGTCATTTGGGCTTAGCTTATAATTGAGCTTTAAAGAAGGAAAAGAGGAGCTGTTAATGAAAGGGTCATTCACACAAATGTCCTAATTTCGGAGTAGTATTTAATTTTGTCATTCGCCTAAACAATGAACGAAAATATCCATGAGGTTCTGGGTTCGAATTCAGCAAAGTCAAAAAAATAAAAAATAAAAACGCAAAACAAAGTTTTATAGCAAACTATGTCTATTTGAGCAAGTTATACAGAAGTTATGTCTTAAGGCATTGCTTTGCGATTTTTTTTTTATTGAGTTGAGGTTCGAACCCAAAACTACAAAAGTTATGCCTTAATGCATAAATTTTTCCTTAAGACATAACGTAGAACTACAGAAGTTATGCCTTAAGGCATAACTTTTGCGAAACATTTTGCCTTGCGAAATTGTTTATTTTTTTTACTGAGCTGGATTTGAACCCGAATTTCTGATTTTGTAGACAAGCGAATAAGGTATTTTGGCCCACAAATTTACATTAAATGAGAAGTAAGGGAAAAAATTAAAGACCACCGATTTGAGGGGCAAAAAATTAATGACCGGTCCATATGAAAGAATCCGCGCAAAAAAACATGTTCATGAAATTTCTGGGCCTACAAAATGTCATTGGGCTTACTAATAATTGGGCTTTAAAGAAGGAAAAGAAAGAAGAGATGTCGATGAAATTGTTGGGCCGAAGTATTTATGGGCCTATAGAATGTCATTGGACTTAGCTTATAATTGGGTTTTTAAAGAGAGAAACGAAGAGAGGTCATTGGTACTTATGCCCTATTTTGTGCTGGTCTTTCTTCTTTTTTCCCTCATAACAAACAACTTTTTCAGGGAGCATAAGTTTATATTTTCGCATCATAATATCCAACAAGTTATGCCACACGCCCTTAAAGAATTTATGCCCCGCTAGACATAAGTTCGATTCTGAAGGGTAAAAATTTATGACCCGCCCATTTGAAGGGATAAAATTAAAGATCAGCCCATTTGAAGGTCAAATCGTCCAATTTCTTCAAAAAAAAAAAGAGCCATGGGGATAATGTTGGGCCTAGTACTTTTGGGCCTACAAAATGTCATTGGACTTAGCTCATTGTTGGGCCTTTCTACATCATAAAATATAGATACTACAAAATGTCATTGGATTTAGCTCGTTGTTGGGCCTTTTTACATCCTAAATTTTTTATCAGGTGTTCTTTTAAGGGGCTGATGTTTAACTTTTGTCCCCATTTTAAAAAGTTTTGCAAATATAGATCGCCTGCTGGAATTTCTCCTTCTTCTCCATCTTTTTCACTTGTGCCATCGAAAATTGAAGCTCATTGCTTAGTTGTTGTTAAGAAATTTGATGAATGCCCATAGTTCGGTTTTGTTGAGCTTCATTGATCGAAGACTTGAAGAGTTATCGGGGAAATTGTTGGGCTAAGTACTTTTGGGCCTACAAAATGTCATGGCTTAGATCGTTCTTGGGCTTTTTTGCATCCTAAAATAGAGATATTTACATCCGGGGGCCCTTTTCAAGAGCTAGTGTTCAACTTTTGTTCCTATCTTTTAAAGTTTTGCAAATATAGATCAGTCGTCGTCAGGATTCACCTTCTTCTCCATCTTTTTCACATGCGCCTGTATAAAATTGAAGCTCATTGCTTAGTTGTGGTTGATGAAATTTGATGAATGCCACTAATTGAGTTTTGTTGAGCTTGATTGATGAAGAAGACAAAGTGAGCCTATTAATTTTTGAAGGTTCCGATTGAATTAAAATCTTTGAGAATTGTTGGAATTGATATAGAAGATTGAATATCAACCTTAGAGTCATTTGGATCAATTTTGAATAAAAATCATGTTGGTAAAATTATGTGCATGTCCTAACAATGAGTAAGGATTTGTGACAAATTTGTGTAAAGAATGGATCTTGGGCCTAACTCAACCCAAAAGATAGCTTGTAGGTTGAGGATTGTTCAAGTCCATATAAGTCAAGTTATCATTCCATTTCTGATGTGGGACTCTTAACACTCCCCCGCATGCCCAAACCTCATTAACTGAAGCGTGGAAAATATAATTTGGGGCCCAACATCGGTGAACAAAAAATTGGAATGGGTCTGACTCTATACCATGTAAAGAATGGATCTTGTGTCTAATTCAACCCCAAAAGCTGTTAGTACACGATAATTATGGGAAATATCCCATATTATCATCATTCACCTATAATCAATTAGTAATATTATAATTATTAGACAAATCAATTAGGTAGTAATTAGCATCTTGTATTTTAGGTAACCTAAATTATTACTACATACCATGATTGTATATATATTCTATGAATGGAATGAATACTCAAGGAATCATTTCCTACATGGTATCAAGAGCCAAAGATCCTTTGCCCTAAACCATTTTCTCTCTTTTCCTCCCTTAGCCGAATTCTTTTCCTTTTTATATTATTTTCGGCCAACTTAGGATATTAGGATTAGGTATTCATAAACCCTAACCCTACACAACTACTAATCTTTTCCTTCTCTTCATAATGTTTTCGGCCAATTTAGGATTAGGTAGCCATAAACCCTAAACCTACAGAACTACTAAAACCCTAAAACTAAAACACACCCTAGCCGACAACTACTCCCATCCCCCGGCTAGAACTTGTCTATCTTCCAAAAACCCTAACCAACATTTAGGGTTCTTCCATCCACTTTCATCAAAACACCACATACTTCTCTTCTTCTTTCGTTTCTAAGTCGAACCTATGGCCGAAAAACAAACCTTTCATCCCGCTCTTGCCATTAATAAAGTTAAGAACTTCATCTCCATAACTTTTGAATTAGAGAAAGGGCAGTATATCTCATGGGCAAAACTATTCAAAATTCACTGTGTCGGATACCACTATGGTAGACAAGAAATTATGGTCTTGATTAGATGTTATAGTCCTTCAATAGATTTATGACACAATTTCAAATGAGCTTCTCCATACCATCTTGGAATCCAATTCTACGACTCAACAGGCATGGGAACGGTTGCAAAACATTTTTCAAAATAACAAAATTTCTAGGATCGTTTATCTTGAACACCAATTTACGAATGTTAAATTGGATGACTTTTCCAATATCTCAGCCTATTGTCAAGAATTAAAGATGTTTGCGGAGCAATTGTCCAACGTTGGTTCGCCCGTGACAAATCAACGGTTAGTACTTCAGTTGATTGTCGAGTTGAATGAACATCATGATGGGGTTGCTATGTTCATTTAACAAAGTAATCCATTTCCTCATTTCTATGAGGCCCGTTCGAGGTTAATTCTCTAGAAAACAAGGAAAGCAAAACATGAATCTTCTGAAGCATCCACCGTTGGCACCGCTCTCATCTCCACCAACTCATTCTCTACGGATTCGGAGCCCCAAAAATCTGGTTCGGGGGGCAATAACAACCGTCAAAATAATAGCAAAAAATAGGGTTCAAACCGTAACAATAACAAAGGGAAAAATAATGGTGGAAAGGGACGAGGCCGTGGTGGTGGCCAACCCACCGGTGACAGTGGGCAGTGGCGTCCAGGAAGCAGCGGTGGTAATCGGTGGGGGCGGTACCCACCGTGGGCCTGGGCCCCACAGTGGGTTGCCCCGCCATATCTGTACCCTACTTCTTCATGGGTAAGGCTTCCACCTTCAACTCGCCAACCCAAAATTCTAGGGTCTCGTCCCCAACATGCGTTTACGGCTCATGCACCATTTTTAGTTGGCTATGCGCCCACTGACATTGAACATGCCATGAATAACATGCAACTAAGTGTTACCGATGAGTCATGGTACATGAACACAGGGGCTACGTCACATATGACGGCATCTCAAGGTAATCTCTCGTCTTATTATAATATGAACAATAATAAAAATATTATTATCGGCAGTGGGCAGGAAATTCCAATTCGTGGTATTGTTCAGGTAACACTACCCTCTCCACACCCAACTTTACACTTGAAAAACGTTTTACATGCACCAAATCTAATTAAAAACCTGATCTCTGTTAGATGTTTTACAATTGACAATAATATTTCTGTAAATTTAGATCCATTTGGCTTTTCTGTGAAGGACTTTCAGATGGTGATGTCACTTATGAGATGTAATAGCACGGGGGACTTATATCTCATCACATATGTTTCCAAAAATAGCATGAACAAACCATCAACTTTTGCTGCCATTTCTCCTACACTATGGCACAATCGTTTGGGACACCCAGGAGCACAATTTTTTTAGTAATTTTAGGAAGAATAATTTGGTTTTGTGTAATAAACCTTTGGACTCTTTTGTTTGTCAATCTTGCGTGTTTGGTAAACATGTTAAGCTTTCTTTTGCCTCTTCTAATTCTCATACTTATCTGCTATTTGATATTGTGCATTGTGATTTGTGGACATCACCCGTTTTGAGTTCTGCAGGTCATAAATACTATATGCTCATTCTAGATGATTATTCGAATTTTTTGTGGACTTTTCCATTAGGACATAAATCACAAACATCCACCATTTTAAAATAATTTAGTGTTTTTATCAAACTCAATTTGGTAAAAGCATTAAAAGTTTTCAATGTGACAATGGGGGGAATTCATAAATGCTCATTTTAATAATTTCTGTCACCAAAATGGGATGTCTTTGCATCTTTTGTGTCCGCATACTTCACCACAAAATGAGAAAGCCGAAAGAAAAATTCGAACGATTAATAATATGATTCGCTCTCTTCTTGTGCATTCTTCCACACCACTAAAGTTTTGGCACCATGCACTTCAAATGGCTACCTACCTTTTAAATATTCTTCCTAGTAAATTTCTATAAAATATGTCTCCTACACAAATGTTATATCATCGTCTCTCGTCTGTTACACATTTAAGGATGTTTGGATGTTTGTGTTATCCTTTGTTTCCATCTACTTCCATTAATAAATTACAGGCTCGGTCTACTCCTTGTGTATTTTTGGGATACCCACAAAATCATACGGGATATAAATGTTATGATTTGACGAATGAGAAAAGAATTGTCTGTCGTCATGTGATTTTTGATGAGTTTAAATTCTCGTTTGCTAAGTCTCATGTGGCATCCTCACCTTCATATGATTTTTTGGATAATGGACTACATCCGATTTTACACAACCATCTCCATACCCAATCACATGTGGAACCACCTCTCCAAAATAACCAACATGTTTTGGCCCATCCATAAAATGGGACCGGACCGGAGACCATAGCCATGTTACCGAGGGTCTCGGCCCAATCCTGTTCTCGTGGCGGGCAGACCCAAGTGGGGGAGCCCACTACTCCCTTATCTACGCCTGTAAACCAGCCTAATACCGACCATCACACTCCCCCTCGACCCATTACCATTCCCGAACAGCCCCGGACCATTGAAACTCGTGATATGCACGGATCTTTAGGCCCAAACGTCAGTTTAACCTACTATCCACATAACAGATGTCACCTATACCAAAAAATCCCAAAGCGGCCTTGTCCAACTCGAATGGGAAAACTGCCATGTTAGACGAATTTAATGCTCTTATTAATAATAAGACGTGGGAATTAGTACCACACCTGTCTAATGTGAATGTCATTCGGTCTATGTGGGTTTTTTGTCATAAGAAGAATTCTGACGGTTCTTTTGCGAGATACAAAGCTCGTCTTGTTGGTGATGGCATGTCTCAGCAGGTTGGGATTGATTGTGGTGAAACATTAAGTCCGATAGTTAAGCCAGCAACTATCCGGACGGTTCTCAGTCTGACTCTTTCCAAATCTTGGTCCATTCATCAGTTGTCTTACATGGACACTTACATGAAACAGTATACATACATCAGTTGTTGGGTTTCCGAGACTATTCACGTCTAGATCATGTTTGCATGTTGAAGAAATTCTTATATGATTTAAAACAAGCTCCTAGAGCATGGTATAACCATTTTGCAGGATTCGTTTCCAAATTGGGGTTCTCTCACAGTAAGTCTGATCAGTCGTTGTTCATTTATCAGAAGGGCGCTGACATGGCCTATATACTTCTGTATGTTGATGATATTATTCTCACAGCATCATCCACTTCATTTCGCTAGTCCATCATGTCTCTTCTTGCAACACACTTTGCAATAAAGGACTTGGGTACGTTGAATTATTTTCTTGGCATTGCAGTCACCCAATATGTAGGTGGGGTCTATTTCTGAGTCAAAAGAAATATGCTGACGAAATAATTGAAAAAGCAGGGATGTCTTCCTGCAAACCATCACATACTCTAGTAGACACAAAGGTGAAATTGAGTAACACAGCCGGTACTCCATATAGTGATCCGACACTTTACCGAAGCCTTGCAGGAGCCTTACAGTATCTGACTTTTACGATATCCGATGTTTCATATGCGGTTGAGCAAGTTTGTTTACACATGCATGATCTGAATGATAAGCATATGTGGGTTATAAAAAGGATTTTGCGGTATGTGAAGGGTACTCTCCATTTCGGCCTCCATCTGTATAAGTCCTTCATCAAGCATCTTTCAACCTACACAAATGCAAATTGGGGTGGCTGCCCGGACACACGACGTTTCACTTACGATTCTTGTGTGTTCTTGGGGGACAATCTTATTTCATGGTCGTCCAAATGACAATCCACACTGTCTCGGTCTAGTGCTGAGGCAGGATACAAAGGTGTAGCAAATGTGGTTGCTGAATTATGTTGGCTCCGTAATTTACTATTGGAGCTACATTGTCCATTAAAAAGGCAACGGTGGTTTATTGTGACAATGTGAGTGTGATATACTTATCTGGCAATCATGTTCAGCATCAGCGCACAAAACACATTGAAATAGATATCTTATTTGTCCACAAAAAAGTTGTTCGTGGACAAGTCCGAGTTCTCCATGTCTCGTCCCGTTATCAGATTGCTGATATTTTCATCAAAAGGCTTTCGCGCGTACTTTTTGATGATTTCAGGGACATGCTCAACATCCGTGAACTCCCTCTAAGACTGCGGGGGACTGTTAGTACACGATAATTATGGGAGAAATCCCATATTATCATCTTCAACCATAAATCATGTAATTATAATCAATTAGTAATATTGTAATTATTAGACAAATCAATTAGGTAGTAATTAGCATCTTGTATTTTAGGTAACTTAGATTATTACTACATACCATGATTGTATATACATATATTCTATGGATGGAATGAAATACTCAAGGAATCATTTCCTACAAAAGTCAGCTTGTAGGGTGAGGATTGTCCAAGTCCATATAAGGAGTTAATGTTACCATTCCATTTTCGATGTGGGAGTCTTAACAGTATAAAAATTGTGACATGATTTGTAGTGAAGTCTTGACGATCCACCATGACTCGTGCCAAAGCAAGTCTTCACCTATCCATGAGAGCTTTTGGTAATCTTTTAGGATTTATGATCAATTTATTCTAAAGTTATACTAAAGCTTTGTGATTGAAAAATAATATATTGTTATGAAATTTTAAATTCGCACTAGAAAGTCCTTCTCGGAGGATAAAACACTCCTTACTAAAAATAATTCTACATTCAAAACTCGAATCCATAATCTTGGGCAAAAAAAAATAGAAGTTGTCCTGAAAAAACATCTAAGACGGCATTGTCAATTAGTGGAGGTGCATACTAAATATCCGCAACTAAATTCCACAGAAATAGATTACTATTATTTAGTCAAAAACATGGCTATCTCCCAATTGGATATAAATTTAAAGATGGATAGTGAAATTGCCGATCTTGCGGCTTCCGTGAAAAATTATAAAAATCTAAAAATTCTATTTCTGAAATCTATGAAAAAACGATTGATAGCATCTCTAGCTCCTTCCATCAAAAGCCTCAAAATACCCAATTTTTACAGTGTTACCCACTGTTAGTAGTGTTTTATTTTATAGTACACCAATATTTGTGCCCAAGAAGAATAGTACAATTAATATGTGGATAGATAATATTCATAACAATTATTGAGCATTTTGCTAGTTGATATATAGACAACAACTTTAATTTCACTGTGCAATAACATATTTTTTTCTTGGCGGCTGGCGTAATTCTTGATTCCATAATGAGGCACTCTATAGTTTTCTTAGAGTCAAGTGAGTTAAATAGGGGAAAAAAGCAAAGGGTGAATAATGTCATTACCAAGATTTTAGTTATGATATATTTCTTGGCACCATTCATTTACACTCGTTTTCCACATGAAAATATATTTTTTATTTTTTATTCAGTGTTCAATATCTATTTCAGGTCCTGAATAATTTGAATTGGCGCTGCATATGGCCCATTAGCGCTCCATGCCATATTTTTTTTCATTTTCAAAATTCGAACTTGAAACCTCTAATCAATAGATGCTATCTTCAAGCTATTGGTGTACAAAAAAAGTCCCACAATATTACACTTTAATAAGAAAAAGAAATTATACACACACATAGGACGACATGCGTGTGTGTAATTACTTTTTCTTATTATCTAACTAATATTGTGGAACTTTGCTCGTACATCAATAGCCTAGATAATATCTATTGTAGGGATACTCTTATGTGAGATTTTTTAGAGAAAATTTAGGAATTTGGCTCAAAACGAATAATATCACACCAGATTAAGGTCTTCGTACACTCTATCCTCCTCAAACCCCACTGTGTGAAATTACAATGGTATATTGTTGTTGTAGATTAAAAGTGTTTTTGCATTGGCTTAACCTAACAAAATAGTATCAAGTCTCATACCATATTTAGAGTATCTTTAATTAGATTGATTGTTCCCGACGAACTGGTATAAAGCCTCATATCATATTAATAGCGTCTTTAGATTTACTTAGTCTACCAAATTGGTATTTGACCTCATGCCATGTAAAAGAACATACGAATAAACTTTGAGTAGTTCTGAATTAATGGTTCTGAAAAGTAGCTGTTTGTCCATTTCTCTCTTAATTATGTCTCATAATTGAATTATATTTTTTACTAAATATCCGACCATGACCTATTTCTCCAAAGATGGGTTAATTGACTTTAGAAATTGTCCAATAAATGAATGCCATCGAGTTTCTTTCTCTCTCCCCTTTTTTTTTTGGGTTTGATATGATAACACATACTCCATTCGACCCAAAAAGATTATCTTAATTTGAAATATGTGATCCAAAACAAATTTTAGATATTTGTATGGTTATATATCTAATATAATATTTTCCGAATATTCTTTCATTAATTGTATATCTCTTAATTTAGGTAGAATTGTATTCCTATTATAATTAGGTCTCCTATTTTAGGTAGAATTATGTTTCCTATTATAATTAGGTTGATTAGTTACATAATTTAGATATTCTTGCAGTATTATATATATTGTACATTATTGATGAATACAATCAAGGAACATATTCCTTTATGGTATCAGTAGCCTAAAAATAACTCCACCGCCGCCGACTGTAGCTCTGGCCGCCACCCTCACGGAACCCTAATGTTTTTTCCAGCCATTCTCTCTCCCATCTCCTCCTAAATTTCATCTTCCATAGCTGACAAAACCAAATTTCATCCTGCACTTGGAGTAAACAACATAAAAAACTTCATCCGTATCACCCTTGAGATGGAAAAGGGTCAATACTCCTCGTAGGCGAAGCTTTTTAAGATCCATTGCCGTGTTTACGAAGTTATCAACCACATCATCCCTCATATACCGAAGTCCACAAACCTATCCTCGACTTCGACTTCTGATGATGCACTCTGGTCTCGTTTGGACGCATCCGTCCTCCAGTGGATATACGACACAATATCTAATGATATGTTGCACACGATCATTGAGACCGATGCCATTGTTTGCAAAACGTGGTAACGTTTGAAAAGTATATTCCACGATAACAAAACTTAACGAGCGTTATACCTTGAAAATCAGTTCAAGGACGTTCATCAGGATGATTTTCCAAACGTGTCTGCATATTGTCAAGAACTTAAGATGTTTGCCGACCAACTCTCCAACGTCGGCACACCAGTCACTAATCAGTGATTAGTCATGCAACTTTTTGTAGGCTTGAACGAATCCTATGATGGCATTGCCACCATCCTTCAGCAATGCACGTTGTTACCTCCATTTTATGAGGCCCGTTCGAAGTTTATTCTTGAGGAAACTCATAAAATCAAGCGCAGCACCACTCAGGCCAGCATTGCCGATACCGCCCTCACCACCACTATCGGGCCCTCCACCGATGGTAGGGCCTCCAACTCTGGCAACCAGAACCGTCGGCCCGAGGACTTGCAACAACCCGCATCCACCCGTAATAACCACCGGAGCAGGCGGACCGGCAAGGGCCACGACGGATGGAATTCCGACAACAACGGCGGTGGGAAAGGGCAGTTCCCGCCGGTAAGAAACAGCCAACAACGACTACGGTAGTGGTAGCACCCTCCGCCTTGGGCCTCGTAGGCCCCACCATCATGGTCCTCTCCTCCTTACCCATATCCGACATCCTCGTGGACTCCACCTCATAACCGACAGGCCCACCCTATCATACTCAGCCCACGTCCACAACAGGCCTACACAGCACAGGCCCCCGCCCTCAACTTATGCACCGACTGACATTGAGGCAACTATGAACACAATGTTACTCAATGCTCCAGACGAAAATTGGTATATGGACACAGGCGTCACATCTCACATGACGGCATCACAAGGTACTCTCTCGTCTTATTCCAAATTGAGTAATTTAAATCACAATATTATTATTGGTAGTGGATAAGGCATTCGCATTCGTGATTTTAGTCATTCATCCTTATCCCCACCACATCCACCACTAATCTTAAAAAATGTCCTTCATGCGCCTAAACTCATTAAGAATCTAATCTTTGTACGACGTTTGACAACTGATAATAATGTTTTCCTTAACTTTGAACTTTTTAGTTTTTCTATGAAGGATTTTACGATAGGGAGACGAATAATGGGATGTGACAGCACCGGAGATCTCTACCCTATTTAAAACACCGTCAACAATCCAGCCTCAGTTCCATCAACCTTTGTTACTCTTTCGTCTTCCTTGTGGCATTCTAGATTAGGACATCCGGAGATTCTGTTTTACACTCCCTTAGGAAAATTAAGTTTATTAATTGCAATCGTATTTCTAGGACTCCTATATGTGAATCCTTTTTTTGGGAAATATGTTAAATTACCATTTTCTGCATCCACAAATTATACTTTACTACCTTTCGATATCATACATAGTGATTTGTGGACGTCCCCTATTTTAAGTACAGCTGGCCATCGATATTATATGTTATTTTTGGACGATTATTCCAACTTTCTATGGACTTTTCCAATTGGCAATAAATTCCAGTTTTTTCCTCATTTAGTGTTTTCGTAAAAACATAATTTTAAAATAGCATTAAATGTTTAAAATGTGACAATGACAAAGAATTCAATAATAATCAATTCAAACAGTTTTGCTCCAAAAACGGTCTTACCTTTCGCTTTTTCTGCCCTCACACCTCCTCCCAAAATGGTAAAGCCGAATAGAAAATATGGACCATAAACAACCTAATTCGTGCCCTACTTGCTCACAACTCAATTCCCCCTCAATTCTGGCATTACGCACTCTACATGGTCACCTATCTCCTAAACATAATCTCAAACAAGTCTCTAGTTCAACGGTCGCCCACTTAAGTTCTGTTTCGTAGGAACCCCTCCTACCAACACTTGCGTAACTTTGGATGTCTCTGTTATCCACTCCATCCGACCACTCACAAACTCCAACCCCGATCTTCCCGTGTGTGTTTCTGGGTTACCCTGCTAATCATCATAGTTACTCGTGCTATGACTTGTCGAGCCATAAAATTATTATTTCACGTCATGTACTATTTAATGAGTCTCAATTCCCCTTTGCCTCCCTAAACTCGCTACCTCAACATTCTTACGACTTCCTAGATGATGGCGTGAACCTTCTTCTAATTCATCATTTACATAGTCCGTCACCCCACACCTCGGCACCCACCCCCACCTCAAATAGTCTGGGACACACTGCTCACCCGATTCTGCCGACGGTGGCCCGGAACAGCCTGCCTTAGGGTGATTCCGCAGTAACCTCTCAGCAAATCGAGCATCAGCCAGCCGGTCCTGCTACATCTGCCCTTCCTCTTCTTCCCGGTAGTCTCACAGCACCACCCTCCCATCCCGCGTCATGAGACACGCTCTCAGACCATGGAAACTCATGCCATGCATGGAATTCATAAGCCTAAACGGTTGTTTAACCTATCCGTTTCAGTTGTCCCTTCCTTTGTCCCTTGAAATCCGAAGGATGTCTTGTCCGACCTTGATTGGAAAGCCGCAATGATTGACGAATATAATGCTCTTATTGATAATAAGACATGGGACCTAGTACCTCGTCCACCTAATGCTAACATTATTCGTTCTATGTGGATTTTTAGACATAAAAAGAAATCTGATGGTTCTTTTGAGAGGTACAAGGCCCGTCTTGTAGGTTATGTCAGGTCTCAACAGGTGGGAGTGGACTATGATGAAACGTTTAGCTCAGTCGTAAAGCCCGCAACCATCCGGACCGTCCTCAGCATTGTTCTATTCAAGTCTTGTCACATTCATCAGCTTGATGTCAAGAATGCCTTTTTACGTGGGGATCTTCATGAAACGGTATATATGCATCAGCATATGGGTTTCAGGGATCCTATTCATTCAGATTATGTGTGTCAGTTGCGAAAATCGCTCTATGGACTGAAATAGGCTCCTCGAGAATGGTACCAGCGGTTCGCCGATTATGTCTCCTCTATCGGATTTTCACACAGCAGATCCGATCATTCCATGTTCATCTACAACAAGGGTACATACATGGATTACCTATTATTATATGTTGATGACATCATCCTCACCACATCATCTGATGCTCTCCGACTGTCCATTATGTCTCTTATTTCCTCTGAGTTTGCTATGAAGGATCTGGGGCCCTTGAGTTATTTCTTGGCCATCTATGTCACTCGACATTCTGGCGGCCTATTTCTATGTCAGAAGAAGTACGCCGAAGAGATCCTTGACCGTGCAGGCATGACATATTGCAAACCATCTCACACGCCAGTAGACAACAATTCCAAGCTCAGCGCTGATTTCGGCCCCCCATATTTAGACCCGACTCACAATCGTAGTCTGGCTGGGCCCTGGAGTTAAAAGTATCTGAAATTTGTTGAACCGACAAACGTAAATAGACAAAATTTACAAACGGCTACTTTTCGGTTTCTATAATTGAAAATAGCAACTATCATGTAATTTTACTTATGGAATTTAATAGTGGTTATTTTAAAAAAAAAAACACTCACAAAATATGGTCAATTGATGCTATTTCTACTATCCAAACTCGCACGGCATTAATAGAATCCCTTTAAGGCGAAAATAATGCTCCTATTGGAAATTTCTCCATTTCACGGCTCAACCCTTAATTAGTACCCAACTTCTATGGAATCATAAGACGAAAAAAAATACACACACTCAGTATGTTTACAATTTTACACCAATTAAGTAAATACATAACACGTGTGTTTCATATCACTACAACAATATAGGAACTAATTGCTAAAATCATCGTTAATCTCTTGTTAAACAGCAATAGTTTATATAATTTTTAAAAATTCGTTGCCAAATCTGTTATTAAATATAATTAGTGAGTTATATATATATTCTTACCGTAACTTTATTAATAACTAATTATGATAAATTCATATTGTTTGGTGTAAATATCGGGTTTTACTTTTTATTTGCAGCGATAAGACCGAATTTGGTTAAACCAAACATTCTTTTAGTAGAATTTATATTTTTTTAGTCTTTCCTTATTTCTCATCCGATGTTCGATACTTGTATTGAGGCTTGACTAAATTCGAGTTCGTACCGAAAAGTCTCACATTAGGAGTAGAGCTACCGGTCCCAAATCCAAAACCTTTGATTAATTAAAATAAATAGTACTTACCACTCAACCACATCATCCCTAGTTGGTATATTTTTTCTCAATCAACTCACTTTTAAGAGTGAATGACAAGTGGAAGACAATTTTCCCCATAAATAGTGCACAGTAATTGAGTTTGGTATATATAAACAACTTATCAACTTTATCTTAAGATGACTCAATTTAGAAAAGGACTCTTTCTAAAAGTGATTAGATAAGTCATTAATTTCAACAGTATAGTATGGACTTGTCCTTATCACATTTATGAAAAAAAAATCTATCAACTTTTACAGTTTTGTAATATTAATTAATTAGCTTAAATCCGATTTCCACTTGTTAGTCTAAAATATAGGATTTGATACATAATATTTGAACATAAAAAAACACAATAGTTGACTTAATATAGGTAGATTAGTTTGTCTAGGGCCGTTAAAAATTAGGCAGTCCTTTTGTCTTTCTTTAAAAATATTCTTTTGGTACTCGAATTTTTCAATATGGTGTTCACCATGTTAGGGTTAGTTTTAAGTAATGTATTACTACTAAATATGTCTAAGTTATATACACGGATAGTTTAAATAAACTTTTATACTATGTAATTCCACAAAGTGGGTTTAGAAATTGTAAGATGTACGCAAACCTTATTCATATTTTTGTAGGGGTAGAGAAGTTGAATCTAAAAACTTTTGACTCGAAAAACGTACCCAATATAATCAGACAAAGTGAGCTTTATGTTTTATACTATCTATTAAATATTACGTCTCAGTTTCAGACAAGTTGAGGCGAGTTATATGAACAATTACTGCAAGGTCATGCCATTTAAACTCGTCTTAGGCTATATTTTGTATTGTAAGGAGTCACCAAGACCGACAATGTGAAAAGTTCATGCAATTGAGGATTTTTCACTCTCGATGTAATTTAATATGTTATACCATTACTGAAAAATGGAAACTTTCGATGGATGTTTCGTTCGACAAAAAATATGTCAGAAACATTTTCGACGAGCAAATTCTCGATGGATTTTCAAGTTGAAATTTCCTTTTTTTAGTAGTGTACTCGTTTCTGTTGAAAATTTATGTTTTTACTAGTCTATTAGGTTATTTACTTTATTTTTTCGGTTATCATGTCATGTTTGGCATATAAGCAATTGCTCTTTTAAAAATATCTTCTCTTCCAATTTTATTTTTTAAGCTAATTTGAATATTTTCGACTTGCTCAAATATTTTTTTATTTGTTTGACTTGTCGTCACTGTTAAAGGTAGAAATATTCAAACTTAGTAGTCTACCAAGTATTTTGCGTAGTAGTAGATTTTACTAGTAGTAGATTTAACAGTTAAGAGTTTTATAAGGAGTTTGTTGCTACTGATTGCTCTCTCCTTTAGCAATATTTCAACTTTTTAATTCTCTTCATCTATTCGTAATCTTCAAGAATTAAGAGTACTTCTTGTTCATATCTTATGTTTTTTTGTTTGATTATTGCAAAAAAATAAGAGGTTTGAAGGACTTTTAAGTGTGAAACTTACAGTTTCTTGATCTTTTTTTCAAGTTTTAGATCTTTCTTGATCCATAGATTTTAGAAGGGGAAAAAAAGGAGGATACAAAGTTTTTGGAGTGAAAATTTCAACTTTATTTTCTTCATTCTGACCATAAATGACAAAACCGGGTTATAAAATTTTAAATTATTAATTTATATAAATACAGGGTCTATGTTTCCATAAGATAAATTAGGATTTAGGTAAAAATTAACTGAAATTCGTAGCTTAAAATGTACATCCGCCCCACAGCCAGAGATGGTGTCATATTTGAATCTCCACTAAGTTATAAAATAGAAAATAAAACGGAACACTTATCCATTTTTTGTGTAAATAAATAGTAATAATAATTTGAATAATAATTATTTGCATCATAGTTTTACTAAAGTTTTGCCATTTAATTATTTTCCAACTTGCCACTTTAATTCATCATGGATTGTGTTTGAAAGGACCGTGAGAGACTGTACAATTGTTATGTTGTAAGTGATTCATAAATTTAAAGAAATTAAATACCATGAAAAGACATGACAAAAACATTGTACTAACATGAGAAAAAAATTAAGGAAAAAAATCATTTTCAACATGTCATCAAATCAAAATCCACTTGTAGAGGTTTTAAATGAAACTAGAGACAAGTTTTGTGTCATTATTTTTTATCTGTTCTTTATGAAAAATATGTTTTATATATATATATATATGTTACGACCCTTTGATTATATTTGTCTATATATTGAGCTATTTCCTCAATCAATTTTCACCAACACTTCTCTTGCATGCATAAGAATATTCATAATATATGTCCAGCACTTTGAGTGAGTTTTCTTCTTCCTCAAAATGCATCTAAGCTAGTTCTTTATACATAAAAAAAACTGCATTTGTGTGACTATATATAGCAAATTATAGTTTTGTACAAATAAACACACTCATAAAATAGCTAATTTTTGATGAACGTCCCATCGGAATTCACATCATCAAGGTGTTTTCGACAGAAAAGTCGTAAAAAGTGTTACTGACGAGCCAAATGCAGACTAATTCCGTTTAAAGGGCTGAATTACATTTAATTTATGCTAGGATTTCCAAATTTCTCTATTCAATAAATGTTACTACTTTTCTATATGCTAATTAGGGGGATGAATGGGTTTGATTGGATTTGATTTGGTTGAAAATGGATTGGGTTTCAACCTATCCATGTATTATGTGAATAAATATAGGTTGGGTAATAAATGGGTTGGTTTGTTATGGGTTAGCCCATATTATTCATTTTATATAAGTGTAATGTTATAACTTTTTTTTTGTCAAATTAAATTAATTTTTTCTATATATTTATAATTATTTCAATGAAATATTTTCCTTTTTTATATAAAAAAATAAAAAAAAAAAAATGTGTGTATGTCTTTGGGGGAGGTGTGGGGTAATAAAAATTTATCACTTTTTATAAAAAAATTAAATAAAATTAAGATAATATATACGAAATAGAAAATGTGTTCGGGGGTGGGGGTGGTGGGGGTAGGGATTGGTGTGGGGTAAAAATAAATTTCTCATTTTATATAAAAAAAATTATAAAAGTAAAATATATGAAATAAAAAATGTGTGGTGTTGGAAGGGTGGGATAAATTATATATATATATATATATAGAGAGAGAGAGAGAGAGTTTATATAGAAAATTCAAGTGCACCATTCATACATGATGTTTAAGTCATATACATCGAAAATATAACTTTTTAAATATATGCATGATTAATGTAATTTAATCGCTTATAGCATATTTTTAGCTAATTTTTGAGGTTTTCATATTGGGTATTGGATTTTTTCAAAAAAATTACTCACTATATTTTAAAAAGTAATAGTCGTCTGCCTCGGTCTGCGGCCCCTTAATAAGAAGATACCCTTTCTCTAGAAAATAGAATTTAGTAAGATATTTTGTCGAGCTTTTAATTAGAGCCGAAAGATTAATTATAGAAATAGTGTTCACTGTTCATTTTTCAATTCTATCTTTAAAAAATATACAATCATAATCTTGCAGTTTTAAATTTTACTAGTGAAATTACAGGCAATACCGACAATAGGACGACCATCTACTATTGTCCCCTTCTATCGGCAGATAATTTTCTTTTTAATATTCAACATGTAAGAGAAGCACAAATTTATGTACTAAAATAAAATAAAATAAAATATTTGAGATCACATGAATCAAACAATTTGCCAAAGTTGATAGGTGTTATATAATATTAAACTAAAACCACTAAGTTTAATTTTTTAAAACTTGTGTGTGGAGGAGAGAAACTCATGAATGCGGGATTTTCGAGGAAGGGATTCGAAAAATAAAAATATAATGCCTAAATAGTTGAACTTAAAATCTTAAAGTGAATTTTGAACCCACTAAATCATCGAGTCAACATCTAATTTTGTATTTAAAAGATTCAAAATCTATACATAAACATGAAAAAAATTACCTTATATATAATGTAATTTTTATCGAAGGGGTTCGAGTGAACACCCTCCCGCCCCCTATATCCGCCCCTATTGTCATATTTGGGATTGGGCTTCTACGAATTTTTTAGATGTTTTACTTCTTCCAATATTTTGAAAAGCAATAGTGACCCTGGCCTAATTATTACAATTATCTTTGTGAAGGGTTTGACGTAACTGGTAAGTTGTTGCATAAAATTAGGAGGTCATGAGTTTAAGCCGTGAAAATAACATTTTGTAGAAATGCAGGATAAGACTGTGTACAATAAACTCTTGTGATTTTCTTTTTAAATTTCGTACATAGCAAAAGCTTAATGCACCATTCTGTCTTTGGGAGGAGGCACCCTTCTTCAAAATCATGAGGCTATTTTATCGAGTTTCTTAATAAAAATTAGGGATCAATGATAGCTATAAATCATATAATAGTATTTATTGGCCACTTTTGAACTTAGTGTTTAAAAAATAGTCACTAGCCTAAACATTATGGACAGTAGGACGACTATCTACTATTGTCCCTTGCTATCATAAAAAAATGTTTTTTTAAAAAAAAAAAATTCAACAAACACGTAACAGAAGAACAAATATATGTACTAAAACAAATATAAAATATTTGAGATCACATGAATCAAACAACTTGCCAAAGTAGACCGATGTTATATAATAATAAACTAATAATTTCATATTTTCCCTATTTTAAAACTTGTGTGTGGAAGAGAGAAAACCAAAGAGAAGTATACTTTGTTGTGGACAAAATATGTCCAACTAATATTAAACTCTTTCTTGGTGCTTCACATATTACAAGGCACACCTTGCCATTTTCACCCCACAAAGTTTTGGCCTTTCTACAGTCACATGCAAACTTACTTTGTCATACATCACCGAACTTTGTCTACATTAAATTTTGGTTTTGATGCTTTTGTACCCCTAACTTATGGAAATTGACGTTTTAACTTTTTTATTACATCACAAAATCAAATAAGGACATTTCATGGGGGAAAGCCCTCATTGGAAATGTTTTGGACGGTCTCTATCGAAAAAATCAATCTTCAAACAAATTTCTAATGGATGCGACTGATTTCTAGTAGGGAGAGGGACACATCTATACTATATTTAGTGAACTCTCTCCTTCCCGACCTCTCCTACAATATTCATTTCGTCAAAAAATGACGAAAAAATTAAAAAGGATACTACATTACTGATGAGATTTGAACCCTCTATTTTAACTATAGAAGGTGATGAGCTCACCAAGTGACCTCATGAAAAATATTGATTCAATTTGTACTTTGTTCTTTAAATTTTGAAGTAAAGAAGCGTAATTTGATCTTACTAATCCCCAAAATATTATGATTGAAATGTGTGATATCGCGAAACGATTATGATTTAGATCATGACCACATCTTCCTCCATGCTAGACCAATTATATTTTTTAGCAAGAAGAGTTTTCACCTTATCTCACCGAACACTCACAAAAGGATCTAACATTTAATTAATAATAAAATATTTATAAATATTTAATTAATATTTTACGACATATACATGATATGAGCAAAATTACTAGATCCCGCAAACCTATAACTAACAAACTGGATCTGCCATTACGAAGTACGAACACCCTCTATCAAGACACTATGAGTGAAGGTATCGACGTCAGGATTAAAATTGAAGATTAGATACCTTAACCTTTCTACTACGAACCCCTTATTCTTTTTCCACCGCAGAGAATAATAGTCAAGAGAAAAGTTAGGAGGCAAATCGTCGTAAAACAAAAGCATGTGTCTCAAAGTGCAATAGTTGAATATGTAGGGGTTACAAAAACCAAATAACCAAAATATAGATCTCCAATTTCCAAATATGCCATATAATATTATTTTTTATTTTCTTGAAAGACCAGTATATCAATGACGTGTTAAAAAACCAGTAACATTATGACACGTATATATCACGAGAGCTTGTTACGTTTAAGCATGCATGTAAAGGAAAGAAGTACAGTTCACCCTATATATATATATATATATATATTATACACAGCAATTTCTTTGTGAATCCTATTTTAACTCAGAATCAAAAGACTCAATTAAATTAATCTCATTCTTTCATTGAGAGAGAGAGGGGGTGGGGTTGCTTTTTTCTTTTGAATCTCGAGGTAATATTTTTTGTTTCAAGAATCTTTATTTATAAACCTTCATTATGATTTTTTTATTTAATAAAGCTTGATTTATTGAGAGGGGGTTTTTAATGAGTTTTTTGATTGATTTTGGTGGAAAAATTAGATGAATTTGCTCCAAAGAATCTCTATTTATTCACCGGTCTCTCTACCCCGCAAAAAGTAGAGTTAAATATCTGCGTACACCCTATCCTCTCAGACTACAATCCAATCTCTCCAGCCTCCACTGGTGTGATTACACTGGATATGTTGTGGATTTTTTTTGGTTTGAGTTTTTTTGATTGATTTTAGTGTGTTTATGGTGGAATTTTTTTTGTTTCAAGAATCTTTATTTATTCACCTGCATTTTTTATTTTTTTTATTTGATAAAGCTTGATTTATTGTGGGTTTTTTTAATCAGTTTTTTTATATTGATTTTAGTGTGTTTTTTTTGCTCCAAGAATCTCAAATTATTTACATGCATTTTGATTTTTTTTATTTGATAAAGCTTGATTAGATGTGGGTTTTTTCTGATTGATTTTACTGTGTTTATGGTGGAAAATCAGATTTTTTATTGATTTTAGTGTGTCTATGGTGGAAAATTCAGACTTTTTTGCTTCAAGAATCTCAAATTATTTACATGCATTTTGATTTTTTTTAATTTGATAAAGCTAGATTCGTTGTGGTTTTTTTTTGTTTGTGTTTATGGTGGAAAAATCAGTTTTTTTTAAATTGATTTTAGAGTGTTTATGGTGGAAAATCAGATTTGTTTTCTCCAAGAATCTCAAATTATTTACCTGCATTTTGAAATTTTGATTAGATAAAGCTTGATTCGTTGTGAGTTTTTTCTTGGATGAGCTTTTTTTTTTATTGATTTTAGTGTGTTTATGGTGGAAAAATCAAATTTTAAATTGATTTAAGTTTGTTTATGACCCCACTGAGATTTCACTGGGTAAGTTGTTGTGTTTATGGTGGAAAAATCAGATTTTTTTGCTCCAAGAATCTCTATTTATTAACCTGCATTTTGATTTTTTTGATTTGATAAAGCTTGATCCCTTGTGGGTTTTTTTTTTAAAATTGATTTTGGTGGAAAAGTCAGCTGCATTATTGTTTTAATCGTCCAGATCTGTAATGGGTATCTCTTAGTTTTTTGCAGAAACAGAGTTGAATCTCTAAAATTTGAACCAAATGCTTTTGATTTATTGCCTTTTTTGTGTTAATTTTGCATGCATGAACCATCTTAAGAGTGGAAATTAATTCCGTCCCAATTTATGTGACTAGATTCGAAATAATCTTTGATCGCAATTTGTTTTTATGCCCTGTAAATACTACTTTGTTTATGCTTTTGATTTAAGAGGATTGAAGAGTTATTTAGATTTTAATGTTGGGTTAATTATTATTATTATTATTATTGTTTTTTTATTATTAATAATATTGCTCAGAATCTGAAAAATTATTTAATTCAATGTAGCCTTTTTTTGAAATCATTTGTTATTTTCTAACATATAGTAGATGTAAAGCCACCAAAGCTTTGTCATAGATTCTCTTTATACTGGCCTTATTACCCCAGGATGGAGACATATGAAGTAGAGTACATAGGAATTATCAGTGTACTACTTTAAATATGGTCATAATTTACTGCACTGATACTTAGCTTGATTGGTTGAGAAAATTTTGTTCTTGTTTAGTTCTTTTTTGCTCTAGTTTTTAAAAATAACGGTGGGTCCGGATTAGCTCGTTCCGCCAACATAGACAGAGTAATTTCATCCACCAAGCTTAGGGATATGGGAACAAATCACCTAGAACCAACACATACTAGGTGGAAAAAAATTGTGCAAGGTAGTTCTTTTTTGCACTTTTTGATAATGGTGGGACTCGCGAACATGGACTATTCTACCTAGCATATACTACTTTCCACAAACACAGACAGGATACTTTTGCCCACCAATCTTAGGGATATGGAAAGAAATCACCTAGCACCAACATGTAACGGCTACGAAAATTTTGTGCAAGGTAGTTCTTTTTAGCACTTTTTTTTAAAATAGTGGTGGGTCCGGATTAGCTTGTACGCACCTTGACTATTCTATCTACTATATGCTACCTTCCACCAACATAGACCAAGGTAATTTTGCCCACCAAATTTAGGCATATGGCCGGGTGTTTCTGCCCACCAAAGCTAAAGCTTATCATAGGAAGAAATCACATGGTATTTCTCTTAGCTAGGATTGTGATTGGTAAATTTGCATTCTCTGTAGAAAAAGAAAGAATTTTGTGCTAGGTAATACCATTAGGGGTTGATTGATATACACCAGAAATTTCATGAAGAAAACAAATGAGTGGCAAGGAATTAAATACTTACTATTTTTCTACTCTTTGAAATGTTCTTTAAATAAGTCTATTTCTACTTACCACCACAAAGATTATCTATACTCCCTCTTCTGCTCTGTGACATGTATACACGTATACAACAAACACATGTGGCCTAAATCAGTGGCGGAGCTAGGATTTGCAGTAAGGGGGTTCAAAATGTAAAAATGTAAACACACGAAGAAGCCAAGGAGGGTTCAATATCTACTATATATACATAAAAATTATTTTAATCATGTATAAATAGTGTAATTCTCCGCCGAAGGGGTTCGGTGAACCCCTTGGCCCTTCCTGACTTCCCTTGCCTAAATGACTAAGTGGACACCTATAAGATTTTAAAGCTGTAGTAATGGTTAAATTTTTAATTACTTTTGTTGTCTAATCTAATTGGCTGGTTGGTAGATCTTATTAAAACTAGTTTACTTTATACTCCTTAATTAATGAGGTCCAATGGCCCTAGCATAAAGTTAATTACCATCATTATTGTTGCGTTGCCCCAGACAATTATTTTTCTTTAATTAGTTGTATAGATGTCATCACTTATCACATCACTGTTGAATTGTGTTGAACTTGAAGGAACTGGAAAGAGTCAATAGCGTGTACACATGGAAGTTCCATATATAAGTTATTTAAAAAAAATAAACTCTAATACAGTGTTAATATATACATGGAGCCTAATTAAGTTATTTATACATGGAAGACGGGCGGATTCAGGGGTTAGTGAGGGTAACACCCTCGGCAAAAAGTTACAGTGTATATATAGATAGTTTTTCTGTGTTTATGTATATAATTAATTTTGAACACCCTGAACAAATGCAAAAGGCTCGCTCAAATGGTTCAGGGTGTTTAAAATTGTCTCCAGCGTCCTTGGTTTGATTCTCAGGGACAACATTATTTTTTATGTTTAGCTTTTGTTGTTTTTTCCGAATCCCCCGAGTGAAAATCCTGAATCCGCCACTGATGTAAGATGTTAATTGTGTCAAACGTGTTATTCTTCTAACGCTGGTTGTTGAGTTTTGACTGGTTGATAAATTTATCTAATATTCTACAGAGATGTTGAGTTTGACAATAATGTTATTTAACTATTTATTGGCCTACAGCTAGTGAAAAAATCATTAATTTTTGGCATTAATCCATTAGTGAAAAGAAAATTTGGTTTTATAGGGGCTTAAAAGTTTGGTGAGATGTCCATTGAGTTTATGCATTTGAGAAAGATTTTCTGAAAGGAACTCTTATGAATCTACTTCTTGCCCAGTTGTTTATATGTGTAGACTAGTCTAATATACTATAGGCATTAGGTACAATCTACTTCCGGTAGAAGTGATGAAAATTGAATGATTGATGCCAACATTCTTTTTGCACATACATAAATTAGGTGCATGTGCGTGTGTGTGTGTATATATACATGTAACAGATTACTTTGTTTGTGCTTGTGCTTTGTCTTGAGCCGAGGGTCTCTCGGAAACAGCCTCTACCTGTCAAGGTAAGACAAGGTAAGATAATGTATGCGTACATTCTACCCTCCCCAGACTCCATGTTGTGGAATTTCACTGGGTATGTTGTTGTTGTTGTTGTATACATGTAACAAATGTACAAATGAAACATTGGTTCCCTAGGAAAGGATTTCAATTCATTCACGCTTTCTTCCTATCCGGTAGAAAGGGGAGGTGAGACTGAGGCGCTTTTACTATTATTAATGTCAGTTTAAATGCATCTGTTTTCTACATTTGGTTTAGTCACTGCATGTGGTTCTAATCTATATAATTACAGATCTTAGAAACTTCTTCTACATTGTAGTAACTGAATTTTCATGCAATTATAATCATCATTATTCATTAATGAAAATTTGTGGTTATGAGTAACGTTTTCGCATTATACAAACGGGAGGCAAGAAAAATAAGAGTCATAGGTTGTATCAACAAAGAACTAGAAAATAAGTCATAGGTTGTACCAACAAAGAATGGGGAGGGGGCTATTGGTGGGGAGAAGTGGAGAAAAAACTAATGGTGAAGGAGTATATTGCAGACTTGAATTATCATGACAGTGACTTGATATATGTCCATTTATTAGTATTAGCCGTAATGAGCTGAAAGAGTTTGCATATTGAGTTGTTACAGCTTCTTGTAACCTGATGAATCTTTGTGTAATGTGCATGATGTGGGATTCTCTGCTTCAAAGGATCTTGCTTTATTAGGCTTTTTTTCTATGTATTGGAGTGATGACAGGCAATTACTGGTCTCAATTTTCTGTTTTGGATGTTATGTTGACCCTGCTGTTATGGACCTCATGTTTCTGTCTGTAGATGGAATTGTTGATTTGGTATTTCTTTCCTGCCAATGATAGTTTCATGAAAGATATGGTTACGGACTTATATTCATTGTTGGTGAATAGATTAGGGGACCACACACTTCTTTGGGTCAGTGATGTTTCAGGTTAGATTTGCAAATAGTTAATCTTTAATGCATCCATCTGTTTGCAGGTTCGGGATTGAAGAGGCAGTGTAGTGAAAATGGGAGCTGGTGGTTGTAGTATGTCTGCTCCAAACGGGAAGACCGAAGAAAAGAAGAATCCTCTTCAAAAGGTACCAACCTCAAAGCCCCCTTTCTCGGTCGGTGATGTCAAGAAGGCCATCCCACCTCACTGCTTTCAGAGGTCTCTCGTTCGCTCGTTCTCCTATGTCGTGTACGACCTCATACTCGTCTCCGCTATGTACTACGTCGCCACCACTTACTTCCACCTCCTCCCATCCCCGTTTTGCTACCTTGCATGGCCTATTTACTGGATCTGTCAGGGTTGTGTTTGCACCGGAATTTGGGTTATCGCCCACGAATGTGGCCACCATGCCTTTAGTGATTACCAATGGGTTGATGACACTGTCGGGCTTATCCTTCACTCCGCTCTGGTGGTCCCGTACTTCTCTTGGAAATATAGTCATCGTCGCCACCACTCCAACACTGGTTCCCTCGAGCGCGATGAGGTCTTTGTGCCTAAGCCTAAATCCCAACTCGGATGGTATTCCAAGTACTTGAACAATCCACCGGGCAGGATTATCTCACTTACCATCACCCTCACTCTTGGCTGGCCCTTGTACTTGGCCTTCAACGTATCCGGCAGGCCTTATGACCGATTCGCATGTCACTATGACCCTTATGGCCCAATCTACAACAACCGTGAGAGGCTACAAATTTTCCTTTCAGACGCTGGAGTTCTCGGAGCTTGTTTCTTGCTATACCGTATTGCCTTAGTCAAAGGTCTTGCTTGGCTAGTGTGCGTCTATGGCGTACCCCTCCTCATTGTGAACGGCTTCCTTGTCTTGATCACTTATTTGCAGCACACTCACCCGTCATTGCCTCACTACGATTCAACCGAGTGGGATTGGCTAAGGGGAGCATTGGCAACTGTCGACAGAGACTATGGCATTCTAAACAAGGTCTTCCATCACATCACCGATAGTCACGTTGTGCACCATTTGTTCTCAACCATGCCACACTACAACGCGATGGAGGCAACAAAAGCAGTCAAGCCATTACTCGGAGACTACTACCAATTCGATGGAACCCCGGTTGTCAAGGCAATGTGGAGGGAAGCGAAAGAGTGTCTCTACGTCGAGAAAGATGAAGCGTCTCAAGGCAAAGGCGTTTTCTGGTACAACAACAATCTCTGAACTCTAAGAAAAGAACTTTGCTTGCTTTGATATTGGTCTTTTGGTTATGTGTTTGGTCTGAGTCTAAGTGTTTTGGAATATATTTAATTTAGCTAGTGTGTGTACTTGTTAGTAAGGGAGGTTTATGTTTGATGAAACAGAGAAAAAAAAAAAGGGGGGGGGGGGGGGGATAAGAAAACTAGAAGAGGAACAAAGTGCATCCTCCACCTCCTTTTATGTAACTTTTATGTAATGAACTGCCAGTTTTAAACTAATGTTTCTGTTTTCTGGTAATTTCTTCTTTTTGTGTGTGTTGAAGTCTATAATTGGAGTACTAGAACTTCTCTTTTCAGTTTGAACATAATACATAAATATGCAAATTCATATTGATAAACAGGATTCCAAATCAAGATTATTGACCAAATATGAGCGAATTATTTAAGGAAATTAATTTGTATCTAGAATCACTTTAAGTTCTATATAAATAGACAACTTTAGTAAATAAAAATTATATATTTTAATAATCATCAAATGATTTTTTTTTGTATCTTTCTTATTTTAAAATCTAAACCTGTCTCCCTTTCCATTACTCTTTCAAAGAGAGTCCATTTGACTTTATCCTTTCCTCCCGTATTCCTTTTTAACACATTCATCTTATTTTTCCATCCATAGTCAAATAAATAAGTAATTGGCCCTATTTTCAATACGCATCATATCATATTCGTTCTAAAACATTTTCTGGCATGATTGAATGTAAACAATTTTTATAGAGAATGAATATTCTTATTAAGCTTTATACAAAATTAACCAAAAAGTTCGCGCTTCGCGCGGTCATAATATACCATAATAAATTTATAAAATGACCATTTTAACACTTATAAGTATCAATCTCACTTAAAAGATCCATATCTCATCCCTTGTATTTGCAAGATAAAAGTTCATCTTCCATAAAAGTGAAAGTTGCAAATAGTTAAGTTATATTTAATCTTTAGGCCTCCGCCTTTTATAGGAAAATAAAATCATATGGCCTATACTAATATTGGAAATTAGAATAAAAAGACAATAAGAAATTTTCTATAGATTTTCAAGCTTCAATACCATGATTATAAATATGGAACTATCACTAATGTTAAAATTTGAAAGACCAAGTGATTCACCATTACCAATTAATTATAATGAAACACGTCTTCTCTATCTAACTTAGATAACAAATATAAAAAAAACACTGCAATGAACCCTAAAAATAAAAGAAAATATCGTCTAAATTGTTGCAACTATTTTAAAAATAAAATTGATACGCGAACGTAACACACTAATGCATTATGCACCGGTTATTACCTCCCATATAACTTGATCACCAATTGACTTAGCTTCTCATAATAAAATAATTTGGCATAACATCTTAGGAAAAAAACTAGTACTTTCAACAAATATACTGAAAGCACAGAACAATTCAATTAATTAGATTGTGAAAGCCAATTCTAAAGCACTATCGTAAACTATATAATAATGCACAAAATAATACGTGCATATATACTATTTCTCGTTAACTTGTTCTTGATACAAATCAACACCACTACTCTCTCGATTCTTCAAATGGAACCTGTCCGTATTAAAATTAGAGGAAAAAATGATCTATAATTTTTTCAAACTACAATCACGAGAACAATGATGTAGAATCGGCATCCATAAGCTCGATCAGCTCCCTTCAAATTCATAATTATTGCAGTTATAATTCAAGAGAAAGTAATACTTCATTAAATTATATACATGTAAAATTCTATCATATAAAATGAAAAGAGTAAGTAATTCCTATAGTAATTATTTCAAATTTCATGTAACATCTTCTCCTTTATGTTCACATTTTTAACTTTTCAAAATTAGATTCAGTTTAAGAATCAAGTCAAATAAGAGAGAAATGTAGTGTATCAAATCTTGTTAACTCGATATCTAAATTCAGTTAGGACAATCCAACAAATTCAAAAGTCGATGAAAATTTTTTAAGTACCAAGTGTAAGATAATTAATTCCTTGAGTATTTCATTTCAATGATAGCAAATATATATAATATTACAAGGTAGTACTAATTTAGGTTTACCTAATTGATGACAAATTGATTTACAATGATAATTACAAGATTACATCTTAATTAGTAGTGATGGGAAATAATTTTGGGATTGTCCCATAATTATTCTTACAGTCCCCCACAGTCTTAGCGGGAGGTTTCGAATGATGAGATTGTCCCTGAAATCATCAAAAAGTACGTGCGGAAGACTTTTAATGAAGATGTTTGCAATCTGATAACGGGACGGTACATGGAGAACCCAGACTTGTCCACGGGCAACCTTTTCTCAAACGAATAAGATATCCATTTCGATATGTTTTATGCGTTGATGCTGAACTAGATTACCGGATAAGTATATCGCACTCACATAGTCACAATAAACAACGGTTGCCTTCTCAATCAGAAAGTGGAGCTCTAAGAGAAGATTACGGAGTCACACGATTCAGCGACCACATTGGCCACCCTCCGTATTCTGCCTCAACGCTTGACCGAGACAAAGTTGGTTGGCGTTTGGATGACCATGAAATCAGATTATCCCCCAAAAATACACAATAACCCGAGGTTGAACGTCGTGTATTCCGGCAGCCACCACAATCCGCATCAGTATAAGAGGATAGAGTCGAGATGGAGGATTTATACAAATGTAATCCAAACCGAATAGTACCCTGGATGTACCGTAGAATCCGTTCGAGAGCCCCCATATGTACCTCTTTCGGATCATGCATATGCAAACACACTTGCTGAACAACATAGGAGATATCGGGTCTCGTGAGAGTGAGGTACTGCAAGGCCCACTGCGAGGTTGCGGTAGTGTGTAGGATCAATGTATGAAGCCCCGGTATTACTCAATTTGGCTTTTGTATCCACTGGAGTATGCGATGGCTTGCAGGATGACATACCGACTTTTTCAAGTATCTCCTCGGTGTATTTCTTCTGACTTAGAAATAGACCACCTGCATATTGAGTGAAAACAATGCCCAAAAAATAATTTAAAGGACGTAAATCCTTCATCGCAAATTATGTTGCGAGAAGGAACATAATAGACTGGCGAAGGGCGGTAGATGATGCAGTGAGAATAATGTCATCTATATATATGAGGATATATGCCATGTCACTGCCCTTCTTATAAATGAATAATGATTGATCGGACTTGCTGTGGGAGAAACCAAGAGTGGATACAAAACCTGCAAACTTGTTATACCAAGCCCGCGGAGCTTGTTTCAAACCATATAGGGACTTTTTCAGCAGGCACATATAATCTGGATGTGTAGAGTCTCTAAAACCCAACGACTAGTGTATGTAAACTGTTTCCTGTAGATGGCCATGCAAAAATGCATTTTTGACATCTAACTGATGAATGGTCCAGGATTTGGACAGTGTCATGCTAAGAATTTTTGCTTGTATTTCTAAAAGCTCCAAAATCTACTCCAACCTCGAGACATGCCATCACCAACATTTTTATCTTTTTTTGTGACAGAAAACCCACATAGACCTAATAATGTTCACAGTAGATGGACGAGGCGCTAATTCCCATGTCTTATTTTCAATAAGAGCATTAATTTCGTCCAATATGGCAACTTTCCAATTCGGGTCTGATAAGGCTGCTTTGTAATTTTTTGGTATGGGTGATGGTTGAACCAAAGATAGTAAGTTAAACTCACGTTTGAGTCGAAAAATCTCGTGCATGGCACAAGTTTCAATGGTCCAGGTTGTACTGTCATCAGTTGGGTGGTAGGAATCTTAGGAGGTGGAGTGGAGTCCAAGTTTGAAGGTGTGGGGGAGTGATTTACCGAGTGGTTATTGGGCCGGGGTACAGGGCTGGCTCGATTTATTGGTGAGGGAGCAGTGGGCTCCCCCACACGGGCCTGGTTGTTACGGGGATTCAATTGGGCCGAGACACTGGTCCAGTCCCGTGAAGAGGTGGGGCGGGGTTAATTAGGTTATTGGGTTGTGGCGGGTCAACTGGTGATTGATTATTGAGATGGTGGTGTAAAATGAGATGTATTCTGTTGTCCAAAAAATCATATGAAGACGAGGATGCCACATGAGACAAACGAGAATTTAGACTCATAAAAAACTATGTGACAAGAGATAATAATTTCCCCGTCGTCATATCAAAATATTTATATCCCCTATGATTTAATGGATATCCCAAAAATACGCAAGGAGTCGACCTAGCCTGGAACTTGTGAATGGAAGTAGAAGGAAACAAAGGATAACACAAATACTCAAACACCCGCAAATGTGTAAAAGATGGAAGACGATGATACAACATTTGTATAGGGGACACATTGGAGAGCAGTTTACTAGGAAGAATATCTTAGAAGATGTTGCCATTTGAAGTGCATAGTGCCAAAAATGTGGTGGTGTGGAAGATTGCACAAGGATGGTGCGAATCATATTATTAATTGTTTGAATTTTTCTTTCGGCTTTCCTATTTTTTGGTGATGTATGTGGACACGAAATACGCAAAGACATCTCATTTTGGTGACAAAAAATTTTAAAATGGGTATTTTTGAATTACTCTCCATTGTCACACTGAAAATATTTAATGAATTTGCCAAATTGAGTTTTGATAAAAAAAAAACACTAAATTATTTTAAATGGTATAGGTTTGTGATTTATGTCCTAAGGGAAAAGTCCACAAAAACTTGAATAATCATCTAGAATTAGCAGATAATACTATGACCTGCAGAACTCAAAACATGTTATGTCCACAAATCACAATGCAAAATATCAAATGGCATAAAAGTATGATAAGTAGAGGACGCAAAAGGGAGCTTAACATGTTTACCAATCACACAATATTGGCAAACAGAAGAGTCCAAAGTTCGGTTACAAGCAAACAAATTATTCTTCCTAAGAGAATTAAAAACTGGTGCTCTTGGGTGACCCAACCGATTGTGCCAGTCAATAGGAGAAATGGCAGCAAAGGTGGATGGTTTGGTTATGCGGTTGTTGAAAACATAGGTGATGGGATACAGGTCCCCCGTGCTAATACATCTCATGAGTGGCATCCCCGTCTGAAAATCCTTCACAGAAAAACCAAACAGATCAAAATTCACAAAAACATTATTGTCAATTGTAAAAAGTCTAATAGATATCAAGTTCTTAATTAATTTTGGTGCATGTAGGACGTTTTTCAAGTATAACAGAGGGTATGGAGAGGGTAGTGTTACCTGACCAATACCACAAATTAGAATTTCCTGACCACTGTCGATAACAATATTTTTATTATTGCTCATATTGAAATAAGACGAGAGATTACCTTGAGATGTCGTCATATGTGACGTATCCCCTGTATCCATGTACCATGACTCATTTGAAACATTTAGATTCATGTGGTTCATGGCTTGTTCGACGTTAGTGGGCGCATAGTCTACCGAAGATGGTGCCTGAGCAGCAAACATATGTTGGGGACGAGACCCTAGAATTCCCGGTTGGCGAGTTGATTATGGAGGCTTGGCCCACAAAAAAGTACGGTATGGACATGGCGGGGCAGCCCACGGTGGGGCCCAGGCCCACGGTGGGTACTGCCCCCACTGATTACCACCGCTGCTGCCCGGACTGCCCACTGCCGCCGGCGGGTTGGCCATCGCCACGGCCTCATCCCTTTCCACCATTATTTTTTTCCTTTGTTATTGTTACGGTTTGAACCTCGTTTTTTGCCATTATTTTGACGATTATTATTGCCCCCGAACCAGAATTTTGGGGCTCCAAATCAGTGGAAATGAGTTAGTGGAGACGAGAGCAGTGCCGGCGGTGGATGCTCTAGAATATGCTTGTTTTACCTTCCTTGTTTCCTCGAAAATTAACCTCGAACGGGCCTCATAGAAAGGAGGCAGTGAATTACTTTGTTGAATGAACGTAGCAACTCCATCATACTGTTCATTCAATCCTACAATCAACTGAAAGACCAACCGTTGATTTGTCACGGGCGAACCAATGTTGGATAATTGGTCCGCAAACATCTTCAATTCATGACAATAAGAGGAGATATTAGAAAAATCATCCAGTTTAATATTCGTAAAGTGATGTTCAAGATAAACGGCTCTAAAAACTTTGTTATCCTGAAATATATTTTGTAGACGTTCCCACGCCTGTTGAGCCGTAGAATTCGACTCCAAAATGGTATGTAAAAGGTCGTTGGATATAGTGCCATAAATCCATTGAAGGACAATAACATCCAATCGGGACCATAGTGTTTTGTTCACCAAACCGGCGTCTGAGAATGACTCGGAAGGTATGATATGATCGATCACCTCATAGGCGCGGCAATGAATGTTGAATAATTCCGCCCAAGAGGTATATTGCCCTTTCTCCATTTCAATTGTTATGGAGATAAAGTTCTTGACGTTATTAACGGCAAGAGCGGGATGACAAGTTTATTTTTCGGCCACTAGTCCACAAGAAATCAAACTAGAGAATGAAAGAAGTAGTGTTTGTTGTTTTGGATGTGGAAAAAAAACAAGAAAACCCTTGGGATTTGGGATGGGAGTTTGCCGAAGATGGGGGTGGTTTGTAGAAGTCGGCTAGGGTTTTTATGTTAGGGTGAGGCCGAAAATATTAGGAGAAAAGGGAAGAAGAAATCGTGTAAGGAGAGAAAAGAATTAGGGCAAGGATCTTTTGACTCTTGATACAATGTAGGATAATTAATTACTTGAGTATTTCATTCCAATGATAGCAAATATATACAATATTACAAGGTAGTACTAATCTAGGTTTACCTAAAATATATGTTGATAATCTACATAATTGATGACAAATTGATTTACAATAATAATTATAAGATTACATTTAATTAGTAGTGATTGGAAATAATTATGAGATTGTCCCATAATTATTCTTACATCGAGAAATAATACCAGATACCTACATCTTTCTCAGACAAAGAAAAGGTATGATCATTAAGCAGCAAAGTATTTCGTAAAGAAATTGCTCTCACCATAAATCACCATAGTAGGATGAAAATTTCAGTAGCAGTGCCAGTATGATGCCAAAGAAAATCACATGATCGGTTTCCTATATATGGTGCAGAGAAGAGGTGCAAAAGAGAAAAAAACAGAAGACACGTTTGTAGTAGTACAAACATAGAAAATAATAAATAATTTAAATTTAACTCACGATGTCCCCTTTACATTGAATGTCCAAATATGAATCCCATGCATTCATTTAGCAATCTTGACAAACCACAATCTTGATAATATATAACGGGGTGATATTTGTAAATGTTAAGAATTTCACATCGGAAATGGAATGGAAATATGAATTTTTTATATGGACTTGGACAATCCTCACTCTACAAGCTAGCTTTTGGGTTAACTACGCTTGAACGTATTGGAAGCTTATTATGTTCTAGTATTTGAATAAGAGAATCAGGCGAAGGATGGAGTTTGTAGGGATTCCTTTATATATCCTCCATTAAAATGGGATATGGATGGTTGTGTAATATGAAAAGGTTAACCAAAAATTTGACAAATTCATAATCGCATTTTAGCCCCACTTATTAAATTAGAAGCAATGTCACATGAGTTACTACTATTTCTTAAATGTGAGAATTAAATAGGAAAGATAAAAAGGAGATTGTGAGTTGTGAGGACTCATTTAAAAACAAATGTCTGTTTTCATTTTCCTTTACAACTTTTGGTTGCCTTCATAATTTTTCATTGCCTTTCTTTATTGCAATGCTAATGAGTAGTAATGGTAGTTATTTATTTTTTAAATATGAGAATTAATTAAGAAAGAAAAAAAGGAGACTTGGACACAGTGAGTTGTGACTACTCATTTATAAACAATTGTGACTGTTCATTTTCCTTTTCAACTTCATTGCCTTCATAATTTTTCATTGTCTTTCTTTTATTACAATAATAGACCACAAAATGAAAAAAAGGAGAAAAAAATAAATATATTTTTAAGCCATAGAGATGTGTCACATCACCTTATCTATGACTAATTTTATATTATATATTGATGATTGATTGATCGATCGAAGAAAATGACCAAAAAATGACGGAGAAAATTAGAATTAACATCAAGTTTGTCAATACTATTACATGTAGATGAGACCATATAACAAAAAATACTTATAAGAGAGAAGATCACTCAACATTCACTTTATTACATCTACATCACTAAATTATTATTTTTGTAACGAAAAAGATATTCAATTTAAAAGGCTTAAATTATAAGTGCGATGCCTCGAACTCGAATAAAATTAGTCACTGGCAACCGATACCAGGCACTCTATCCATACCGAGCTAACTAAAACTCATATGATATATCCCAATCATGCGACCCAAAGTAAATGTGGAAGCCATTTAAAAAGGATTATTTGCACAACTTCCTTCTTTCGGGGTGGTCTCTTATATTTGTAATTTTTATTTTTTGTCCTTCTTCATTTTTTGGCGCGGCATAATTTAGATTTTGTAAGATATAATTTACGTATAACTTCGACATATATATTATAACATCCACACAAATTACTTTTTATACGCGGATTGTCCTTCAAAGGCACTGGTCTGTAGTTTTTGCCCCTTAAATTTAAATCTTTAATTTTTTCCTTCGCTCAAAAATACCTCAAGGTTCCGGTTTTGAACCCCTGCTCGGTAAAAAAAAATCGCAATGTTGAGTTTGGATTCGCAAGACAGAGTTTGTCTTATGCCTGAAGGCAAACTCTACCTTTAAGGTAAAATTTGCATGCAAACTCTGTCTGCCTAAGGTAGAGTTTGCAAACTCTGACTTTGCAAACTCTGCCTTGAGGAAGAGTTTGAAACTCTGCCTTGAGGAAGAGTTTGAAACTCTGTCTTGAGGAAGAGTTTGAAACTCTGCCTTGAGGAAGAGTTTGAAACTCTGCCTTGTAGAGTTTGAAACTCTGTCTTGCGAACTCCAAACTATATCTTGCGATTTTTATTTAGTTTTTGCCTGAGCGGGGGTTCAAACTCGGAACCCAGAAATTTTAGGTGAAGGGTAAAATTAAAGATTCTCAATTTTAGGGGTAAAAATTAAAGACCACCCCAAAATAGGGCATTCCTGCGAATTTCCCCACAAATTATGTCGGACAAGACAAACTTTCAACACTCAACATATCTGAAAAATGACATAATTTGAGATTTCGTTGAGCGTAGTTTACGTTTAATTTCGACATATGTATCATAACATTCCACACAAATTATGTCGGACAAGGCATAATTTTTAACACTTAACATAATCTTTAAAAATACTATAAAATTATGACGCATAACTTAAGTCCTACATAATTTATGCCGAGTGACGCAAAAAAATTAGTTTTCGAATAGAAAAATTGTACAGAAACTATGACTTGGGAAAAAAATTAAAGACAACGATTATGAGGGGTAAAAATTAAAGATCACGGATATGAGGGACAAAAACTAAAGATGAGTGAGTTTGAAGGACAATCCGTAAAAAAAAAAAGATTTAAAAACTATATACTTTTTCAAAATCATGCACGAAATAATTAAACCTTGGCACATTCGGTCCATTTCATATAAAATCGAGAAATGTACATTTCAATTTTCAACAAATGTTCCTTTCATTCATGCAATGCCGATGAGCATAAATAAAACAACTCAACTCAACTCAACGATTTGTGGAGCCTCTAAAATATTCCTTCCGTCTCAAATTATTTATCATGATTACTAAAAGTAATTATTTCAAATTATTTATCGTTTAGAAATTTAAGGCGTAATTAATTATTTTTTCTCTATTTTACCTTTTATCATTAATAAAGATGAAATATAAATAAACTAAATATTTAATAGAAAAAATTATAACTTACACATAAATAAGATAAAGTAGATCGAATAATCCTCTTAATTAATATTTTTTTTAAAGGATGTATAAATCAAAAAAACAATAAATAATTTAAAATAGAGTGAGTACACAACATAAAATGGTTAAATACTGTCACGCATATGAAGTGGTGCCTCATCATATAATCTGGGAAAGAGAGTCATCGTGTCCCTGTTTGTGATAACTGAATATATCGTGACAGTATTTGCAGGTATTACTATTCTATATATTTTTATTAGACAAGAAATTTAAAATAAAAATAAATAAATTATGATATAAAATAAGTCATAGATATGCCAATGTAATTTAACAAAGTGGGAATTTCATATCAACTTTTACTGCAGATTCATGGAATCCTTAATGGCGGATCACTGATTGCTAAAAAACAAGAGGTCACCAACCACAAATCAGAGTAGAGCAAATCAGCAAAATAATAATGCCAATGTAATTTAAGAGTAAGTTCCCTGGAATTATTTGCATTCAATAGATTCAGGTAATTTAATATAAAGAATGGATTTTAAGTCTAATTTAATCTTAAAAGCTAGTTTGAGGGTGAGGATTGTCCAAGTCCATATAAGGAGTCCATATTTTCATTTTATTTTCGACGTGGAACTTTTAACAATATTTTCATTCCATTTTCGACGTGGAACTTTTAACACTCCCCGCATGTCAAGACCTTGTTAACTGAAGCGTGGACAATATAATTTGGGGGTCAAACATTAACGAACAAAGAGTTGGAATGAGCGTGAGTCTGATACGAGAATTTTAACATTTAAAATTAAGATTTAAAATTAAGAAGATGGAAAATTAAGATTTAAAATAAGAAGATGGAAGATATTTAGAGAGTGTAACTGTAAACAACCCTCGTGAATTAGTGTCATCACCAACAGTGGTTCCAATTCCGCGCAACACCGAAGCCATATCATGCCATGTCAATTCAAGCTTACTGAGTTAACATAAAAAGCAACAGTGATTGTTGCTTTTATAACAGAAAATATGTTATATTGTGCCGATGTGGAAGGAATTAAGAAAACATAAAAAGGTCCTCTTTCCATCTCCTTCGTTGGCTACGACAACAACATATGAAGTGTAGTCCCACAATATGAGATCTAGAAAGGGTAGACTACCGTACACCGACCTTATCTCCTTCATTGGTTAACATAAAAATATGCTCCACCAGCCCCTCAGCAGAATAACTGATAGCATGCTGCTTCAGCTCAAATAAAGAATATGTAAAATAATTCAAGAATTAGAGCTCCTAAATCAAAGAAAAACAAAAGCAAGCATGAAATCCCAACCTCACTAATCTTTGAAGAAGTATCAGCATCAACGGTTGACATGTCAATATACCCCTTTACACCTCATATCTGCAAAAAGTGCCGTCTCTGTTAAAAAAAAAAAAAAAATGAAAGAGCAAAAAATAAATATCACATGAATTAGAACAAAAAAAGTAATAGATATAAATGAAACTATTCGAAAGGGGTGATAAAAACTACGGAAAGTAAAAAATAAGAGATTAAATAAATCGAATGTCAATTATGTATTTGAATGTCGACAATTATGTCGTCCGACACCAGTAACAACACTTAGCAAAACAAAAACTTTAAAGAGTAAATGCAGCGGAATTTAAAGAACATGAAGGTTTAAAATTTTCATAAGTTATATATATTATATAACACGAAGGTTTAAAATTTTCATAAGTTATATAATATATATATATATATATATATATATATATATATATATATATATATATATATATATATATATATATATATATAACTTATGATGGTCAATGACCAAATGTATTGTATATATATTATATACAAAATTACAAATTCCTTGCTTTACAGATTTACAAGATAAAATGGAAAGAAATTAAAAGTAAAAGTCGCATATGACTTCAGCCTAAAAAATCTAACTAAGTAGACGTAGACAACCTCTCATTACAATCGCTCCACACAAAACTAATCTAGAATCTAAACAACAATTATAATATTGGGGCAACACTTGTAATCCGGATTTCTGAGATGAAATCCCGAGAGCTCTCTTGATATTTTTGCAATCTCATTTTGGATATCGATTCACTGTAGTAGCCTCTCTATTTATAGTAGAGAGTCTTCCTTGAAAAGCGCATCGATCCGTTGAGAAGGTTAAGGGAAATGTGGGCAGCTGGTGTGTTTGTTGGAGAAGATCATGGAGTAATATCCTCACATCTTTGACTTGTTCCTCACGCAAAGCAACAGTCTTGACTTGTTCCTCCCACGTTTTTCACCGGCTCCTTTTTACCTTGTCAAGTCATTTTTACTTCATAGTAATGATTACAAAAATATTACTTCATTCCGTGAAGTAAGGCAAAACTGTTTTTCGAAGATGTTGATCTGAATGTTATGGCATTTGTACCAACATTTTTATACATTCAAATCAGTACTTCAGAAGATATGTTGGGTCAAATGTCACAACACCAAACCCAACATTAACAATCTCCCCCTTTTTGCCTTTCTTCACAAAACACATTACAAAATGTACAAACGACTTAGTGCATTGTCACAGATGTTGTCCAACACCTATGATTACTGACAAGCTCCCATTAACCTGTGATGGAATACAAGAAAAATTTGTGTATACCAATTCATAGGATTAGAAAATGATATGTACATATATATATACATATATCATCAAATATACACAACACAAAAAGAAAGAATCCATTGTCATAATAAACCATTGTAAAAAATAAACATCCACATCAACCATTAACAATTAACCAAAACAAAACAGTTCATAATCCAAACAAACATAAACCAAACATTAAAAGATCATGGTGCAGCACATCAGCCCGCTTCTTCCTAGCTCATTATGCGTTAGACGGCTTCCAAAGCGACTTTCTACTTCTGCATAATAGCTTCATCTTCAGCCCTCAGCCTTAGCCTGTTCAGCAACACCTTCCTCCCAACAACTTCTATCAACAACAACAGCACCACCATGTGCACCTTCAGCCTCTTCCCCCTGCTCCTCATGCACAAAAGCATCTCACTTTTTTGTGAAGAAAGTAATAGCAAGAAATGGTCTCTGGCTTGAACCAAGGCATCCCTGGCAGCATCAACCTCTGAAATTTGTTGGTTGATTTTTGCTATTTGACCCACTAGCCAGTATGTTGACATGGTTGGTTGTATTGAACCAGTGTTGCCCTGAATGTTGGTGACATTCTCACATTCTGCTTCCTTCTTCTAAGGCAAGTCAATAACTCTTTCTTTGCTCTTTAAAATTGTCTTAATTATTGTGTAAAGGTCATAAGCCTTTCCTACAATATCCTCTCTCTTAGGTTCAAATCCTTGGGTAGTCAAGATTTGATAGATTAGAGAGGGAAATGGAAGGATTAAATTTGATTCTTTTTCAGCCAAGTTGACAACTTGATAAAAGATCATCTTTCCTAAATCAACATTTAAGCCTTTCCCAATTTTAAACAATAGGGAAGCTTGTTCATATATCACAACTGACTCATTCAAGGAAGGAACCAAATTGTGAATAGCAATTTTGTGGAGTGTAGAAAATAAGGTTGTTAGTTTTGAAGCTGGGCATCTAGGGATCCACTTTTTCATTATACCTCCAGTGAGGTATTCAATCATTTTATCCTTGTTTTTTGTCACTTGTTCTGCATCTCTAACTCTTTCTTCAGCATCAAGACTCATACATTGATTTATAATAAATGGTGTAAACTGATAAAAAAAAATTATAGAGATATACCTTCCCAAAATTTTTTGAGGAGACATCCTCTATAGCAGGACTCAGATTAGCATAAAACAACCTAATCATTTCATCAACATAGGGTTCTTTTTCTGTGACAGTTTTGAAAAGTTGTCTATCTTTGAGGATTCTATCAAGCCATATTCAGTACATGAAGTAATATCTAACACTTTCTCAAGTCTAATTACTTTATTCTTATACCAATTCCATTTATCGTATTTAGCTTTAGAATAGAATTTTTCTGAGAAAGCACATACCTCAATATCTGAATCAGACATGGCTGAACTCTCGGATTTGGTACTGTTGGAGGATGTTGTTGTATGTGCCTCTACAGATGTTGGCTGAATGTTGTGTGAGATGCGTGCTCAATTGGGTGAAAATTTTGAATTAGAGTAAGGATGGCTTTGGCGCCTCTGGAATCAACATCAGTGGCAACATTTGGATCAGCCCTTGTTCTTGTACTCCTGGGAACCCCCTTAGGTAAGAATTGTTTTAGGAGAGTTTCATCAGGGATTTCCTCGTCTGCTTGAGGCACTTTGCAATTGGGTTTTATCAAGGATTTTGTCAGGAAATTTATTAGCGAATTCAAAGGACATTTCTATAGGGGTTATTTTTCCCTGGGATACATAATGTCCTAGAAATCTAATATTTATCTGAAAAAGGCTCATTTTTTATTTGGAAACTACCAAACCATTTTTCTTGGTAACATAGAAGAAAGTTTTGAGGTGTTTGAAATGTTCCTCCACAGAATTTGAGAAGATTAAGACATCATCAATGTAAACAATGCAGAATTTGGAATAATCATTGAAGATGTCATTCATGATTCGCTGGAATTCAAAAGGGGCATTTTTTAGACCAAAGGGCATTACATTCCACTCGTATTGTCCAAAGGGGACCGTAAAGGCAGTTTTGTAACGATCTTTTGCAGAAATTTGGATTTGCCAAAAACCGGACTTCATATCAAATTTTGAAAATATCAAGGCAGAATGTAACTTCTGAAAAACAATAACTTACACCTAAAATATTGGGATAAACATCACGGTAGGAATAAAATATAATATTATCATTTTAAATTTAGAAATTGCTGTAAACAAGGCATATAATTGTTAGTATTATCTGATATTTCAATGATCAGATAAGCACAACATCCCAACACATATCACATTTTGAAAATGTCAACAGCAATGTTAGCAACATATTGGACGACACAAGTATTTTAATCCCACAAGAATTTTCAGATTTGGCAACTAACCAAGACACGTTTTATATGCACTTTATGAGTTTGACCACTAGACCAATGTAACATTTTTTCATCGTGTTCTTGGTCTAATCATATAACACATATAAAAGAATTTTTCATGTCAAAAATAAGAATACGTTTATGGTATTCTCAAATCTCTTTTGAAGCACTCGATACTCTTATAGAATAGGAACGGTATCTTTTTACGACATTTGCTCATTTTTCACAGTTGTCAAATATTTGTAAAGGATTTGCCTTATTATATATATATATATATATATCATCTCAGAGAACGGTATCACATTGAAAACATATTCTTATTGAAGGATCGTGCTTGTGTGACCAAAAGTTATGCACTATACAGCAACAATAATCAGTTAGTGATATAACATAGGTAAATGTCACCCGAAATGTTAGACAACGTTTCAGCCGACATTCACCAAAAATGCCTTCTTTATAGAGATTACAAAGACCAAGAAATTTCTTCAAACAAGAAAACCTCTCATGGTCCAAAGCTTTTATAAAATATTAGCTAGTTGATGAAGAGTGTCAATATGTTCAATTTTAACTAGCTATTTTTCAACTAAATCTCTTAAAAAGTGATGTCTAATATCAATATGTTTTGTACGTGACTGCTGAACTGGATTTTTGGAAATATTTATAGCACTCAAATTATCACAGTACAAAATCAAAATGTTGCTAGTAAATCCATAGTCGTCTAACATGTGTCTTAGCCATATTAATTGAGAGCAACAACTTCCAATTGCTACATATTCAGATTCAGCAGTTGAAAGTGAGACACGGTTTTTTTTACGATTATACCATGAAACAAGATTATTGTCAAGATAAAAACATCATCCACTTATACTTTTACTATCATCCACATCTCCAGCCCAATCAGAGTCACTAAATCCTATTAAGTTAGGATTAATGTCTTTGGAATACCAAATTCCCAACTCACATGTGCCAGCAACATATCTAATAATACGTTTCACGACATTTAAGTGGGACATTTTGGGACAGGCTTGAAAACGTGCACAAACACAAACACAAAACATAATATATGGGCGACTAGCAGTAAGATAAAGAAGGCTACCTATCATAGATCGATATAATGTTGGGTCGACATTTTCACCAACATTATCCTTACATACCTTCTATAGATGATAGACACACTGGTACTTTTATTGCAGAAAATATTTATCAAGTGTGCGATTAATACGGAATAACTGATAAAATTATGACTATTACATTAGATAACGCTTTTTTCTAATAATTACGCTATTACAATTTTAAAAAATAGTTTAACTCCATCTTTTCCAGATCATTTTCATATAAAATGTGTGTGCCATATATATAACTTAGTTGTAAATGATGATCTATCACTTTTTGAAGACATTCTTAGTAAAATACAATTTGCTATAAACTTTATTTTTTAAAATAATAGAATACAACAAAGAAAAGAATATAAAAAAAACTTGTCACGATTGCCAACTACCTTATAAAAATAAAAAATAAAAAGTGCCCATTAGATGGAATTCTTTATATGAGCAACTACTTGTTGCTTAACTCCCATAATCAAAATTCAGCTGATATGGTTGTAGATAGCGATTGGGGAAAAATTTCCGAACTAATTGTATTTTTAGAGAAATTTTTTCAAGCAACAAAAGAATTTTTCGGTATATATTATCATACTATTTCAACTATGTTGTTTTATATAGCTCTAATATTTTTTACTGCTTAATGAATATATGGATAAACCAGCTATTAAAAAAATATTGTATTCCTATTCCCACTATTTATATTATTGGTGCCGTATTAAATCCGACTATTAAAATAGACGGTACTAAATCACTTATTGAAATTATTTACGATTGTATAGCAGTGCTACCACCTCCAAGTCCAAAAAATCTAAATTACCCACCACCTATTGAACAAACTAAAGAAAAAGTGTTGTCTAGCGTAGAAGACGAATGTAAAAAAGTATATAGGTTTTACCAACAAGAAAGTGCTAGCAACCTACCGGCTTCCATACTATCTTCTTCTTCTTCAATACAACCTCATAAAAGACATGTTTCTGCGGCTAATATTGAAAGTCTCAGAAATAGAATGTGCGGTCGTACCGCTACTAACCAAATTAGCGAGTTTGATATTTTTATTTTGCAGGATTCGGTACCGTACCAAGCAGTTCTCAATGATGAAGGACGTGAAGACTTGCTGAAATACTAGAGGGGAATGAGAAGACCTTTCCGACACTTTCAATGATGGCCCGAGATGTTTTGAACATTCAAGCGTCATCAACGGCGTCTAAAAGCGCCTTTTCTGTCGGATGATATCAAATAGGAGAGCACAGACACTCATTAGTCGGAGACAACTTGGAGATTGTAGTATTATTCAGAGATTGGATACGAGCGGAGCGGAGAAGGTGCGGTCAACCGGAGATCAATGAAGAAGAAGACGAAAACTACAACGAAATCTTATTCGACGGTGGTGGAAGCAACGTGGAGCAATTTGACCAACAAATACCAATTCCAACCGAAGAACCACAGGAAATTATCAAGAAACTAGAACAAGTTTTTTTAATTGCAATTTTACTATGTAATTTGCAACTTTTGAACAACACCACAAAGTTGCAATTTTGACAATTGTATTTGTATTACAAAAAAAATCACGTCTATTAAATAATATAAGAGGCACAAACACAGTATTGGGATGTTTTTATTACACTATCTTGTTTAATTATTGAGTTTTATATATATATGTTATTTTTCAAATTAAGTGCAAAAAAAAACCACGCCCCGATCTTGATCCCGCCCCGACCCGATTCTGACGGGATTGGGATAGGGATGGGACTTCGGCGAATCCCGCCTGTTCCGCCCGACCTGATCCCACCAAACCCGCCCCGACCGTCCCGAACCCGACTCACTGACCACCCCTAGTTCTTTTACGAGAAGAAATTACTCCCTAACATTTCAGAAGCAAAGCAGTAAAAGCACCAACATTTTTAATATCACAAGAAAGCATAGGCAAACACCGTAGCATTGGGCTTTCTATAGTACTCCCTCCCAATAAAAAAGAGTCAAAGAGTGTCCGTTTAATCTTTTATTTTTTAAGTTAAAAAAAACATTCACTTATCAAATAAAGAAATAGTTAATTTTACTTTTTCAAATTTGTCCTTATTAAGTGTTAGGTGATCAAATCTCAATATCTATTTAATTAGAGACATTTTAGTCAAATTACATATTTTTACCTAGAAGTTAATAAAAGTATTTTTAAGGGATATGCAAATGATTAAGTGAACACTCTTTTTTATCCGGAGGAAGTAATATCAAATTAATATTATAATAGTAATTAAGTTATAGTTAAAATTAATAAATAATTAATAAATTTTTAATATATCAAAAAATTGGATAAAAATTAATGAGTACACGAAAATCATAATTGTACTTATAGATGCGCCCTTGAATGTAATAGGCATTTGAACATAATAATTATGATAATGTAAAACTAATAGTAGCCAAAATCGATATAGGTGGATAGGTAGCCAAAGAGTATCTAAGAGTGTGAGACAACTTTCTCGTAAAATCGCCTCGTAACTTCGGGAGAAGGATGCCTCCTCATAAAAGGGGTTGCGGTTATCAGGTTTGCGCAAAATATTTGAAAAAATATTTAAAATTTAAACTTATGTTTGGGCATGTATTTATGCTGGAGAAAAAAATAGAATATTTGTGAGTGAGAAAATTTACATGAAAAAAAAAACTATCAAATTTGAAACTCATCTTCAAAAAAATTCCAAAAATTCAGTCTAATATATAATCACACACTTTTTTTCCTTAAAAAAATGCAAATTAAAGGATCTCACATAGACAAGGACATTTTGGTCTTTGTACAATTAAAGTCGGGGTGTTTTTGTCTTTGTAGAGAATAGAAAGTTCGTAGAGATTTAATTCTCTTCAAATGCCGGATGGGCCTGTTGGGCTTGGACTCAGACTGGTTTAAAGGCTCAATTTAGGGCTAAGTGTAGCCTGTAAGCTAGAGCTCATTGGACTCTTCTTTTGGGCTTCTCAATTAAAAGCCGCATTTCTTGTTTTTGGGCAATTGACTCATTTGTATTTTCCCCCTAATTTGTGCTGGTGTTTAATTTTGGGAAAACAATATGGTGTAACCACCCGCAAAAAGAAAAGGTTCAAATTTAAGTAAATGACCCGAAATATTCTTTAGGCCCAAAATAAAAACAAGTTTTAACCAAAACTTAATTTGTATCCGGATCCCGCGACCCAACCAACAAAGCAAGCTACTCCACCACCAGAGAAGAGAATTGCATTCAAAAGTTCAATTTTTTCTTGTTTAATGGTCTGATTTGTCTATGAGGATTAATGTATAAACCTTTATTTTTTATTTTTTGGTCGTTTGATTAAGTTTTCATCTTTAATGTTTGCCTTGGATGTGTATTCATTTGCTATGAGTAGTGTTGGTTGTGATTTCTCTATCAAATCTCTCTTATGAGATTGGACCTTCCATAAAAATCGTATAATCATTAGATATATGTTTAGTGTTTGATACAGATCTGGTTGGAAAAGTTTTTTCGGCGGTCTCTATTGTATGTGTATAAATAGTGTATCGTTAGTATATACATTACACATTGATTATACATTGATTATATTTATTATACATAAATTATATAATAATGATATAATTTCTATACATATTTTTATACAATAATGATATAATTTTTATACAATAATGATACAATTTCTATACAATAATGATACAATTTATATACATATTTTATACAATAATTGATACAATTTTCTATACATATGCTGAAATTAGTTGAAAATGGCTACAAAATGAAATTATTTTGAAAATGCTAAAAAATATCTTTTAAGATTCTTGAGTCATCTGGTGTCAATAGTTTCATCAGGTATCCAATTATGTCCTTTTCCCTTTAATTTTAGCCCTTCAATTGGGTTGGTCTTTATTTTTTTTTCCTTCAAAATTGAACTTATGCCTATAGGGACATATGTTACGAATCATCATATTTACAATTTATGTAAAGAAGAATTTGACGGACCTCTAGGCTAACAAGCTTTTGAAGTAGGGTTGTACATGATACTTTAGAAGAACCTCACATGGAAATGGAAAAGGAAAATGAAGAGCTTTATAAAGCATATCACAAGTTCACATGGTACATACACTTTTAGGCGCGATAACGACATAGCCCAAAGGATAAATTCACAAATCTGTTGGGCCAAATGAACAATATGTGTCATGAGTTTAGATTGTAAAATATATTTCATTCTAATGTTTGCATTTTCTTTCACCTAGCGCCTCTAATTAGGTACATAAAATGTAATTTTTTTACATTATGGGTGTGTTTGGTATGGAGAAAAACATTTTACAGAAAATATTTTTTAATTTTTTTATGTTTGGTTGATCAAAATTTTTGAAAAATATTTTCACTACGAAAACAAATTTCGAAAAAAATAATAATTTCTTTAACGGAAGTAGAGAAACCAAGCTATATAAGTGACATTTCATGTTAATCGTCTCATTCCCACTCACCCTTTGACCAAAATAACTATTTAATACCTATGAAAATATTTTTCACTCACTTTCAAACAAAGAATGTAAGGGCAAAAGTATTTTTGTAACTGAAATTAGCTAATTACTAAATAGTTTTGAAACGTTGATTGAACATTAACAAACAAATCAAAAAATGATCAGCCAACGTCATTTTTACTAACAATGATACCCAACTAATTAAATTATACTAAAAAACATCTTGTAAGTTAAGCTGAGTCAATAATTACATCGATGTAATAAAGAAATTTAGAAACGATGAATAAATATATGACAAGTGTAGATCCAAATCATGTGGGGGAGATTTTTTTTATTACTAATATAATTTTGATGAACGATGAATCTTTTTAAAACTAAATAGCATATTCTCTTCGTGGCTTTAATATCTTTTTGTTTATCTACGCTCGTGATCTTGATACCTAACAACATAATTATTTAATAATATTTTACTCATAGTACCTGGAGAAATATTATTTCATTTTAATATTACAAACTTAATAAATTTCTAGAGTTTGATTAGGTTCAAACATGAGGAAAAAGTGCACACGACAAGAGAAAAGACTGTTGGTGGGAAAAAATTCAATCGTTAAAAATTTAAAGGTGATTGTTATTGGTCAATTACGAAAGGAAAATAATCAGATGTTTCGATAGTTAAAAGCTCCGACCTTAAAAGTATCGATGGTAAAATACCTCTAGCGTTAATAAGAGATTCGATCATTATACATTCTTTTAATAATAGAATTTTCTTTCAATAACATTTTTTTACATTATACTAAGAAATATACAAATTAAGCTAAGTGAAAGATAGAATAATTTTCCTTTCGGGATTCCTTTCATTATTCACAATATATATAGTTGTACAAAGGTTGATTCCTAATATGGTACGAATCATAACTTACCTTACAAAGGTTGATTCCTAATATAATTAGAATCCTAAGTTACCTTAAATATACATCTATCATAATTACAAAATATACAGAGAATATTCGCTAATACTCTCCCTCAGACGGAGCGGGAGGAGGCCGAACGCTAAGGCTGGATCGGAAGTCGGTGAAGAGTTGTCGCGGTAGTCCCTTTGTGAAGATGTCTGCATACTGATAAGAGGAAGGCACGTGTAATATTTTGACCTGACCACGGGCAACCTTCTCTCGCACAAAGTGGATATCCATCTCAATATGTTTAGTGCGCTGATGTTGGACCGAATTATGAGACATATAGATGGCAGATATGTTGTCACAATAGACGCCTTGCGGAGTGGACACTGGAGCTCCAAAAGAAGATTTCGGAGCCAATAGATCTCGGAACTACGTTAGCAACACCGCGATATTCTCGTCCGGCACTCGAACGGGAAAGTGTGGCTGTCGCTTGGCGGACCATGAGATAAGATTATCCCCAAGAAATACACAAGCACCCTGAGGTGGAGCGACGTGTGTCGCGGGACATCCCGCCCAATCTTTGCATCCGTGTAGGCAAGTAGCTTGGTTGGGGCAGAGGGGTATAAATGTAATCCGAAGTCTAGTGTGCCCTTAACGTATCTGATAATATGTTTGAGGGCGGCAAAATAGGACTCTCGGGGATCGTACATGAACAGACACACCTGCTGAACGACATATGCAATATCAAGCCTAGTGAATGTAAGATACTGAAGAGCACCTGCTAGACTCCGATATAGAGTGAGATCAGAAACTGGCGCACCGTCATTGGTACTAAGCTTGGATTTTAAGTCCACCGGAGTTGGCATAATTTTACAATTTGCCATCTTGGCACTGTACACTATCTCTTCTGCATATTTTACGCTGACACAGAAATATAGTGGCTGCAGATCTGGTCACCGATATACCCAAAAAAATAACTTAGCTTGCCCAAGTCAGTCATAGCAAATTCAGTTTTGAGTAGAGCAATGATTTCAGTCTTCAACCCGTCAGATGAGGCAGTAAGAACAATGTCATCGACATATAATAGCAAATATGCAGTGTTACTACCTCGATGAAAAGTGAAGAGAGAGGTATCACACCTGCTACATACAAAACCAATCTGTAGAAGATACTTGGCGAATCGATCATACCAAGCGAGGGGTGCCTATTTCAATCCATACAATGACTTCCTGAGATGACACACAAATCGCATGAGCTGCTTGACGGATGAACAAAGCCGGAGGTGATGCATGTACACGCCTCTTTCAAATTCCCATGAAAAAATTCATTCTTGACATCAAGCTGATGAATCGGCCAATACATGCCCATAGCAATACTGAGAACAGTCCGAATAGTGGTCGGTTTAACAACCAGATTGAATGTCTCGCCACGGTCAATACCCTCCTGCTGATTAGTGTCATTGGCAACTAGTCTTGCCTTTTACCTCTCTAAGTCACCACTTGTCTCTCGAATTTGTGACGAAATATTTCATTTTAATATTACAAACTTAATAAATTTCTGGTGTTTGATTAGGTTCAAACATGAGGAAAAAGTGCACACGACAAGAGAAAAGACTGTTGGTGGGAAAAAATTTAATCGTTAAAAATTTAAAAGTGATTGTTATTGGTTAATTACGAAAGGAAAATAATCAGATGTTTCGATAGTTAAAAGCTCCGACCTTAAAAGTATCGATGGTAAAATACCTCTAGCGTTAATAAGAAATTCGATCATTATACATTCTTTTAATAATAGAATTTTCTTTCAATTCGCAGATAATTACAAGTATATTCCAATTAATTTCACATAGCCCCTTAATTAAGTGCAAAACATTTTTTTACATTATACTTAAGAAATATACAAATCGACAGATTATTCGCAGATAATTACAAGTATATTCCAATTAATTTGTACATTTTCTTTCACATAGCCCCCTTAATTAAGTGCATGTAACATTTTTTTTACATTATACTAAGAAATATACAAATTAAGCTAAGTCAACTATGAAAAACATTGAGGAATCAAAATATGACAGCTGTAGATCCAAAACATGTGGGGAAGATTTACTACTAATAATATTGATGAATGGTGACGAAATTTTAAATTAAATTACAGATTTTCTCCGTGGCTTTAATTACTTTTTATTTAGGCACGTTTATCTCATAAAGTTATTGAGTCATATGGGAGACATTGACATGAGGAAAAAGTTACCTTGGCTTTTTCTCTATGTTCAACTTCAAACTCACGTTTTACTTGCGTATTTTGTCATGTTATATTTCAATTTCGTTTTTCATATTTATATTGTTGGGATACAATTGTTGCATGAAATACGAAATAAGTAACTATTACAATCGTAAGAAAGATAAACTAAATATTACTATAAACTGAAATCAAGAACTTAACAAACTACTTGTGTGATTTGCTGAATCGAGTGATGACACTCTGTTTTTAAGACAAGATTGTCCCGTATATCACCTTTTAAATTATCGGACAATAGTCTCCCAATATACAACATCAACTTAACAATTGAGTAAATGAAACTCAAGTGTTACTCTTGAAGAACTTTGAGTATAATAACTTTACTAGAGAGGAAGAAGATGAATTCAGAAAATTCTGAAATATTTTTTGAGTGTTGTGTAGTGTTCTTCGATTGAGTTAAAGGCCTCAATTTATAGTGCAGAGAAGACTCAATTTATAGTGCACGAGAAGACCCCTCAACTAGACAACTAATTGCCTTCAATAGCCATGTAATGACACTTAATAGAGGGGTTACATTCGGCCAAATAATGGCTGAATTCATGTGTCATGTAATGGAGAATCAATGTTCCAAAACCAGCCCAAAGGTCAGAACTTTCCAACTTTCCATCGCAACATTCTGCCTCCGAAGCGCCGCGACTCTATGAATTAGCGTCGCGGCTCCGCTGCTCCAGTGACTGGCCAACCAATTAGCGCCGTGGCACTGCCTGGGAGGCTCCGACGGTGTGGCATCGCGGCCCTTCACGCTCCGCGGCGATTTTCCAACTCGTTTCATCTTACACTTCGTACATTTCTTCCTTCGTTTACCAACGTGGAATACTTTGTTATTTGGCCAATAACCGTTCATCATTCTATGTCTCGAACGTATTACATACGTACCAATATCTCTTTTACTAATAAAATTTGCGATATTTGGCACTACGTATGCACGTGTGTGAAAACGACGTTTCCGATTGTTTGAGTCATAAATAATGGGATATACTTAATTCACATTTAGTAAATTTCTAACATATATTTTAAATTTGCTGAGATATTCAGTGGAAAAATTAACTTAACTTGGCTATTGATGTGATCGATTTGTTTACAAGTCAAGTAAGAAAAAATCTGTTGATTTATTCAGAAATATTTTTTGACATATTTGTCTATTAAATGAAGGGGAAGTACGACCTCGTAAGTTTATGGTGTACACTTAAATTAATCAGTTCTCATTTGCAAGACTGCAATTTATTAACTATCCAATTTTCTTCAAAATTTCAATCTTTTATTTAATATTTCTTTTTTTATTGTCTAATGTATATAAGTCATGTTAGTAACAATGGTGATTTGCCAATGTTTGTAATAAAAAATTCAATGACACCTGTTGATTTAAATTCAGTTTTTATATTCGTAATTAAAGATTCATTCTTCAAGCTTGCAACAATAGTGGTTTGACAACATTTTCAAGCATTTCCAATAATGTTAACTTGATTTAAACCCACTTTTCAAATTCAAAATTCAAGACTCGCTGCTTCAAAATATTATTCTTCAATTACTATAAATTCGAAAAACATTATCGTACAACAAGTAAGAAGAAGGAGGGGGAAAAAGAAGACAAAAAAATTTAAAAAGTATCTGCCTCTAGATGACGCTATAAAACGTGGTTGTCATGCGAAATTAATTCCTGATTTCACTGATAATAGCAATTTTTATAGGGTATAAATAAAAGGAGAAATTTTAAAAATATATAATTTGCTCACTTATATTGCAAAAAAGTAGCTCAAATTTACGTTGCAAAGCTTTAGTCCAAAAATACTTTTATACAATATTATACATTTATATATAAAAGACAAGTACATTATGTATATAAGTGTTTGAAGGTGTATACATATTTATACGCCTATATACATAAACATCCATATACTCCCATATACCACCATATACTTCTATATGCACTATTATACGATATTATACAAAAAATAACCTCAACACCACCGACTCCCATAAACACTCATATACATCCATATATCATCATATACACTCCATATACACTATTATACAATATTATATACTATTATACAAAAAAAATAACTTCAATACCACTCTCCCATATACACCCATCGTCGGAGATTACGTCGGAGCTCCTGACTCACCACCACCAGATCTGAGAGAAGAGTGAGAGAGAGTACCAGATCTTCATCTGAGAGAGAAGGTCGAGAGAGAAAGAGCGCGAGAGAGGAGGAGAGAGAGCGTAGTCACTCGCCGTTCGACGCTGACGACGAGGAGACGGTGGTGGTGTTGAGAGAAAGTGAGTGAGAGAGAGAGAGAGAGAGCGTGCGAGAGAGAGGAGGCAAGAGAGAGAGCGCGATAGAAAGTGAGAGAAATTTAGGTCATCTTTTGTAAGATTTAAAAAAATTTGTTAATTTTAGTAGCATTGTTATCCAAAATTTCATACAACATAATTATCTCTAAATAAAATACATAAATCTTTACAGAATATTTATTTCAATTATAACTATCTAATTATAAAATATCACTTCGTTCATTGCACGATCCATTAAGAAGTCAACACTTAAGTATACCACGTGAAATGAAATTAATGTGAACTCTCTTTCTATTTAATAATACTAGTAATACTTCCTGGAATATCGTATATTATTGTCCTTGTCTGAACTATTTTAATTATTATTATTATCACGTGGAATAGCAATTATTTATGTCTACCACCTACCACTACGTCCTTTGCTTCTTCCCACCTACCGCACCTTTTATACATCACACATTTAAGAATTTGATTTTGAATATTTAATTTTTCAAAAAAAAAAAGATTCAGAATATTTTGAAATTACAACAACAACAACATATCTAGTGAAATTCTACAGCATGGGGTTTGAAAATGGTAGAATGTACATAGACCTTACATCTACATTGGTAGGTAGAGCGGATGTTTCCGAGAGACCCTCGATTCAGGATAAGCAAAGTAAAAAACTGTCAGACCCGATCAAAAACTTAAAGCATTAAGCAGTAAACAATATTTTGAAATTATCGTTTGAGATATATTTGAATATTTTCTGTGTCGATTTATACATGTACCTATCGGTTTCTAGGTGTAAAACTGTAGTAGTAAGTGAATGTTAAAAATATCGGTTCATATGGGTGATATCTACCGGTTGAGGCGTGGTTATTATTGTCGTTATTAGTTTATTAATTTATTCAATTATTTCAATTATAAACCTGAAATATATAATTTAAAATTTGGAAAAAACATATTTTAGGAGTATTTCAAGTTATCACTCACAATCCAAACACAATAATTTTCACATACTTTTTTCTTTTAAATTTCAACCAAATCATGTTCAAACATCTACTATATTAATTCAATGTTCTACTATAGTGCTGTAGAATGTGTCGTAATCTAGTCCACGCAATGTAAAAGGGTGTGGTGCAGACACTTTATTCTAAAGCACACAAATAATGCAAATCATATAATTTACTAATTAATGTTCATTAGTGTTTGTACAATTAAATTAAGGAAATAGGCTTTGGAAAACACAACCTATTCTAATAGACTCAAACCTTTCTATAATAGCATTATTTATTTGGATATTTTTTAATTGTTATACCAAAATGTTATTGCATTGAACATATAATATAACATGATATGAAAATCAATTCTAAAATAGCTTGGCCATTATAGCGAAATATTATTGTAGATGATATATAACAATTTAAGAAATAATATATAAAATAATAAGTACTTTATCAAAATATTATGAGACATGATCCGAAAGGAATGGATATTAGTCATTGAGCCATTTTGGAGGAAATAATATTCTATGCAAGCGGATCTATAATATTGATGATGCACTTTATTGAAATCACACCTACCATCTTAACTCTGAATATTTAACTGTATATATAGATGTGTTATATCTCTTCACTCTAATACACAAACCATTCATACGTGTAAAAATGGCAAAGATGAAGATGCTCATGAAGTTAGTGGTGGCTGCAATTTTATTTTGCAGCCATCACCAAGTGACCATGGCGAGAGAAGTCGCCGTGGTCGTGGTCGATGATGAAATCGAGTTACAAAGCTCCCCATTTGATGCTCTATGTCAATATTGGCCATGGCCTTATCCATGGCCAAAACCATGTCCTCCTCCAAGGCCACGACCACGACCAAGGCCACGACCATGCGCACCACCTCCTCCACCACCATGTTCGCCGCCACCTCCCCCACCAAGATCGCCACCACCTCCACCACCAAGATCGCCACCACCTCCGCCACCAAGATCGCCTCCTCCCACACCGTTTTCGAGTTGCTCAGCTAGTGACAAGGAAAAGGTGAACAAGTGTATGTTCAACACAACTTCAATTGATGCATGTTGCCCGACATTCAAGAGCACACTCGGCATTAATTGCGATTGCTATAAGTATGCTGAGGATTTGGATAATCAAGTCTTGATCACTCTTGAAGCTTATTGTGACATCGATAGCCCTTGTAGGGGTGTGCAAGTAAGTTGACCTACTCATTAAAAAAACAAATGTGCAATAGCATTAGTAGTTCTTTCATTTATGATTATATGCCTAATGTTACATTATGTTAATTAATTTCAGGTGATTTAAGCTATCCAAGGATGATGAGTGAAGATGAAGTGTTTAATGCTTAATTCCAGATCTTGTATTAGATTGGTTGCTGCCTTAGTAATAATAAAAGAATATTATTGTACTCATTTCGTGCTCCATTGTCCTCTCTACTTTTAAGTATTATTAGTTTTAGCCTACTTGTGTTGTAGTTAAGGCTGGCCAGTGGACCGGGACGACCCGACCCCGGCCCGACCCCGGCCCGACCCCGCCCCGGTCCCGACCCGACCCCGCTCTAAAAAAAAAAAAAAAATTAACGGGGGCGGGACTCGAACTCGGGACGGGACGATGTCTCGTCCCGCCAGACCCGAGCCCACCCCAGGCCCGCCGGACCCGAGCCCGCCCCGACCCCGACCCCGACCTTACCTTTGCAAAAATAACCGTTGCACCAACGGCCATTTTAGATTATGGCCGTTGGCCAACGGCCATTTTAGGCCCCCCCCCCCCTCCCTCAACCCCCCCCCTACCCCTTAATATTTATTTTTAACCCATAAGTTATTATATTTACACTTTAACCCAATTTTTCAACTATAAATAACTCATTTTCTCTTCATCTTTCTCACAAATCTTCCTACAATCTCTCTAATTTCTCAATATATCTCTCTACATTGTTTGCTAAATATTCAATTTTATTAATTCATTTGGGAATTGGGAGTGAAGTTGGCAACTAGCTTGAGGATCTTCCATCTAGCAAAGTTTCAATTTTCAACCTCTCGATTACACGTCGACGTTACGTCGGCGTTTGGTACATTCGTTCCTTCATTAAATTATTATTGTCTGTTTATTTTATTTAGCGCACTTAATTTCATTTACTTTAATTATTTGTTAGCATATAATTAAAATGGAAGGAATTAGAGGTATGTTTAAGGGTAAGGGTAAGACTTCTTCTAGTAGGGGCAATCGGGGCAAGGGTACTTCTTCTAGTCATCTTATTCCTACACGGGATGATTTTGTTGATACTCAACATTTTCCTACAATACCATTAGATTTAGACGAGGAGTTATTTTCTTCGGAACTCAAGAAGACTTTAATTTAGACGATGATCTAGACGATACACCCACTAATATTGATGACAACACGCCCACTAGTGCACCTTCAACTGAAATACCTCCTATTCCCCCTAGTATGAGACGAGGTCCAAAAACGACCATTAAAATCGGATGCATGGACATTTTTTGATAGGGACGTAGAGAATCAAGTAGCCATATGTAAAATTTGTAAAAATGTTTTAAAATTTAAAGCTGGAAAAGGTCACGGTGGGACGGGGGGTTTAATTAGACACGTAGTAAGTGCTCATCCAACTAGGTATGCCCAATACCAGGCTTCAAAACCGGGTGCGCAAACGGCCGCTCCATCGGGACAAGGTTCACATACGATCTTCGTCCGGACCAAGTACGAGGGTCAAATTAACCCTATGACGGGGGGAATTGTAGGCTCTAAATACAACAAACATAGAGATAGGGAAGCAATATCAAAATTAGTTGATGTGGAGGGTTTGCCTTTTTCATTTCCTTCATCTCCCGGTTTATTCATTACATTAGAGATATATATAATCCTGCTTTTAACGGTTTTCCTAGGTCAACTTTGTTAAGAGAGATGTATTTAAATTTGCGCATGAATATCAACAATATTTACGTTTTTCATTATATCATTTTAATGGCAAAGTATCTATCACGTACGATATAGGTCGTAGTACTAACGGCCATGATTATTTAAGCGTAACTTGTCATTGGATAGATTATAAATGGTCTATGCAAAAACGTATTTTAGCGTATAGATATATAGATGATAGGCACACTTTGGTACTTTTATTGCGAGAAAATATTTATCAAGTGTGCGATTATTACGGAATTACCGATAAAATTATGACTATTACATTAGATAACGCTTCTAATAACAATTACGCAATTACAATGTTAAAAAATAGTTTAGCTCCATCTTTTCCGGACCATTTTCATATAAAATGCGCGTGCCATATATATAACTTAATTGTAAGGATGGTCTATCACTTTTTGAAGACATTCTTAGTAAAATACAATTTGCTATAAACTTTATTTTTAAAAGTAATAAAGTACAACGTAGAAAAGAATATAAAAAAATTTGTCATGATTGTGGACTACCTTTTAGAAGAATTCCACAAGAAGTATCCACTAGGTGGAATTCTTTATACGAGCAACTCCTTGTTGCTTATGACTATAAATTACCTATAACTTTATTTTTTAACTCTCATAATAAAAAGCCACTGATATGATTTTAGATAGTGATTGGGAAAAAATTTCCGAACTTATTGTATTTTTAGAGAAATTTTTCAAGCAACAAAAGAATTTTCCGGTATATATTATCCTACTATTTCAACTATGTTATTTTATATAACTCTAATATTTTTATTACTTAGTGAATATATGGAAAAACCAAATTATAAGGCAAATGCTTATTAAAAAAATGTTTGTCAAAATAAAAAAATATTTTATTCCTATTCCTTCTATTTATATTATTGGTTCTGTATTAAATCCTACTATTAAAATAGACGGTACTAAATCACTAATTGAAACTATTTACGATTGTATAGAAGTACTACCACCTCCAAGTCCCAAAAATCTAAATCACCCACCACCTATTGAACAAACTAAAGAAGAAGTGTTGAATAGCGTAGAACACCACCGCAAAAATATATATAGATTTTATCAACAAGAAAATGCTAGTAACGTACTGGCTACCATACCATCTTCTTCATCTTCAACACAACCTCACAAAAGACATGCTTGTTTACTGCGGCTAGTATTGAAAGCCTCGAAATAGAATGTGCGGCCGTACCTCTACTAACCAAATTAGCGAGTTGGATATTTTTGTTTTGCGGGGTTAATCGTATCAAGAAGTTATCAATGAAGATGGACAAGAAGACTTGTTTGAAATCTTGGAGGGGAATGAGAAGACCTTTCCGACACTTTCATTGATGGCTCGAGATGTTTTGAACATTCAAGCGTCATCAAGCTGCGTCGGAAAAGCGCTTTTTCTCTGCGAGCGAGATATCAAATAGGAGACCACGGACACTCATTGGCGGAGACGACTTGGAAATTGCGGTATTATTCGAGAGATTGGATACGAGCGGAGCGGAGAAGGTGCGGTCAACCGGAGATCAACGAAGAAGATGATGAAAACTACAACGAAATCTTAACAAGAAGGTAGTGGAAGCGACGTGGATCAATTTGACCAACAAATACCTATTCCAACCGAAGAACCACATGAAATCATCAAGCAATTAGAACAGATTTTTTTGAAAATGTAATTTTTTTAATTGCAATTTTATTATGTAATTTGCAACTTTTGGACAACACCATAAAGTTGCAATTTAGATTTTAGACAATTGTATTTGTATTACAAAAAAATCATATGTCTATTAAATAATATAAGAGGCACAAAAACGACCTTGGGATGTTTTTATTACACTATCTTGTTTTATTTATTGAGTTTTTTTTATACATATGTTATTTAAAAAAAAAAAAAAAAGGAAAACCCGACTCCGCCCCGCCCCGACCCGAGCCCGACCCGACCCCGCCCCGCCCCGATCTGACCGATCGGGATCGGGATCGGACGGGGCGGAGCAGTCCCGCCCGGACCCGACCCCGCTAGGCCCGCTAGGCCCGATCCCGACCCCCGGATCGTCCCGCCCCGACCCCGACCCCGCCGACCCGGCCCGCCAGGACCCGAGCCCGGCCCACCGGCCACCCTTAGTTGTAGTGTCAATAAATTTAAAAAATTATATAAAAAAAATAAATTATACAAAATTAAAATAGACATTAAAATAGAAGCAACATTTATTTAAATGACTATATAATGCTATTACATTGACTTAGTTATTAAATTACGTGTGACAATTTTTTTGACTTTACTTCTCTTTATTTTAAACATGTAATTTTTTGAGTTATAATTACCATTAATGATATTACCTATATGAGATTTCATTTTCTTAAAACATTCAAGAAATAAAATTTTATTTTTATATTTAAACTTTTGTTTGTTGATCAAAATTCTTTGATTGTTTAGATTAATTATAATACTTTAAGAATTAATATTTACTTAATTATTTTTAAATTATTTTGCAATACAAATTAGATGCCTTACATTATCATACCCTTCTTCGTACTCACTTTTCTCTTTTGTGACATTGATTTATCACCTTTTGTGCTTGACATATTATCGAAATAATGTCATATTTTATTCTAAATTTTGATATTAGCTTTGTTAAAAGTAAAAATAGAAAAAATATACTCTATTATTTTACAATAAAATTTACTGCTATTTCTTGGTAACAAATTGTTATTTCATTGTTAGTATAGGTTCTAATTTATATACTATGCTAACTATAAATTTGACCAAAAATAATATCAAAGTTTGTTACTCAAATAACATGATCTCTATGTTGGAAATTAGCCTTTGGCGGGAGTTGCGACCGACCAACTTTAACGGCTTAAACACTAGTGTTACGCATATTAGAGAATTCGGTTCTTCACACATGCATGATCTACTAAGTACGTAGATTACCGTAGGGCCAAGAATCGTCAAATTTCATTGAGAAATGAAAGAGATATTGGTCCACGAAGTAAGGTGTTTGAAGCATGGAAAGTGTGGTATTGTGTTCAATTCTCCCTCATCGGTAGAGGAAGAAAAATTGTTGTGTATATAAGACTCGAAATTGGTTTGGGGTTTGGGACCACAAGGGGTATCCCATGTGTTTAAAGGAGGGAGGACCTAGACGTGCTTCGGTTCGAGGAAAGACCACACGCGCGCCGCCGCCGCCCGTCCGGTTTCGGGTCACGGGTCACGGGCTGTGGGTCTTCTGATATTATCTTTTTGGGCCAGAGAACTTTGCCAGAAGTACAGTTTGATCCCAGAAGTTTCCAGATGTATAGTTCGGACCAGAATTCTTTCAGATGTACAGTTTGGTCCCTGAAGTTTCCAGAACGTCAGAATTTGGACAGTCAAAGCAGAAACGCCAAGCACTCAATTCAGCCATTTATTTTGGCTGAATTACTCCTCCTATAATGGCCAAATTCGTTGGTCTTTCAACATTTATGTGGTGACTTTACTACCTCCATAATGGCCATTATTTGGCTGTTATGGAGGCAGTTTTCAGCTCCTCCCTCACCTATATAAACACCCTCTTACACCATTGTTGAGCACGATGAAGAACAGTTCATACTACACACGAAAATATACAACCAAAACAGTTTTCTTCCTACAACTTACAAGCATCATTTCGTTACTCAATATTCTTCACGGTAGCATTTGAGTTTCCTTTGCTCAAGTGTTCCATTGCTGTTTTATCTTGGGAGACAAATTGTCCAGGACGTATAAAGGATACATACGGGGCAATATTGTCTTAAGGACAGAGTGCCACACTCGACTCAGCAAAAACAGTTTCTATTTTTCCGTCTTCAACAAAATTGTAATTTCAGTTTTGTGGTTCTATTGTAATTTTCAGATTTCTAGCTGAATTATTGAATCTTTGTTTATCCTTTCGAATACTTGTAATAGTTATATACTTCTCGTACTGCTTTATAAAGTACCATAGAGCAAAAACTCCCAACACTCTACATAATAATGGTACATTAGATATAATTCTGCAGTTCTGCTTATGTAGTACTTTTTGTGTTTGAAATTTAAATGGCGTAATACAAAGGCTTTCCCCACTTTTCCTAGATGATCAGAGAATAAATCTTAAGAATTACTGTACTATTTAATTGAATGTTACATAGACTTGGACGTTAATGATCCACACTCCCATGTAAGTGTACAATTTTTATGTAAACAGAGCTAATTAGTTTTTTTAAAGTTTTCACCTCTTTTCGTCCTATTTATAGCATACAATCGGATAAAATAGTACGCGATCTTCTCCTATAAACTATATATACAAAATTCTGATTGATCTTAGAATAGATATGCCTTGAACATAATTCACATCTTAACTTAAAATTAATGCTTAATATTAGTTGCAGCCTCAATTGCACAATATAATCATGAACTCATTACAGAAATCAGTATTAATATTCAACAGGCTAAAATTGATAAGATGCAAAAGTTATACTCCACCTTAGAGACTTGTTGAAAGAAGGTGTGAGATCAAATCCCTAAAACACAATAAAATCACATAATATATTTTAAGTGAAAAAATGGAGCTTAAATAGCATCAACAGAAATTGAACTCACCTTCGATTGCGAAGCGAATAAATTTCCTTTAATGTTTTTTGATCTTTTGTTGTATTCTATATTATTCACATTTTCGCATTAGATATGCTTTTAATTTTAGAGGATGACAAGTTAATGATACACTCCTTATAGATAGACCCCATCCAATAGCTTTGTCCTCCAAGAAAGACCCTACATTCTAGTACCAAAACCTTAAAAATCAAATGGATATTATTAATAGTGGTATTTGTTTTCTCATTTAATTCTAAATAGCTCCTCTTTTTGTCCAATATATGAGAATTAATCGTTTAAAATCTTTGAATGGTACTCACCCCGTTCATTTTTACTTGTCTATTATGTATTAAAAATAAATTTTCACTATTACTTGTTCTATGAAAAATCATATTTTTTCATGTTCTACACTTAACATTAATTATTTATTCCCCAAATAATTTTTCGAAACTTGAGATTATATCAATTAATATGAGTGTTATGATAAAATATATATTTTATTTATCATATTTTAAGAGAAATGCAAAATAATAAGTAAAAGTGCACGGTGGGAGTACTTACAAATATCATGCATGAACGCGAAAGAAATGAATATTGGTCTTTGGGACCATTTTGAAATTAATCGATCAATAATTTAATTTTTCTCTGCATGTGTATCAGGTGATATTAAATCAATCTGAACTACCCCTTCTTTAAAGCCATATCTATCACAGTAACTCCAGAAATGTATTATATATAGATGCCATCTCTTCCCTGTAGGACACAAACTATTAACGTGTACATACCTTATCATAATTAGAATATATTTTATATATTGGGTAATATTTAATGATGTATAGTTATGATAGATATAGGATCCTTATTGTATTATGGTTCCACATTGGACACTATATATATTTGTATTAATGAGAAAGACTCCCCAAAGGAGATTAATACAATCTTACATGGTATCAAGAGCCAAACCCTAACCTAGAAAATCCTCTTTGCCCCCCCTCCCCCTAATTCTTCCTCTTCGGCCGACGGCTTCTCGGTTTTTCTAAGTTTTCCTTCCTTCTTTTTTCTCCATTCTCACTACTCTAATGGATCCTTTGGCTACTCCCACATCTTCTGATGCTTCCGCTTCTACCCCAGTCGTCATCCAAACACCTCCCCCAACTCTCTCCTCACTATCCTTCCATACGGCTCTCGCCGTTACTAACGTCAAGAACTTTATACCTTTAATTCTTTATCAAGAAGATGGTCAATACTGGTCATGGGTGGAACTGTTTCGAATTCATGTATGTGTATATCATGTTCTTGATCATATAGACGACTCTTTCCCTCGCCCTCCGGATATGGATGACATCACATGGTGTCGCCTCGATGTCGTTGTCAAACAGTGGATATATGGCACTATATCTAAGGATTTACTCTACACAATCATGAAAACGGGTGCCTCCGCCCGTGAGTTATGGACACGTTTGGAAGAAATTTTTCAAGACAACAAGAATACTCGCGCAGTGTACTTGGAAGAATAGTTCAACAACACCCGTCTTGAAAAATTTTCTAATATGTCTGAGTATTGCAAGCAATTGAAACTGGTGGCATACCAATTGTCCAATGTCGAAACGCCTGTTTCCGAAACAAAGATGGTCTTACAATTGGTTGCAGGCCTACCAAAGGGTGAATATGACACTCTAGCCACGATGATACACCAGGTTGACCCTCTACCCAGTTTTAACAAAGCCCGTTGGGAATTACTGTTGGAGGAGATCCGACGTGCGAAGCAAGACGAGCACAACCAAAAGGCATTAGCAATTGACACGCCTACGCCAAATAACACTGCCGCCGGCCAGCCACCACTGCTGGAGAACAGTCAGTCGCGGCAGAACCGCGGCGGCAGGGACGATAGGGGCCGCGACAGTGGACGTGGAGGTAAGGGTCGTGGGAAAAATGGCAGGGGCCAACAGCAAGTCGGCAACCGCATGAGCCTACATATTCGACCCAGAACTAGGCCGCATATTCGACCCATTCACCAGCTCAGTTCCCATGGCTTATTGGGCCAGTTCCACAGTAACGTCTAGCCCAATTCCAACAGCATGAGCCTACATCGCACAGGCCCAATTCCTGCAGCAGCCCACTGGTTTGGTCCCCTCTGATTTGGGTCAGGCATTCAGCAGTTTGAACTTGCAGCAGCCCGATGACAATTGGTACATGGACATGGGAGCCACTTCTCACCTCACCCGCTTTGCAGATAATCTTCCCAAACTATTTATTCCAAAGCATCCTCAACATATAACTGTCGGTAATGGTCATCGCATTCCAATTCGGGGTTATGGTACCACTTACACGCAACCACCTCACCCACCATTTTCCCTCAATAACGTGTACTATGCTCCAAACATCATTAAGAATTTAATTTCTGTCCTCAAATTCACTGGTAATAATTTCGTCTCTGTTGACTTTGATCCTTTTGGTTTTACTGTGAAGGATATTCGTACGAGGACACCTCTTACGAGATGCAATAGCTCGGGGGATCTATATCCATTTCCATCCACCTCCGCGGCGAGATCTTGCCCCCTATCTCTTTAGATGCTATCTCTCCGTCAATGTGGCATAATAGTTTGGACACACATGAGCCCCAGTTTTTAATTTTCTTAAAAGCAATAATTTTATTCAATGTAATAATGGGATACTTGCACAACACTGTGTTTCTTGCTATGTAGGCAAACATGTTCGTCTTCCTTTTAAGTCATCTACAAGTGTTACGTTTTCACCATTTGATATTATTCATACTGATTTATGGACATCTCCTATCTCTAGTTCACTTGGTCATAAATATTATCTCGTCTTTTTAGATGATTTTTCTCATTTTATTTGGATTTACCCATTAAAATTTAAATCTGAAGTGTTTGTCAAATTCCTCGAGTTTCGTGCCTTTATCAAAACACAATTTGAGAAGAATATTAAATTCTTTCAGCGTGATAATGGTCGTGAATTCAATAACTCCATGTTTCATCGTTTTTGTAAAAATAATGACATGGTTTTTCGATTCTAGTGTCCTCACACCTCCCCTCAAAATGGCAAAGTAGAACAAATCATCCGCACGATATATATTTTTTCAAGAAGATATTTTTCACTCACCAACCAAACACTAGAAAACATGTTCCAAGAAAATATTGTTCATGAAAAATGACTTCCTTTGTACCAAGTACATACTAATCAAGTAATTATGAAAAGCATAGCATAGTGTAGAGCAAAAATCCACTTGGGATTCTTGGTAGAACCCTTGTGTAATATGGTTTCTCAAGTTCCTACCTTTTAGTCTCCAAACTCCAATTTCAGTCTCATTAACTATACTAAACTATCCAGAAACTAAATTCTATATACCTTATAACAAGAAATAACTAAATTCTATACAAGCTAAACAACTTTTGTATTACTCCAATTTTATCAAATGTCCTCGAAGGAACAGCTAAACAACATTTTGTTACAATTTTAAAGGTCTGAACGACAAACCTTGAATTTTGCTGAAATTGAGCAGAGGCAGTGAAGCTAGAACCTTATGTTCAACCAGATCACCATGTTGTACGCATTCTATCAGCTGAGTGATAATAGCTAGAAATGCAGATAGTTCAAACTCCGAGTCGTTCAGTGAAGCGAGCGCTAAGCTCAACCACGCGACGGTTGTCAGACAGATTCGGACCATTTTCGAGTTTCCAGAACCTAAGCACTTTGATAAAGCCTCCACAAAAGACCTCTTGCCACTGCCAATGAGTAATGCTGATGCATTTAACAACCACTTTTCCCTGGCCTCTTCTTCATCATCCTCCATCTGATAATTTATTGCGCTTTGGTCAACTACACTTTACACGCATGGAAAAATAATTCATAATGCTTGGAGAATCAGTGACAGTCTATGCCAAAACAAGTGAGAAAAGACATCAAAATCTGCTACCAGCTTTTCCTATTGCACAAAGCAAAATTTGGCCGGCACATCAAAGGTAAAATGATTCAAGTAGGGGGAAATATGCATAACGAGAAACCGTCAATAAAAGAGGTTCTTGATTTAAGATATGCCAAGAGGGCACAACGAGATGAAAACAAGTTGCTCTAAGCCGGGGACTGAAAGGACAGTGCAACAGATGTGTGGTACATGATTTAAAACATATGCCATAAAAGAAGGTACCTATTGCACGATGTTGGCACACTTGGCAACGAATGAAAAAAAAGCAGCATTGGGGGGGACAAGATGTTTCCCAAACTGATTGAGCCAAAGGCTCAGTTTTTCCACACAAGATGAGGTACTGAATGTTTTGGCTGGTGCTAAGTTCATTGGACTAATTGACAAGTAAGGAATTTTCATTGGTTAAGTTTGAAAGTCATATTATTCCAAGTTCTTACAATGTCAAATCTGGCTATCATTCCACTTTATACACGCTACAAGGATGTAAGTGGTCAGCCATTTGAGTCCCCGGGTCTGATGAATAGATAAGTTGCCGACGTAGAGGGCAATTTCATTGTTCAATGTTTAAATTTTGAATGAAGAAACACAAAGTAACATCATTGTTATTTCTGGTGTACTACAGAGTTCATGAGTGCAATGTGTTAGTAAAGATCTTATACAACCGGACAACAGGCCCAAAGAAACATGACTAAATGTATCAATTTGATTAACCAGGAGATGAAGTCCATATTATTTGTGGCAACCCGGTACACGAAGCATCGCACGTTCACACAAGGTCGGGGAAAGGGCCGCACTCCAAAGGGGTGTGATGTGGGCAGCCTACCTTGCCGCAAGCATCAGTGGCATGGCTGATTCCATGAGGTCCACATATAATTTGTATTTTAAATAAAATTATTTCTCAGACGAATTCAATCAGGACAAAAAATAAACATACCGTTATAACAGTTGCATCAACCGGCACATTATACTCTTCCTCATCCAGATATTCCACTCTGAAACCTTCAAGAAACCCTGCTTGCTTTAAGATCCAATCCTTTGTCATAATCTTACCCGAGAACGAAAAATGCCCTCCTAGAATAAGTAGTGCTTTGCAACATATTTCTCTGCTCCTTTCATCTGATAAGCTGCTTTCTAAGGCCACACTCATAGCACCAACAGCATCATCTCTGTATGTGTTGGGCATCTCTGTGTCTGCCTGTAATTTAAAGTCACTAAATTAACAGTGACCTTAAACGCTATGCATGTCTCTTAAACAACAACAACAACATACCCAGTGTAATCCCACAAATGGGTCTGGGGAGGGTAAAGTGTACGCAGACCTTACCCCTACCTTGGCAGGTAGAGAGGCTATCCAGGTCTCTTAAACAAGTAACAAAAAGATACAACACCTTTTCCTCAATTCAAACTAGCTGGGATCGGCTATATGATTCATCTATATCTATTCCGTTTTATTCAAACACATGTCACTCCAATACTGGTATATAATAAGACAAAATTAAGAATTCTCATTGTTACTACATACACTAATTTTTTGCTCAATACTTAACCAATGTTTTGACTAATGAAGTACATATTTGGTCTCTAAATTAGACTGTGACAACATGAGGTGTAAAACAGTATGCCCACATAATGACACTCAAGGAAATGGAATTATAGTAGTCATTATTAGCATGATAGACATGATATTGTGAATATTGGAAACATAAATAGAGATACTCTAGATATATGAAAATAATACTTAGAGATATTTTATATTTATTCTAGAATATTGTGTAGCATTAACTATAGAATATTTAGTAGGATTTACATTAAGTGTATGATATTTTTCTAATCTTTTATCTCTTACTCCTCTTGTGTATAAATACCTATGTAGTATGATGTATTAGATGAACAAATTGAGATAGTCATTCTTCAATTTCTCTCTTGTTTTTCTCTGTTCTTGACATGGTATCAGAACTATCTTTTCACTGTTGAGTCTTAGTTCTTTCATCTGTGATTTTTTCTCCAGATTTTTTTTGAAAGTCTTTGTTCTCTTGACTGTTCATCAAGAGTCAGTCCTACACATCTAGGGCTTTTGGTCTTGGTCATTCTAGTTATTTTCTTGTATCATTGTGTTTCTGGTGTTCTTAGCTAGTTAAGAACATGACGTCACGTCAGTTTGAATCCTTCAATGTTCGTTTCACTGGAAAAAATTATTCTACCTGGGAATTTCAATTTTAACTATTTATCACCGGAAAAGAATTATGGGGCCATATTTATGGAAGTGATCATGCACCTACTGATCGTACAAAGTTAGGTCAATGGAAGGTTAAAGATGCTCGGGTGATGACATGGATTTTAGGGTCAATTGATCCTTTGATAGTTCTTAATCTCAGGTCGTACAAGACTGTTAAGGCCATGTGAGATTATTTACAAAAGGTTTACCACCAAGACAATGCCGCAAGACGCTTTCAATTAGAACATTAAATTGCTAATTACTCTCAAGGAGATCTCTCTGTTCAGGATTATTTTTCTGGATTTCAGAACTTTTAGGCTGAATTTACTGATATTATTTATGCTAAAATACTTGTCGAATCTCTCTCTGTAATTCAGGTTGTTCATGAGCAGAGCAAGCGAGATCAATTTTTGATGAAATTATCTGAGTTTGAGAGTGTTCGCTCTAACTTGATGAATCGTGACCCGCCTCCCTCATTGGATGTTTGTTTTAGGGAATTACTTCGTGAGGAGCAGCGTCTTGTCACACAAAACGCTTTCAAACAAGAAAATGTTGTCACTGTTGCATTTGTTGCTCAAGGAAAAGGAAAGGGCAGAGATATGACTAGAACTCAATGCTACAGTTGCAAGGAATATGGTCATATTGCTAGCAATTGTGGCAAGAAGTTCTGTAATTATTGTAAACAACAAGGACAAATGATCAAAGAGTGTCTCACGTGCCCTCAACACCGTAGAGTCAAAAAATTTTCAAGCTGGAATAAAAGATTTCACTACTGATAACTCATCTTTAGCAGGACAAGTTCTTACTCCTGAAATGGTACAACAAATGATCGTGTCAGCCTTTTCAGCTTTGGGGCTACAAGGTAATGATATTACATCTAATTTTTTGCTTGTTGATTCTGGCGCTTCCAATCATATGACCAACTTAACTAGTATGCTAAAAAATGTTCGTGAGTATCAAGGTCCCTCACAAATTCAAGTTGCCAATAGTAGTAATTTACCCCTTACCAAGGTTGGGATATTACTCAAACTTTCAAAAATGTGCTTGTATCACCTAAGCTCTCCACTAGTCTTATTTCAGTTGGTCAATTGGTGGATAACAATTGTGATGTGAATTTTTCTCGTAATGGTTGTCTTGTGCATGATCAGGTGTCGGGGACAATAATCGCGAGGGGCCTAAAGTTGGAAGATTATTTCCTATACATTTTTCCATTCCCCGTGTTCTTTCTTTTGCTTGTTCGTCTACAACTAGTAAGACTGAGGTTTGTCATAAGCGTTTAGGACATCCAAAATCTACTGTGTTTTCTCATTTATCGAATTCCGGTATATTAGGAAATAAAAATTAATTTCCAGTTGCTTACTTTGATTGTTCTACTTGTAAATTAGGCAAAAGTAAAACTCTTCCTTTTCCTAATATTGGTAGTCGTGCTGCAAAATATTTTAATGTCATTCATAGTGATGTTTGGGGTATTTCACTAGTTATTTCTCATGCTCATTTCAAGTATTTTGTGACATTCATTGATGATTATAGTCGGTTTACATGGGTGTATTTTCTCCGTTCCAAATCTGAGGTATTTTCCATATTCAAGACATTTTTTGCTTACACTGAGACTCAATTTTCTACTTGTATCAAAATATTAAGATTTGATTCTGGTGGAGAATATATGTCTCATGAATTCAATAATTTTTTGATTGAGAAAGTAATCGTCTCGCAACGCTCATGCCCATATACGCCACAGCAAAATGGGGTTGTTGAGCATAAAAATCGTCATCTTTTAGATGTCACTCGTACTCTATTGATTGAGTTTTTCTTGCTTTACTTGTGATTATGCTTTGTCTTGAGCCGGGGGTCTCTCGAAAACAGTCGCTCTACCTATCAAGGTAGAGGTAAGGTCTGTGTACACTCTACCCTCCCCAGACCCCAAGATTTCACTGGGTATGTTGTTGTTGTTGTACTCTATTGATTGAGTCATCTGTCCCATCTAAATACTGGGTAGAAGCTTTGTCTACTGCTGTCTATTTAATGAATAGACTTCCATCTAAAGGGTTAAATGTTGAGTCTCTGTATTATCATCTTTATCACCAAAATCCAAGCTATCATAGTTTTCATACATTTGGTTGTATTTGTTTTGTGCATCTGCCTCCTTCTCAACGCAAAAAAATTTCTACGCAATCTACTAAATGTGATTTTATGGGTTATAGTACTTCGCATAAAGGTTTTATTTGCTATGATCCAAGTTCTAACAAATTTCGTGTTTCTCGAAATGTTGTTTTCTTTGAGAATCAGTATTTCCTTCCTACTCATGTTGAGTCATCTTTTGTTTCTCCTCTTCTTCCTACTTTTGAGGATTTGTCATCTTCTTCTGAGAGGTTAAAACCTGGATTTGTGTATGAACGACGTCGGCCAACTTTACCCCATCCCGAAATTGATCTGCCACCTGAGACTGCTCCACAACCAGAACATGAGATTTCTTCTGCTCCTCTTAAGCCCACTCGGCGATCTACCAAGTATCTCGTACTCCTAATTGGTATGGTTTTTCTTCTACTTTATCCACCATTTCCGTTCCAACTCATTACTCACAAGCTTTCAAGCATGAATATTGGCATAAAGCAATGGAGGAAGAACTTTTGGCATTTAAAGAAAATGACACATGGGACATTGTTTCATGTCCTTCAAATGTCCTCCCAATTGGATGTAAATGGGTCTATTCCATTAAACTTCATTCTGATGGAACTCTTGATTGGTATAAAGCTCGATTGGTTGCCCTTGGTAACAGACATGAGTATGGTGTGGACTATGAGGAGACGTTTGCACCAGTAGCAAAAATGACTACGGTGTGAACTATTATTGACATTGCTTCTTCACAAAATTGGCCTCTTCATCAAATGGATGTGAAAATGCTTTTCTCCACGGTGATCTCAAAGAAGATATTTATATGAAACCTCCACCTGGTTTGTTCTCATCACCTACATCAGATGTATGCAAGTTGAAGCGGTCTTTGTATGGATTAAAACAAGCTTCCAGAGCTTGGTTTGACAAGTTTCGGTCTACTTTGCTTCAATTCTCTTTTGAGTAGAGCAAATATGACTCATCTTTGTTTCTTCGTAAAACATCTACAGGTTGTGTTCTTTTGGTATATGTAGATGATATTATTATTATAGGAACTGATTCTTCATTAATCACTAGCCTCCAGCAGCAGCTTAAGGATTCTTTTCATATGAAAGATCTTGGTACTCTTACATACTTTTTGGGGTTGGAAGTTCATTATGATTATTTAGGTGTATTCTTAAACCAGCACAAATATACTCAAGATTTGATTACTTTGGCTGGTCTTCAAGAATCTTCCTCTGTAGATACTCCATTGGAATTGAATATAAAGTATCGGCGTGAGGAATGAGATCTTCTTCCTGGTCCAACTTTATTTCGGCAATTAGTTGGGAGCCTAAGTTATCTTACTATTACTCAGCATGATATCTCTTTTGCAGTTCAACAAGTGAGTCAATTTATGCAGGCTCCCCGTCATCTACATTTGGTGGTTGTTCGTCGCATCATTCGATATCTCTTAGGCACATCTACTCGTGGATTATTCTTTCCTAGTGGTTCTCCAATTCGGCTTGATGCATTTAGTGATTCTGATTGGGTTGGATGTCCTGATACTCGCGGCTCTGTCACAGGTTGGTGCATGTTTCTTGAGGATTCCTTGATATATTGGAAGAGCAAGAAGCAAGCTCGCATTTCGAAATCTTTAACAGAGTCTGAATATCGAGCCATGTCTGCTGCTTGCTCTGAGATTGTTTGGTTTCGGGGTCTACTTGCAGAGATTGGATTTCCTCAATCTAATCCTACTCTTCTCCACGCTGACAACACAAGTGCCATTCAGATTGCCATAACCCGGTTTATCATGAAAGGACCAAACACATCGAGGTGGACTGTCATTATATCCGGGAAGTTGTAGATAAGGGAGTCATTACTCTTCCACATGTGTCTAGTGATCTTCAGATAGCTGATGTGTTCACAAAATCCATGACACGGCAACATCATCAGTTTCTAGTAGGCAAATTGATGCTTCTTGATTTATCAAAGCATCAATTTGAAGGAGGATGTTAGCATGATGGACATGATATTGTGAATATTGAAAACATAAATAGAGATACTCTAGATATATGAAAACATACTTAGAGATATTTTATATTTATTGTAGAATATTGTGTAGCATTAACTATAGAATATTACGTAAAATATTTAGTAGGATTTACATTAAGTGTAGGATATTTTTCTGTCTTTTATCTCTTACTCCTCTTGTGTATAAATACCTATGTAGTATGATGTATTAGATGAACAAATTGAGATAAGTCATTCTTCAATTTCTCTCTTATTTTTCTCTGTTCTTGATCGTCATTTAGCAACAAACTAATGGTATGTAATATCCACTCCATCGTTTCATGAGTTAGATAAATTTCATGATGCATTGAACAATATACAACCTTGAGTCACCAAATTACAGAAATAACTATGGAATTTTGACTTTGAGCTACACTTTAGTAATGAACTTTGCGTCTCTTTCTTGATACTTTGGAGTGTTCAGGTCATGGCAAACCCTACATCTTATACCAATTATAAGTTTTTTAGAGAAGTGCTATGCACAACCAAGGAACTCGATTAGAAAGGAGATGGTGTTTAGCAAACAAAAAACAAACAAAATGACCTATAAAAAAGAAAAGAAAAAAATCTAAAATTGCTAGATGTCTAGAAGAGCAGACTGCTAATATGCTGACCGAGTTAGACAGGCAATCTAGGAGCTCAATGGAAAAGAAAATGTGGTTTGGCAAACAAACAAGAATAAAATATGACAAATTAGAGCATTGAGACTATGTTACTCGGATTCTTCAAAAATATTGTTGGTGTGTGTCGGATCCTTCAAAAGTAGTGCATTTTTGGAGGATCTGACATGGGTACGGCAACATTTTTGGAGAGATCGAGCAACATAGCATTGAAATACAACAGAAGGTGTTTCTCTAAATGCCTTTAATATTCACGTGATAAACTATCCAAGATCAAAACTCCTGAAATAACAAGCTAAAAGAAACTTCATAGGACATAAGCAGTATTGTGGAAGAACATGAAACACGTTCATGAACTTTCTTTAGAGAAATCTTTAGATTTGAAACATACTAGAAGATCAAAGTGCAAGAGCAGCACAACAACCATGATTCTCTGTTCACATGGACAATCCTGGAGATACGTCAGCATATCATGCATCACTTTGACTATATTATCTTTGTGAAGGCTTTTGAGGAAGAACTTTGCATCTTTTCTGCTGAAAACATTGGAGCGTGGTACATAGTTAATGTAGCTAAAGCGATCCACTATCATTACCCCCTAAGACTGCATCATAATCAAGCAAATATAGAGCATTTGAGCATCTTAATTGCAAAGCAAGTTTCATCTGGATATAAAAAGGGAAGCTTGGTGTACGAAGCCTCCCACATTCACGCAGGGTCCTGAAAAGGGTCGCATCCTAAGGGGGTGTAACATAGGCAGGGACCTGACACCTATGTTGCTCAAGCTCGTCAAAAATATTGTCGGGTGTGTGCCGGATCCTCCAAAAGCTATGAATATTTGGAGAATCCAACATGGGTGCAGTAGCATTTTTGGAAGGTCCAAGCAACATAGTCTGACACAAACATCAGTGGCTGATTCCATGGTCCGAACCCATGTACTGGATTCATCTGGATATATGAATCAGATAATCTAATATTCAATTTTTCAAAAACGAAGTAACAACTTTCTTGCGAAGTGTATATAGTGTCTACATTTCCATTTATGCCCTGGTAAAAAGAAACATTAAAATATATTCAGATGTGTTTGTTTGACAACTCTAACCAGATCATTTAACTTCTCAACAAAGAACGGAAAATATACTTGTCATCATGCTCAAAGTGAGAGAAAGTCCGCATGTAAAAGAATCACTTTTTCTTTAAAAGTAAAATATGCATGTCACATTATTCAGGTATTGTGACTATGCATCTACGCGAAAAGAGCTCTTGAGCTTCAACTTCATGTGCTCTAAATCTCTATTGATACACTTCAAATTTCTCCATGCAAATTCGCCTGACCAAATATGATTTTTTATATTTCAATGATGTACGACCTACTCATCTACTTTTCTATTTTTTGCCAAAACAGCAGGTGCTACGCATGCCATGAGGCAAATAAATGAGAAGCTCGTGTGTAAGAGAGAATACATTTGAAAAACCATGTACCTGTTAAGGCAAATGAGTTCAGTCAGGATTAAAATGGCATTTCTTCTCGATTCCAACTCTCCGTTTTGAAGAAGATTAAGCAGCCACATCTTATTAACATTTCTGGCAACTACATTTCTGACATTAGTGTCAGCCTCAATGCAAGAGCGAAGTAATCTGGAAACACATATCTTCTCCCTTGTGTTTCCACAATTAAATCTTTGGATGAGAAACCGTAAGCTTCCAAGGGATAAAAGCTGCTATAGAGTTGCCCATTTTTCATCCTGATTTAAAGCAATAAGTAGTTGTTCCAATACGAAAACAGCTATTTTGTTCTTCAACCAACCGTGTCCCCCTGAATTCCCAGATACATTAGAGAAATAAGCCACAAGGTGCCTCCAATGTTCCGATTTCCAATTGTTGATGACACGCTTCAAAATCAAGTTAGTATGGGGAACACTTTTGACATTCTAACGATTTTCGTGTTTCTGGACACGTTCGGTTTCCTTTAGAAAACCAGTTTGTAATAGATGCTCTCTCAAAGGTTTGGCCAGTCTCGACTCTCGAGGGTAACTGGATCTTCAAAAAGAAGTCCAGTCAAAGGGCAGATAAATCCCCGTGGGATGTTTGTGGAAGGTCTTCCCACATAATCGTCGTAATCGACTCCCACACATTTTGAAAACATCATCATAGTTAATTATATATTCAACATAAAGGGAACTAGAGAACACTCTCAAAGATGACGTTGACCTACCTTGAGCAGGAAGCACTACCTCATCGGTCTCCTGCTCAAGAGCTGCTTTTGTTATCCTGTAGGATATGAACTCGGTCAAATTTGCAGGTGCAAATGAATCCAGCATGTTGGACTAAAATAGAGTTGTTGCTTTCGGATCAGAGTTTCCAAATATTTCCATGAAACTTTTTCTTCTCGAGAATCTACTCCATAAACCCCCTCTGCATCCCAAGTGGTCGATGCACCATACTACACATCAGAACGCCCCCAGAGTTTAACTCGTCTTATGTAATACGAAGTCTGAAGAGGGAATAATAATGTTTGGCAAGCATAGATCCTAACTCACTAGATTTAGAGCTGCACAGAGGTACTACTAAAGTGATTTGACAACTTTTATTTACTTTCCTCATCGTAAACACTATTTAAGAAGTACAATTAAGTTGCATGTCTTGATTTGGTAACACCAACAGCAAAAGAAAAGGCACATATGTTTAACTCTGTAAAGCTTATCATCAGTGTTGTCAAAGGTGAAAAGCTTTAAAAAGTGCTACAGGTCTATTGGGCTTTAAGCGTAAAGTGCAAATGAAGAGTGAGCTTTAGGGAAAAGGCGCAATGAAGAAATAAAAAAGAAATGTTCTCATTAACAATTAATATATCTCTTTCCGACTGTTAAGAGTCCCACATCGGATATGGAATGGAAACATGGACTCCTTATATGGACTTGGACAATCCTCACCCTACAAGCTAGCTTTTGGGATTGAGTTAGGCCAAAGATCCATTATTTACATGTATCAGAATCAAACTCATTCCAATTCTTTGTTCACTGATGTTGAGCCCCCAAATTATATTATCCACGCTCCAGTTAACAAGGTCTGGGCGTGCGGTGGAGTGTTAAGAGTCCCACATCGGATATGGAATGGGAACATGGACTCCTTATATGGACTTGGACAATCCTCACCCTACAAGCTAGCTTTTGGGATTGAATTAGGCCAAATATCCATTATTTACACCGACTATATCTATAGTTCAGTAATGCTCAACTCAAATAGAACTCATGGGCAATGAAGTGCACGCCTTAGTCCCTTGCATGCACTAAAATACAGCTTAAGCGAGGCTAAGCACCCTCCTTGAGCTTTTTCTGATCTTTGGGGCTTAAAAGTACCTTAAATGAGCCTTTGACAAGACTACTTATCGTCCATTTCAAGTTTAATGAAACTGTCATTGTGACTTGGAAAGAGATAAAATGATGAGCCACACACATACCAAAATGAAGCAAAGTGACTGAAGGAACAACGATATGCCGGTGACTGAAACTGCTAAAAGTATCCACAAAAGTACAAGTTGTTTTACAAAATAGATTTTGAAGAATCCAACAGTATATTGGAATACAGGGACTAAGGTATCTACATCATTCAAACATCCCCTATTTATTGTCTTAAATGGATCAAGTAGAACTTCATTTGCTTCAAATCTCACCGGCCAAAATGTGGCAGAAACTTAGCCAGGACTTTAACCAACAATTTACACATATTTGCACAATTTCTGTCTAATCATGATCCAAGTTCTTTGAAGCTATGTATTCAACACTTATTGAAACAATTGTAGCACCAGCCTCAACATCTTGATCTATACACTTGATCACTTCGGAAGCAAACCTAGCAGGCCTCCTCACACTAATTTCATAGCTTTCTTCCTGGTGCTCTTTTGATTCCGCTCCTAGTTTATGTGAATGACGGAATACTTCATCATACAACTTTTTTATGACAACCGGCTGAGGTGAGAAACCGCCAACGCCACTACTTAAGTGGGAAGAGTTGCTAAAGGAACCTTCACACGGAACAGATATAGAAGAAATTTGAATAGAAGGAACTAAAGGAATATCAGCTCCGTCAGTTAGCCATTCCTTGTAGTAAAGTGCAAACGATAAGTCCCGTTGTCCGATTTTTGTTGTACAATTTGTCCGAAGCTTCGACTTGCTTGACTTATTATGTAGATCACCAAGAAAATTAGCTTCGAATCACACCGGACCTTCAAATGTGAAAGATGAGGAAGAAATATGCGATCCCACAAATCCGGCAATAAATTAGTCCTTGCACGAAAGGGCGAATCACGAAAAACTTGCGTAGGTGCTTTACGGCTATACGGTCCTTCTTCTCGTATCTTATATATGACACCGAGATACGAGATGAGCACAAGTTTGCCAATTTAGAATTGGGAATTCCGTAGTAAATCGATCCCGTAATTCGTTTGAATTCAATCCTCGTTATTACACTAAGCCGCACTAAGGCTTTCTTAAGTTCTTTTTCATTTGCACAATTTTCTGCAGCTCTTTCGACTGTTTCTATAGCTTGTTCAAGAGTGGCTATGATCTTGCTTTCAGTATTCAAGACTTCTTCAAATCCAGAAAATTTTAAGGAAACAAAACTATTGTGACAAAGTGATGTCCTAAATCCTCGTCTAGGAGAAAACGTTTTATATGCCCGTTCATGATAGAGATTACAGCCTGAATAGCAACTTCATCGAGAGCGGGAATAGCTGCATTGTGCTCAATCTCAGATTTCCTTAGGCTTGTAGATGCATCGTAACTTTTGTTGGTTATTGAACTTCTAGTTGATCTGTTGTATGAGGTCTCGGGATGTTCCGTATGTTTCTGATAACTATCTCTAAAGCTTGGACGTCCTGAGAGAATTTTAGTAGAATTATTGAGACACTTTGTTGTTGCTTGTGTATCTTTTCTGAAGGATAGTCGCTTTCCTTCTGCTTCCTCATCACTTCTGGTAGAAGACCTGCCTTCACCGCTCTCATTTCTGTAAGTTCAAAAAAAAAGAACTAATGCTTAGTCTCTTAACATCCAATGATAGATTGCACGAGCCCATTCTGTGCTTATTTTCCTTCGCTGGCCTCCTGTCAGCAAAATCGGCCCTCAGGGTAATGCCTTTCGAGTCATGCCGGGGATATCAGATTTTGTCCTCTCCGTCTTTTTTGCACCTGGTGAAGCAACATTTGTCTGAGGTTCTTGAAGTCGGTAAATAGGACCACTTTTTGCCTTTTTTCCCGATGAAGCTCGAGGTGTTGTCTTAGACATCCTCCTGTTGAATCCTTCTTTTGCTAGGAGGTCCTCCAGTGACATGGCCATCTTCCATTAGATTAGAATATCAAACCACCTAAACACTAACCAACAAAAGAGATTGTTCAATGCCAGTTAATATCAGAAGTGTTAATTCTACCACAGCCATAAACTTCCCATGCTTCTGAAAAAAGAAGAAACAAACAAACAACAACATCTACTATTACTATGTCTCAACTCCACATTAGTTGGAGTCATAAAGAGAAAATGTCTATCCTATTTGCACAAATTATAAAATTAAAGTAGATAGTTAACGAAAGAAATTCGACTTTACTTTACTTTCAACCGAGAGAGGGAAAAAACTCAAGTTCAAATACCTTACTTTGTTTCTTTCACTACACATTTCCTCAACAGATTTAGCAATCACACAAACAAAACAAATAGAGAAAACATCAGAACTCTAAATTGCATATATTACATAATAAGCAAACGAGGATCTCTTAGATGTTTAATGAAACCACAATTTATCTCTAGTTTCCAATCAAGTATTTCAACAGAAGGGGTAACGAAAGGAAAAAACATAGCCTTGGATTTGAATAAAACAGAAGTTTCACAAAACTAGCATTGAACAACTTAACATCTGTTCAACTCAAAGAGATCAAAAACAAGGCAAAACGATATAAATAGACGAACCTGTTAACATTAGAACTTTGAAAATTTCAACTTTACTGTTCTTCTAATCAAAGCTCAATTTTCCAAAGTAAATAGTCTAACTATCCAACCTACCAGCCAAGAACAAAAAGGAAGTATTCAAGAAACATAAAACATGAGCAAACCATAAACAGAGGCGGATCTACAGTACTACATATGAGTTCACGTGAACCCAGTTGTTTTTGCCCAAACTCTATATATGTATTAATATATCTACTAAATATCTATAAATATTTGAATGTGAACCCAGATATTATTGTGTATTGTCTTGTGGTCGTTGTAGGAACCCATAAACTTCGAATCTTGATCCGCCTCTAACCATTGATAAGAAAAATGAAGTACCTTTTCAGCTTGTTTTATCTTCTATCAAGAGACCCCATAAACCCAACAAGAAAAACACATAAACCCACCAAGAACCAATGATTTTCTTTGATCTTCATTGATGAAATTGGAATACGGAAAACTGTTAAAATGTCGATTTCATCTCTCTTCTAACCAAAAATCCAATAACCCTAAGTAAGCTACAATTATGCAACATACCCTCTAAGGAAAAAAACTTTGTTTCTCAGGAAATTCACGCAGCGGAAGATCCTGAATCTGAGACTTTCTACACCAGAAATATTCTCTTAAACGAAGGTATTCGCGTTTGGATGGCAGCTCGATTCCCAACCAGCTTTGAGAATAAATGACTCACTACGATTCTTTTTCCATATCCCCTGTCCTCCTGATGAGATGTGAATATACCACTATTCCTGGGGGAGAGCCACAAAGCATCCTCGTTAGCAAGGGACGCACCCCAAGGGGTATGATGTAGACAACCCACCTTAATGCAAGAATTAGTGATTGCTTACACGGCTCGAACCCGTGACCTATTGGTCACACGGAGACAACTTTACCGTTTCTCCAAGGCTCTCCGAACAAAAAGGACATAATCAAGAAACACAATTATGATCAAACCTTAAAGAATAAATGTGAAAAAGGGGAGTAACTTTCAGCTTGCTTTATCTTCCACCCCCTAAACCAAATAGGAAAAAAACATAAAACCCACTAAGAACATAATTAGAAACACAAATATGAGCAAACCTTAAGAACAACTGTGAAAAAGGAAGTACCTTTCAGCTTGTTTTATCTTCCACCCCATGAGCCAAACAACAAAAACACATAAAACCTGCCAAAAACATAATCAAGAAACACAAATATGAGTAAACCTTAAAGAATAACTATGAAATAGGAACCACCTTTGAGATTTTTTATGCTATCAAGAGACCCCATAAACCAAACAAGAAAATACATAAAACTCGCCAAGAACATGATCAGAAACATAGATATGAACAAAACTTAAAGAACAACGGTGAAAAAGGAAACCTTTCAGCTTGTTTTATATTCCACCCCATAATCCAAACAAGAAAAATACATAAAACCCACCAAGAACATAATCAAGAAACACAGATATGAGCAACCCTTAAAGAGCTACTGTGAAAAAGAAAGTACCTTTCAGCTTGTTTTATGTTCCATCAAGAGAACCCATAAACCAAATACGAAAAACACATAACAACTTTTATTTTCATAGAGAACTTTGATCATGTCAATTTCATCTTTCTTCTAACCAAAACCCAATAATCTAACTATGCAACATACCCTCCAGGAACAAAAAGGACATAATCAAGAAACATAAATATGAGCAAACCTTAACGAATAATAGTGAAAAAGGAAGCACCTTTCAGCTTGTTTTATGTTCTAACATGAGACCTCATAAAACAAACAACAAAAACACATAAAACCCACCAAGAGCTTGTGATTTTCTTGATGAATTTTGGATTAAGGAAAATAAACTCAAATATGAGCAGACCTTAAAGAATAACTGTGAAAAGGAAGTACCTTTCAGCTTTTTTTATGTTCCAACAAGAAACCCCATAAACCAAATAACAAAAACACACAAAACCTACCAAGAACATACACAAATATGAGCAAACCTTAAAGACTAACAGTGAAAAAGGAAGTACCTTTCATCTTGTTTTATGTTCCATCAAGAGAACCCATAAACCAAACAAGAAACCACATAAAACCCACCAAGAACCAAAAAACTAGTTGATTTCTTCCCATCTGTCCATGTCTTGGTGGACAGCCCGGTACATGTGCTTGTGGGAGGTAGCAGGTGCCCAATGAAATTAGTCAAGGTGCGCGCAAGCTGGCCGAAACACTACGTTTATCAAAAAAAAAAACTCCAACTATGCAACATACCCTCCAAGGACAAAAAGGACATAATCAAGAAACACAAATATGAACAAATCTTAAAGAACAACTATGGAAAAGGAAACACCTTTCAGCTTGTTTTATGTTCCAACAAGAGACCCCATAGACCAAACAAGAAAAACACATAAAACCCACAAAGAACATAATCAAGAAACAAATATGAGCAAACCTTAAACAATAACTGTGAAAAAGGAAGCACCTTTCAGCTTGTTTTATGTTCCAACAAGAGACCCATAGACCAAACAAGAAAAATACATAAAATCCACAAAGAACATAATCAAGAAACACAAATATGAGCAAACCTTAAACAATAACTGTGAAAAAGAAAGCACCTTTCAGCTTTTATTATGTTCCAACAAGAGACCCCATAAACCAAACAAGAAAAACACATAAAATCCACAAAGAACATAATCAAGAAACACAATATGAGCAAACCTTAAAGAATAACTGTGAAAAAGGAAGTACCTTTCAGCTTGTTTTATGTTCCAACAGAAGACCCATAAACCAAACAAGTAAAAAAAAAGGGCAGCCCGGTGCACTAAGCTCCCGCTATGTGTGGATCCGGGGAAGGGCCAGACCACAAGGGTCTATTGTACCTTACCCTGTATATCTGCAAGAGGCTTTTTCCACAGCTTGAAACCATGACATCCATTGTCACATGAGTATGCCAAACAAGTAAAATACATAAAACCCACCAAGGACATAATCAAGAAACATAAATATGAGCAAACCTTAAAGAATAACTATGAAAAAAGTAAGTACCTTTCAGCTTGTTTTATATTCCAACAAGAAAACCATAAACCAAACAAGAAAAACACATAAAACCCACCAAAAATATGATCAGAGACATAGATATGAGCAGACCTTAAAGAATAACTACGAAAAAGGAAGTAGCTTTCCGCTAGTTTTATGTTCCAACAACAGAACCCATAAACCAAATTAGAAAAATACATAAATCCCACCAAGAACAACAACAACAACATACCCAATGTAATCCTACATGTGAGATATAGGAAGGGTAGAGTGTATGCAGACCTTACCTCTACCTCTACCTCGTAGAGATAGAGAGATTGTTTCCAATAGACGGCTTATGTAACGCATTTCAAAACAGTATGAACAAGGGAATACAAAAATGAAAGCAGTAGCAACAACAACAAAATAGTGTGAAATGAAAGAAGTACATAGCATTCATTAGAAAGAACGGAAACAACAACGAAATAATGTGATACGGTGGCAACAGAAATTGAAGAACAAGAAACTACAAGAATAATACTAATACGGTAAGAAAGTTGGTGCAAAACCCACCAAGAACATAATCAAGAAACACAAATATGAGTAAACCTTAAAGAATAACTGTGAAAAAAGGAAGTACCTTTCAGCTTGTTTTATGTCCCAGCAAGAGACCTCATAAACCAAACAAGCAAAACACATAAAACCCTCCAAGAATCACTGATTTTCTTGATTGGAAATTTGAATTGAGGAAAAACAAACAAAGAGGTATAGAATTTTCCCACACAAAAACTGAAATGCTGATGATGGAGAAACTCAAAGGCCATTGGGTAGATAAACAAAGGAAACAACAAAAAGAGAAGGGAAGAAAGAAAATTGCTTAAAGGTTACACTAGGCAGCAAATGGAGAGAAAGGAAGGAATAGAAAGAAGACAAAAGACAAACACAATTTGTTAGTTACAGTCACTTTCAGTCTACAAGGTACAACTATATTAGAGCTTAGTACAACACCTTCGATGCAGATGTTCATTTAGGAATATTTGTTTACTTGTTTTGGCAGGCCCATAGCTTTAACCGTTTCAACGGCCGCTCTCTCCATCGCTTTCAAATAATTTCTTTTCGAAAACAAGATTATTTATGTGTAATGATTGGTGAATTTTATATTAAATTTAATTGTAAAAAAGGTTAAAATCATAAGTTAGTTTAGAAAAAAGCTTCATTAATGAATATATTTACAACTGCTCTAATTTTTTATTGGTGTTGTTTAATTAAAAATGTGTATACTCCAACTTATTTAAGTCAGGTACACATATGATTCTAACATATCCATCGCTCTTCCTCAATTCGTAGACATAAGCAAAATTTCTATTGGCTTCTCACCTTGAATTGAGACTTTGCTCTTCTCGTCCAGAAAAATAGTTATCTTCGTTAGAGCACGAGTCATCTAAACATGTGGAAAAAATATTGTTTGTTATATTTTTTAAAAATAACTGTGGTGTCTGGCCAGTTTTCGCACACCTCGACTAATTCAACTAGATATATATCACCTCCCATCAGCAAAAGGTACTACATAACTGTTATAAATCCTGTTATGGACTTGGTATACCAAATAATTAATAGCACAGTCAATGATTGATTTGGGTCTGAGATGAAGTTGCATCCCAACAATAGATTGAATTTTCTCTGGGATCCAGGTTAAGCAAAGTTAGCACGTTAAAAGGGGCAGTGGCCTATTGAAGGGGTTATACGTATTGTTGGTTATGCTTAGCCAGAAGACTGTACTTTTCATCCCCAATTCTCTCGTATTTTCAATTCCAGTACTTTTAGCAGTAACTATTGATATTGAGTTGATTTGTATTTATGTTTCTCTGTTCAAAGTAATACAAAAGGTATTTGGGAGTCTCTTTGTTACATTCTGTCACAGATAAAAAGAAATCAGCTAGTGTATTGTCTATTGTTAGTTATATTATTGTCGTATGATTTTGAGATTCATTTTTCGCGAGATTTATTTGAGAAGTAATAATACTTCTTCAATTTGCATGTTCAAACCATTCTTTATGCGAGTATCCTTTTTTTTTGGGTAAATAAAAATTTTCATAATTAACCACAAATCAGCTAACAACATTATCTAGAGCATTGCTCCGATTGTGCCCATAGTTTGCTATGGGAGTTACAGTTTCTTCCTAAGCATTGCTTCAGAGATGTTCAGACCTAGCAGTTAGTACAACACAATTAGAATTTAACATGCTTCTAGTGTATATAATTCCTTCCATATCTTTCAAGAAAGCTGCAGATGCATACACCGGAGGAACTATCAAGAAAGCCGCAGATGCTCCCGGTAGCAGTGTCTGACCGGAGGTTTCCTCATGCTCTCTATCAACCTCTTATCATGCTAGTATTTGCTAATAGTAGAAGTAAGTGAATGAGAATTTCCTTTTTGTGCTAGTGTAGAATAGTCTGTTATTTTGTTTCAGTGTGTGACATAATATATGTGAGAAATATGATATGATATCTTTAATTTGAACATAGAGGACTCTTGAAATAATCCTTTTGTCTCTAAATCAAGTGTCAATGAAATTCTTCACATTTTTATTCTCATTGGTTTGGTAGTTCAATGAATTGCTACTGTACAAACTGATTTTTTTCTTCATGTTCTTGCATGATCTAGGAATCCAGCTATAATGCTGAATTTTTCGCCGGTTATTCCTTTTAGGACGATTATTTAGTAAATGATCTTTCTTTTTTTTTTTGTAATTTATGGACTTATTTTATCACGATCTAAATATCTCTTTTAAGAAAATAAAAAATCTTATGAAAAAACATTAGACTACGGTTTAAAATTTGTAGATGTTAGATGATAGCCTAATGGTTTGTCATCCTAAGGGTTATATTTGGACAACTTTTAAAAAGAAAATAAAATTTAAATGATAACCTAAAAAGAGAATGTTCGTGTAAATCCACCGCCATTATTAATATAGTGATATGTTTGTTTGAAGCTCAGCATTTGAGGCTTGTTATTCTTTACATAGGCCATGTTTAATTTGTTCTATAGATGAACTGAGAAAAAGTGACAGGCTACAATGTTAATGTCCTTTTGATCATTTCCCAAAATTTGAGTGTTCCTTGCTTTCCATCACCATCAAGTTAAGTGTTATGATGGTTGTAGTTAGGGATGGCAACGGATCGGATCTGGATCGGATCTTATCAGATCCAGATCCGTTTTTCATACCTGGATCCAGATCCATCAGGTCCATAAAAATCAGATCCAAATTCGGATCCACCGGGTCCACGGATCGGATCTGGATCCACATGTAAAAAATCTGTTTTGCTAAGAATGTAACCTTGCTAAGATTTTTTTTGAACTGACAAACGATTTTTACTTAGCTAACAATTTACTGTGTTTCAATTTTGAAATGTTCATATGAGATATTTTGTTCGTTGTCTCGTTTTGATTGTGAGCTATTAATTGAAAATGTTGGACAATGACAATAGTTATGGAAAATGCTGACTAGTATTTCCACAATGTAGAACTTGTATGTGCTTGGAATCTTCACAAATGAAGTGAATATAATTTTAACCACTTGTCTATGGAGATGTTAGTCATTCACTATATAACATTGATTTTATTATAGAAGTTACCTCTTTATTTTTTGGTTTTTGAGTTAACGCGGGGATAAATTAAACTTGTTTTGAGAATTAAACTTGCAAGGATGTGCTTAGCAATTTTAAGAAAATACTTATAAAATTACATTCTAGGTTATGAATATATTTAATAAAAAATGGATCCACGGATCGGATCTGGACCGGATACGGATCTCAAATACAAGATCCAAATCTAGATCCGATCCGGCAGAAATAGATCCGGATCTGATCCGAATCCGTCGGGTCCAAATTTTGAAGATCCATATTCTATAAAACGGCACCGGATCCAGGATCCAATGCCATCTCTAGTTGTAGTTCTTCTATCCTTTGAGTCCAGTACTTCTTGGTACAAAGCGATTTACTAGTCTTAAAAATTACATGTATACCATACAAGTTTTGTGTGGAGCTGAAAACGCCAGTCAAATTTAAAATTTGTCAATTCTAATGAAATTTTAAATAATTTTAAAAAATTGACTATATTTTAAATGGATCAATCACAAGCAATTACCTGGAGCCATTCCTACTACTTAAAGGGTTGTTGGTTTATAGTATCTATTTGATTCCTATTAGTGGAGGATTACATTGATGTTAAAGCATGTATTTCATTTGACAATGAGCACTATATAAAAAATTGGATTTATTTACAAACTTCGTCGTTAATCCATCGCTAAATTGCTCATAGTTAAAAATATTTTTTGTTTATTCGTTACTACTTCGTCGTTGAATAAAATTAGCGATGAATTTTTTTATTTAACTTCGGTTCGATAACTCATATATATTTAGTAGTGGAATAACTTAATATATGAGATAATATTGAAAGTTTTCATTTGTTAGAACAAGTGTAACAAAAAAACGACAATTCATTTAGAATATATCTTATTTTCTACTATTTCCTCCTTGTTACTTTAAATTTGTATTTTAACAATTTGACATTAAAAGTATATTAGGAAAAATAATTTGGAACGAATTATAATTCTATTACACAGTCTAAATAAAGAAAAGATTTATATAAAGTAAGAATTTAATGAATTTTAAAGTACAAAATATTAGGAATTCATACATACTTCAAATAAAAAAAAGACTTGTATAATTTTATTAATTGACATTAAAAGTCCTAAATATCAGAAAAATAATTAAATGATAATTTTATCTAGTGCGAATTCCTTTTCCAAAAGATAAAAAGGTGTGTCACACATAAAATTGTTTTACATGATGCATAGTTGTTTGGCTTTAAGGGGAAGAGAATTGGATTTCTTAAAAAACAAATAAGTATAACTTTTTATTACCTTTTTATAAATTACGTATGTTATTGCCTACTGGTAAACGTTTCCGTTGAAGCGATCGATACTAAATTCCTAAATATCAAGAATTTACCCTTTTTAAGTAGAGTTTACATACAATCAAACTTTCAGTAATGATTAGTGATTACTACACGAATTTTGCTTCTTTTTTATTACTACACGTTTTAGGACATTCAAATAAGAATAAAATATATATAAGGTAAAATCGTAATTGATTAATTTCTAAATAGTAGGACTTCCTATAAGTGACGGAGTTCAAGGGGTTCAAAATATAATTAACAAGTAAACACACGAAGAAGCTAAATGAGTTCAATATCTAATATATATACATAAAAAATAAGTTTAACCGGGGGCTCCTCCTGTGGCTGACGGTCCGGATGCAAAGAAATACATTCAGTTGGCGTATAAGTCAGAGGTTGCACCCGAACTAATCCCCAAAAGGTTCAAAATGCCTTTGGTAGCCAAATATGATGGAACTACGGACCCTCAAGAGCATATTATGGCCTATACTACGGCTGTAAAAGGAAAAGATCTATGGGAGCATAAAATAGAGTTGGTTCTAATCAAGAAGTTTGCTAAAATGCTTGCTAAGGGAGCTCTGACATGGTATTCATTAAGATCATTCGCCCAGATCACCGACATGTTCATAAAAGCTTGTGTCGGGGCCCATAAGGTGAATACAGGAACAATGTAATTTTCCGCCGAAGGAGCCTTACTTGGTTGCGCCCCTGCTTCCTACCTAGATCAAATTAGTAATCGATTTAATAGAATTTTTCTTTAATTTAATAATATTTAATCATTAATATCATACTCAAATTAACCACAAAAAAAGTTTGTCACCATTTATTTGTAAAATAATGATCATAATTGATCTCTTTCAATAATTGAAACTTAACAATTCCGTCTCACCTATTCGTATGAAAATATTATGCAATAATGAAATTGGACAAATACAATTCTTACCAAAATTTTTTTTTGATATGTTATAAAAGTTCACTTATCATTATCGTAAGTTACCAAATACGTATAGTTACTTTTTAAATAATTTAATTGTGTTATCTTTTTTATACTATTAGTGCATGGATAATGGAACTTATAATCGATAAACATTTACTCTCATTGATATATATATTATGTTTATATATAATTTTCTTCACTTAATTACAATTAATTACCACATATTCTTATCTCATTAAATAATTTAACCACGATAAGTACTACAGTACATAATTTAAGTGTAGTCTGATAAATGTTACCCTTATAATCTAAATCGACTTTAGATTGTACCTTAGGGGTAGGGATGGCAACGGATCGGATTTGGACCGGATCCTATTAGATCCAGATCCGTTTTTCATACCTGAATCCAGATCCGGATTCGTCGGGCCCATAAAAATCAAATCCATCGGATCCACTGGGTCCACGAATCGGATCTGGATCCACATGTAAAAAAATTGCCTTGCTAAGAATGTAACCTTGCTAAGATTTTTTTTTTTAACTGACAAACGATTTTTACTTAGCTAACAGTTTACTGTGTTTCAATTTTGAAATGTTCATATGAGATATTTTATTCGTTGTCTCGTTTTGATTATGAGCTATTAATTGAAAATGTTGGACAATGACAATAGTTGTGAAAAATGCTGACTAGTATTTTCACAATGCAGAATTTGCATGTGCTTGGAATCTTCACAAATGAAGTGAATATAATTTTAACTACTTGTCTATGTAGATGTTAGTCATTCACTAATATAACATTGATTTTATTATCGAAGTTATCTCTTTATTTTTTGGTTTTTGAGTTAACGCGGGGATAAATTAAACTTGTTTTGAGAATTAAACTTGCAAGGATGTGCTTAGCAATTTTAAGAAAATACTTATAAAATTACATTCTAGGTTATAAATATATTTAATAAAAAACGGATCCACGGGTCGGATGCGACCGGATACGGATCTCAAATACAAGATCCAGATCCGGATTCGATCCGTCTGAAATGGATCCGGGTCCGATCCGGATCCGTCGGTTCCAAATTTTGAAGATCCATATCCTATAAAACGGATCTGAATCCACCGGATTCGGACCGGATTCAGAATCCACTGTCATCTCTACTTACGGGGAGTAAATTTTGTCCTTAACACTAAATGCTGTATTTTGTAGGACCCACATTATAACATGCAACAAAAAACACCTCGAAAATCCAACAAACCGACAATTTTCCGAGGATCCAACACTTAATGACTAAATTACCCCATACTTATGCTACATTAAGAGCTATATGTTATGATTTGAATAATATTTGAAAATTAATTAAATATTTATTTATTAAACTTACTCATTATTTAAACTTCAATTCGAACCACAGATCGAAAGTTTTTCAAATTTTTGCTAGTAAAAGTGTAAAACCTTAACTTTATTTTCATGTCTAAACACGAGTTCAGCTTTTAAATACTCTTTTTATCAACTTAATTTCAAATACTTTTTATTTCATATCTCAATCAAATTATGTCCGGATGCCTACTAAAGTTTTAACTCTGTAAAATGTGCCAACCAGAAGGATTAGATTTTGGATTTCATTGAGATGTGTGATTTTTTTTTCTATTTTCTAAATTGACCCTGATGCTTACTGGTATTTACTGAAAAAAAAAAGAAAGTTAGGTGGTGAAATATTTACATCCAGTGAGGGCAGAATGGTCTAAAGAATTTTATTTAATAAACGTTTTTTTTATATATATTTCCAATTTGGGTATTTAGTAATCCACCTTTTTGTTGGGTAAAAGAAAAAAGATAATCTACCTTTTTGAATTTTGAACAAAGGAGTCTGAAATGGATCACGCCTTTTCACTTTATTACATGAATAGTCTGAATTCTTCTTTTTCTGTTCGTCTTTTTGATGGGCAATTTTTCTTTTCATTATCCTATTTTTCTAAAAGATATATTGAACAATATCTTGTAATTCAATTATCGTACGATTTTATGATGGTTACGGTATTCAGACAGCCTTGTCATGTTTTATATTGTATATTGTCATTATTTTTGTTATTTCTTTTCCCGACTGCTTTTATTTGCTTTTCTTTGAGCCGAACGTTTATCTGAAACATTCTCTACCTTCCAGTGTAAGGGTAAGATCTGCGTACATTGTTGTTGTTGTTGTATATATTGAACAATAATTAAAAATAAGATAAATGTGAACAAATAAATGCAAGATGAAACATTGTTTTACCAGGATACGCATAAAGCAAAGAGTTTAAATTACATACGATGATAATATAAATAACTTTTACATTATAAGTACAATTTATTTCATATAGCAATACCATGCTAAAATTAAAATTAAGAGCTATATGTTATAATACATAAATTTCAAAGCGAATAAAACACCTAAAGAGTCATACCTGAAGGAATATGTTGCTTGATTTTTTATTCATCAATAAGGTACAATATATATAGTAGTACAAGAATATCTAAACTAGGTAACTAATCAATCTAATTACAATAGGAAATACAATTCTACCTAAAATAGGAGACTTAATTACAATATGAATACAATTCTACCTAAAATAAGAGATATACAATTAATGAAAGAATATTCGGAAATATTTTATTACACCCCCGCAGTCGAAGCAGGAGGTTCACGAACACTGAGACTGGCTCGAAAATCATCAAATAGTATGCGCGGAAGTCCTTTGGTGAAGATGTCGGCAATCTGATATCTAGAAGGAACATGAAGGACACACACTTGACCACGAGCCATTTTTTTGCGAACGAAATGAATGTTCATCTCAATGTGTTTAGTGCGCTGATATTGGACGGGATTTCCGAAAAGATATATCGGACTAATATTATCGCGGTAAACGAGTTTTGCCTTTTGAATCGGACAGTGAAGCTCAAGTAGAAGGTTACGGATCCAACAAGACTCAGAGATGACATTGGCGACACATCTGTACTCTGCTTCAGCATTGGATCTGGATAGTGTAGGTTGCCTTTTGGAAGACCAAGACAATAGGTTATCTCCGAGGAAAACGCAGTAACCAGACGTGGAGCGTCGAGTGTCAGGACATCCACCCCAGTCAGCATCAGAATAAGCAGTCAGACCAGTGAGTGATGACATATATAGATGTAATTCGAAGTGAATTGTGCCTTGGACGTATCGTAAAATATGTTTGAGGGTATGCATGTGTGATTCTATCGGATTGTGCACGTGTAAGCAGATTTATGCACGGCATAGGATATGTCAGGTCTCATGAATGTGAGGTATTGTAGGGCCCTAATCAGGCTATGATAGTGAGTCGGGTCTGAATATGGAGGGCCAAAATCAGCGTTGAGCTTGGAATTGGTGTCTACTGGCGTGTGGGATGGTTTGCAAGATGTCATGCTTGCACAGTCAATGATCTATTTGGCGTACTTCTTCTGACACATAAATAGGCCACCAGAATGTCGAGTGAAATAGATACCCAAGAAATAACTCAGGGGGACCGGATCCTTCATAGCAAACTTAGCGAAAATGAGTGACATAATGGACCGGCGGGAAGCATAAGATGATGTAGTGAGAATGATGTCATCAACATATAATATCATGTAAGCCATGTCTGTACCCTTATTGTAGATGAACATATCGGATTTGCTGTGTGAAAAAATGATAGATGAGACATAATAGGCGAGCCGATGATACCATGCTCGAGGAGCCTATTTCAGTCCATAGAGCAATTTTCGCAACAGACATACATAATCCGGATGAATATGATCCTTGAAATCCATAGGCTGGTGCATATATACCATTTCATGAAGATCCACATATAAGAAGGCATTCTTGACATCAAGTTGATGAATGTGCCAAGACTTGGATAGGAAAATGTTGAGGACGGTTTGGATGGTTGCGAGCTTTATGACCGGGCTGAATGTTTCATCACAATTCACTCCCACCCGTTGAGACACGCCATCACCTATAAGACGAGTCTCGTACCTCTCAAAAGAACTATCAGATTTCTTTTTTTGTCTAAAAATCCACATAGAATGAATAATGTTAGCATCAGGTGGATGAGGTACTAGGTCCTACGTCTTATTATCAATAAGAGCATTATATTCGTTAATCATTGCGGCTTTCAAATTAGGATCGGATAAGACATCCTTTGAATTTTGAGGGACATGGGAAGGGACAACTGAAGCGGATAGGTTAAACAACCGTTCAGGTTTATGAATTATGTGCATGACATGGTTTTTCATGATCCGATAGTATGTCTCGGGACGCGGGATGAGAGGGTGTGTGTTGTGGGACTGTCGGGAAGAGGAGGAAGGGCAGGGGTGGCGGGACCGATTGGCCGATGCTCCATTTACCGAGATGTGGCTACGGAATCACCCTTATGTGGGCTGTTTCGGGCCACAATCGGCAGAACCGGGTAGGCAATGTGCCCATGACCGTCCGAGGTGGGGGCGGATGTCGGGGTCTGGAACAACTGACTATGTAAATGATGAATTAGAAAAGGGTCCAGGCCATCATCTAGGAAGTCGTATGAATGCCGATGTGGCGAGTTTAGATAGGCAAAGGGGAATTGAGACTCATCAAATAGGACATGACGTGAAATAATAATTTTACAGCTTGACAAGTCATAGCACGAGTAATCATGATGATTGGCGGGGTAACCCAGAAACACATACGACGAAGATCAGGGTTGGAGTTTGTAAGTGGTCGGATGAAGAGGATAATAGAGACATCCAAAGATACACAAGTGTTGATAGGAGGGGTTCCTACGAAACAAAACTTAAGTGGGCGACTATTGAGCTAGAGACTCGTTTGATATTATGTTTGGGAGATATGTATCCATGAAGAGTGCATAATGCCAGAAAATGATGGGGAATTGAGGCGTGAATAAGTAGGGCATGCATTAGGTTGTTTATGGTTCGGATTTTTCGTTCGGCTTTACTATTTTGGGAGGAGGTGTGAGGGCAGGAAAAATGAAAGGTAAGACCATTTTTTGAGCAAAACTGTTTGAATTGATTATTATTGAATTCTCTGCCATTGTCATATTGAAAACATTTAATGCTCTTTTCAAATTATGCTTTTACATAAGCATTAAATGAGGAAAAATGGGGTAAACATGGGATTTATTGCCAATTGAAAAAGTCCATAGAAAGTTGGAATAATCGTCCAAAAACAACACATAATATCGATGGCAAGCCGTACTTAAAATAGGGGACGTCCACAAATCACTGTGTATGATATAGAAAGGCAGTAAAGTACAATTTGTGGTTGCAGAAAATGGTAATTTAACATGTTTCCCAAAACGCAGGATTCACATATAGGAGTCCTAGAAATACGGTTGCAATTAATAAAATTATTTTTCCTAAGGGAGCGTAAAATAGAATCTCTCAGATGTCATAATCTAGAATGTCATAAGGAAGACGAAAAAGCATTAAAGGTTGATGGAATTGAGGATGGATTGTTGACGTCGTTTGAAATATGGTAGAGATCTCTGGTGCTGTCACATCTCATTATTTGTCTCCCTGTCGTAAAATCCTTCACATAAAAACCAAAAGCATCAAAGTCAAGGGAAACGTTATTATCAGTTGTGAAACGTCGCACATAGATTAGATTCTTAATGAGTTTAGGAGCATGTAGGACATTTTTTAAGATTAGTGGTGGATGTGGTGGGGATAAGGATGAATGACCAAAACTGCGAATGTGAATGTCTTGTCCACTATCAACAATAATATTCCAATTTAAATTACTCAAATTGGAATAAGATGATAGAGTGTCTTGAGATGCCGTCATGTGAGATGTGGTGTATGTGTCCATATACCAATTTTCGTTTGGGTGTGAGTGACATTGTGTTCATAGTTGCCTCAACGTCAGTCGGTGCATAAGTTGAGGGGGGACATGTGCTATGTAGGCCTATTGTGGACTGGGCCGAGTATGCCAGGGTAAGCCTGTCGGTTCTAAGGTGTAGTCCACGAGGATGTCAGAAATGGGCAAAGAGGAGAGGCCCATGACGGTGGGGCCAACGCAGCCCACGACGGGTAGGCAGCCTACAACGGAGGCTGCTGCTACTGTCGCAGTTGCTGCTGACTGTTTCCTGCCGGCGATGATTGCCCCTTCTCACCGCCGTTGTTGCCAGAATTCCATCCGCCGCGGCCCTGCCGGACTTCTTGCTCCGGCAGTTGTTGCGAGTGGATGTGGGTCCTCGGGCCGGCGGTTCTGGTTGCTGGAGTTGGAGGCTCTGCTGTCGGCGGAGGGCCGACGGTGGTGGTGAGGGCGGCGTCGGCAATGCTGGCCTGAGTGGTGTTGCGCTTGATTTTCCAAGTTTCGTCAAGAATAAGATTCGAACGAGCCTTATAAAACGGAGGTAACGACGTGCATTGCTGAAGGATGGTGACAATGTCGTCATATGATTCGTTCAAGCATGCAATAAGTTGCATGACTAATCGATGATTAGTGATTGGTGCGCCGACATTGGATAGTTGGTCGGCAAACATCTTGAGTTCTTGACATTATGCATACACATTTGGGAAATCGTCCTGATGAACATCCATGAACTGATTTTCAAGGTATAACACTCGTTGAGTTTTGTTGTCGTGAAAAATACTTTCCAAACGTTCCCACGTTTGGCGGGTAGTGGCATCAGTCTCAATGATGGTGTGCAACAGAACATTAGAGATCGTGTCGTATATCCACTGGAGGACGACTGCGTCCAAACGAGACCAAAGTGCATCATCAAAAGTTGAAGCCGAGGGTAGGTCTGTGGACTTCGGTGTAGGAGGGATGATGTGGTCTATAACTTCATAAACATGACAATGGATCTTAAAAAGCTCCGCCCACGAGGAGTATTGACCTTTTTCCATCTCAAGAGTCACAGAGATGAAGTTTTTGATGTTGTTAACTGCAAGTGCAGGATGAAATTTGGTTTTGTCAGCCATGGAAAAGGAAATTTAGGAGGAAGAGGAAGGGAGAATGACCGGAAAAACTAAGGTTCCGTCGTGGGGAAAATGGAGGTTGGTGGCTAGGGTGGGATATTTAGGGTTAGACTTCTGATACCACGAAGGAATATGTTGCTTGATTTTATTCATCAATAATGTACAATATATATAGTAGTACAAGAATATCTAAACTAGGTAACTAATCAACCTAATTACAATAGGAAATACAATTCTACCTAAAATATGAGACCTAATTACAATAGGAATACAATTTTACCACAATTAATGAAAGAATATTCGAGAAATATTCTATTAATACTAACCAGTAAAGTAATAATAGTAGTAAGACCAAAATAAGATAGGATTGGTATAACCACTAAATAATTATATCCATAAAGCACTAAAAATGCCAAATAGAGACTTTGATACTAGGATTATTTTGTTTCAAATTTGGTATTTGTGTTGGTACGCAGTTGTTTCTAAGGTTGGCTTGATTGGGCCTTCTTACCAGGTACCATCAACAGAAATATAGTAGATAAAAAATTAAGAAGACATGCAAATGATTAAGACGATAATCATGTTTATACATCAATAAATGTTGTGGTGGGATGGTAAATACTAAGGTAAATCGAATTTCATGCGAATACCAAACACCATGTGGAAAAGAAATCACGCTTACACTTATCTGTTACCATTAATAGGACGGTAGTAGATATATATAGAAGTAATACCAATGACCAGGACAAGAATCATGTTTATACAACAATAAAGATTCTGATTGAGTGGTAGTACCGTTCTATAATCATAAATTTTGGGTTTAAGCTAGAAATTGAATTGTATTGACAGAGAGCGTTTTATCTCCAAAGAAGAATATTCCGGAGTGAATCCAATTATCGAATTCCCAAACGAATATCCGAACATTGGGTGAATTTTTTTTTTTAAAATTATATTCATAGTAGATAAATAAAGAAGTCATACAAATTAAATGACCAAGACGAGAATCATGTTTATACATCACCAAAAAAAACTGTGATGGATGGTAAGATTTTTTGTAGTGAGCGTTTTATCTCAAAATAGAATTTCTCGATATGAATTCAAATTAATTGAGCCGCAAGCGAATATCGTACCTCGAGTAAAAAAATCATCATCATACTTATCAATAACCATCAATAGGATTATAGTAGATATATAAAGAAGCCATGCAAATGACTATGACAAGAGTAATGTTTATATATATATATATATATATATATATATATATACTTTTTTCTGTAAAATTTAATATCTAATGTATAATATAACAAGAAAATTTCGATACAAACTAACACTGAGAATGAAACTTTAATAAAAAAAAGAAGAAAAAAAATACATAAAACAGGTTTTGATAATAAAAAAAAAGTTTCAAAGTTAACGCTGTTAACCATGTGATTAAAGTTTGATTACAGATTATAGGATTGATTAAGACATTTCAACCAAAACTATGAGTAGTAGTCAACAGTATATTTGTTTCATGAATAAGATAATAATTTGCAAAACACTTTAAGTTCTAAATTTAAGATATATACAATGACTTAGCAAAGATAAGAGTATAGAACATGCATTTCATATATATAAGCAAAAGATATGCCAACTTTTGACTTTATAGAAGAAGTATTAAAACTACGTATCAATTTAATAAAGTGTTTTTTTTTTCTTTTTGCACCAAGATTCTAATAAAGTGATTTTTTTCCTTCCAATAAAGTTGGTCATATTGTGCTTTTCTTTCTTTTTCCCCTTTTAATGGTTTGTTTCACGTCTAATAATTTGCCAATTTGTTTTCTGCCAAACTCTTCCTTTTAATATGTGGTTGCTTAGTTAATTAAGTTGAAATTGAAATTCTTATCTCAGCTTATTGACTTAAAATGTTATGTAATTATCTTTTTATTTATTTATTTATCAATAAAGTATAATTATAATTGCTTGATTTAGCTTTCAAACACTTATATCGAGAGAGATTGATTCAAATAATTTTTTTCGACTTCTAACGGAAAACTAAATGAATTTTATATTGTTGAGAGCTATTTGAATTTTATTTTACAAATTACACCAGATGATATAAAAAATAATTCATTATATAATGGAAGCTTTTGTTATTATATAATAATAATAATAATAACAACAACAAAAATATAATATATTTGACTCCATTTATTTAATTTCTGTAAAAGTATAATCCATTCAAAAATTCAAAACATGCAATAAGGAGGGGATTGACTACAATGTAAAAATAAACTACATATGTTGATTCATTTGAATAACAAGTCCGAATAAAGTGGTGTGGATAAGAGGATTCATATAAATAATCTAACTTAATTTGGAAGTGAGACGCTGATAATATATTTAAGGGTTAGTAACATTTTTAATCCCTCAATTATTGATAAATTCTGATTTTATCTTTCAATTAATTAAGATATACACTTTTAATCTCCTTGTTTGTACATATTCATAGATTTATCATAATTACTAATTGTTCCACCACCTAGTTACTAATGTGATATGTTAGGCTTATAGTGTCAATTCAAATTTGACACTATAATAGAGCTATATTCCAACTATAACATATTTCTACTTAAAAAGAATAATATTTTAAATTAATTAAATATTAAATATACTAAATTATATATCCCAACGAGTAAAATTAAAATTTACTTATAACAGAGGGACCAACGTGCTACTACCATAAATTTAATTCAACATTTTAATATGTAGTAATAGTTTTCAGAATTGTGAGTAACTCTCAAAAATGGCATTTGTACACTTCAAATTGTTTCTTATTCCTTCTTCTATAGAGATCCATTTGAAATGTTATCCTTTTATTTTCTCAAATTGAACTCTTATTTTGAGTTAAACAAATGTAAACAAGAGAATTAATTTATTATTTGGGTGGGAAAGCAAACTTCATTATTTTTCTCATAAAAAGAAAGAAATATGTATATCACTTCACCTATATCACAAGTAAAACAGAAGTAATAGTTTTTCTCCTTTATTTACGCTAAAACTAATATTCTTTTTGTCTAAGTTAAACACTCAGAGTCGTTTGGTAGTTGATTAGAGTTATGCATATACTAGTAACATAAGATTAGTTAGGATGACTATATATTATTTTATGCAGAGTTTAGTTATTTCATCTTTTATCTTGCATAAAATAATATATACATTTCCTCATAACTTATACATCTATTATTAACCGAATTTTTAAATTGTAAATTAAATATCGTATTAGGTGTGTTAAATTTTATACATAGTAAACGAATACATCCAAACACGTTATTACTTACTATATAGAATTTAATACATGAATAACTTAGCTCATAATCAGCTACCAAACAACTCCTTAATCACGCCCATTTTCACATTGGGCAAATAATTCCAACATAATGGCACATTAGTAATATAACCAAACAACATGGCTCTTTTCAAGATACTTGACGATGGACCCCACTAACCCTATGTCTCCCCCTTTTTCACGGTAAACACCAAAATTTGATTATCCTTGTAAGATATAAGTTAGAACTTTTGCCTTGTCCGATATAAATTTGATAAGATTAAATTATGCCTTTTACGATATGATTTTGCGGGTTCTAAAATTGAATTTATGCCTCTATTAACATTAGTTCTGTTATGCCTCTTACGACATAACTTTGTGAATTCTGAAACTAAACTTATGCTTTATTTACATAAGTTCACTTAGGTAGGAATTAAGAAATATAACTTGTGTTATATTATGATACAATTTTGTCAAATTAAACACTTTAATTTCACCCCATTTTCATCTTGCTCAAAATAGTTCCAACATAATGGTACATTAGTAATATAACCAAACAATAAGGTCCTTTCCATAAAGATACCTCCATAATTGACAGATGGACCCCACTAATCCCATTTTTCCACCCCCCAAACAGTAAACTTCAAATTTTGATTTACTTTTCCGTTACCCCCACCCACGTAACCCCACCACCCCACCAAAGTCCCTCTCATCACCATTTTTTTGCTTTCTTTCTTGCTAAGTAGGAGTAGCTTAAAGTTGCAGCCTCCCCAAAAAACCCTCTCTCTCTCTTCTACTACTACAACTACTGCTAGGGTTTGTTAGTTCTTGCTGGTGCTCTCTCACCATTCTTGAACTAACAATCAGTGGTAAATGCAGCTCTTTTCTATCTTTCTTGAATCTTTAATGCAAAATTTCATCTATTTTGCTATGTGGTGTGTCTGTTTTTTGTTCATTTTGCTTATTTTGCTGTAAATATGTAATCTTTTTCATTTATTTGATCACCATCTCTTGAAAATGCAGCTCTTTTGCTAGCTTTACTTTGCTAAATCCTTTTGTTCTTTGATTTCTTGCTGAAGTTTAGATGCCCATCTTGCTATCTCTATATGTTCTGTCCCCCCCTTCCCCCCCAAATCTATCTTGAATCTTTATGCAAAATTTTATCTTTTTTGTTATGTGGGTGTGCTTGGTTTTAGTACATTTTGATGATTCTGTAATTATGTGCTGGTAAAGTTGTAATCTTTTTTATTTATTTAAAATCTTGATCAACCCTCTTGTACTAACAAAGTAACAACCAATGGTGAATGCAGCTCTTTTTTTTTTTTTTTTTTTTATCTTTCTTGAATCTTTATGCAAAATATCACCTTTTTGCTATGTGGGTGTGCTTGGTTTTAGTATATTTTGATGGTTCTGTAATTATGTGCTGGTAAAGTTGTAATCTTTTTTTTTTATTTAAAATCTTGATCAACCCTCTTGTACTAACAAAGTAACAACCAATGGTGAATGCAGCTCTTTTTTTTTTATCTTTCTTGAATCTTTATGCAAAATATCACCTTTTTGCTATGTGGGTGTGCTTGGTTTTAGTATATTTTGATGGTTCTGTAATTATTTGCTGGTAAAGTTGTAATCTTTTTTATTTATTTAAAATCTTGATCACCATTCTTGAACTAACAAAAAAGGGTAAATGCAGCTCTTTTTCTATCCTTTATGCAAAATTTCACCTTTTTTGTATGTGGGTGTGTTTGTTTTTTGTACATTTTGTTGGGCTTATGCTAATGTGCTGGTAAAGTTGTAATCTTTAAGTATTATTTATTTAAAATCTTGATCACCTCATCAATGGTAAATGCAGCTCTTTTTCTTGCTTAAATTTGCTTAAATCCCTTTTGTTGTTTAAAAGACTACTTCAAAAAAAAATTCCTTTTGTTGTTTGTTCCTTTGCTGAACTCTAGATGCCCATCTTGAATCTTTATGCAAAATTTCACCTTTTTTTGTTATGTGGGTGTGTGTTTTTTGTTCATTTTGATGGTCTTATGCTAATGTGCTGGTAAAGTTGTAATCTTTTTTATTTATTTAAAATCTTGATCACCCTTCTTGTACTAACAATCAATGGTGAATGTAGCTGTTTTGTTTGCTTAACTATGCTAAAATCCTTTTGTTCTTCTTTGCTGCTCTAGATGTCCATCTTGCTCCCTCTATGTATTGTTGGTTTTTACAAGGATTTGCAGGAAACGGAAATTACAAGTAACTGCTTATGTAGGAATTGAAATTATAATTCAACTCTAAAACTGAAAAATTACAATATAACAACAAACTGAAATTGCTATTTTGTTGATCAAGAAAACTGGAAACTTGTTTTTGCTGAGTCGAGTGTGGCACTCTGTCCTTAAGACAATATTGCCCCGTATGTATCCTTTATACGTCCTGGACAATTCGTCTCCCAAGATAAAACAACAATGGAACTATTGAGCAAAGGAAACTCAAAAGCTACCGTGAAGAATATTGAATAACGAAATGATGCTTGGAAGATTTAGGAAGAAACTGCTTTGCGTTCTGCTTTGTGTAATTTCGTGTATATCAAGTGTGCCTCAACAATGGTGTAAGGGGTGTTTATATAGGAGGAAGAGGACTGCTTGTTTGCCTCCATAACGACCATTATTGGCCAAATAATGACCATTATGAGGTAGTAAAGCCACCACACCATAAATGGAGAAAATTGCCAACGGATTGGCCATTATAGGAGGTGTAATTCGACCAAAATAAATGGGTGAATTGAGTCTTTGACGACGTTTACGTTCACCGACCGTCGAAATTCGCCTTTACGAAAAACTTCGGGGACCAAACCGTACATCTTGAAACTTCGGGGACCGAATCGTACATCGAAAGAATTCGGTCCAAACGCACATCTAAACTTCGGGATCAAACGTACTTCGGCAAAGTTTTTTGGCCCAAAAAGATAATATCGAGAAGGCCCACGCCCACGGCCCCACCCACGACCCACGCGACCGCGAACCCGTGAACCCGAGAACACGGAACCGGAACCGGACCGGGCCGGACGGGCGGGCGGCGGCGGCGCGCGTGTGGTCTTTCCTCGAACCAAAGCACATCTAGGTCTTCCCTCCTTTAAACACATGGGATACCCCTTGGGGTCCCAAACCCCAAACCAACTTCGAGTCTTATATACACAACAATTCTTTCTTTCTCTACGAAGGGAGAATTGATCACACACCACACTTTTCCATGCTTCAAACACCTTACTTCGTGAACCAATATCTCTTTCATTTCTCAATGAAATTTGACGATTCTTGGCCCTACGGTTATCTACGTACTTAGTACATCATGCGTGTGTGAAGAACCGGATTCTCCAACATACGTAACACTAGTGTTTAAGCCGTTAAAGTTGGTCGGTCGCAACTCCGCCAAAGGCTAATTTCCAACAATCCCTCTTGAAAGAGATTTTGGCGCACTCACATGGTGTCTTTTCATTTCCGGCAATATTTCAAGGGGACCGATGTTGCATAAGGAGAGGTAGCCTCGGCTTTGAACCTTCCATAGTTGAATACCATCGGACTTACTTCTTGCGCGGTGAACGTGATGTCTTGAACCGTCGGTGTTTAGTGTAAGCCAAGACAATGATACCAACACAACAAATTCCCTTACTCTCTTCTTCGTAATGTTTTGTCCGTTTTGGCCATGGACAACGTCTTGGATTCTTAAGTGCGTTCATTTTGAGGCGGCTTTGTCCTCGCACTTAAATAGGTGGTCTCCTACAAGGTATCTGCTATACCCCACTTCACAAGTGTTAGGAACCATTAAAAGTTTCCCAAGAACCTAACCTCAACTGTTGAGGATCATTACGGGTTTTGAAAACTTAACCTTTACCCATACTGCGAGATAGCACTTAACGTCTATCGCGGGAACGGCTTTGGATTTAGTGTTTCTTTTCGAAATCACTATCTCGAAGTGCTCATACTTCCACCGAAGCGATCAATCGAACCTTTACAACTTCGTTTTCCCATTGAACCAAATTACCGGGATCTCCGGTTCGTAAGGTTGGGTTACCACCGTATTGGTCCTTATATTTTGGGTTTTAAGCCCATTCCCCTGACAGCAAGCCATCGATCTTTGGGTAAGCCCTTTGTCAATGGGTCTCTATATTATCCTTTGACTTAATGTAATCAATGGATATTATACCCGTGGTGATCGGTTGCCTAACGGTCTTATGCCTCCGTCGAATATGACGAGACTTGCCGTTGTACATAGCATTCCGTGCCCTTCCTAGAGCCGACCGATCGTCGCGGTGGATCATTACCGAAGGTACGGGTTTGTTCCAACACGGAACATCCTCTAAGAAGTCATGAAGCCACTCGACTTCTTCTCCTCGCTTTGTCTAAAGCGATAAACTCCGATTCCATCGTGGATCGGGCGATGCAAGTTTGCTTAGAGGATTTCCAAGACACGGCCCCCACCACCAATTGTAAATATATACCCACTTTGGTGGACTTGGTGTTCTCTATATCATATCCGGTTTGCATCACTTTGTACCCCTCTAGTACAAATGGATATCTCGAATAGTGCAACCCGAAATTTAACGTGTATTTCGGGTATTGTAATACCCGATTCAACGCCTTCCGGTGATTATCACTTGGATTACGGGTGAACCTAGCCAACTTATTGATTGCATAAGCAATATTAGGTCGGGTGCGGTTTGTGATATACATCAAACTACCGATCACTGTGCATATCGCTCTGGTATACGGTGCACCAAGATTTTTATCAAGCTTTTGATCTTGTATCCATTGGTGACGCTATCGGAGAAGCTGTCTAACATCTTGAACTTTCTCAAAACATCCTCGATGTAGTGAGGCCGAGATAAGACTAGTCCGTCGACGTCTTAGAGATTTTAATCCCTAGGATGACATCTGCGATACCCATATCTTTCATGTCGAAGCATTGTTTCAACATGTTCTTAGTCTCTAGGATTACCCTAGGATCGCTTCCCCGTGATCAACATGTCGTCTACATACGGCATATCATAACAAATGAGTCGAGTTACCTTTCGTGTAAACACATTTATCACACTCATTAATGGCGAATCCCTTCGATAGTAGAGTACTATCAAATTTTTCGTGCCATTGCTTCGGGGCTTGTTTCGGCCGTATAGAGATTTGATAAGTCGACGGACTTTCTTCTCTTGCCCTTGAACCACGTACCCCTCGGGTTGGTCCATATAAATTTCTTCTTCCAAATCACCGTTTAGGAAGGTTTGTCTTAACATCCATCCGGTGTATCTCAAGGTCACGCAAAGTCTGCGATCGCAATAAATACCCGTATGGATGTCATCCGGATACCGGAGAGTATGTGTCAAAGTAGTCAAAGCCTTCGTCGTCGATAGCCCTTGACTACCAACTGGCCTTGTACTTGTCTATAGACCCATCTGCCTTGTATTTCCATTTGAGTATCCATTTACAACCCAACGGTTTATTTCCGGAGGAAGATCAACCAACTCCCAAGTATGGTTATGCGAGAATGGAGCTTATTTCACTCTCAATAGCTTCTTTCCGGAGCGGTGCTTCCGGAGTTGACAACGCCCGAGCAATTGTCCTTGGTTCATCACTAACCATATAAGCTACAAAGTCGGGACCGAAGGATGTATCCTTCCCGGCCCTTTTACTTCGCCTTAGATCCATCTCTCGCGAGTCTCAAGTTCGAGAATCGGAACACTAGATTCGGATGTTCGGCCACCTCGAGATTCGCTAGATGCGAACCATTTAGATCCGGGCGGTCAAGGACTCCGGTTCTTGAGAGCTTTGTGCATAACTTCGTTTGCGAGAGGTTATGTCTTTCTCCTTTCTAGGAAAGGTACTTTCAAAGAATAGAGCATTCCTTGATTCCATTATTGTACCCTGGTGGATATCCGGAATATCGACTTATGCACTAAGAAGCGATAAGCACTATCGTTATTTGCATATCCGATGAATATGCAATCTACGATCTTAGGCCCAATCTTGACTGCTTTGGCTTAGGTACTTCAACCTTTGCCGGACAACCCCACACCTTAAAATACTTGTAGGTGGGTTTCTTCCCTTTCCATGATTCATATGGAGTTTTGTCCTTACCCTTATGTGGGACTCGTTAAGAATCGTATTAGCGGTAAGGACGGCTTCTCCCCACATGTTTTGGGGAAGTCGGAATTGATAAGCAAGGCATTCATCATTTCCTTTAGTGTGCGGTTCTTACGTTCCGCCACACCGTTTGATTGAGGTGAGTATGGAGTCGTCGTTTGATGAATAATGCCTTCTTGGGCACAATATTCCTCAAAAGGCGCTACATATTCTCCCCTCTATCGCTACGAATGGATTTAATCCGTAGGCTAAGTTGATTCTCAACTTCGCTTTGTAACGTCGGAACGCTTCAAAGGCTTCATCCTTACTTTTCAACAAGTAAAGGTAACAATACCTTGTGCTATCATCTATATATGTCACAAAGTACTTGTTCCCCCCTCTAGTTTGTGCAAACTTCAAATCACATATATCTGTGTGAATAAGTTCTAGAGGAGCGGTATTCCTTTCGACGGATCGAAAAGGAAGCTTGGTGAGTTTTGCCTCTACGCATACCTCACACTTATGTTGAGGGTTTATGTCGATAGAAGGCAACAACTCCATCTTTACCACCTTTGAATAGACTTGTAGTTTACGTGTCCTAATCTATGATGCCATAAATTAGAAGACTCGAAGCAAATAAGAAGAAGACTCAACTTTATTTCCTTGACGCAATACAAACATGGCATTCACTTTGAAGAGGCCTTCACGGACGAAGCCCCTCCCCACAAATGTGCCATTTTTAGTGAGTACAAATTTATTTGATTCAAACACTAGCCTAAAACCGGCATTAACCAATAAAGGTCCGAAACTAGATTTCTTCTAATATCGGGACGTGCATCACTTCCTTCGAGTGAGTTCCTTGCCTAAGTCATCTTCGGGACCACCTTTCCAACCCCTAGCACGTCCGAGGAAGCGTTGTTGCCCATGAACGCTTCTTGTCGGAGACCGCCGAGTGTACGTGGAGAAGGCATCTTTGTTGGAACGGATGTGTCTTGTTGCACTGTGTCCACCCACCACTTGCATCGGATTCTCAACCAAGTTGGCTTCTAGCACCACGGCGAGAAATCCTCAATCATGTCATCCGGGAGCGTGTCCTTGACGATTAGCTTGAGCCTTGCCTTTCGACTTGGCTTTCTGTTGTTGCTCGGTCTTGAGCTTGCGGCATTCCTTGATCCTATGACCGGGTTTCCCACGGTGATGACGGTTACCTCTCGAACGTCTCCGCTGCGGGGGCTTTGCCGTCTTTGTGGAACTTCCGCTTGTTGCTTGTTTTCCCTTTGGCCTCGGCCAGTTTGCCTTTGCCTCGGCATGTTGTCTACCCTTTGGCAAGGTCTTCTTATTATCTTCCTGGATTTGCGGTTTGATAACAAGCTCTTCAAAGGTCATCTCCTTTGTCTTGAGTTTCAAGTAACTCATAAACTCATTCCATGAAGGAGGTAACTTTTCAATCGGCGATGCAACCAAAAGCTCGCTCATTTGGTTTCGGTCCTTCCAAATCCGAGTGATGTAAAATCATTTGGAATTCCTGGACTTGGGACATCATCGTCTTCTTGTCCACCATTTGGAATTTTAGAAATTTCCCAACGATGAACTTCTTAGTACCCGCATCTTGTGCGTTGTACTTCTTTTGCGATTTTCCCACGGCTCTTTGGCGGTGCCAACGGTGCAATAGACCGTGTAGAGAGGGTCCGCAAGCGATTCGGTATATAGTTCTTGCACATGAAATCGCTATGATTCCATGCGTCACGAACCATCTTCATGCCATTAATGACATGGATACCAAGGCCCCTTCACCGTTTCATTGGGCGAAGAGTCCATTTCATCTCCACTTGTGGAGGATCTTCCGTAAGGAACCGGGCCATGCCCATAACTCTTGTTAAGTAAAACAACATCTTTTGCTTGCCATCTTTTGAATTCGATCCCATGAATTTTTCGGGGCGATCATGGTGGTGTGATGAAGAGGGTGGAGCTCCAACGATTGGGAAGGTAGCGGTGTTCTTGCCTTGAGCGAGAGCCGCGCGCGGCGGTGAAGGCGGCGGAGTTCTTGCCTTGGCCGATGGCGGCGGTGGCGGGGAAGCGACAACGTTGCCTCGAGAGGCGACGACGAGGCGGCAACATCGGTCATATTTCCGGCCATGTTATTGCGATTCTGTAAGCAAAAATATTGTCTTAAGTTGTTGGATTTTACAAGGATTTGCGAAACGGAAATTACAAGTAATCTTGCTTATGTAGGAATTGAAATTATAATTCAACTCAAACTGAAAAATTACAATATAACAACAAACCGAAATTGCTATTTTGTTGATCAAGAAAACTGAAACTTGTTTTTTTTGAGTCGAGTGTGGCACTCTGTCCTTAAGACAATATTGCCCCGTATGTATCCTTTATACGTCTGGACAATTCGTCTCCCAAGATAAAACACAATGGAACTATTGAGCAAAGGAAACTCAAAAGCTACCGTGAAGAATATTGAATAACGAAATGATGCTTGGAAGATTTAGGAAGAAAGCGCTTTGCGTTACGCTTTGTGTAATTTCGTGTATATCAAGTGTGCCTCAACAATGGTGTAAGGGGTGTTTATATAGGAGGAAGAGGGATCGTTTGACGCCTCCATAACACCATTATTGGCCAAATAATGACCATTATGGAGGTAGTAAAGCCACCACATAAATGGAGAAAATTGCCAACGGATTGGCCATTATAGGAGGTGTAATTCACCAAAATAAATGGTTGAATTGAGTGTTGGACGTTTACGTTCGGGACCGTCGAAATTCTCGCCTTTACGAAAAACTTCGGGGACCAAACTCGTACATCTTGAAACTTCGGGGACCAAACTGTACATCCGAAAGAATTCTGGTCCAAACTGCACATTTAAAACTTCGGGATCAAACCGTACTTCGGCAAAGTTTTCGGCCCAAAAAGATAATATCGAAGGCCCACGGCCCACGGCCGCGACCCGTGAACCCCGGAACACGGACCGGAACGGACCGGACGGGCGGCGGCGGCGGCGCGCATGTGGTCTTTCCTCGAACCGAAGCACATCTAGGTCTTCCCTCCTTTAAACACATGGGATACCCCTTGGGGTCCCAAACCCCAAACCAACTTCGAGTCTTATATACACAACAATTATTTCTTCCTCTACCGATGAGGGAGAATTGATCACACACCACACTTTTCCATGCTTCAAACACCTTACTTCGTGAACCAATATCTCTTTCATTTCTCAATGAAATTTGACGATTCTTGGCCCTACGGTTATCTACGTACTTAGTACATCATGCATGTGTGAAGAACCGGATTCTCCAACATACGTAACACTAGTGTTTAAGCCGTTAAAGTTGGTCGGTCGCAACTCCCGCCAAAGGCTAATTTCCAACATGTATTGTGTTCTCTCTTTTCTTTTTTGAAACTTTATGCAAAATTTCATTTTTTTTTTATGTGGGTGTGTTTGTTTTTTTGTTCATTTTACTGGTTTTATGCTAATGTACTGAAAAAGTTGTAATATTTTTTGTTTATTTAAAATCTTGATCACCATTTTTGAGCTAACAAAGAATGGTGAATGCTGCTAAGCTTGCTTAACTTTGCTTAAATCCTTTTTTTTTTTTTTTATTTGCTGAACTCTAGATGCCCATCTTGTTCTCTCTATCTTTCTTGAGTCTTTATGCAAAATTTCACCTTTTTTTGTTATGTGGGTGTGTTTGTTTTTTGTACATTTTGTTGGTGTTGTGCTAATAAGCTGGTAAAGTTGTAATCTTTTTTTGTTTATTTAAATCTTGATAACCGTCTCTTGAAAATGCAGCTCATTTGCTTGCTTAACTTCGCTTAAATCCTTGTGTTCTTTGTTTATTTACTGAACTCTATAGATGCCCATCTTGCTCTCTCTATGTACTGTTTTCTTTTTCTAGAATCTTTGTGCAAAATTTCACCTTTTTTGTACGTTTTTTTTTTTACATTTGCTTGGTGTTATGCTAATGTGCTGGTAAAAATGTTATCTTTTTTGTTTAGTTAAATTCTTGATCACCATCTCTTGAACTAACAAACAATGGTAAATGCAGCTCTTTTGCTTTCTTAACTTTGTTAAAATCCTTTTTGTTCTTTGTTTCTTTGCTGAACTCTAGATGCCCATCTTGCTTTATCTCTCTATGTACTGTTCTCTTTACTACCTTTCTTGAATCCTTAAGTAAAATTTCACCCTTTTTGTTGTGTGGGATGTGTTTGTTTTTTGTACATTTTGTTGTTTATGCTAATGCGCTGGTAAAAATGTAATTTTATTTGTTTATTTAAAATTTTACAACAACAACATGCCCAGTATAATCCCACCAGGTGGGGTCTGGGGAGGGGGTCTGGGGAGGGTAGAGTGTACGCAGACCTTACCCCTACCTTATGAAAATCTTGATTACCATTTATTGAACTAATAAGCAATGGTAAATGCAGCTCTTTAGCTTGCTAAATCCTGTTTTTTTCTCTGCTTCTTTGCTGAACACCGGATGCCCATCCTGCTTTTCTCTATGTTCTGCTCTCTTTTTTCTATCTTTCTTGAATCTTTATGCACAATTTCCCCTTTTTGTTACGTGGGTGTTTTTAAAAATATTTTGCTGGTGTTATGGTAATGTGTTGGTAAAATTTTATCATTTTCCTTTTGTTCTCTGCTTCTCTGCCAAAGACTAGATGCCATCTTGCTCTCTCTATCTACTGTCCTCTCTCTCTCTCTCTCTCTCTCTCTTTCTTGAATCTTTTTGCAGATTTTCACTTTCTTTTGTACATTGGTGCTTCTGTTTATGACATTTATTTTTTATTTTTTTCTCTTTTATTTATTAGTAAATGAAAAGGTAAGGTAATGTTTGCTTATTGTTTTTGTTGTTGCCATATAAATTTTCTATATGTATGCTGGTATATACGTTGTGGGTTATATTATGCTACTGTAGTTGCCAAGATTACTTTTCAGTTGATTGGTGTGAAGAATTCACTTTCTCTAATGTCCGGCTTTGCCATTTATGTACAATTTGTGATTAATGTACTTGTAAAGATGTAATCTTGTTAAAATTTACCAATTTTAAAAAAAAAAGATGTAATCTTGTTAAGTAGAGCGGAGCTGTTTTCTACGTGGTTTGTCTGTTTCTGTGCAATTTTGAGGTTTGTCTATGCTAATGACTTGCAAACTGTAATCTTTCCCAGTAATTTAAACTATAGCCTCTCGCTTTTGAATGTATGAGTAGTATGGCCATTGAGCACCATAGTGTGTTTTGTCGTCTACATCTTCTTCGTGCTTGCAACAATGTGATCTTTTTCAGTTAAGTAGAGTGAAGAGTTTCACTTTTGATATATTCATCAGAAAAAAGAGTGTCACTTGTGGTATACACACCCACAGAAAAATGTGTGTGTGTGTGGATTTTGTGTACTTCTTTTGGGTGTTTTGATATTAATGTACCTGTAAAACTGTGTTTTTTTTTTTGGGTTTTGGATGTTAATAAATCTGTAAGATGTGTTCTTTTGCGAGTGTTTTTCTTTTGTATGAAAAAGTTGTCTGTATATCCTGTGGTTTCTGTACATTCTTATGTTTATTTTGACTTAACTGTTCTCATTTTCACTCAATGCCCATGCAGATCACTTGATGAAGTATTAGTCGCCTGTTAGTGTTTCTTTTTTGGCTTTTAATCTTATTTACCTGATGCTAATGTGATTGCACATGAAATTTATATTTCAGACTTTATAAGTGAAGATATAAGGTGTGAAAGTTAATTATAATGGCGTCAAGAGGGGGACCAGAACCTTCGCTGCAGCGGCGGATAACACGGACACAGACGATGGGGAACATTGGGGAGTCGATGATTGACAGTGAAGTGGTGCCATCGTCTCTAGCAGAGATTGCTCCTATTCTTCGTGTTGCAAATGAAGTTGAGCCCAGTAACCCGCGTGTCGCATATCTATGTTAGTTCCTGAGCCGTCTCTGTTGTTATTCATTGTTGAAAGTCTTAGGAGCTGTTTGGCCATGAGAATTATTCACTTTTACCTGGAATAATTTTTCACCTTATTTGAAAATCGGTGTTTAGCAATAAATTTCCAAATCCAACTTTGAGTTGGAATCCATATTTGGGAAAGTGCTCCAAAACCCGTTTTCCAACTCCATCTTCATAAATTTCAAATGAATTCTTCTTATCCCATTTAACGATTCAACTAATAAAGCATCATTCTTTGGATCAATTACAATGCTTTAAATTTTAGAACTCACAGATTTCTTTATCAAAACAGTTGAACTCACAGATTCAACTACACGGACAAATGTGTTTCAGTGTCAAGTTCATCAAAATGGAGAACTGTCCTTTAGAATTCTGTTTGAGATAGTTTGCTACGGAATTTCTCAGTTCTACTCTCAGCCAGTCGATGCTAGGGGCAATCAATTTGATGACATCTAATAATATGCCTCATCTAGTGGAATTTGTGTGACCATCTCATCTAAAAGCTAAACCTTAAGCTCGTAGAGGGAGCACACTTATTTATTTATTATGTCTTCAATATTCCCCCTCACAGGAAAATACTTTTTTGATAATGGGTGGTGGGAGAGTTGAACGCAAGACCTGTGTCTGCTATGCTACCAACTTGAATTTGTGTAACCATCTCACCTAAAAGTGTAAGCTATTAGAGAGAGCACCTTTTTTAGTTTATTAATTATGTATTCAACAGAATGTAGTGTTAATGTAGATAAAGCCGCCTTATTGTGGCATTGTAGTATGGGTGATTAGTAAAAGGCTGCAATTGGATGGTGTGTGGAGAAGTGGCTAAGTACATTCTGATGCTTTTTAGTTCTCTATTCTAACATTCAGATATCAATACTCTGGTTGTAGGTCGGTTTTATGCTTTTGAGAAAGCTCACCGGTTAGATCCCACTTCAAGTGGACGTGGTGTTCGACAATTTAAAACGTCCCTCCTGCAGCGGCTTGAAAGGGTAAAGTTGCAAATCATGGATTTTTCTCTCCCTAATAATAACTCAATGACATGCTTAAAATATTTTCTGTTCAACCTGTTTCTCTGGTGAAGTTTACTTGCGGTAGTGGTATTTCCTTTGCGCCATCCGTTTGTTCCATGTCCTAAAAGTTCTCAAGAGTTAACAGTTTATTCCTTTAGACACTTCTTTTCAGAAGGTCCTTTAGATGATACTTAGGACCCGTTTGGCCATGAAAATTATTCACCTTTTCCGGAATAATTTCACTTTATTTTAAAATCAGTGTTTGGTTATAAAATTTCGAAATCCAACTTGTAGTTGGATTCCAAATTTGGTGAAGTGCTCCAAACCTGTTTTCGAACTCCATCTTCATAAATTCCAAATAAAGTGATCTCTTCTCTCTTTTGCAAAAAGTATATCCAATCACAACTCCATCTTCAACTCCAACTTCATATTCCAAATAAAGTGAAAAATGTTTGGATTCTATGGTCAAATGCCTACTTAGGAATCCAACTAAAAAGGTCATGTGCCTGTCATGAATGAGTTTCAGGCAATTGCTATTCTTCCATTGTCCAGTATTTTCTTATCTATCTACTGCTTTTCATTCTTTCTTTTCCCAGTGCTATTTCTTGCTTTCAGCTTTAGGATTGGTGGTCATTAATCAAATTTATTTGAAGACCTCAGACATGTTTGTGCACAATTATAATTCGTGTAAGTGCGTAACACATTTATTTTTCAGGAAAATGATCCAACCTTGATTGGAAGGGTTAAAAAAAGTGATGCACGTGAAATGCAGAGCTTTTACCAGCATTACTACAAAAAGTACATACAAGCTTTGCAAAATGCTGCCGAGAAAGCAGATCGTGCACAACTTACCAAGGCATACCAAACTGCAAATGTACTCTTTGAGGTTTTGAAAGCAGTTAATCAGACTCAAGCAGTAGAAGTTGATCGTGAGATTTTGGAAGCTCATGATAAAGTTGCTGAGAAGACACAGATCTTAGTCCCTTATAATATTCTTCCGCTGGATCCTGATAGTGTAAATCAGGCAATTATGAGATTTCCTGAGATTCAGGCTGCTGTTTACGCTCTCCGAAATACTAGAGGTCTTCCATGGCCCAAGGATTACAAGAAGAAGAAAGATGAAGATATTCTTGATTGGCTTCAAGCTATGTTTGGGTTTCAGAAAGATAGTGTTGCAAATCAAAGGGAGCATCTCATTTTGCTACTCGCAAATGTACACATACGCCAGTATCCAAAACCTGACCAACAGCCCAAGTTGGATGAGCGTGCTTTGAATGAAGTCATGAAGAAGCTTTTCAAAAACTACAAGAAATGGTGCAAGTACTTGGACAGGAAAAGCAGTTTATGGTTGCCGACCATACAACAGGAAGTACAGCAGCGTAAATTATTATATATGGGATTGTACCTTCTCATATGGGGGGAAGCTGCAAATTTAAGATTCATGCCGGAATGTCTATGCTATATTTACCATCACATGGCATTTGAACTCTATGGCATGCTAGCTGGAAATGTTAGTCCCATGACAGGTGAAAATGTTAAGCCAGCCTATGGAGGCGAAGAGGAGGCTTTCTTGAGAAAAGTTGTTACTCCTATTTATGATGTGATTGCACAGGAAGCTGAAAGAAGCAGAAGAGGAAAAGCAAAGCATTCCCAATGGAGGAATTATGATGATTTAAATGAATACTTTTGGTCAGTGGACTGCTTCAGATTAGGTTGGCCCATGCGTGCTGATGCTGATTTCTTTTGCCTCCCTGTAGAAGATCAGCGAGCCGAGAGAAATGGGGTAAAGCTTTTATCTGCAGAAGTCATTATCTTCTACAAATTGATTATCTATTGTCTTTGAGTTTCATGATTTAAATTAAGTTTTGAAGGAGAGGACAGAAGTTGCAATCTGCCTTTCATGTCCCTCTAGTTTGAGAGGACTAAATAGTGCTTGGATTATATTGCTACTGAACAGGATATAAGATTCTGAATTGGTAGTAAGCGGACAATATTTAAAGATAGGGCATTGCACTGACAATATTGAGTTTCTTTTCTTCCTCTGCATAGATTAAAACTTAAAACGTGCTATACAGAGGACCTAGGTTTTTGGTGTAATAGGTAATAGCACTGACAGTATGGAGGAACATATCTTTTCTGTTCTCTGTCTAAATGCAGCTCAGAACATTTTCTTTTAATGCACGTAATTAAACTTTAACGTGCAATAAGAGGTCCTTTTATTGGTTCAATAGACATAGTTCTGATAGTTGAAGACATTTTTGAGTTCTCGTGTTCTCTGTCTTAATGCAGCTGTGAGTTTTTCTTGCAACTACTTAGTTGTTTAGCTATATTCCTTCCTATTTGCACCATTTGTCTGTGGTTATCGTTTATAAAATCACAATATTACAAAGATTTTGTTTCTAATCATTTTTTATCAGGTAAACAATTTCATTTCATAAATCTAAAGGCCAAAGTCGGCCGTATACAAGAAGTATACCAAAAAGTAAACCTACAAAAAGATATGGTCCTGTTTCTAATCATTTAGAGTTGGGGTTTGGTCTAACAAAATTGTAAGCTTTGTTAAAGACACTTTGCTATCAGTGACTCTGTGATATGTACCAAATACTCTTTCCTTTTGGTACTAGTCATTTAACTCATGGTATACTGTTTGTAATCTTGGCGACTTGGTATGTGGATTTGACTGTTTTTCCGGCGTTGGCAGTTCATTTAGCATTCATGCTTCCATTACTTTGAAATTGTAGTTTTCTTTATTTATGACGTTACAGAACTAATGTCCTAGTGCACTATCTATCTGCTGGTTTTTTGAAAGTTCAGTGAAACTTTATCCTTGATGACATGAACCCACTAATTAGATCAAGTTATTGTGAAATCTAGGAGAACAAGCCTTCTAGTGATCGCTGGCTGGGGAAAGTAAATTTTGTTGAGATACGATCATATTTGCACATCTTTAGGAGCTTTGACAGAATGTGGAGCTTCTTCATATTGTGCTTACAGGTACTTTCTTCTTTTTGAAACCATGTCTGGATATTGTCCTTCATCTTTATGTAATTGACAATGTAATTTAGACAAGTGTTGATTGTGTGTAGGCAATGATAATTATTGCTTGGAATGGTTCGGGAGACCTGAGCATGGTATTCACTTCCAATGTTTTCAAGAAAGTATTGAGTGTGTTTATAACAGCTGCAGTTTTGAAGCTTGGGCAAGGTTTGTAAAATTAATTTCTCTTTTCTGCAGCATTAAAACTGTATTATTATGCATTGAAGCGCTTTCATAGTTTGCTACCCGCTGTCCAATCTTGCTGCACTAATATTTCTATCATGGTTGATGATAGTGTTGGAAGTTTTCAATAAGTGATTGGATAATACGTGAAATTGGAAGTTGTCAGTAAGTGATTGGATAATACGTGAAAGATTGTTTTTCTTTTAAGGTAAATGTTTTATGTGTGCCTTTCGATACACAGCTTAAATACTACTCCCTCCGTCCCAATTTATGTCAAGGTGTTTGACTGGGCACGGAGTAAAAGGTATCCAGTAAATTAGTCTGTGAATAAGCTGGCCGGGCAAATCTGTCATTAAAAAGAATTATTTAGCATTGATGCTCTGCGATATTAGAATATGTCCTTTACTCCAGTGAAATTGGTATCACCGAAACAAATACAGTTTGATTGCACACAGGCCGTCGTGAATGAAACATATACTGGAGAAGTTACTTTTTCTAAGTGGACCCTACAGCAGTGCTCTTATTTTTGTGTTGCCTCAGTATTCTGACACAATAACTTACATCAAAACTGTTGCAGCCACTCTTGATGTGTTGCTTAATTGGAAAGCTAGGCGAAGCATGTCATTCTATGTTAAACTACGATACATATTGAAGGTCATATCTGCAGCTGCTTGGGTCATCGTTTTACCTGTCACATATGCTTATACGTGGGAAAATCCTCCTGCATTTGCCCAAACCATTAGAAATTGGTTTGGCAGCAACTCAGATTCTCCTTCACTGTTTATACTGGCTGTGGTTATCTACTTGTCACCCAATATGCTCGCTGCTCTGTTCTTTCTTTTCCCCTTCGTTCGTCGATTCCTAGAGAGATCACACTACAAAATTGTGATGCTGATGATGTGGTGGTCACAGGTATATGCTTTTTGACTCGTTTGTGCATTTTGTAAAAGCACATATTCGTCTGCTTAGAAATCTGATACGATTTTTGTTATCAATTGCAGCCTCGTCTTTATGTTGGTAGAGGAATGCATGAGAGCACTTTTTCATTGTTCAAGTACGACGTCACTAAGTCGAAGCTTTTAAACTTTCATATCGATGCTTCCACTTTATATCTGATTACTTTTTATTCTAAAATTCAGATACACTATGTTCTGGGTACTTCTAATCGCGACAAAACTAGCATTCAGTTTCTATATTGAGGTAATGCTTCTTCTGTTGTCAACTTTTACCCTTTAATCTAGTAGCATGTTGTTTTATTTATTGATTTCCGTTTAGATGCATTAGATTCTTGGAAGGACAATGTCACTTTCATATTAGAAGATTGAGTTGTAATATGGATCAGCTTTTTAGGTGCTAGCCAATAGCTGTTATTGTCTTATTTTAGAGACATTTTTGTCCTACTTTAGTGTTTTATAAATTGATATTTGACTTTCTTCTGTTAAGTATGAATATATGCTTTTTTGCTGTCAAATCCCATTGGTTGAGGGAATGGGTTGTGGTCTCCTTATATGGTTTTGGATTCACTAGAATAAGCATTTCTCTCGAAAATGATTTGTTCTCTTAGAAAGGCTTTGCAAATAAGCATTTCACAAGAAATTGCTGATGAGGGAGAGGAGTAGATGCTAAAAGGGAAAAATGCACCCAGTTCCTCACATTTATTTCCTTATTTACAAATTAATATAATATGTTCATAAAAGTTGCCTTCTTTACGATTTATACTGACAATGAAAAGTTGTTTGCTGTAGATAAAGCCTTTAGTGGAACCAACAAAAAAAATTATGAGTGTCCACATTACCACTTACCAGTGGCATGAATTTTTCCCCCATGGTAATGAACTTGACTTGAACTTTTAGATATTTGATATTATGCTCCTCTCGTCGTGATCCTAATGTGGCTATTTTGATTTGCAGCAAGCAGCAACATTGGTGTTGTTATCGCTCTTTGGGCCCCAGTTATCCTTGTAGGATTCTCCTCCTCCATTTGGATAAATCTTTAATAGAAACATGGGGTAACAATAGTAATTTATTCCAGTTTAAGCTAAAAACTGGTCGGATTTATTTTGTTGTAGGTTTATTTCATGGATGCTCAGATATGGTATGCCATATTCTCTACAATATTCGGTGGTATTTATGGAGCATTTCGTCGGCTTGGAGAGGTTGGTGGTTAACTGCTTCACTTCTGTGGTCTTTTGTCTGTCTTAATCTTGGATTTATGGATAAATAATCTTGGATTGTAATTGAAAAATGAACACAATATAGACTCCTCAGTTTTTTAAGTATAAGCTGTTTCTGCAAATTCTAACAAAATAAGATGAGAAGCTAATAGATTTAAATATGCTTTTGTCATTAATCAACAGGAGATGTGACCTTTTTGTTTTGGGTTGACTTTGATATGAGCTTGGTGTTGCCAGTAAGAAAATATCATATTAAAATGCTGAACATGTAATCAATTTATGTTCGTTTCTTTTTAAGCTATGCAAGGAACCATCTGCTTGGTTTAATTTGTGTATTCAGTAGCTTAGAATCTTTTCAGTTTTCGTTCTTATCTGCCATGTAATGATAAAGTTTAGGGGCTAGTCCAATTGCTGTTGACAGTTGTTTCTGAACAAACTGTGATTTGAATCTCACCAGCAGCTATTTGCAGACTTGTAATTTGATGTTATTGCTTTAACTTACGTAGAATTACATATGGATTGATTGCTCTCAGGAAATATTATACGTTGCTTTGGGTGTGTTCGGTATGGAGGAAAACATTTTCTGGAAAATATTTTCCAATTTTCTCATGTTGGGTTGGCCTCGAATTTCTTGTCTTGCATTCAGATTCGAACTTTAGGAATGCTGAGGTCCAGGTTCCAGTCTTTGCCTGGTGCTTTTAATGCTTGTTTGATTCCGGAGGAGAAGAGTGAGCAACCTAAAAAGAAAGGACTAAAAGCAACATTCTCTCGAAATTTCGCAAGGGTTAGGTTTCTTTTTCCTTGTTACTGGTCTCTAATAACTAAATTTGTTTAAGCATAGAAATAATGAAAAGGAAGTTATCAGGAAGTTTAACTTGTGAACTTTGTATAATGGCATCATATATAGGTGCCGTCCAACAAGGAAAAGGAAGCTGCAAGGTTTGCTCAATTGTGGAATAAAATTATCACAAGTTTTAGAGAGGAAGATCTTATTAGCAATCGGTAAGTTCTGAAATGTCTCACACATCATTTTTGTCCTTCCATCATCCTTATTTGTCAATCAAAATTATGCATGTACTTACAACTGTTATGCTTGCATTCATTTTCAGTGAGATGGACCTTTTGCTTGTTCCCTACTGGGCTGATCGTGAGTTGGATCTCGTGCAGTGGCCACCATTTTTGCTTGCTAGCAAGGTTTTCTCTTCTTTTCTTTTTTAGTTAAAATATTTAAATTTGGCACTAAAAGAGAAACTTATTTGACAATGTTGGTAAATAATTGTGCATTCCATTTGGCTAGACCGGATTTGTTTGTTCGTTTTAATGTTGATGTATTATGGGGTTAACTATAGTTGTGCATTCTGAACGATTATTCTTTCCTTCATCCAAAAATCAGTAGCTGGTGGCATAATTATTTCACTTGATTTCTGACTCATTTCTGTTGCCTCATTTGCTTTTTATCTTGCTATCTTGTTGTCATATCTGGAAACAGCCTCTCTACCCCGCAAAAGGTAGAGGTAAGGTCTGCGTACATCCTACTCTCCCCAGACCCCACTTGTGGGACTACACTGGGTATGTTGTTGTTGTTGTTTATTTCTGACTCATTCAAATTGTGTGAATAGATTCCAATAGCAGTGGATATGGCTAAGGATAGCAACGGAAAGGACCGTGAGTTAAAAAAGAGAATTGAGGCTGACCCGTATATGTCATCTGCTGTTTGTGAATGCTATGCTTCATTTCGCAATGTAATAAAAGTTTTGGTTTCAGGTCATCGTGAGAAAGAGTAAGTTTCTGCAAGTATATACTGACTAATGCTAATGCTGCTATTCCTTTGCCCTGAAATCTTTTCTCACGTTGTAACTTCTCAATTTGTGTTGTTATTTAGGGTTATAGAGTATATCTTTTCAGAAGTTGACAAGCATATTGAGGCTGGTGACTTAATTAGTGAATTCAGGATGAGTGCTCTTCCCAGTCTCTATGAGCTGTTTGTTAAGCTCATCAAGTACTTGGTAGGTTTTCAAAGTCGTTCTTGTTGAATTCTTCTCATTGTCACTTTTATGGATATCGCTACACATCCAATTTTCTTGCTGATAAATTGGGAATATTGAACTGAAACTGTTTTTTTTAAAAATTTTACAGCTAGAAAATAGGCAGGAGGACAGGGATCAAGTTGTGCTTCTATTCCAGGACATGCTAGAAGTTGTTACGCGAGATATAATGATGGAAGATCATCTATCAAGGTTTTTCACTGGCCTATAGTCATTAATCATACAGGTTATTCATGAATTTGGTGAATAAATTCTGTTTGGACATTTTTCTTTTCAACCAAGCAGCTTGGTAGATTCCATACATGGAGTCCCGGGATATGAAGGAATGGTACCTCTTGATCAGCAATATCAGTTATTTGCTTCTGCTGGAGCTATCAAATTCCCCCCTCCTGAATCAGAAGCTTGGAAAGAGAAGGTAGGTCAAGTCGAGGAAAATATATTTGCAGTTAGTGTTCATTTTCCTTTTCTGACCGTTGTTATTTTTCCACAGATCAAAAGATTGTACTTGCTGCTTACAGTAAAGGAGTCCGCAATGGATGTACCATCCAACTTAGAAGCTAGGAGGCGAATATCCTTCTTCTCCAATTCATTGTTCATGGACATGCCCTCAGCACCAAAAGTTCGCAATATGCTTTCTTTCTCGTAAGTCCTTGGGCCTTATTTATTGAGGGTCCTTATCTTTTCCCATTATCAATAGGTGCACTGCAACGATAACATGTTTTCATGTTTATTTGCATAATTACTTTTGACTAGTGATTGTTGCTGGAGATGGAGGTTGATTATAGGTAGTATTGACGATGTCGTTATCTCCAATTGTGTGTTCCAATGTTGGGCCTTATATTATTGTGTCTGTGCTCCAATCGGAAGGCCCGGGCGTGTGGTGTTAAATTGTCACATTGATTGAGGGTTGCGGGGGGGGGGGGGGGGGGTTGTTTTGTCTCCTTATATGATCTTGGGCAATTCTTAGTTCATGAGCTAGCTTTTGAGGTTGAGTTAGGCCAATGTTCATAAATTGTAACATAAAAGCAAAAAAAGGGCAGCCCGGTGCACTAAGCTCCCGCTATGCGCGGGGTCCGGGGAAGGGTCGGACCACAAGGGTCTATTGTACGCAGCCTTACCTTGCATTTCTGCAAGAGGTTGTTTCCACGGCTTGAACCCGTGACCTCCAGGTCACATGGCAGCAACTTTACGCTCCCCTTTAAACATAAAAGCACTTTTTTCTTAATTCCTTAGGTTGACATGCTGAGCCACTACTATTCACTAAATGTCCTAACGAATGCAGCAATCTCAGAATGTTATTGTGAATAAACAACAAAATACAATATAAAGGGGGAGAATAAGCATTTGTTGGACAATTCTAATGGGACATTGATGAAAATATAATTAAGTAAATAAAAGTGGGTTCTCTCTAACGGTTTAATAAAGTTTTAGATGAAGATGGTCACACAATTTTAACGTAGTTCAAGGTAGGCAGAGATCTGTGTTTCAAGTTCACCACCACTCATTATCAAAAGGATTTTCACCTGCTCTGATGAAAAAGATTGACGCCCTCACATGAGGGGCCGTGTTGGAGACATAATTAAGTAAAAGTGTGTTCTCTAATATATCAAGCTTTTACTAGGATGTTCACACAAATTCAACAGATACAATCTTAAGTGATTTGGTTTATCTTATTCAAATTAACTTAAGTCATGGAATGTTGAATGTTGTTTATTTTTAGAGATTTTATATTATCACAAGAAGTTGATGACTTGTTTCTTGAACTTTCTTACTTTAGTGTCTTGACCCCATACTACACGGAGGAGGTGCTTTTCTCATCAGATGATTTGGATAAACAAAATGAAGATGGTGTTTCCATTCTGTTCTATTTGCAGAAAATTTATCCAGGTTTGCTTGTTAACCTTGATTTATCAAGATGTTCGTCACATAATCTACTGCTAGTAATTTTTTCCCCTTTGTCTGTTAAGTATAAATGTAATTTTCCGGGTCCTTCTCCTTTTTCACTAAACTCATAATGGTGGCATACAGATGAATGGAACAATTTTCTTGAGCGTGCGGACTGCACCAGTGAAGACGACCTTAGGTTTAAATGGTCTCCTGAGTTAGAAGAAAACCTCCGTCATTGGGCTTCATATAGAGGACAGACTTTAACAAGGACTGGTATGGAGTTGATATTTGTTTGGTGCATATGAGGATAAAAGAAGACTGTTCTTGCAGTTAATTTTACACTGATATTTTCTAGTTTATCCCCTTCCTCTTCTTAAATCCTTTCTTCACTCCACCTAAACTTGCACCAGCAATTCATAGTAAGACTCCTTTACAATTTGTTGACACATTGATGCATTGTCTGATTTCTAGTGAGAGGGATGATGTATTACCGCAGAGCTCTAGAGCTTCAAGCTTTCCTTGATATGGCCCAGGATGATGGTAATTGACTACTATCAAAAATCCTCGAGTTACCTTCTAACATCGCATTCACCTGAATTGAGAAGTCGTTTACTTTTTCGATTACAGATTTGATGGAGGGGTATAAGGCTATCGAATTAAATGAGGATCAGATGAAGGGAGAGAGGTCTCTGTGGGCACAATGTCAAGCAGTTGCTGATATGAAATTCACATATGTTGTTTCATGCCAGCTATATGGTATTCACAAGCGATCTGGTGATCAACGTGCACAAGATATTCTTCGTCTTATGACAACGTATGTGTCAACTCATCTAGATAGTCCATCTCATAAGGCAATGTGCTAACCTCTATATATTTCCGTTAACAGGTACCCATCTATGCGTGTTGCTTATATTGATGAAATTGAAGAACCAAGCAAAGACAAGTCCAAGAAAGTTAATCCAAAGGTCTACTATTCCACTCTTGTCAAAGCTGCCCTGCCAAATTTACATTCTACTGAGCCTGGTCAAAACTTGGATCAGGTAAGAAGGAAGTGAAATAATATGTCATGATTATTACATATTGTTTTAGTAGGAAAAATGTCAAGATATCTTGCCCTATGAATGGAGCAACATGGTCAGTGAGGAGTCATATAGCTTAACCCAAAAGGCAGTTTTTGAAATGCCATTTACAAAGCAAACTACGCATTCTTGTGAAGTTGCACTAGCCAGAACAGTATAGTTTTTTGTATAATTATTTTCAATACCTTCTAAATTTAATCTGTTTCCTGCTTTTAGGTTATCTACCGCATAAAACTTCCAGGTCCTGCTATCTTGGGTGAGGGAAAGCCTGAAAACCAGAATCATGCTATTATATTCACTCGCGGAGAAGGGCTGCAGACTATAGATATGAATCAGGTATGTCATTATAACAAAATGAGATGTTTATTTCAATCTCTCCAATTCATGACATTAAATATCTGTTTCTAGGATAACTACATGGAGGAAGCCTTAAAAGTGAGAAATTTGCTCCAAGAATTTCTTAAAAAACATGATGGTGTGAGGTTCCCTACTATACTGGGGCTGAGGGAGCACATATTTACTGGAAGGTACCACTTGTTATAATACTATTTCACTTTTCCTGAATCTTTATCTGTGTTATTAGTATTTTAAATTGTTTTCTTTGAGTAATACTTATCTCTTGTTTGGTCTGTGCAGTGTTTCTTCTCTCGCTTGGTTTATGTCAAATCAAGAGACAAGTTTTGTGACAATAGGTCAGAGACTGTTGGCAAACCCTCTGAAGTAAGAACTTTAAATTTCCAGTGCTCATCCTTATTTCTGTTTCTAATTTAGTAAAACCTTTAACAAATATTCTATAAAAGATAAATTTGTTAGTTTACCCTGTGCTTCTCTTTCATTTAAACTTTGTTTAGACTATACTCTATTTGTCCAAGTTAAAGTCTCATATGGATGTTGGCTCTTTCCCCACTCTTATTTAATAACTTCCACTTTATATTTCTGCAGGGTTCGATTCCATTATGGCCATCCTGATATTTTTGACAGACTTTTCCACCTTACAAGGGGTGGGGTTAGCAAAGCTTCTAAAATTATCAACTTAAGTGAGGACATATTTGCTGGTAGGACCAAACTTTTGTGAAATTTGAACATCTTTACCATAATGTTGTCTTTTTCAACTACTTATGTAATTTGACTTCAGAACCTAATTTTTTCATTTATGGTTTGTGTAGGCTTTAATTCTACACTTCGTGAAGGCAATGTTACTCACCATGAATACATTCAAGTTGGTAAAGGGAGGGATGTGGGACTTAATCAGATATCTCTATTTGAGGCCAAAATAGCAAATGGCAATGGAGAACAGACCCTGAGTCGGGATTTATACAGACTTGGACATCGTTTTGATTATTTCAGAATGTTATCATGTTATTTCACTACCATTGGTTTCTATTTCAGTACTTTGGTATGCAGCTAACCTTCACTGTGCATTGATTGGTTTTTGGCTGAATACATCTACAACCCTTTAAACTTGCACGTAAAATTTATCTAGATACTCGAACTACGGTCCGTTCTGATTGAGTACCTGAACACATGATAAAGTGTTCCTATTAGACACTTCCGGCTAAAATTTTGAAAAAGTTTTTGCGCGTGTTCTCAAGCGCCGTACATAGATGAATTAACCACTTAAATATATGTCACCTCCTTTGATCATAGACATTAGCGTCAATAAGCCGTAAAACCTCAAGCTTGTTCCAATTGAGGTTGATGTGTATAATTAAAGGAGATGACATATTTTATGTAGTTAACTTATCTACGTAATAGGCAATTGAGAAAACACGCGCATAAGCTATTTCGAAATTTGAGTTGGAAATGTCTAATAGGAACACTTTGTCAATTATCATTAACCTATCTTATTAAAAAAAAATAGGAACTCTTTATCACATGCTCAACTGGAACATGTCGTAGTTAGAGTGTCTAAATGAAATTTACTAGCAAGTTTAAGGGGATGTCGATGTATTCCGCGTTGGTTTATTCTAATTTACCCCTGAACTTTTCTTGCTTGCCTCTGGTAGATTACAGTCCTCACCGTGTATGTGTTCCTCTATGGCCGCCTTTACCTTGTCCTCAGTGGACTTGAGGAAGGGCTCAGTAACGAACCAGCTATCAAGGACAACAAACCTCTTCAAGTGGCTCTTGCTTCGCAGTCTTTTGTGCAAATTGGGTTTTTGATGGCCCTCCCTATGATGATGGAGATTGGGTTGGAAAAGGGATTCCGCACAGCGCTCAGTGAATTTATACTGATGCAACTGCAGTTGGCACCAGTATTCTTCACGTTTTCACTTGGAACAAAGACCCATTATTATGGAAGAACATTGCTTCACGGAGGTGCAAAATACAGGCCTACTGGTCGTGGTTTCGTGGTGTTTCATGCCAAATTTGCTGATAATTATCGCTTCTACTCTCGTAGCCACTTTGTCAAGGGACTTGAGCTGATGATACTATTACTCGTGTATCAGATTTTTGGACAAGAATATAGAGGAGCTATTGCATATATCTTGATCACTGTGTCAATGTGGTTCATGGTGGGAACCTGGCTCTTTGCTCCGTTCCTCTTTAACCCCTCTGGTTTTGAATGGCAAAAGATAGTCGACGATTGGACTGATTGGAATAAGTGGATAAGCAACAGAGGAGGTATTGGTGTTCCACCAGAGAAAAGTTGGGAATCATGGTGGGAAGAGGAACAAGAGCATCTTAGGCATTCTGGAATACGCGGTATTGTTGCTGAAATTCTGTTGTCTTTGCGCTTCTTTATCTATCAGTATGGGCTCGTCTATCACTTGAAGATTACAATTAAAAATCAGAGTTTTCTGGTATGCAATGGATCAAACCTTCTTCTTTTGCTCTTAAGTATACATCTGTTCACTATTCTAATATTTCTGCATGGATCACAGGTTTATGGTGCATCATGGTTGGTAATATTTCTGGTACTATTTGTCATGAAGGTAAGACCAAATTCTTCATATAATATACAAGAAAAATTACAAAAATAAAGAACATTTTTCTCTGCCTGTGACATCCAATGGTTCATCATATATCCAAAGGGAATGTAAGGATCTCTATATGTCTGAAAGTTGTTTCCGAATCGTGAGATGCGTTCAAATTGCTTACCTGAAAAATATGGAATGCTTCTTAATGAAACGGGATGAGATCATCGGACTTCTCTTTGCTGTTGCTTTAATAACTCAAAAATAATCAACACAGTGTCAGTAACCCCTCCTGATTAACATACCCTATCAAGTATTATTATACTTTTATCTTTTTCTGATTTACTTTTCAATATCTTCAGACAATATCTGTTGGTCGACGAAAATTCAGTGCGAATCTCCAACTAGTGTTCCGTCTTATAAAGGGATTGATATTCTTAACATTTATCGCAACACTGGTCATTCTGATGACGCTGCTCCATATGACTCCTAAAGACATGCTGGTTTGTGTTCTCGCTTTCTTGCCAACTGGCTGGGGCATGCTTCTGGTTAGTCATCATCCTTTTTTATGTTCTCTTCAATGTTTTTCTTTTCCAGATTTAAACATTTAAAGATCTCATATCGGTGATCCAATAAAATTTTCCATAGTCGTCGGCATTTATATCATAACACCAACAAGTATTCTTTGCTGCTATTCTACTCAGAATTGTTGATCCATTATAATAACTGAGCAGAGCATAGACTAAGGATAGAAATATGACATGATTTTCTTGCACTGAAGAAAATTTAGACCCCGCCTTTCTTGGGATTGAGGTGTAGTCGTTGATGTATAAGGAAATTTTAGGGCCTATTGTACTCATCTTTGTTGGCTGCATTTAAATCTTATCCGTCGATAAGAATTTTAGTAATCAATATTAATAACTGCACATACTCAGCTATCTGTACTAGTATAGAGATAAGTCCCCACGTACAAGGAGTGCAAGAGATCTAATCCGCAGTTATACTTAAAAAATATATAGTAAATGTTGTTGCAAATCAGACATATTACTCATAAAACAACCGGAAGCAAACATACCCTTTGAAAAGCTTTAACCACAAATCATTGTAAACCATTTGTCAATAGATAATATTTTAGTATTTGCAAATATTGAGAAACTTGTTTGAATATTCCAAGTACTATAATGGCATTCACTCACAATTCTTCAACTTTTTCCCAAGTAAAATTCATGTTTAAACACAATTTCAACTTTCAAATACTCTTTTCAACTCCAACTACAAATCTTTTCTTTTTGTGAACTTCGACCAAAGATGCATTCACTCACAATTCTTCAACTTTTTCCCAAGTAAAATTCATGTTTAAACACAATTTCAACTTTCAAATACTCTTTTCAACTCCAACTACAAATCTTTTCTTTTTGTGAACTTCGACCAAAGATGTGTAAACACAACTGAGTTATGGTGATCAAAATTTTAAATTTTTGATAGGAGAATAAAATAACTCATGATATACATTAGATGGTTTGCATTTGGTTGGTTGTGTTAAAAACTTAAAATACAACATTTTTAGGATGCACGCCTATACCAGGACCTGAGTCTTTTCGTTGATCTTCTCTAACACCATCCCCCACCACCTCAAACAAAAGGCCCCAACACTATGTGCACCTATCCTGAGCGGCTAAGTCAAATGTCAAGCACTTAATGTTAATTGCCATTTCAGCCTTTGTCTATGAAGGAAACCTATTTGCAGTTTAGTTTGTTAATTTCCTTCTGTTTGCATTTTATTCATTTTCAGATTGCTCAAGCATTGAAGCCTGTTGTTCGGAGATTTGGATTCTGGGGGTCAGTTCGGACTCTAGCTCGTGGCTATGAGATTGTGATGGGATTGCTTCTGTTCACTCCAGTTGCTTTCTTGGCATGGTTTCCATTTGTGTCCGAGTTCCAAACTCGTATGCTGTTCAATCAAGCGTTCAGTAGAGGTCTTCAGATTTCTCGTATTCTTGGTGGACAACGCAAAGATCGATCATCTAGAAACAAGGACTAGAATTGCTGGCATGAACATAGCTACATTATTAAAATCCATCCTTCAATGTTTGTCATTGTTGTTCATTCTCATTGTAAGCTGCTGCCTTTGTAATTATGTAGTAGTAATGGCAGCATTTTTGGGCAATACCTTATTCCATTTTTGTAAAAGCCATTGAAAATTTCCTTAGTGGAATCTCTCTTTTGCATTCTTGGTAAAGCTATGATCTCTATGTATTACTTTTAACATACTCTGTTAGTATACTGTGTTCAAAAATCAGTAAATCATTCAACGAAAATAAATTGGAAACAGAATAAAAATGCAAAAACTTTAAATATCCGAGATCACAGAATTCACTTGTGTCCTTAAGGAATTTAATTCCTTCATTGTACCCGAGGTTATGGACTACTTCCTCTCAGGATAAAACAGGTATACATGTTGATGGCGTAGCGATATCTCAAACCCCACCAACTTCGCCGAACGCAAATTCGGTAACAAATCACACAAAGACTCGATATTTGTTTGTAAGAAAATATGTAGTAAGAGTGAAGAAGTTCTTTAAATGCAGAAAATTGAGGCTAGTCCTCAAAGAAAAGTGTGAATGGGTGCTATTGTGCCTTATTGAAAAAGTCACAACCTATCTAATGGTGTTTTTTCGGGAAAGCACCTCTTCATTTTTCATTCACACATAAAATGACTCAACAATCCTCCACATGAATGGGGAATGACTATATGATGAAAAGCATGCATGAAAAATTGTGTGATTCGTAAGTAAGGATTAATTGCATCTGATACATAGATTTTCCTTTAAACTTTCCGTAGTGAACATATGTCAGATATACTCAATCAATCGGTAGATTTGATATCTTTTAACCGTCGAGCTTTGGTGTATACTCGACAACTATATGTCACATAATTAACCCTTTAATCGTCTATGGTTCTCACTGTTGTGTTTGTTTCAGCTATGAACACCGCCTAGTTTCATGAGTGCGTAGAGCATGTACCTTTACCTAACATACTTCTTGAAGCGACTTAGCGACTTACACGTCACACTCATATAGGTGATTGCTAAACGTGTTATCCCGTAGATACACTATCTGGTCATACCTGCCAAACTTAGAAACCATTAAAAAGCTTAAGCTTTATTAACTCGTTAAAAAGCCTTAATGTTTTATCCTTGTTTCTGAATATTGTCTTCATCATGAGAATAGGTTGAGTTATTTCACAATGTTGAACCGTCATTCATAACTTTGTTTGATCTCTTTGAATCTAGCTCTTGGGATCTCCAGTCTACTAGGTAGAGTTACCGTCATGATGACTTGTCCTAGGCCTTAAACTCATTCCCCTCGATGATCTTTCAACTGTCTCTCTAGTTAGGTCTTTTGTAAGTGGATCCGACACGATATTTCTTGACTTTACATAGTCAATTATGATAACTCCACTAGAGAGTAGTTGTCAAACGGTATCGTGTCCCCATTGTATATGTGACGAGATCTATCGTTTTACATAACACTCTCTGCCGTTCCTATTGCTCCTATTACAATGTATGCATATAGGTGCCACAATTTGGGCCAAAATGAAATATCTTCAAACAAATTCTGGAGTCATTCAGCTTCTTCGCCAGCTTTGTCTAGTTATGAACTCAGACTCCATTGTAGAGCGAGTAATACATGTCTGTTTGGACAACTTCTATGACACCGCTCCTCCGCCAATTGTAAATACATATCCATTTATGGATTTGAATTATGTTGATTTGGTGATACAATTTGTATCACTGTATCCTTCAATAACTGGAGGATATTTATTTTAATGCAAGGCAAAGTTTTGAGTTTGTTTTAAATATCGAAGAACTCGTTTTATTGTCATCCAATGCGTTTGATTGGGATTACTCGTGTACCAACTTAGTTTACTTATAGCACAAGTTATATCTGATCGCGTACAGTTCATGATGTATATTAAACTTCTCAATACCCTAGCACAGTCCAACTGACATTCACTTTCACCTTTGTTCTTTGTAAGATCAATGTTTACGTCAATTGGAGTCTTTGCAATTTTGAAACCCAAATACTTGAACTTCTCAACCAATCTTCCAATATAATGAGATTGAGACAATGCTAGACCTTGAGGGGTCTTATGAATCTTAATTCCTAAAATTAAGTCGACAATTTCTAAGTCTTTCATATCAAAATTGCTATCTAGCATATGCTTAGTAGCATTTATGTCAGCAATGTCTTTACTCATTATCAACATATCATCAACATACAAACAAACAATGACTATATGCTTTGGAGTGTTCTTAATGTAAACACATTTATCACATTCATTAATCTTGAATCCATTTGCCAACATCATTTGGTTAAACTTTGCACGTCATTGTTTGGGTGCTTGTTTTAGTCGTAGAGACTTAACAAGTCGACATACTTTCTGTTCTTTCCCGTGAACTACAAACCCTTTTGGGTTGTTCCATGTAGATTTCTTAATCTAAATCTTCATTTAACAAAGTTGTCTTAACCTCCATTTGATGGATTTCAAGATCATACACAGCGGCTAAAGCTTTTAACACCCGGATGTATGTTATTCTTGTTACCGGTGAGTATGTGTCAAAATAATCAAGACCTTCTTGTTGTGCAAATCCTTTGATAACAAGTCTTGCCTTATATTTGTCCATAGCACCATCATCTTTCATCTTCTTTTTGGATATTCATTTAGAACCTAAAGATTTGTTCTCGGGTGGAAGATCAACCAACTCTCATGTATGGTTGTTTAATATGGGTTCAATTTCACTATTGACTGCCTCTTTCCAATATTGAGCTTCCGAAGAAGTCATAGATTCTTTAAAATTTTGAGGCTCATTTTCTAACAAAAATGTCAGAAAATCCGATCCAAAGGATGTAGATGTCCTTTGACGTTTACTCCGCCTTGGATTATCGTCACTTGGTGTATTTTCTTTTGATTCTTTCTGATATCATTTAGATCCTTCACCAGATGGATCACATTCACCTTTATACGGATAAATAGTTTTTTAAAAAATTGACATAATCTGATATGTTTTACTATTTAAAAAATAGTTTTGTAAATCAAAAATCGATATGTTTTACTATTGGTGGCATATCCAATAAAAATACAGTAACATATTTTTGTCCTATTTTTACCCTCTTGATTTAGGAACTTGTTGTAACGCCCGAACCATGGTCTGGGTGAAACACGACACCCGATGCCCGATTGCATGTGTCCGAGCGAACCACATGACTTGTTTGTCAACATGAGCATCAAAACATGTACTAATATGATTTAGAAACATATGAAACAAAGTACTGAAAATATGATCTGAAAGTATATTGCGAAATATCTGAATAAAACATGATAAGTCTGAAAATAATATTGACATGACATGCTGCTAGTCTAGTCTATGAAACCTTTGAAACATGAGTATGTAAAACTGTCTATCAGAACAAGACCCTGACATACCTTTAGCATAAAATTATAATCATGAAATAAACAGACCGACACCCGGATGAAATGAGACTCACCAAATAGCTGATACGGATGAAGTCCTAGCGTGTAGCTCCGTCGTCCTGAAACTCAGCACCTACACCGTGAAGTGTAGGCGCCCATGCGAAAGGACGTTAGTACATTTAAATTGTACTGTACGTACATCAACTGAAGGAATAAGTAGGCACATGAAATAATCAGAACATGAAACTCAAACTGAACATGACCATGAACATGATCTGACATGAATATAATAACAGGTGTAAAATCTGTAAAATTGTATATATGTTATCTATGGGGAGAGCAGTTGTATAACCGACATGTAACCACCACGTATAAACGTGGTGTATGATCTCTGCCCGATCAGCTAAGCCATCTCATACCTTGCCGGGGTACGAGATATGAACATTAAAATGATGGATCTGATAATCCCACAAAGGAGTAACATGAAGGTATCGTCCTCTGGGCGGAGCAACCTTTATCCTACACTAGAAAACGTAGTTTTAGACTATCTGAGCCTTCTCGGTAATCAGTGCAACTCCCAAAACATGAACATGAAATATAATTGCCTCGAAGCCCATGATTTGTAAAATCATGACTTGTAAACACAATTGATAAGTATAAGATATAGCATGAACATAAATACATAATATACTTTGCATAAATTGTGGGAAAATATGTAGATTTCATGAAATTGATAAATCTTAATTCATGACTTTGCTTATGAATCCATGAAATTTCAAGGTTACGGGTATTCATGGATAGAGATGGCAGTGGATCCTGGACCTGGTCCGGATCCGGTGGATCCGGATCCGGTGGATCCAGATCCGTTTTATAGGATATGGATCTTCAAAATTTGGACCCGACGGATCCGGATCGGACCCGGATCCTTTTCTAACGGATCGGATATGGATCTGGATCTTGTGTTTGAGATCCGTATCCGGTCCAGATCCGACCCGTGGATCCATTTTTATTAAATATATTCATAACCTAAAATGTAATTTTATAAGTATTTTATTAAAATTACTAAGCACATCCTTGCAAGTTTAATTTATCCAAGTTTAATTTATCCCCGCGTTAACTCAAAAACCAAAAAATAAAGAGGTAACTTCGATAATAAAATCAATGTTATATTAGTGAATGACTAACATCTACATTGACAAGTAGTTAAAATTATATTCACTTCATTTGTGAAGATTCCAAGCACATGCAAGTTTTGTATTGTGAAAATACTAGTCAGCATTTTCACAACTATTGTCATTGTCCAACATTTTCAATTAATAGCTCATAATCAAAACGAGACAACGAACAAAATATCTCATATGAACATTTCAAAATTGAAACACAGTAAATTGTTAGCTAAGTAAAAATCGTTTGTCAGTTCAAAAAAAAATTCTTAGCAAGGCAAAAAAATTTACATGTGGATCCAGATCCGATCCGTGGACCCGATGGATCCGATGGATTCGGATTTGGATCTGATTTTTATGGACCCGACGGATCTGGTTCCGGATCTGGATTCAGGTATGAAAAATGGATCTGGATCTGGATCTAGTAGGATCCGGTCCAGATCCGATCCGTTGCCATCCCTATTCATGGATTACGTAAGGATTCTTAATAACCATAATGAAATATCAAAAACACAATAACGAATTAGTAATACAACATGGTATATCATGGTACATGTAGTTTAGGGTCATCATGAATTTGAAGTAAAATTCTAAGTTATGGAATTTCATGGGAAATGTGGCGTGGGGAAGAATAACGATGTTCCCACACGTGGATAGCAACTTTACATACCTTATTCGCTCCAAAACTTGTCTTAAAAATACGAACTTTGGAGTAGAAACCCAAAGCTTGAACTTTAATTTCTTAAGTTGGGTTTATCTTGAAAATTTCAGGTTAGAAACAATGAATTTCACTTAGGAATTGATCATACTTGATTAGAGTCGCGTGAAAATACTTGAAAGAGGCTTACCTTGAGTTATGAGGATGATGGGAGAAGAGAGTTTCGTTCTAGAGCTTGAAAGAATGATAAAATCTGATTTTTAGAACTAAGTCTCGTATTTATATTGTTTGTTGCGTCAGGAAATGTACGGTCCGTACAATTTGTACGCTAGGAAGTACAGTCCGTACAAAATTGTATGGTCCGTATAAATTGATTGTCATTGTGTTGAACTTTCCAGTGAGCATCACAAGTCTGGGATCTTCTTACGATCAAAATGTACGGTCTGTATATTATTAAACGGTCTATATAATATCACCGTACATCGTCAGTTTCGACGGTGAATTGTACGACCCATTTTCGACGGTCCATACCTAATTGTACGGTCCGTATAACTGCGGCGGAAAAATAGAAATATCAAAACTGAATCTGGTTTTTAACTTTAACTCTCTGCCTTGATTTTTTACACTACTTAATCCTAAAAAGGTTTAGTTTAGAGGTACGAGGTGTTGCACCTGCACCTTTGTCAAACACCCCACACTTTAAAGTATTCCAAATTGAATTTTTTTCCTTTCCATTTTTTCATATAAAATATATTGTATTTTTCTATGAGGAGCTTCATTGAGTATTCTTCTTAGCCACAAGAATGACTCTCCCCCCTTCACCCCTCTCCCCCGATTTCTGGAGTAAACCAGAACTTATCAACAAGTCATTCATTATTATTAATGATTAATTGATCGTCATATTTATCGACCAACAATAGGCGTGTATCCTTTCAACCAACACCCATATCTATACAAATAGTTGCAATTTAAGAGACGCGATATCCCCCCCCCCCCCACACACACGAAAAGTCAAACCACTTCAAATGACACTCTTTTATGAAAGAATGTCACTCTTTACAAGTATATGATCAATTATCAATTTAGTAATTTCATAAACTAGTCATATAGTTAAAAACTCAACGACCACCATATCAAATGTCTGCCAAGGATCTTGTGGGTCTGACATAATACAAGAATGTCATAAGATATGCTTGTGGGTCTGACATAATACAAGAATGTCATAAGATTTCATATCTCTTGTTCTTCCAAATTAAATTAAACGCAAAGTCCAATATTGACTTTTAATGAGAAGACAAGACCCCCGCACAAAAACCATATTCGTTGGCAACTCAAAATCATATTAATGCCAAACAAATGCACAAAAAATATTTGTAATTTTGTTATCATTTTTTCTAGATCTCAATTCATTACAACTTTCAAGTATATCAAGCCACCGATTAAACTTGAAAGTATATACTAAAATAAATACTACATCGTGATCTTTACGCAATACAGTATTTAAAGGATAGAAATTTAAAAATAAAATAAATAGAGTAAAGAAAGTAAAATCCGATTATATTGTCACTTTAATGAGAAGACAAGATCCCATGATCGTCAAAATAAACTTCCATTTTTCTCCAATATTCATACCTTAAGTGTAACTGCCAAAATGTCATTTTATATACCAGAGAAGAAAAGCACCGATCCGAAGAGAATGTATTGCTTACTTATTTGTGCATGAATGTCATCTCTATAGATAAAAATAATATCAAAGGGAGTAAAATATGGAGATTCATATGAATTTTTTTCAGAACAACTTCACACTCCCACTTTTATTCCTGCAATTTATTTATCAGCCCAAGATATAAAATAATTCAAAGATTACGTATCACTTACAAGAGAAAATCACATGGCATTGTTATTAGCCAACCAACTTCTTTTTCTCCTTCTTTGATTTGCTTTCTTGCTTATTATATCTTAAGATACGAAGTTAAAACATGCAGAATCAAAATTTTAAAGTAATTAAAAGGGTAAAGAATGGATCTTGGGTCTAACTCAACCCCAAAAGCTAGCTTGTAAGGTGAAGATTGTGCAATTACATATAAGGAGTCCATGTTCACATTTCATATCCGATATAAGACTATTAACAAAAATACTAGTCTTCACCAATTTTTTTTAATGGCACACGGCTGCACCATTTCGAAAAGAAGCATAAAGTTGTGTACAGTTGTATGTATTTGGCTTAAGATCCTTGAAAGATGCCTCCAATATTGGGTGTAATACACAAATTCTTCATTAAACAATTTTACCACAATAGATAATAAACCTTTGAAATTGTTGGTGAAAAATATTAAGCAAATAACACATTGTTTAACTAAATTATCTTTGACGAAAGTAATGGTCAGAAAGAAGACTATACTTACTGTGTAGTGCATATCTAATATTCCTTCACAACTTACTTGGACATAGCAGAATCATATAAATACCATGACAGTGGCCTTTTTAAGATCTGTCCATCTACTATGTGCCCTGATCCAAATATCTCTCCAAACATATTACAAGACGAACAGACAGAATAACAATAATAATTTAAATTCCTTAAGAATGTTAGTATACTGTGTTCAAAAATCAGTAAATCATTCAACAAAAATAAATTGAAAACAGAATAAAAATGTAAAAACTTTAAATATTCGAGATCACAGAATTCATTGTGTGTCCTTAAGGAATTTAATCCCCTCACTGTATCCGAGGTTATGAATTACTTCCTCCCAGGATAAAACGAATATACATGTTGATGGCGTAGCCGGGGCAGTCTTTGGGCCCGTGCGAGCTGTGCTACCGCACAGGGCTCCCGAAAAGCTAAAAATTTTAGGGGCCATTTTTTTTTATTTTTTATTAAGTAGTATTAGCCAGAATTTGCTGTACAGACCCATAATTCGCAGGTCTTAGCCCAATCTAAGTAAAGTGATTCAGTTCCAGTGGCGCGCGCATGTGGAAGCCCAAATTCAAATTTCAAATCAAACCTATTAGGCCTAGACACTTTCTAGTAGAACAGTAGGTGATAATTTGCTTACACACCGCCAAAGCAAACCTACGGACTGAATTTGAAGTCTTTCAAAATTCTAATTAGAGTTAATCATCCAATAGGTGATCGAATTCCTTTACACATAAGACGACCCTTAAACGGATTGAGATTTTGAAATCCAAACCTCCTGCCTCCATGAAAACGGGAAATCTTGTGACTTGTTGATCTACCGTTCCAGGCTATACGGATATACAAGGTTTTTTACTAATCATTATTTTTTAATTTTTATTCATTAAATATTCATTAAAACCCATTTGATATATTTGATCCAAGAATGTGGGATGCTCTTGATTCTAAAAGCTTAGATTTTTTTCCTAATACAATTGTTGCATATAGAATTTTATTGACTATTCCCTGACAATTGCATCTGCAGAAAGAAGTTTTTCAAAACTGAAGTTGTTGAAGTCTTACTTGCGGTCTACCATGGTACAAGAAAGGCTTAACGGATTAGCATTGGTAGCAATTGAGAATGAAAATTTGGAGAATATACCATATGAGGACTTGGTTGGTGAATTTGCTTCAAAAAGTGTTAGAAGGATAACTCTTTTTAAGTAGGGGTTGATTAACTTGAAATTGTATTGGGTTGTTATTTACAATTTAAAATAATTTATAATTATTGAAATCGTATATTTACTTATATTAAGGGCCCACTTTTATGAATTAGAACAGAGCCCCCAAAATGTTTGAGACGACCCTAGGCGTAGCGGTACCTCAAACCCCACCAACACCGTCAAGCGCAAAATCGGCAACAAATCACATAAAGACTTGATATTTGTTTGTAAGAAAATATATAGTAGAAGTGCAAAATTTTTTTTATGCAGAAAATCGAGGCTAGTCCTCTAAATTTATAGTCATCAAAGGATAGTGTAAACGGGTACTATTGTGCCTTATTGAAAAAATCACAACCTATCCCCTAATGTCTTTTCGGAAAAACACCTCTTTATTTTCCATTCACACATAAAAAAAACCAACACAACTCTTCCATAATGTTGAGGGAAAAATGAACAGCTGAAATAACTGACTTGCATGCATTAATAACAGGACCATGAACCAAAAGATTTAGATAGAGTTACTAAGGGAAAAAGAGGCAAAAGGACTTCTCAAGTCTTGAATGAAGGATTTTTTTTTTTTTTTGTTCCAATAGGTGATTATGGTTATTAAGAGGGGCTGGGCTAACAACATACCCAATATAGTCCCATAAGTGAGTACGGAGAGGGTAAGGTGTACACATACCTTATCTCTATCCTCGAGGAGTAAATATGTTGTTTACGATAGACCCTCTGGCTCGAGAACGTGAAGAAGGGGCCGGGCCATGTTACAACTATTAAAAATTGGGGATAAAGAATTAAAAGCCAACAAAACTCCAGAACACCCGCACTGTCTTTTCTTCTCTTCCTCCTTTTCTTCTCCATTTAGTGGCAAAGCCAGCTTCTTGGTGACATTTCTACAAAAAATCAGTTGAAGTTACTGTCACATGCAAAAAAATATATATTCAAGAATAAGAGATGTGGAGATTAATGACGAAGTGGATGTGAGATTTTATTTTAAAGATTATTTAGGTTATTACGGAGTATAATTTTTTGTGTTGTTAGCTTTCTCATATAATAATTTCTTTATATTATTGATGATTTATTTGTATTTGAATTTTAATGGAAATTTTACTTTTACTTATTTTTTTAGTATTAAAATTATAAAATTGAAGATCATGAGACATACACTCCGTAGATTCATGAGACTTACGCCCCGTGTATCGGGACTTGCACCTCTCCCCGTGCTACGTAAAACGCATCATCTCACGCCCTCGCCCCTTAAAACACTAAGAAGTATTATAGAGAGATATCATACAAACTATATGACTTGAGAAACATATGTGATGTGACATATGGATATAAAATAGAGCTAGACATTAATGGAGCACATGGAAAGACGATTATCACTCATTACCTCCATAGAAGAGTCGTCTCCAATTGCATGAGAAATAACTATTTATGGGTCAGAATATTGGCCAGTCAAGAACACTCACGTTCAGAAGATAAAAATAGCGGACATGAGGATGCTCAGATGAGCGTGTGGTCATACTAGTAGAGATATGATGAGAAATGAAGTTATACAAGATAAGGTTAGAGTGACTTTCGTGACGGACAAGATGATGGAAGCGAGACTGAGATAGTTCGGGCATGTGAAGAGGATGTGTGAGGATGAATCAGTTAAGAGGTGTGAGAGATTGACGATCGCATAAACTAGGAGAGGTAGTAGGTAGAAGAAGAATTGGGGAGATGTGATTAGATAAGACATGACACAATTTCAGGTGGGACATAACTTTAGAAAAAGAAAATCAAATTAGGAGAAAGTTGATAACCTAGCAGGTTAATATAATCTGATGGTGTAAAAAATTGATACACTAACACTCTCATAGTTTATACACTAACCGTGCACAAAGAAACTCTATGGATAATTAATAAAAACAAATTACGTATATAATATATAAAATAAATCATATTTAGGTGAGCGAGAAGAGCAATAAACTCATATTTAGATAATAATATAAAAGCATTAAAGAGAGGATACAAATGGTTAAGACATGAGAAGCTTAACATGTAGGGTAAGTACTTTATTTCTTGCCTTATTTTGATAAAAAGACAAAAATATTATAATAAAAAGAGGAAAAAGAAAAAATAAGTAAAGAGTAAAAAATATTCTTCTACTTTAAAAAAATGGTTAAAAATATCATCCGTTATAAATTTAGATAAAAAGTATCCCTATACTTTGGGAAAGGGCTAAAAATACCCCTATACTTTAGAAAAGGCTAAAAACTATTCTCTCTTAACGGAAATTCTCAAATCACCCAAAATAATATGATTTTATTTTTAACCCGCTCTAAAATATGAAAAAATGATTTTTAAAAAGTTAAATCTGGAAAAGTATTTTTTATTCAAAAAACTGGAAACTTTTTCTTTGTCCACGTTTTAAAAAAAATACTATTCTTGATTTAAGAATTTTTTTCCAGATTTTTGAATAATTTTTTTTTCATATTTAATTTTAAAAAAGGTTTTAAAAAATATCATTTTCTATAGTTTTGAGCGGATTTAATTAATAAAATCGAGTTATTTTGGGTGATTTGAAAATTTTCGTTAAGAAAGAGGTATTTTTAACTCTTTCTCAAAGCAGAGGTATATTTTTGACCCAAATTCTAAATAGAGGATATTTTTAACCATTTCTCGAAGTAGAGAAATATTTTTGTCCCTTTTCCCAAAAAAATAACTCTTTAGTTACGAAGGTCCCAATAATAATTACTCCTTCCATGATGTAAACACACAATTTATGAAATAAATGAAGATTTTTAAATTTTATGATCTAAAATAAGTTAAAAATATTTATATAATTATCAATTATCTTATTTTTTGCATTAAAGATAAAATTTAAAATTAAATTATTAATTTTTTTTTTTGAGACGAACTAAAAATGGAGTGAATTATTTTTTGGAACTACTTAATATCCCAAATATACTTTTCTTCCCCGCGTTAGTATACAAATCAAACGATCAATCTCCTTTCTTCTCTCTCTCCCCAATCTATCTCTCTATTTTTTTTTTACACAAAAAGCCCTTCCATTTTCCTCCATTTGTTCTTTACAGCTCAAAATAATTTCTAGGTTTTATCTTCGTCTCTCCAGTTTATTCCGTTCACTTTTCCGGCGAGATCTCCTATCAGGTAAGCCTTCATTTTGCTTTTTACTATTAATTCTGATTTCACCGTTACGTTGTTTAATTTTCATGGATTTACGTCCGTGTAGATTTGTAGTTTTTTTGCAATTTGTTCGTAAAATGTAATTATTACTGCAATGAGAACTTTTACTTCGGAACAGTTAGTTTTTGAATTTAATTTAGTTTTAATGCATGATTTCGCCTTTATTTGTTTGTTCTAAGTGTAATTTAGGAAAAATATTACTTCTTCCAGTTAATTCCGTTTGATTTTTCCTAATAATTTTGATTTCACCGTTCCTGAGAACTATAGTTGTTTAATTTTCATGGATTTACCTTCGTGTAGATACGTAGTTTTTGCAATTTGTTCGTAAAATGTAGTAATTATTACTGCAAGGAGAACTTTTACTTAGCCACTGTTAATTTTTGAATTTAATTTCATTTTATTGTGCAATTTGGCCATTTGTTTGTGGTTCTAGTGTCATTCAGGAAAAATATTACTTCTTCCAGTTAATAATTCAGGTGAGTGTCCATTTTGCTTTTTCCTGATAATTCTGATTTCACAGTTCCGAATCGATATAGAGCTTTTACGTTGTTTAATTTCATGGATTTACGTTCGTATAGATACAGGTTTTTGCGATTTGTTTGTAATTATTACTGCAAGGAGAACTTTTACTTCAGCATAGTTAAATTTTGATTTGAATTTCATTTTTAATTCTACGTTGTTTTTGCAATTTGGTTCGTAATATGTAATATTCCTGCAAGGAAATTACTTCAGCACTGTTAGTTTTCGATTTTAATCTAATTTTAATGCATGATTTTGTTTTTGTTCTAGTGTCGTTTGGGAAAAGAGACTACTTATTCCAGTAAAGAAGAAAATATTGCTGCTTAATACTTTATAATTTACAAAAACATTAAGAAGAAAACCTTTAGGTGTTTAATTTTCATGGATTTACGTCCGTGTAGATACGAGTTTTTGCAATTTGTTCGTAAAATGTAATATTACTGCAAGGAAATTACTTCTGCACAGTTAGTTTTTGAATTTAATTTAATTTTTAATGCATGATTTTGGTTTTTTTTTTTTGCTCTAGTGTCATTTCCAGTTAAGAAGAAAAAAAATCCTGCTTAATACTTTATAATGTACTGCAAGGAGAACTTTTACTTTTTGCCAGAGTTAATTTTTGAATTTAATTTCACATTAATGCGCAATTACGAACAAATTTTTGCTCTAGAACTTTTTTACGCGTTTGATTTTCGTGGATTTACGTCCGTGTAATCATAAACTGTAATATTACTGCAAGGAATACTTTTACTTTGCAATGTTAATTTTTGAATTTAATCTCATTTTATCCAGTTAAGAAGAAAAAAACGATGCTTAATAATTCTGATTTCACCATTCCCGAGAGCTAGAACTTTTTTACGCCTTCAATTTTCATGGATTTACGTCAATGTAATCGTGAACTGTAATATTACTGCAATGAATACTGTTACTTCACAATGTTAAATTTTGAATTTAATTTCATTCTACCTTCTCAAAAAATATAATTCATTCTAATGCATGATTTCAGCTTTTCTGTTTTTGTTCTAGTGTCATTTAGGAAAATAATTACTTCTTCCAGTTAAGAAGGAAAATTTGCTGCTTTATACTACTTTATAATGTACAAAAATTTAATTCTGATTTCTCCATTCCTGAAAGCTAGAGCTGTTACGCATTTAGTTTTCATGGATTTACATCCCTGTAAATATACAGCTTATGCAAATTGTTTGTAAAATGTAATATTACTGCAAGGAAAACTTATACTGTGGACAGTTAATTTTTGAATTTAATTTCATTTCATTTTAATGCATGATTTCAGCTGTTTTTTTTCCGTTCTAGTGTCATTTAGGAAAAAGATTACGTCTTCCAGTTAAGAGGAAAAAATTGCTGCTTAATACTACTTTATAATGTACAAAAATGTAATGTTTTATTTTGATAACGATGGGGCCTGAGCACTGCAGCTTGATTTCACGGGATACCCGCTACCTCCCGGTAACGGGTAACTCTGTCCACTATGGATTGAATGGATAATTAGAAATCACCTAGTTTTTTGTCTCTCCTTGGATTTGAACATGAGAACCTCATAGTTCTCAACCCACTTCATAATGTAGAAAAAATTAGTTCTCGCACTTGTGGGATTACACTGTGTATGTTGTTGTTGTAGTTTATTTTAAATGTATCATGTTTGATAAAGGTTTACCCCCACCACCATATTTTAGGGCATGCACTGTGTACTGAATTAATTTCGGTGAGAGAAAATGTTTTGGTATTTGAGAAGTAACTGCGATTGATAAAACAATTGTATCAAAATTAATATTAATTTTTTTAAATGAATCTATTTTGTGGAAGTTGTACAGAATAACACATGTTATTGGTGGGATGACATGTCAAGTATTTTGTATGCTCCAAGATAGGAAATATCATTTAAATTTGGGTGGAGGGAATATGGACAGTTGAGTTTATGTTCATGTTAAATTTTAGGTATTCTATTGCTGTTTCTATATTTGTAGTAGTTCACTTTCTTGGGTTTATGATGGGTTCCTCTTGTCAATGTCTGATCATTTTTATTTAAAATTACGTAGTTTTGTTCTTCTGGTTCTGCACATTCTCTAGGAGACTGTTAACCTTTATTTTATTTCAATTCATTTTTGTTTTGTACATCTGCTATTTTATTCACCATTTTCCCATCTAATCTAGCTCTGTTTTTTTATTAATTACTTAATATTTTTATTTGAACTTTTCATTCTCTGGTTGCTGGACAAGGCAAATTGAAGCATCTGAAAATGTTTTGGATTAAGATTGATTTCTAGTAACAAACATTGACGAAGTTCATAATTTTCATTATTTTGGGTGTTAAATTGCTACTGATTTCATATTTTAAATTCTAGATGTTGGATTTTTACTCAATTCCTTTTCTTTTTGCACTCTGGTATGCTAGATATGCTGGAATTTCTTCTTCGTATTTCCCCCACTGTGATGTCCACTGGTACCAATGGTTCCTTAGTTGATTATCTTTTGAGCTTTTGTAGGAGATGTCTCGAGTGGAAGATTTGTGGGAACGGTTGGTGCGAGCAGCACTACGTGGACACAGGGCTGCCGCTGGGAGACCAACGGGAGGGATTGCTGCGAATGTCCCATCTTCGCTTGCGAATAACAGGGATATAGATGACATTCTAAGAGCTGCGGATGAGATTCAAGATGAGGCCCCTAATGTGTCCAGAGTTTGTAAGTGATCTCTTCTCATGAGCCTTATTGACTTTTCATCCTTTGCACACAAATATGTGCTGAGCTCATTTGTTAGTTTCTTCGATGAAATAAAATAGAGATATCCAGAACTTGATCATAGATGACAGGTTAAAATATATTTTTTATCTAAGTTTAGGGGGAAAACATGATCGAGATTCTCTCTTTTGTAATGACATCGAATTATGACAGCTTGAATAGTCTTTTCTGTAGAATTTGTAATTCATAGTTATAGTTTTGTCAGTTGTCTTGGCATGCATTAAAGATATAGTGAAATGTGGCACGAGAAGTTTCAAAATAATTAGGACTAAATGGTTCTGCTCTCCCATTGTATAAATGTTTGATGGTAACGTTGGGGTTTCAGTTCCTCATCTTAGAAAATGAAGAAACATTTGGGTTTTGGTTGCTGAAGGAATTGTAAAATTTTAGGTCATTCAATGTGTTTTCTATGGTGTATTTTTATTAAGGGCATTTTCATGGCACTCCTAACTCGATTCTTTCTTTTGGGATTGAGTGGCCCTTTTATTCCTTTTTTTTGGTGTTAAGAAGAATACCTATTTCATGACATTTCAAGTTGAATCAAAGAGACTGAACGGCTTGCTTTGATTGATGTGACTTTCCTCTGCGTTTCTTTTTGTATATCGATCTGCCTTATCTATCAATTTCTATCTTTCTTGTAAGAAAGCATTGGATTCTTCTTTAGTTTGATCATATGCCCTTTATTAGAACTGAATCCAACTTTATTAGAACTGAATCCAAAAATTTTATGACTATATTTTGTGGATACTTCTTGTTCGAGTATCTTGGTCGAAAGCTATTTCTTATAATTTTTTATTTAAGGTAAGGTTTATCTATTTCTTATAAAATAAGGAGATTATATTATTCTGAAAACGTAAGGAGTTGTGAACTCGTGCACGACCAATCAAATATAGACTCACAAACAATTCTCAGGCAGTAAGGAGTCGCTCTCTGCACATATTGTACCCGCACTATCTCCTATCATAAATAACAATACTCTATAATTTCTTTGATTCATACTTTGCCGACCTTTTGGCGTCTCTTTATAAGTATAATTTGTTTACATCCATAACCCGTTTCCTGTAGCCTACTAGAGTTTTATCCCATTCTGTCTTAGACTTTAAGTACCATATGCATTTTTATTTGCAAACACATCTTCATCCTCACAACGTTTGCAAACACATATGCATCCTCTCTTTTGCTCTACTTGTATCCTTTGTTGGTTCATCTGGTTGCACAACAGTGCTCATCTGCTCTCACTTTGCATAGTGTTCATACCCATCATTCGAAGGGTATCCACAAATCTCTTGGAGAATTCTTCCTTTTGATTCTATGGTGGTATTTGTGGATAGATTTTTGACGTTTCAGGAGTACTTTCTTAGATTTGTCCTAGTTACTTCTTTAGATCCTTTTTGCATTTTCTTGAAAAGCTATATGCAAACTCAGTCTATGTGAGCTTCACAAAGCATATGAGGGTCCCAAGCACATATAAAGGAGGGTTGTGGTTGCTTCGTCAACCAGTGTAAGAAATGTCTCAATATGACGAATTCTCTGATTATTGAAACATGAAAAGGGTGGAACGGTTACAAAGGGTTAATATAGTTGACCTCATCTAAATTTGGTTTGAGACATAGTTGATTGACTGATTGATTTAGAAAGCTGATATGCCGTCTTCTGATGCTTGGACTAATAAACTTGCCTCTCTGTTGGCACTTTGGTGAATTTGCTGCAGTATGTGAGCATGCCTATTCTTTGGCTCAAAATTTGGATCCTAACAGTGAGGGGAGGGGTGTTTTGCAGTTCAAGACTGGTTTGATGTCTGTAATCAAGGTACATGTGACTTTTTTTTGTGTGTAATCATGATATGCATCACTTTGTTAGAGGAATAGAAAAATGGATTTTCACGAGGTATTCAATTTTGTTTTTTGATAAGTCAAATATTTCTTGTGTTGGATATATGAAATATTTGGTCCTTCTGAGTGCCTGTATCACTATCTGGATAGATTCACCGATTTTGGTGAGTATCAGGTAACTTTAGAGTTTTGGACAATTCTCTATTTCTTCCATTTTATATATTGTATAATTTCTGGTGTCACAATTTCTAATCCTAGAGATGTGCAGGAACTCCACTTAGCTGATGCATTGTAAATTAGTTCTGACAATTGAATTTTTACATGTTTTATGGTGCATTTACAATTATTTGGATAGTGGTGTGGTTCTGATTTCCTTCCCTTCTCTTGCCTAATCTTATAGCAAAAGCTAGCGAAGCGGGAGGGTGGGACGATTGATAGAAGCCAGGATATTACACTCCTACAAGAATTCTACAAACAATACAGAGAAAGGCATAACGTGGATAAGTTACGAGAGGAAGAACTGAAATTGAGGGAATCTGGTGTCTTCAGTGGTAATCTGGGAGAGTAAGTGAAGTTACTCAGCACTTCCTCTTATTTAGCTGTTGTTATCCTCTAGAAGACCTCCGTGGTTGTGTTTTACCACTTGGATGGCTGTCAGAATTACATTTTTTTTTGAAACTGGTAACTTTGTATTACTCAGCATTATGGGCATGCTGGCCACCTCCAAAATTTACACTTACTAAGAGCTAGTTACAATAATCCTATTTTAACTTTATTGTTTGCTATGGTGTCATATCTGCTTAGAATTGCATCTCTTCTTGCTTTGGAAATAAAATTTCTATTTCCCGTAAAGACTATTTGATGCCTCTAGGCTGAAAGACAATGAAGCATAATTTAGCTTGCAAGATGTGACAGTTTCCCTGTACCTTCTGTAGTCTGTCCATACTCAACAGAGTATAAAGAAGGCGTGATAGAAGTACATGGATCTCTCTTTCTCCTGTCTGGTCAAACCAAAGGATCTCTGTTTCTCCTTCCCCCTATTTATAATTTTCCTTCTTAGGTGGCCCTCATCTAATGCTTAAAGTGTGCTACAATTTGTTATGTTAGAGTCAAACTTCCCTTTTTATGATGTTTGGGCCGATGGTGGACGTCTTTGTTTATCCCATCTCTAATGCTTTAAGTTAGTAGAATATTTGTCATGTCAGAGTCAGACTTCTTTTTCTAGGGTTCTGTATTTTAATCCATCATCAATGCATTTACAAGTGTGAATTAGAATTAGTCAGCATTTGTATATGGACAAAATCAATTAACTACATTTATCTCAGTTGATTGTCGTCGAAGCTTTTTTCTTACATCATTGTTGTGTATCTCTCTCTTGGTTACTTTGTCAATGACCTGGATTATTAAAAGATAGTATGTGGTCTTTACTCTACCCCTATAAAGAAACGAAATCCTCATACAAGTCTAAAACTACAAGAAATGGTAATGACACATACATGTTGGACGTATACAAGCCTGATTAGTCTAGGTACCATTACCATAAATCCTGAATGGTCTACTAGGTAATGTGGTTTTTGAGATTTAGGCTAGTCTGATCTCTGTTTCATTTCTGAGTCGCAATAGGGAGCTACTTGTCTTTATTAAATTTTTGATTGCCGATCTCTTAGTAACTGTCTCATCTGGTGACTTTGAAAATTTTCACTCAACCTCAAAAGCTAGCTCATGAGGTGAGGATTGTCCAAGACACTAAAAGGAAACAATCCATTCCCTCAACCAATGTGAGAAACCAAACACCCCCTCACATGCCCCCGACTGAAAATTTGGAGCTTGACAAGAATGAGGATGGGTTTGGCTACCATGTTGAGAAAATGAACATGAGACCTAACTTGCCATGACAAGTTAGCTCATCAGCCGAGGATTGCTAACAACCATATAAGGAGACAACAAACCATTCCCTCAACCAATGTGGGAAAGCCCTTGATCATATCATGATATGATTTGTAAGCCTACTTGGTCTTGAGTATTTACTTGTAAGAACGAAATTCTTTGTTTTGTAATGAATAGTAACTCCGTGAAAAAGAATTCAGTCAAATTTTCCTTACATTGAGCCATTCCTATATCATAAACTTGTTGTGTAAATGCAGGTACCATATATATGTATTTCATATGGATATATGGATTCATTTGGTTCTTTTTATTCTTGCTCGAGCTGGACGATTAATAATTATCATGTCCAGTTCTCGGGGAAAGCAGGTCTGCTTATGCGTATTCCTAATCCTAAACGATGTAGGGATCCATATGTAAACATAGTATCTATTTAGATAGGCCCGAATGACCCCTTCTCATAATGAGTATTTCATGGGAGGTCATAGTCCTTGAATGAACTTTTCAGGTAGAAATAATTGCCAAGAGTAAGGAGAGATTCAACCTTATTTTAGATATGGAAGTGGGGGGACTGGGGCCAAGAGTGCAATTTACTTGTGTTTGGACCCATTTGACTAGTTCTGTGGTAGATCTTAGAAAGAATTTGTCCTTTTGTAACTGCTGATGTACGACCGATTTTTCTATTATTAATAAGATCACTTACCTTATAAAAGATTATCAATTTGTCCTTTTGTTGAGATGTTATTTTAGTTGGTTGACATGTTATGTTTCTATTTTTTCTTAAAATAGATTGGAGCGTAAGACTGTCAAAAGGAAAAAGGTGTTAGCGACTCTTAAGGTTTTGGGAAATGTTCTTGAACAGTTGACTAAGGAGGTTTCCCCCGAAGAAGCGGATCGCTTAATACCCGAGGAGGTTTGGTCTCTTATTACTTGTACTTCTTATTTAAGTGTTCAAATGCTTGATGTTCTTAGCTTTCTTTGTATGTCTAAATAGCGGGTGGAGTCCTCTTCTTTGGCTTGTTTATTTCTCATTATGATCCTTTTAATTGAAAGGTCTTCCAACTTTTAAGTTTCGTTAGAGAACTTTCCTTAAAATAGAAGTCACAATTTGCAGTGTGCAATTTCTATGAATAACCTTAACAGTACCAATTGAGGGTAAAATCATTCAATAGATGGAGGTACCTTCTGTTATGTTAGGCAAGAAACATTGGATGACTTGACATCGGGGTGCATATGTTTTTCTTATGTGTTCTGTTACAGTTTGATAAAGGACACTCATCCGACTCTTGTCCTAGATAACTACACTCCCACCTTTTCTTTAACATGTTTTGGTAACAAAATATTATTCTTGAAAAATGAACCAAGAAAAAGAGAAGGTAAAAAGAACAAAGACATCTACTTTATATAATCCACAGTCAGCACCCCTAAACTCAATTAATTGCCTCTTTTAAGTAATCACTATGAACTCATGACATGCGCTGCACGTGTACCACTTGCTAATAATTACAAATTTCATACATCTATTAAGTCATGAAAAACATAAATAGAACTTCAAATTTCAAGTTTCTTCATTAAGATTCAATTGTTTCTTTTCCTTTTTCTATCTTGGTTTCCACCATTAATATCTTTTTGAAACTGTTTCGACTATTAATCTTTGATATTACTTTATTACGATTCCTTTTTGTATTCTTTCCAGATTAATGTGTTAGAAATTTATAGAATTAGAAATTAACGTGTACGGTCTGCGTACACTCTACCCTCCCTAGGCCCTACATTGTGGGATTTCACTGGGTATGTTGTTGATTAGATAGGACGTGACACATTTTCAGCTTATCAAGGACATGGCCTTAGATGAGAGAGCATGAAGGTCGAAGATTAGGGTAGACGATTAGTAGGTCGTAGAGCGTTTTCTCTCTTCGCTATGGTAGAGCAGAGGTCTAGTCTGGGGCATATATCTGTTTCTTTACCAGTATTATTATTATTATGCTAGCTTATCTTATTCTTCGATTTTATTACTACTGTTGTTTCTTTTACCTTAGTTAATATTTGTACTGTTAGTATTTTTCTTTCTTCAATATTTTTATCATAGTTTTACTCTTGCATTTTCTTCAAATCATTTTTCCGAAAGACGATTTTTGAGCCAAGGTCTATCGGAAACAAGCTTTCTACCCCAAAAAGGTTGGTAAATGTAAGGTTTGCATACACCCCGCCCTTCCCAGACCTCACTTGTGGAAATATACGTATCTTGTTGTTGTACTTCTCCTCCTTTTTATTACCTCCATCTTTGACTTGTTTAATTACTCAAACATAGAATATTTATTTCAATAAGTTATGTTGAAAGTGCAATAATGTTTTCAAATTATTAAATTGGAAATTTTCTAATTAATAACGATTTTGTTCCGAAGGTCTTTCGGAAAAACCTCTCTACCTTCCAAGGTAAATGGTAATGTCTGCGTACACTCTACCCTCCCCAGACCCCACACTGTGGGATTTCACTGGGTATGTTGTTTGTTGTTGAAAATTATTAATTTTGACATAATGAGCCATAAATACTATGACAATAAATAGCTTGTAAAGCGGGAAAAATAATTAAACAAAATTACGTTTTTTAAAAGATGATTAAATAAATCAAATTGAGACCATCAAGAGTCATAGGTTACGACAAAAAAACTCTCAAACAAAGAATTAGACGTTGCGAGGGGAAACAGAGGACACATGTGTGTGTACGTAACCGTAAATAAAGAACACACGATTTGCATAAAAGAACAAACTCACGCGATGTTCCTGTTGTTACTCAACAACAACAACTCGATTGCTTAAATATTAATTAAAGCAGTTTCTTGTTGGCCATAATTTTGATGAAAATGACATGCAAGACTTTCCCAAGTAGAATATTATTTCCATTTTTGTTTTTTAGATTTCGGTTGCAAGAAAGTCTGATTAAATATTTGAATCCAAGACGCTTAATTCCTTTTCTTATTAAGATCAAGACAAAAATGATCAAGTATTTCTTTATGCTTGTTCCTGAAGTATAAAACGGATATTGTTTTAAAAACAATTTTTTCTGAAAGACGCAACCTTTCCAGGGTTGTATCTTTTTAATTTTGAGTAGGTGTCTTCTCCAATAAGCATGACTTTTAAATACAAACCACCAACAATTTGCTCCGTTTGTCCCAATTTATATGATGCACTTGTCTTTTTAGTCAGTCCTAGAAAGAATGATACCTTTTTATATTTAGAAATAATCTAACTTTGAATTTCCTATTTACCCTTATCGATATAATTTTTAACTACACAAATATCCGTGGCTTGTTATAGACCACAAGTTTGAAAAGTCTTTCCTCCCCTCTTTCTTAAACTTTGTTTCCAGTCAAAGTGCATTACATTAATCGGGACAGAGGGAATATATATCTTTTTTTCAGACAAACAATCTATATCTATGTAGTATATTTAAGGATATTTTTCTCACAAAGAGTTGTATCCTTTCAATAAAACAACTAGCCCCTCGACAAGTTCTTTCCTAACGGCCAAGTAGTTTCTTTAGGAATTAGTTACTAATGAAACAACAACTATTTTGAGAAGGCATAATAGAAATTAATCTTTTTTATTTAATTATTATTGTTAAATATAAATATATTATCAACAGAAAGAACCGAGGTTGATTTCTTTGCAATAGGGAATGCAGTTGAAATAGAGATTCGCTTGAAAAGAGAGCAAGACTACAAGAAAGCTGTAAGACAGAAATAAATAAGTCGATTGTTGCCATTCCGGAAATCGGGGTTTAGAAGTCTTTCGTCCGGGAGATATAGCTCCTCGCGCATACATACAGAGATCCCGTGATTTGATCCGTACTAGAGACGGGAAGAACCAGAGGAAGACTCCATAGCCGATAGAACCAAGGACAAGGTCCGGGACCGACGAGAAAGTGAAAAGTGATCTGCACTATAGCTTCTCCCATTCCATTCCTTATTGTTGCTTTTAGTGCTTAGATAAGTTTGTTTGTTTTTATAAAAAGATACTTTTATAATAGTATACACTCTCTCTCTCTCTATATATATATATAAGAGAGATTTTTATTTGATTATTGTTATAATTAAATATAAATATAGTAATATTAAAATGGTATTTTGGTCTTTCAAATTTTTAGTTTAGGGATTCCCACTTTTGTGATAGCATAGATAGATTAGTCACTGCATGATTGTGTGGGTAAAACTTATTTTTTCGATTAAGTAAAGAATATATTTGTTTTTTGACATGACAAATCAATTTTATAAATTTGACGTTCTCATACCATATCCGACCGGTCGGGGGGTTTTAAAAACTAAAATTTTCTTTTATTGTTTGTGATCGAGTGTGGTGTGGAGTGATCTTCAAGCCCAAGTCCAAAGAGCTTGACTCTCGTTGGCACAATGTTTCGACCGACTGCCTAAGAAAAGGTTCCATGTTTGCTCCGCAGGTTTCTAATGTCTATGAGCTGGAATGCTGGATAGGTTTTGCATTCAATTGTGTTCCTTATTTTTTTGTTGTTCTAGATTTCAATTTTTTGTAGTTTCCGCTGCACGATAGGGGTCGTTCACTTGTGCAGGGCATTTGACCTTTTCTTCCTATTCATAGTAGCAAGTTGGTAACAGACCTCATTCTACAAGAGGGTGTAAAATAAAAAAATGTTGAGGTAGCTTATTTGGAATTATTGGTCAGTGTTCATCGTTTTTAAGATTCCTGCCGTACCTGAAAATTGACGTGGTAAAGACTAAAGCACATGCTGAAACTTCTTGTGAAATGTCTCTGGGCCTTTTCATGAAATGTTTCTACATGCTGGTGCAATTCCACATGCATGTGCGTTCAAATAGTTTCAGTACATGGTCTTGCTCCTGATGCCTGTGCAGTCATTCATCCTTTTTAGTCTTTTTGTTCCACATGCATCTGAAATGCTCATCTTGGTGCTGTGTCTCTGCTTCCAGCTAAAACGAATGATGGAATCAGATGCTGCTATGACTGAGGACATTGCTTACAATATTATTCCCCTTGATACCACTTCGACCACGAACGCTATTGTGTCTTTCAATGAGGTTGATAATCCTTCCCCCTATTACTCTTAAAACTCTTGCTTCTTTGTGCTGATGTGATTCAGCAAAATGTCAGGTACGTGCAGCAGTATCAGCTCTGAAGTACTTTAGAGGCCTACCAAAATTGCCTGGAGATTTTTCTTTGCCCCCAACAAGGACCATTGATTTGTTTGATCTACTGCATTATGCTTTTGGATTTCAGGTTGGTATACTGACTGCTTTTTAAACTTCAGTTTGTTGTTTCAAGTGTCTTTCTGTATGCTCCATAATCCACACTCCTTTCTGATCAACAAGTGAAATTCATCCTGCTGGCTCTGTTAATTATTTTTCTTAACTATATACAATCACAAGATCAATTGCACTTCAATCTCAAATAAGTTGGGTTCGGCTATGTGGTATCCTCACGATCATGTTGTATTTAACCTCATTTCAAGACGACAAGGCCAATATTATACAAAATAGAAGTAAAATAAAAGTACTAGAAATTCTATATATTTCTGTTGGCATAGAAAACCTCACAAGATTAAAAGGTTCCAAGAAAACATAGGACTTGAAGCAAACTTACTAACATGACTAGAACATAATTCCAACTAATTGGTGTCGTCCAACCTCCAGGGCTTTGGTCTAGGGGTAAGAACTCAACTTGTGATTTTGGGTTATACACACATCACGAGTTCAAACCTAAGCCTGGAATTTAAGTGGAAAATGGTAGAAGAGACGGATCCGTTATCCTCCGACTTTCGAACCATGATGGATTCTTCTTTTTTTTTTTTTTTTTCCTTTCATATCCTTCCTCATCAATAAAAAACCTCTATATAATTTGAAATATTACTGGCATAGAAAATGAGTATTTAGATTTTTCAATATCTAGATTGAAGTTGCTTCAACGAGGATGGTCAAAGTCAAGGGTTATTCATTTATGCTAGTTTGAGATAAGAAATGTATGTAGTGACAATTATTATTGAATAATGATGCTTGTAAGTTGTAACTTAGAAAATGTATAGGGGTAGTGATATTGTTAAATTCTCCGTTTCGTAGAGAGTTAAGAAAAGATTATCAGGTCTATACAAGAGATGGTAGGATTACACGCATGAGTCATATGATCGTACAAGAGATGTTTATCCCAAGGTAAAAGGAATATATCTAGCATCTTGTTTCATCATTTTGTCTTTATTGATCATATATCATAAAAATTGAAAAGTTGTAGAGGAACTCTCTATGGGCAACTTCAAACTAGTGAGAAGGTGAAGAAATCTACTAGAAGATGGGGTGTTAGGGGTAAAGCAAAGCATTACGCTGAAGAAATACAATGTTATAAACAGGGTGCCCTTTGGCTTTGGTCTAGTGTTAGAAGTGCAACACATGATGTGTGAGTTAGCGCATGGGTTTAAAATCTGTATCATACAAAAGCTTGGTATCTAAGTGTGTGTGTGTGGGGGGGGGGGGGGGGAGGGGCTGGCATATGATCTACCGGGTTTCAAATCGTGCACCACTAGTCCTTGGAATTGCTCGGTTATAATAAGAGCTTGCAAAGTAGCTCTCAATCTTGTTTGTTTTTATCTCATATTCTACTCCAATTTAGTTATAGGCTTAATGTTAGGACAATTATTAAACGGTCTCATTGTGAACAAGGCTAATTTATTAATACTATTACTAAAGAAATTAAATATGAAATTGATATTGCAAATATATATAGCTAATTTATGGAAAATTGAAAATCAGGTTTGTGCTTGAAAAGTTACCTTTTTCGGGCTTATACATATTATCTTTTAATGATGTTTAATTTTACCTATTGGTATTAATATTGCCATTGTTGTTTATACGATTTTGCATTTAGTAGTGTCATTTTTGATATTTTGATGTAGAAGTACTTTTTGTATAGTGTGACTAAACATGCATTTTGCCTCTTGCTAGAAGTCCAATATATTTCAAGCGCAATGGTGTATAAGGATTACTTGGAGGATACCCTAAAACCCTAATCCATGGCTATATAAAGGGACTGTATATGCTATTTGGAGGCATCTTGAAATTTCAATAGCATTTACCTTCTCCCCTCTTTTACTGTAACATATCGGAAGATACAACAAAATCAAGTCATCAACTACATTTTTTTTCAAAGTTCTCTAGCAAGAGTGTAGTGATCAAGAGAAATTCTTCCTTTAGATTCTAACTTTCTCGGAGGTAAAATTAATCACGAATAGGTTGAAAAGATCTTTGAGCTAGTCTAGCTCTTTTGGCCTCCCCAAATAATCATGTAACAGATGCACCAGCAAATAAGAGGATGACACGAAATAACAAATAAAATTGACCTAATTATATAAACCAAGTTATTGAATATAAGATTGTCCGGTAGTTTCATCTACTTTTTATTGCTTTTTGAAATCATTGCTTTTGTACAGACAAGAGCACCTATAACTCAAGATGATTTTGTGCTTTAGGATAGTGTTATTACTGAATCAGATTATTTACGAGAACAAAAGAGATATTTTAAAAATTGCAAACAATTGTGGCATTAAACTCATGAGTCATATGCATGGTGTTCGTTGATCTAGAGAAATCATATGATAGAGTTTAAGGAAATTCCTTTAGTGGTTGATGGAGAAGAAACAAATTTATATTAAATATATAAATGCCATAAAGGACATGTATGAAAGAGTTGTTTCTAGTGTGAAAACGGTAGTATGAGATATAAAAGAGTTCCTATAATAGTGGGTCTACACTAGGGATTGAATTGAGCCCCTACTTGTTTCCCCTAGTTATGGTTGAGCGAACCAACACAATAGAAGATGAGGTCCCATGTTGTATGTTGTTTGTTGATAATATTGTGTTAATTGATGAAACAACGATAGTGTCAACTATAAGCTTGAATTGTAGAAGTGAAAGGTAAGTTCTACAGAACAATTATAAGACCGACAATGTTATATGGTAGTGAATGTTTGGCTACTGAAGTCAAACTTATTCACAAGATGAGTGTTGAAGATATGTCAATGGTAAGATGGATATATGGTCATACAATATTAGATAAGATTTAAAATGACCGCATTTACCAGAAGGTTCAAGTAGCACTCATTGAGGATAAACTGAGAGAAAGTCGCTAGAGATGGTTGGGTCATGTGTCAAACCACAGGTGCACCGGTCCGTAGATGTGAAACTATGGTGAATGGTGTTAAAAGGAGAATGTGAAATTAGGTCTACATTGTTTCTTTTCTTTTTTCGTTTAAAAAGAAAGAGACAAGGTAGATCTAAAATCACATGGAAGGTGAGAAATGATTTTTTTGTCCCTTTACAAACTTTTTTTTTAGTTTTATGACCTTTTTACAAGAGATCTTCATTTTTTACACATAAGAGATTCGAAAAAAACACATAAGAGATCCGAAAAGGTCATTTTCTTCTATTCAAATTGTAAGAGGGCAAAAGATCTCATTTTCTCATGTTAAAAGGTATTATATATCTAACTTATTTTGCTCGTTTAGTTTTATTTGGTATGCTGATGATTGATGACCTGAGTTGAGCTTAAATGGAGAATTGAGGATTCATATAGCCAATCTCAACTTGTTTGTGATTGAGGCAATAGTAGTTTTTATTATAGTACTGAATTGTCTTCTTAATTCTTGCCTCACGTTTCTCTCCTCTACTTTGGTTGACAAGTAACCTTCATATTGGAGAAAATATACTTATTGTTTACTCACAGTCAATTATATCTTTGAGCTTATGATGTGTGTGTTTGATTTTGTGGTGCAGGACTTTCTTGCTTCTTCCTTTCTCTTGTTTTTTTTTTCAATTTCAAAATACAAACGTGTTAATCTTTGTTTTTCTTTTGTCCTATCTTGTTTCTTTTATCCTGCAATTTCCGCCCGTTGCTTGTTTCATCTTCATCAGTTTCTATTATGGCTTTGGTGATCACATTTCTGTTGATTTGGCAGCAAGACAATGTTTCCAATCAGCGAGAACATATTGTCCACCTCCTCGCAAATGAGCAGACTCGACTTCGTATTCCTGAAGAACCTGAACCGGTAGGTTTTATAGTGTGTTATACCTTTAGTAGATGCTATATTTGGACGTGCAGCTAGTGTTTTTGCTTTCTCTTGTTGTTGAACCTTATATCAGTAAACAGCTTTATTCTCCCTCAATTGAAGAGAATCGTTTGTCTAAAATAAAGATGTAATGCACTTCTGGAAATCGTTTGTCACACTGGGTATGTTGTTGTTGTTGGTGGTGGTAAGATGGGAAATATTTAATTAATTTTATCTTGGTTTTGTAAATGGACAAGTAGTTTGGGACATATATTTTTAGTAATGTGGACAAGTAATATGGGACGGAGGGAGTAGTTCAGAAAGATTTTTGCTTGCTAATTTTGTAAAAAGAAGAAGCTACTTTTCATTTATGTGAAAAAACATTTTTTTTTTGGTTCAGAAAGTTTTAATTTTTGCATTAGTTGTAGAATTTCAGAGGGAAGGAGAGCAGTTCTTAGTACTTCATTTTGGGGTGGGTGGGGGGAGGGGGTTGATGGACACAAAGTAAATAAATGAGGAACAGTCCAGGAGCTACAGCTCGACGAAGATGAAAGCTTGATCTGGAAATGAATTCGAGAATTCTAGCTGAAGAAGAGAATTTAGAGAGGAGAGAAATGTTGTATTTTATTGAACCTACTTGTGTTATCAAAAAGAAAAGAGAAAAGTTGTATTTCATTAAACCCCAAATGTACCTCCTAACTGTATATAAACAGATTGAAATGAAAAGGTATTAATTACAAGTGAATAACAAGCTGTTCAACTAGAATTCTAACAAACTTCACAATTTCAGTTACAATCCTAACTAATTTCAGCAAATAATCTAGCTTACCATTACTCTAACCACTTCTTCCAGTTCAGAATCTCTGCATCTTTACTTTCATCTCAGTAGCTGCATTTTCCAAGATTTCATTGTGGTTGTGTGTGTGTGGTTTGGGGGGTTGGGGGGTGGGATGTCACTCTAGGTAGCAGATCATTATATAATATGGAAACTCGAGTATTACTAAAAAGCCTTATTTTTCATGCAACCCTGCATTGATTACGTTCTTTTGAGCCGAGGGTCTATCAGAAACAACCTCTCTACCCCACAAAGGTAGAGGTAAGGTCTGCGTACATCTTACCCTCCCCAGACCCCACTGTGTGGGATTACACCGGGTATGTTGTTGTTGTTGCACTTCTGGAAATCGGAGTTATATCCTATCCTGTGTTGCTTATGCTTCTTTTAGCTTATTTAGGAAATCTTTATTGTTGTATTTGGTCAATGAGTTATAGCTGTGAGAAATCATAGTTTTGGAATTTTGGTTGTAATTAACTGGTATGTTCTTACATAAAGGTGCCGTGTAGGCTGTGATTTGGTGTTGTTTGGTTGTAAACTTGTAGTGTAGCTCGAGAACATTCTATCATCTACTTTTTGCATATCATAGATGGGACTTCTGTGTATTTTCCTAGCTAACATCAAAGAGGTGCAAGCTATTTGTCTCTTGAAGTTGTTTCCTTGATGATCCCGATGAGATCTGTAAATTTTGTTTCATTAATTTGCTTTCATTCTGTTTAGGCCTACTTGTCCCTTCTTATCCGCTTCTATCTTAGTTACAGAACTAGGAAAATAGATACTGTGAGACGTGGTAGTTCCACTGTCTTGTTTCAGCTGCTGTTACCAAATGTTGGCACTCTAACAAACCACAATATCTGGGTTAAATTTCAATATCCAAGATAATATTGCCAATTGGTTATATTATCTTGAGCTGGCCATGTGTAGAAATCTTGTCAATTATTTCTATCTTTTAGCAACGTTTGGTAGAAATAACAGGGCTTGTGAATTGAGATAATATTTCAGATGTTCTATTTATTTAGTCGATGTGAGAGGTGGAACATTATCGATTACCTTCATGAATTCATTTCTAAGTCTAGATTTGTGTATCTTTAACTTCTAGATATTGGATGAGGCTGCTGTACAGAAGGTCTTTTTGAAGTCCCTTGATAACTATATCAAGTGGTGCAACTATTTGGACATCCCACCTGTGTGGAGCAAGTAAGTGTTCATGTCCAGTGTGTTTTGAGATTGCACCGTAAGATCATTTCGTCTTAATGCAGCAATAGAGTTTTTCTAATTGTAAAAATCCTTTCATCTTAGCATAGTTGATAACTATCATTGACACTGTTGGTTTTGTGCTCTGAGTGTCTGATTCTTTGCTTCTGGTTTTGCAGTTTGGATGTAGTTAGCAAGGAGAAGAAGTTGTTATTCATTTCTTTGTATTTCTTAATCTGGGGTGAAGCCGCTAACATCCGATTCATTCCGGAATGCTTGTGCTACATATTTCATCATGTAGGTCAATTTGGTGTGCCTTTTCTCTCTTGGCCATTTGGGAAGTCTTGCTGCTAAGTTATTCACCCGTGTACTTTCAAATTCCAAAGAGCATACATCCTTTTGATTTTATGATCTCCATTCTCCTGTGTTTTCTTCTTGTGATAATAAAAGTACTTTCTGGTTGGCCTGTCAATATATTCTAAGTTTGTTCCTTAAGTGTAATTTCCTCTTCGTCTCGCGTATGCGGGACTGTGGGCTAAGAGGGTTCTAAGGCTGACTTTCGTCCCTGCTCGACGGGTGGGTCTTGCAGTCAAGCTCTTTTCTGCCTTTGCACTCGAGGGCCAAGCTGTACATTTTTAAAATGAAAGGGCAAAGGCGGAAAGAGAAGCCATTATTGTGATTACGTCATCCCAAGTTTTTTATTCTTACTTTTGCTTTGCTGGGAACAATCAATTTCATTACAGATGGGAAGGGAGCTGGAGGAGATACTACGACAACAGGTTGCACAGCCAGCTAAGAGCTGCATGTCTGATAATGGCGTGTCATTTCTTGATCAAGTTATATGTCCTGTTTATGATGCCATTGCGGCGGTATGGTTTTTGTTTCTTCCCCTGTTGTAGCCTACTTTTCTGTCTCTAAACGTAATTGACAGAGACAATGAGACATACATGTAAACTTTTCCTAAATATGCATCTGCATACATTTGTATACTGGGGTACTTGTCAAACCTGTCTTTGATTTTGATAATTACTATTATAATATGTGGTGACATTATCATCAGTATACATATAAATGCCTCTCAGGTTCTTTTCGACATCTATTGCTTTTGTGAATCTCAGTTGACATGCTAATGGTTGATTTGTGGTACTGCATCTTTCGTCGGGTTACACTTATCGCTTACCTCGTTGATTTGTGGTACAACGTGTTTTGTCAGATCACATCTATCGCTTACCTCCATAATCTTTTCATGATATTCATGACTGGCTGTGAAGTTTTGTCATCCCTACTTAATTTTACCCATCTTTGTGAATTGGTTAAAACTATCACCTACCTTTACTACAAAAAGCTCTAGCAGTTCTTTCCATTTCCACCAGTTTCTTTTTCCTTTTCTTTTTTCGCTATTAGAGGATGCTGTTGGAACTCCTCTCGCGTTAATGTGGGTCATTTGGAGTGAGAGAAGTAGGAGGGCTTTTGAAGGGACGGAGATGACCTTTGCTCTACTGAGGAGTAGTCTCCGCTCCCTTATTTTCTTTTGGTGCACCCATGCAGTTCCTAGTTGTATAGAGGATTGGGTGTCTTTTATATATGGCCATCTCGGCCTTGTTATTATTAATGAAATATTTTACTTGATTCAAAAAAAGAAAAGAAAAGGATGCTGTTGGAACACTCTATAAATCTTCAGATTTGACCTTTCACCAAGTTCATTTACTTTTTTCTCTTTCCATCTGTATGTTTAAGAGTAATCAGTAAGCACCTCCCGGAATAACAGATTTATAGTGCTGACATGTCATGTTTGTGAGCTTCATATTACTATGGAATCCTGTAGATTAACAACTAGAACCAGCTAAGTATTAACCTTCAATACTCATGATCTTAGTCTTGTTTTCCTTTTTTCCCCCTGCTGGAATTGTGTGGAAGGGCTGATAATGATATGCAAAATCCATGTCCTTTGGGATGCTTATTGATTTGTTATCTTACAGGAGGCTGGAAACAATGAGAACGGCCGAGCACCTCATTCTGCTTGGAGAAACTATGATGATTTTAATGAATATTTCTGGTAAGCTTTATTCCCAAGGGTGTAGGGCTCCCATTGCTTCAACTTTCTCATCGACCCTTCCACTGCTCTGCAGGTCCCGTCATTGCTTCAAGCTTAGCTGGCCATGGCGGAAGAATTCTTCTTTCTTTCTGAAGCCAACACCCAGATCAAAGGTATGAGACTTTCTATTGGTGGCATTATGCATGTTAAACAGTTATCTGTTTTTATTAGATATTGCTGTAGGTATACTTGTATCATTTTGCAGGTTATAACATGAAAATAAAGAGCTTCCGTCCACTATTTAAAATTGTAGTATACCTTCTGCTGCAAATAAATATAGTTTGTATTTGTTGAAAGGAAGTAAGTGGAAATATTGCTCCAGAGGAATATTTGTACTAAGGATGGTAGATTCATTAGTAAGCCCCACAATGTGGTGGGTTAAATTGCCTATTATCAGAGCTTATGCAACCTTTCACTGAAAAGGAATATTCTTAAAATAACACCCCCTCCTTTTTTTTTTGGATAACCGTAGTGTCCGGGCCAACTTGCACGCAACTCGACTAATTCCGCAGGGTACCTGCCACTGTCCATCAAAACTAGTACCGGGTAATTCTGTCCACCTAGGCCTGGACGGATGGGAAGAAACCACCTAGTGTTTTTGAACATAAACCCCCTTTTTAAGAGGGAAATTCCATATGTTTGATATTTGTTCTGGTAGCCCGTTTATTCTTTCTGAAGGGCAATGTTTCTGTTTCCATGTGTAGTGTCTTTGACCGTAGTCTTCAAATGAGTGGGTATTTGCATAATTTTTCATTATCCTTTTATATTTATGGATGCACAACATTAGTTGGTCTTAGATCTAGGTGCCAGGGATAATTTAGGGTCCATTTGGACATGATTTCAAATCATGATTTGAAGTTGAATTTTGTTTGGACATGCAATTTGGATTTCTTATGTTGTATTTTTTTTTTCATAAACATGAAAACCCCACAATTTGTGAAAATTATTAAAACTTCCTCAACAACAATACAATCTTACCAGATGAGCAAACATAGTTTATAGACAAGGTATCGGATTATCCTAAGGCGCCGCATTAATAAATCACGTAACTCCATGTTCCTTTTATAAATAAATGCTTTCAATTACATGCTATTACAAATTTTCAAATATATTATTTAATATAAACCTTCCACATATGTCTTTATTTACAAAATATTAACTTATGGGTCAAATCTTACATTTTAAAAAAAATTTGAAATCACAAATTGGAATTTGAAATCCTACTTTTTGGAGAATTTGGGATTTGAAATCATGATTTGAGATTGAAGTTGAAGTTTTATGCAAATTTCATAAACAAACGCTGGGGTCCCAAATCCTATGACCAAACGCCCACTCAGTATCAGTCTGGACACTGTGAATTTGTTAGATTATACTTGCTGGTAGACATGACGCATGTGTCCACAGCTGTTAGTCATACGTATTTCCCGTCTCTAGTGTGAAACATTTTTTAAATATTAATATAGTGCGAAACATAGTTCTCTTGTATCTTGCTTATTTCTGCTTTATAATTTTCTAGGTTTCAAAATTTTTAGTTTGTGATTACCTTTTTCTATCTGTTACAGAACATTCTTAAATCTGGAGGTGGCAAGCGCAGGGGAAAAACTTCTTTTGTTGAGCACCGGACTTTTCTCCATCTTTATCACAGTTTCCATCGCCTTTGGATGTTCTTTTTCATGTTTTTTCAGGTCTGCTACTCGTCACTGATAGCGATGATATTTCCTCTTTTCTCTTAATCTGCTGTTTCTTGTGATTTTTCAGTTACTTCGTCCCATCCTTTATTTGTTTGAGGATTAAGAATGCATTTTATCAACTTCTTCCTTTGCTTTTTTCTTGTGGATCTTTTTGTCATGTTGTGGGCAGTTATCTGACTCACTTTGCTTTGTTTATGAGAGCAAGTAATTTTCGTTTGCTCTACTTCAGATTGATTGCGTGATATGGGGTGTTTGTTTCTTGGCATTTCTTTGCTTTCAAAAGATTATCTTCAGTGCCTATTTCCACCCTACTCAGTTTGTTTGCCGCTCTTTTCCCATATCCACAGGGAATGACCATCCTTGCTTTCAATAATGAGCGATTCGACTCTAAAACACTGAGGGAAGTTTTGAGTCTTGGACCTACGTATGTTGTGATGAAGTTTCTTGAAAGTATGTTTCTCTGGCTTCTCTTTTCTCCAAAGGTGCTCCTTATTCACCAGTATTGAACTCTAACTGTAGCTGAAGCATTTACCTACTGTAGGTGTTCTGGATGTTATCATGATGTATGGTGCATACTCTACTTCAAGGCGCGTAGCTGTCAGTCGGATTTTCCTTCGTTTTGTTTGGTTCAGCATAGCTTCTGTGTTCATATGTTTCCTTTACGTGTATGTTGCTTCTTTTTCTTTATGGGCTTCACAAAGTTTCTTACTTTGATGCTTCTTTCTCCTTTTTCGTTCTTTTCTTCTTTTTGTGGCAACCCACCCCTTTTGTATTGTGGAATAATATGTGGTCATGTTTTCTGTGACAGGAAGGCGCTTGAAGACAATAGCAACCAAAATTCTAACTCAACTGTCTTCAGACTTTATGTTGTTGTTCTTGCAATCTATGCTGGAATTCATTTTTTTGTCAGCTTTCTGCTGCGGATTCCAGCTTGTCATCGTTTGACAAATCGATGTGATAGTTGGTCTGTGATCCGTTTCATCAAGTGGATGCACCAGGTTTCACATTTTTATCAGATATTTTGAAGGATGATCACTCTTTGGTGCCCTTTGTGTGAGATTCAATAATTGTATATCCTTTTTTTTGTCTGAAGGAACATTATTACGTTGGTCGGGGCATGTATGAGAGAACCACTGACTTCATCAAGTAATCCTTTTATCTTTGCTGCCTTTTGTATAAATCCTATGTTGTGTTATGTTCTTTCTAATGATGTGGGGTTTTCATTTTCCGACAACAACAAAATCTTTAGAGAGACAGAGAGAAATGAAGAAAAAAGGAAGTTCCTGGGATCTGTTATTGGTTACTTTCATTTTTTTTATGCTGAATGTACTTTTACCTTAAGCAAGACAAACTTTATGTTTCTGAATCACGGTGGCCATCTGAATGGTACCAGCACTTTTGGAGTTCTGCTTTTATGTAGAGTTGTGAATTATAAAATTATCTCAATGTTCCTGTTTTAATTAATTTGGCCCTTGGCATTCATGAATCTGACTAGGGATCTTTTGTTTCTTTGTTATATGAGCTAATATGGTATGTAGCTTGGCATTCCATTAGTTCCTTTTATTCTTGTGATTGCACGAGAATTAATGCATGACCTTCCTATCACTTCAGTGTTCTCCTCTCCTATCCGCTGGGTGAGAGTTCTATTTTTGTAATCCAGTTTCAGAGAACTTTTTCTTGTATAATTACATGCCTTTCCTTTTTATGCATTTGTTACGATCAGGCGGCCCTCATTTATGCAAATAGACTCCTTCGTGATGTGACTCTTGGTTGTTTGTCAGAATGTTGTGGTCTAGTTATTATTCTCCATGTAGTCTGGTTGATGATAACTATTTAGCTGATTTATCCAGTTAATCAGCCAGTGCTGAAATCTCATCTGACAAATTTCATTGGTGTAGGTATATGGTTTTTTGGCTTGTTGTCTTGGGAGCAAAATTTGCTTTTGCATATTTTCTACTGGTATGTGTCAGTTTTATTTTGACATTGATCAATACCTTTTATTGGTAATTTATTGATTTAGCTTTGTTTTCATGTTGCAGATTAGGCCGTTGGTGAAGCCGACAAGACAGATAGTGGATATGGATATCCTGCAGTACTCTTGGCACGATTTTGTTTCTAAAAGTAGGTCACTCTGTTGTTGCATGAGTTTATGGTTGAATTGAAATTCTTTCTAGAATCTTTACTGATTTCCGTAGTTATGTATATACTAATATCCTTTGCCATCACTGTGTTATGGTCAAGGTTTATAAAGAGTAAAATATCTGTGATCACAATTTCCATTAAATGTAAGTTACTACTCTTTTGGCAGATAACCATAATGCACTGACGGTTGCAAGCTTATGGGTACCAGTTTTTCTTGTAAGTTTTAATCTCTTCTGATGTGTAAAGGCATATCAGATACCTTTCATGCTTTCTCATTGTTGGTGTAATGACATTTTGTGTACTTATAACTGAATATTTTTCTTAGGCAGTAGATTAGGTATTTCTGCACCAATCAGTGGAATCCTCATGATCTAAAAGTGCAATTATCTTGTTTACCTACTCTCTGCTTCTTTCAATATTGCTTACTGTGTTTCTTCTCATTGAACTTCCGAAAAAGAGGTTTGAAACTTATTGAAGTTAAAAAAAGGGGAGGGTGGACGTAAGCCTGTTTGTCTCAGATGATACATTTGAATGCACAGGTTTGTAGTTGTTGCTCATGATTTTTATTTTCAGTTGCGATGCATATAGTATTCATGTCCACCATAGTTGGTTGTCTGGCTGCTTATTGGTTTTGGCCACGTATAGGTAAGGTAGTATCTTCATGTCAAGAGGATGTTAATGGAAAACCTAGCCTTAAAGATTTTTAGATAATGAGAAATTCCACAAGTATGCTTTCTCTTATACTTGTTAGAAATGGATAAGCAGTGCTAGTTTATACTGTAGTTTCGACATTTATTTGGGTCCTCATTGGCTCATTGGTTTTGGCCACCAATAGGAAAGGTGGTATCTTCGTTTGGCATGAGAACGGGTAAGTATGCCAGTATTTGGAAATATTTGGCCATCTTTAGTGAATAAAGGCAACAACAACAACATACCCCGTGAAATCCCACAACGTGGGGTCTGGGGAGGGTAGAGTGTACGCAGACCTTACCTCTACCTTGGTAGGTAGAACGGCTATTTCCGAAAGACCCCCGGCTCAAGACAAATCATAAGCAAAGCAAAGCAAAGCAAGAGAAACGGTCAGACCCGGACACCAAATTTAAAGCAGTATGAAAATGATGGTAACAAAAGCGATTAAGCCATAATAGCGCATTCCGGAAAAAAGAAACAGTAACTAACGCAGGTAAATAATATAAACAAAGTACACTACAGAACATATAGCAGCAGAAATCAAACGACATGGGCCTATAAAGCAATACTGCGCTTACTAGTATGATAGGCTAAGCCGGCCTACAATACTACCACTATCACTACCAGTTTGTAAGCGTAAGTAGGACTACACTCAACTACCTACTATCCTTCTACCCTAATCCGTGTCCTCCACAATTCCCTATCTAAGGTCATGTCCTCGGTAAGTTGCACCTGCGCCATATCCCGTCTAATCACTTCTCCCCAATACTTCTTCGACCTACCTCTACCTCTCCTGAACCCGTCCATAGCCAACCTCTCACACACTTCGCACTGTGGGGCATCTGCGTCTCTCCTCTGTACATACCCAAACCATCTCAACCTTGCTTCCCGCATCTTATCCTCCACCGAGGCCACTCCCACTCTGTCCCGGATATCATTATTTCTAATCATATCCCTCCTTGTATGCCCACACATCTATCTCAACATCCTCATCTCCACAACTTTCATCTTTTGGATGTGCGAGGTCTTGACTGACCAACACTCCTCCCCATACAACATAGTCGGTCTAACCATCACCTATAGAACTTGTCTTTAAGTTTTGGTGCACCTTTTTATCACACAAGACTCCAGATGCGAGCCTCCATTTCATCCACCCTGTCCCAATACGATGCGTGACATCGTCATCAATCTCTCCATTCCCTTGGATAATAGACCCGAGGTATTTGAAACTTCATTTCTTTGGAATGACCTGAGTACCAAGCCTCACATCCACGCCTGTCTTATGGTCGCTCCCGTTATTGAAGTGCAAGTATTCTGTATTGGTCCTACTCAGCCTGAATCCTTTAGACTCTAGAGTTTGTCTCCAAACCTCTAGCTTAGCGTTCACTCCGCGGCGAGTCTTATCAATAAGGACTATGTCGTCTGCAAATAACACCTCCCCTTGGATTTGTCGCGTCAGTCCATCCATCACCAAGGCAAATAGGAATGGGCTAAGAGCTGATCCCTGGTGCAGCCCTATCATCATCATCACTGGAAAGTGCTCCGAGTCTCCTCCTACTGTTTGTACCTTGGTCTTGGCTCCATCATACATATCCTTGATCGCCCTAGCGTACGCCATAGGTACACCTCTAACCTCCAAACATCTCCAAAGAACCTCCCTAGGGACTTTGTCGTGTGCCTTCTCGAGGTCGATGAAAACCATATGTAAGTCTCTCTTCTTCTCCCTATACTGTTCCACCAACTTCCTAATAAACTGAATGGCTTCTGTAGTCAAACGTCCCGACATGAATCCAAACTGGTTCTCGGATTAGTGAATAAAGGCATGAGGTGCTAATCTTTCGGCTTGATTTTCAATCATCAGGTGCTTTTTCCGGTTGTGTTGCACCCCATGTTTAAAAATTAAAATAATGGTATGGTATAAGTATTTCTTCCAATTGTGGACTTCCCTGTGAGGCTAAAATTGCATCCTGCCAATGCTGGGTGAAGTTGCATGTGGTATGTTGGGGTTGAGCGCCAACAGGACACACTAGACTTTCTTTGGTCGATTATTGGAATTTGTATCTTCAGATGAATTCGATGTTTTTGGATATATCATTCTAACGGCAGAGAATGCTTGTGAAGGGGATGTACATGCAGCTAAATTAGAATACTAAACATACTACCAAAATTTAATCTTCCTCCTCTCAAACTATGTCTAACAAAGATGAGTGCTCGGAGTAGTGCGCACTCTATGTTGTTCCTTTTACATCACTTTCCCCCTAGTAATGCATGGAGATATCTTGCTTTCTGAATTTTTGAGCTGGATTATTGAGCTTTTGTGACATAAATGGCCGGTCTGTTGGTCACATGACTTCTTTGCACTTACGATTGGGTTACTGCTAATTGCCAACTGGTAATCAATCAGATAATGTTTCGGGTACAAAAGGTGCTTGTTGAATATTTTTTGGATCACCATCTTATTGTTGTTATTATTTAATGCAGATCTACCTGTTCGACACTCATCTATTTTACACTGTTATATCGGCTATATGGGGCTTTCTTCTGGGAGCACGAGATCGCCTTGGGGAGGCAAGCAGTTTTTTATTTATATATTGTGTTTATAGTTCTCATTTGTAATGAATGGGACAATTCAAGTCCTTGGTTTATTGTAAGACCATATGTGAATGTACTCCAGATGTCAGCCTAACAATATTTTTGACAATGATATTCAGATAAGATCATTGGATGCTATGCATAAACTTTTTGAGAGATTTCCTGAGGCTTTTATGGATAGTCTTCATGTGCCTCTTAGAAACAGGTGTCTCCATTTATTTTCCCCAATTAATCATTTATGAATGACCAAGTTTATTGATTCAAATATCTTTTTCTCATTGGGTCTAAATGCCTATCTGTTTTGTAGGGCGTCCCTCCTGTCTTCTGGTCTGGTGAGTTTATTGATTTTCCATTCCGCATTGATGTTTGTCTTTACTGATGTCTGATGCTGGCACTTGGTTAAGTTGTTGTTTTATAAATGGACAACTGCTCGGGTGCTGATTGTTCGCTTTTCTCACCTTTTTAGTTGTACTTTTACTGTATACTTTTATAAGGTTAAGTTATACTCCCCTCAATCCCTCCAGGAGGTTTGATCAAGGGTTACGGGTATGGTTCGAAAAACTACCGACAAAATCTCACCAAATATTTGACATTTTAATTTGCCTTTAGCCAAAGCTGCTTTGCCTTCTAATCAATTAAATAGTGCAACTTAACGTTTGTCTTTATGTCAGACTGAAGTTTTTTTTTTGCTTTTGATGTATAGAATTACTTTTTAAACGGAGTTTTCTGTTATTGTGGAAAATACATTGATAAAATTCTTCTTCTGTCTTATACTTTATGGTTTAACTAAAGTCCAAAGCAGTGGTATTATGATTTTACATTTTACTTCATCGTATGCTTAGAAATTGTATTATGGAGTTCGCCCCGTGTGGTTAAGTGGTAAGGAAGTAGTGCGTCAAGTGCGGCTTAGGTGCATATCACGAGCTCGAATGTTGCTGTTGAGTGAAGCCTGATATTTAAGTGGCAGTAGGGTAGAGGGGCGGGTCCATACTCCCCCGAGTTTCAAATGGTTAGCACAATTGGGGTTGGGCTACCCAACTTAAAAGGGATTTGTGGGTTAATTTGGAAAAATGTTCCCTTGGAGCTTTTCTTTTAAAATGTCTTCCGTGCTAGTTTATTCAAAAGTTTGTATTTTTCTTTTTAATATTATATTGTTGTAAAATGCAGGTTTTGGAGAGAAACAAAGCTGATGCTGCTCGATTTGCACCTTTCTGGAATGAAATCGTCAAGAATTTGAGGGAAGAAGATTACATTACTAATTTGTGAGTGATTGTTTTTTGTTATTTCACTTCTATTTGCTACTAACTAAATTGATATCCTTCAACCTTTTACATTTTGATGGATTGATTTTCACGCTACAGGGAGATGGAACAGCTTTTGATGCCTAATAATTCTGGGAGTCTGCCCTTAGTTCAGTGGCCTCTTTTCCTATTAGCTAGCAAGGTTGAGCAGTTGTTACAGTGCTGACAGTATCTTTTGTTTCCTTGTTTTCTAATACAAAATGTGATCTTTGCAGTCAACTGTCATGTTGAAGGCTGTATATCTTTACATTTATGCTGAAATGTGCAGATATTTCTTGCAAAAGATATAGCTGTGGAGAGTAAAGACTCACAAGATGAGTTATGGGATAGGATTTCAAGGGATGATTACATGAAATACGCGGTTGAAGATTGCTATTACGCCCTCAAGTTTGTTCTTACATCCATATTAGATGATGAAGGAAATGATGAAGGAAAGAAGTGGTAAGATTTCAAACCCTTCAAAGTCACTCTGCTTTTAATGAGTTAAGAGTTATGCATAGTCAGTTTATATTCTTTCCTTTGTTCACTATGTTAGGGTTGAACGAATATATGAGGACATTCGTGAGAGCATAACTAAAAGGAGTATTAATGTGGACGTTGAACTGAATAAGCTGTCACTGGTGATTCAGAAAGTAACTGCACTAATGGGAATACTGGTATATGTTCTTTTCAAGTTTGATAACTATTATACTGAAGACACATAAGGTCTACTGCGTTCCTTTGGGATTCCCTATTTCCCAGTATCCTTAGCAGCAGCAACACTGGGGACTAGATAGTATTGACCTTTCGCTAGGACTAAGTTTGAAAATCAGTGATCTGCTTTAGTGCTATCTAAGAGGCGGGTGAAACTCTTGTTACTTTTCCTGACGGATTTAGCAAACATGTTCCTTTAGAAATGGTCAAAAGACTCAAATCTAAGGGTACCCCCTTGCGCATGCTCTGTGACCTTCCGAATCTCTGCTGCTCTCATCAAGTCCTACCTCTGCATGCCAGTCCCCTCATCCCCTTGTGGGCATCCTCTTTCTTCATTGTAGTTAAAGATGAAATTAATGAGTTTCAACACTCCCATATCCACATTTTCGTGGTATGTTTTATCATGCATGGTTTTCGGGGCATGCATGGAGGCCTTTCAATAGGTCACGTATACTTCTTTTTCCAATTCCATATCAGGAAACTGTATTGGTTAACATGCATTATGTTTCCTTATTGTCCTCTTTAGAGCTATTGTTAGGTGACCTCCTGTTGAGAGGATTCCTCTTTCATTGTCAGTTTTTAGGACTGAGTGGATATTTATCTTTCTGCCTTTCTGCTTATGATCTGTTGAAATACTTTCACATAGAAAAAGGAGCATACACCAGAGCTTGAAACTGGTGCTGTAAAAGCTATTCAAGATCTGTATGATGTTCTGAGACTTGATGTCCTTCGCTTCAACATGAGGTACTTCGGATGACTTATCATGTTTCTGCCATTTTTACACTCTTCGAGTGCCGTGCATAATTACTATGATGTCATTTTAGAGAACACCTTGACACATGGAACATTTTGTCAAAAGCAAGGAATGAGGGCCGGTTGTTCTCAAAGTTAAAGTGGCCAGAGATGCTGAGTTGGTAGGCTTGCATCTGGTTTCTTTTTCCGTTCTGTTAGTTTTCTTCTGCCACCTCTCTGCTCCTTTTTCTTTTCGTTCACTAAGGTTCATAATAATGCACGAAATTTGTGCAGAAGGAACTGATTAGAAGACTTTATTCTCTCCTAACTATCAAAGAATCTTCTGCCAACATACCCAAGAATCTCGAGGCGAGGCGTCGGTTAGAGTTTTTCGCCAATTCACTTTTCATGGAGATGCCTGTAGCAAGACCTGTCCGTGAGATGTTATCCTTCAGGTATGTTCTTTCACATTGCTACTGTTTATTTTACCATCTTAAGACCCGTTGTGTGATAAATTTCTACTCTTGCAGTGTGTTCACCCCATATTATTCAGAAACTGTTCTTTACAGTATGTCAGAACTCCTTAAGAAAAATGAAGATGGAATTTCTATTCTGTTTTACCTCCAGAAGATATATCCAGGTAATCTTTGTTTCTTTGTGCAAAGCAGTAAGCAGAAATAGATGGTATTTTTCATTTGCATCACTTGATCTTATTTCTCTGCTGTTCATTTAGCTGACTGACCACAATTTTGTGCTAAGCTTTTAAACTGTTAATAAAACTCATTACTTCTGATGACAAGCAATGTTGCTCTTTTCACCCTTTCTAGTTATTTGGCACTGATTAACTGATTGGCTTTTATAATTTTGTTCTTAGGGTCCAATTTTTTTTTTTTTTTTTTTTTTTTTTTTGGTTCTTAGTGTTCAACACACATATCTTCCTATAGTATTTTAAAGTCAACTTTAAGATTGCTAATTCTGAGATGAAAATGCGAATTGTATCAAGCTCCAAGATGTTAAAAATAAATTGACTTGCATCCTTTCCAGCGTAAATGCGCATTTACGGCTCTTTTATGTCCTGCAATGGTGAGTTAGATTGAAGCTATATTAGTTGGTAATCTTGGTAGCTTTTGTTTGTCTGGAGCAGCACTTTTAGTGGTTTATTTTAGGCCATGTAAGAGTTATATAGAAGGATAAAAGCATGATCAAATGTGTCCTTGTAATCCGGCCCTTCCCCGGACCTGCGCATAGCGGGAACTTAGTGCACCGGGCTGCCTTTTTGATAAAAGCATGATCAAATGTGTCCTTTGCTGTGTAGGATATGCATTTTATTAGATGGCTCTCCTTTTCTTTTTCTGATTTGTCAGTGTTGAGAGTGTCTGAATAATGGAAATTGGCGTTCAACCTAATATCCAAATTATGTTCGATTGATTCGATTCTCTTTCCATTGAGGATCTAGCTGTCTCTTGAGCACTTGTATTTGCTCATTTGGTGTTTGCCTAAGTCCTTCCTGAAATACGCTCCTTGGTTGTTAGATCTTGGAAACTATAGTATCCCGTGTTATAATCTTTGGAAACAGAGAAGACAAAAAATGCTTGTTGGTGACGTGTATTTAGAATGTTGTAAGCAAACATCTTCGATTAATAATCTACAGCTAATTGTAGGTCAATATCTGATTAGTTGGTGACATGTGTTTAGAATGTTGTCTTCAGGATGCTTTTAAGTGTCTAAAACCATAGGTAGTTTTTCTTTGTAGGCATTGTCTTTGTTTGAATACCAGTTTTTTCTTGCAGCTCTGACTGTTTCTTGATTAGTCGTCTCATTGTCTTGAGAAATTACATTTGAAGGTGAGTCTCCTCTTTGTTGTTGTTTCACTGAGAGAATAAAGAACTTGTTGGATGCAGATGAATGGAAAAACTTTCTTGCTCGAATTGGTCGTGACGAGAACATCTCAGAGAAAGAACTTAATGATAATCCAAATGACATTCTTGAACTTAGGTTCTGGGCTTCATACCGCGGGCAAACGTTAGCCAGAACTGGTACTTCTTATTTCTTTGTTCTCTTCTAAAATTTTCAGTATTTCCTGTATGCTTCAATGTTAAATACTACACTTCTGACTGCATCATGTACCTGAGGAATGACGTCTAGGTGTTACATCAAATTGATTCTTTACCTATTTTAGGTTTGGGATAAGATCAATGTATGTTTCCTTTGGACTAAAAATGTCAAGGGTCAAGCTGTCTACTTGCCCTATCTTACTCTTTGTGAGACTTCTATTTTGATGCTACTACAACAACAACTACGCCTCAATCCCAAGCTAGTGTATATGTGGATTCATCACGGAATGACAAGTTTTTCATTGGCTAGGCCCACTTTTTACCGATCAATAGAATCTTTATGCTCAAAACCTGGATTCGAGTAGTCTGTTTTTTTGGCACACTCAAGGGGTGGGAACTTCCATTCTAACCCTTCCTTGTTTATCCGGGTTTAAGACCGACAAGGTAAGCAAGCTCAACAGACGGAGTAAAAAATCCCAAGCTCACTTGTAGTTCGATACATGAGATAAAATACCAGTTTCCTTTATTACTCAGAAGTCTCCAGAATTCAAATTCATAAAAGGATTTTCAGGATTAATCCCCCCACACACACACACAAAAACAAAAACAACAACAACAATCCACTTTCATCCACAAACTGCTGATTCTCCTTTCTCAGTGTTAGGCACTGTTGTTTAAATCAGTACTTTGGCCAAAAAATGATTACAGCCATCAGTTTTGTTATTGGAAAGTTCTTCGTAGCCACAACTAGAAATGGAAAGAAAAAAAGAAGCATGAAAGTAGGGATGCCATGCCTGTACTTCTCTATTCCGAGCAAAAAGAACCCTGACACCCAGGAAAATGGAAGGAAGGAATGTTTAACCTATACTTGTCTTATTGTGCTACTCGAAACAACTTGCAGTTGATTTTAGACGCAAGTCCTTTTACGTAAATCTTTCTGCAAAGCATAGATGCCGGAGTCTAAATACAAGTTATGTGAATTATACTAGACATTCAAAATGATTGGAACAAATTGTTGAAAAGAAAGGATAAACTGAAGGTGTTTCGCGAATAGTGACTTCAATGATCTTGTTTGATTTATCTTGAAAAAAAGAGTGATCTTGCTTGAGGAGTGAATGACACGACATGATTAGGACAAGAGAAGTCTTGAACATATAATTACATCGAAAATTGTTACTTAAATTTCTGATAAAGTATGTGAAGTGATAGGCTGCTGATGAAGACTTTTAGGAGTGGAAGTTCAGGATGCTAGGTACTGAAACGTGTATTAGAAAAGACCAAAAGCCCTAAAAGTCGTAATAAATGGTAAACGATTACTAAAAAATTTATATAGGTACTTACCAAGCGATATCCCTTGTGCATGCTTGTGCTAGGTAGGTTCTCATGCTTTCCTTTCCTGGATAAAGTTGCATACCTGCCTGTTTTTCTTATACATTTCTTTCCTTTACACAACCCTTCTGGAGTTTTGCAGTTCGTGGAATGATGTATTACAGGAAAGCACTAATGCTGCAATCGTATTTGGAACGAATGATAACTGGAGGTTTGCTTTTCTGAAAACCCAAAAAACAAAAATGATTTGGTTGATTATCTCTTCCTTCACCAGTTCTCATCTTCTGTACTTTGTTAGATACTGAAGCAGGAATTGCACCAAGTGAAACTGCGGATACTCAAGGATTTGAGTTGTCTCCTGAATCAAGAGCGCAGGCAGATCTGAAATTTACATATGTTGTCACATGCCAGATATACGGAAAACAGAAAGAAGAGCAAAAACCTGAGGCTGTAGATATTGCATTACTAATGCAAAGGTGATATTTGTTCATTTAGATTTTAATGAATGTAAAGGATAGATTCTGTTTTTTCGTTTCTCAAAAAAAAAAAAAAGAAAAAGAAAGAAAGAACGAAGAAGTAGAATAGGATATTCTGTTTTTGAGCTGACGTCAAAACCTCTTAGCTGACTTTGGAATCGACTTTCGTTGTAGGAATGAGGCTCTTCGAGTTGCTTTCATTGATGAGGTCGAAACTCTTAAAGACGGGAAGGTGAATAAAGAGTATATCTCAAAGCTTGTAAAGGCTGATATCAACGGCAAAGATAAGGTGCCATTCTTTTTCTGTTCTAAAATTTGCTCAAGGCGTCCATGTCATTTCCATTATGCTTCGTCTATTTAGTTGTCACGTAAAAATTCATTCTGTGTGTTTTAGCATGTAGTATTGTGTAACAACAGTACAAAAATATGCAACTATTTGTGCTTTGGAGTTCAGGAAGTTAGTAAAAAATTGCATCAGATCTTTAGAATTTTAAAGCATAATGTGAATGAAGCTGAGTCTGCTCTTAGTAGTGTTGTTTAGTGAATTCTTTTCCTGTTAGGCTTTTGCTATATTTGCAATTACCTTAGCTTGTGTTGAGGTTCTAAAACATCAACATGGGGAAATGAGGCTGTGTTGTAGCTCAAACCAAAAAATTCCTACTTACATGGGAAAAGGAAGTAAATGGTTTTATAAGTTGGGACCTGGGGTTAATTAGTCCTAGAGGTCCTTTTTCAGTTATTGCAGCTTTCAGCACCCCTTGGAAAATAAAGGTTAATTATATCCCAGCCTGTATTTGTCCAGTTCTTTAAGTTGTCTAATGAAAAAAAGGTTCTTTTAAGTATTGCCATGGACCTTTTCGACTCAAGTTATTCCAAATGGTAAAAAAAGTTGGAGCTAGTTGGAAATGTACAAGCAAAGTATGTTTTGTCTTGGACCTTCTGGACTCGAGTTGTTTTGGATGGCAACAATAGTCGGGGCTAAAATGAAATCTCATGGGTTAAGTGCTACATTTTCAAATAATTAAAAGGAAGTCTGGGGACAGCGCATAAGCTTACCTCTAGAGTCCTTTATCACCTATTGGACGTACCACAAGGATATTCCTCCTTTGAGGGGGATTTTTGGATCCTAAACCAAACAGTTTGATGCTAGTAGGAGAAGTGAAGCAAAATGAATTGCTTGCATGGTCATTGGACCAAGTGTCTAGGGCTAGCTTTGAGTTTTACTTTATAAGTATTTTTTAAACTGATCAGACAATAGCAATGTTGGCTATGATATATGGACATAGAGTAATGATTGGCGAACAAACAACAGCATAAGAATGTGAAGTACAATAGTAAGAGTTTGCTACAACTGTTGTCTTTTTTATTCTGATAGTAAAACCGTCAAAACTAAGATAGGAGGTAATGAGTAAGATGAGAGGTGCTATCTTCTGATTGGTGCTTTCCTCTGTCATTTGCAGGAACTTTATGGAGAGTAATATAATAGACTAAGTTGTATTTGATAAGATATCGTTTTCAGTGGTCGGCTTTTTCTTGTACATCAGAATTGTAACGCTTGTACTTGTTTTCTTTTCTCTACATGATTGCAGGAAATCTACTCTATTAAATTGCCTGGAAATCCTAAACTTGGTGAAGGAAAACCTGAAAATCAAAATCATGCAATTGTCTTTACACGTGGAAATGCAGTACAAACAATTGACATGAATCAGGTAACCAAGACTTTAATGTTCTGTTGGCTGTGTTAGTCTGTACTATATATCTAATGAATAGAACAGCATGCAACTGGCCCTTTTGAGCTCCTTTGGCGTCCAATAAGTAGGTGATGAGAAAAACACCATAGTGAAGAATGGTGGTAAAATGAAGTGTGGAATTCTTTTAATAGTTCTACAGAATAATCCTGTTAGCAACTCTTTGAAGTAGATAGTTCGGCCGTTTGTCAACATCGGGGAACTATTATATTATCTATTTTATTTTTCTTCATATTTTTTTATCAAGTAAATATATCTCATTTATAAACATGGCCAAAATGGCCGTATACAAGAGGTAAAAAAATCTACAAAATATGATTCCCTACAAACTCCGTCCAATCGTCTATACAAGGAATTTTGTGTACACCAAAAGAAAATAAGGGATCGAAGACTACTCAAACGAGAGAAACTCGACTCTACTCCTTCAAAAGCTCTCCTATTTCTCTATCTCCTCACAACCCACATTAACGCAAGTGTAATGACGTTCCAAGCCCTTGGTCTTCTCCTCCTTCTCCCGCTCTTTCTACTAAACTTCAAATCTTTCACAGTTTTTGGCATTACCCCTGGCGTGCCAAACCACCTAAACATATCCCACCATAACCTCATGGTTAGTTCGCAACTGACGCAGACAACCTTACACCTTCCTCTGGACCATTGGAATCCATATTGCATTACATGGAAACACATGCTCCTCCCTACTTAAGAGTTTCTCATAAAAAGACTTCACGTAGAACATCCCATTATTTCCCTATACATATTGATAAGAAATGAACTTTGGACCTAACTCAATCCCAAAGCTAGCTCATTTGGTGAGTATTGTCCAAGACCATACAAGGAGACCAAGTTCCCCTTCCCCATCCCATATCGATGTGGGAATCCAACGCCCCCGCACGCCCAGGCTTGCCAACTTCAGCGTGAACAATATAAAATGGGGCCCAATATTGGGTAAACCAAGTATCTGGATGGGTATGACTCTAATACCGAGCCAGAAAGGGGACTACTATGATATTCAAACTTTCCGCCTATCTAGTGGAAGGTGGCAAGTTCACCCCTCTGGTCATGTCTTTGTCTCGCGAGAACCATTTTCCCTCTGGTCATGTGTTTGTCAACATAGTTACTAATCTTTCTTCCCCTGCCTAATGTCCACCGAGAACTTTATCAATTTGTGCACATTCTGATGTGCACATTATTACAATGGGTTGAGAATATTAGAACCATTTCGAACTTTTTTTAAAGTTGAAGACTATTTATGGTCCTAAAAAATGTGCTTCTATTTTCATTAAAATTTTTACCCCCAAATCAGATCTTTTCCGGGTGGAGGATTGTTATCTTAATTACAACAGAAAACGTGGAGAACTTTTGGTTTTGCTTTCATGTCCCGTATCTGCTGGAGCAGAGCTTCAAAGAAAGGAGAAAAAAAAGTAAGATGTTTGCTGCAGTCTAATTTTCACCTAAAATTTGAGCACACGCAATAGACAACTTAGAGATTAGATCTTGTTGATTTATCCTACCGAAACAACTGCTTTCCGATGGCCCTACTCACTAATTTCCTTGCTTGATACCCTATAATTTCACCTTTTTACCACAGCTCGTGGCCCCTTACCCTCTGCTTGCCTCTCCACATCCCATTTTTGGTCTCTAATGTGCCCCAATTGGTCTTCCTTCCCCTTTACCCAATCCATATTCTCCCGCTACAACACCTTGGACCAACAACAACAACATACTAGTGCACCTTGGAGCAACAACAACAGCATACCAGTGTAATCCCACACAGTAGGGTTTGGAGAGTGTAGAGTTACGCAGACCTTACCCCTACCTTGGGAGGTAAAGATATGTTTTCCGAAAGATCCTCGGCTCAAGAGAACATGACAAAGAAGGTTAGATAAGGTTTGAAGAAAGTAAAGTAGAGTAGAGTAAAGTAAAGATATCATGGCACAACAGATAACAATAGATAATAACAAGAATCAAAGGACAAGAAACTACACGAGTAATACGAAGCGTGACACGCCCCACTACCTACTAGCCTTCTACCCTGATCCGTGTCCTCCATACCCTCATATCAAGGTCATGTCCTCGCTGAGCTGAAACTGCGCCATGTCCTGTCTAATCATCTCTCCCCAATACTTCTTCGGCCTACCTCTACCCCTCCTGAAACCATCCTCGCACTGGGGCATCCGCGCCTCTCCTTTGCACATGTCCGAACCATCGCAACCTCCCTTCCCTCATCTTGTCCTCCACCTTGGACCAATTGTTTTTCCTTTTATTTATTAATGAGTATTCTAGCGGATCCCAACTATCTTCATCCAGTTTTTTTTTTTGCATTACTTGAGTATTCAATGCTTTTTTTTGGTGAACTAGACAATTCCATTAATGTTAGCCAACATCAATCACAAAAGATGAGTTTCTTAGAGTCGAGCTCCGAGGCTGTTCAACACTAGCATTTAGATCATTACATAAATTAGTTGTTCTTTCAAAAGAAGTTCCTTTTATGTCTATCCAAAAACATCTGTTGGCATACACCAGAGGAACTAGTAGTGGTTGTAACACGACTGATTCTTCTAGCTTCACCCCTCCTTTTCCAGAGCATTAGCGACCTGGTTTTGCTTCCTGAATATGTGCTGAATCTGCGAGTTCCCCAGCCTTGTCATCATATACCTGCATTCAGAAATTATAGCTTCGTAAGTTTCATGGCCCTCGTGAATCATTTGTATTACCTCTCTAGAGTTGCTTTCCACTATCAAATGCTTCATATCATGTTCAACCACCATTGTTTGCCCTGTCAGGGGGGCTGTGATTTCTGCATGAGTGCTAGTTTATGCAACTAGCCTTTTGGCAAAACTGATATGCCATTCTCCACTGTTGTTTCTTATGATCCCTCCCATGCCACCTACCCCGGGTTCCCTTTGCTTGCACCATCTGTGTTAAGTATATAGTATCCCCTTCCATTTAAAAAAATGTTTATAGTATCCCCTATCCGGTGGTTCCCACTTAACATGGATGGTGGTGGTTTGCCTAGGGTTGCTGATAAGGAGACATTATTCTAAGGCTTGTGAGGTAACAATCTTGTCTTTTACTGGCTTTTTTTTTTTTATTGAACAAATTTTTGTTTCTCGTGAGCCAGATATGCCAAAGGTAGAAGGGAGCAATGTCACGCCAGTAGAGACAATTATCAAATTTCCTACTCTTGATATTATTTCAATTGGCTTCCCAGTTATTCCCCGAGAACACAATCTTGTTCCCATGAGCATCTGGCCTGTTGAGATTGCAAATAACTTGCCAAAATGCTTGAGCATTCCTACACTGGAAGAAGATATACTGGATATCTTCATTGGTGTGATCACAGAAATAGTATTGATTAGGGATATTCAGCCCTATGGAGGAAAGATACTTACTTGTTGGATGCCTTCCATGATGGAAAGTCCACAAGAACTTGATCTTATTAGGGGCTACTATATTTCAGATCCAGTTAAAGTCTTTGCTTGTGTGATTGGTGATCATTCTCCTTTCTTTATCAATGAGCCAGTAGGCTGTTTTAGTGGAGAATTTTCCATTGTTGGTCAGCTTCCAAGTAATATTATCCTCTCTGGTACATTTATGAGAAAGCAGGATATTCCCTATAGAACAGGTCAGGTTTGGGGAAGATCAAAAGGAAGGTTATGGAGGTTCTCGTTGCCATTAGTGATGTTGTCTATAACTTTGAGGTTCTCATAGCCCAAAGGTAGAGGTCCTAGAAGATGGCTTCTCAGTCTACCCACATTGGGGATCCAATTATCATCCCAAAGGTTGGTGTTCCTATCATTGTGGATGACATTGAACACTTATTTTTATAGGTATCCCATCCTGTAAGAATAGCATTTCAAGTCCTAGTTCTACCACTTTTAGAAATTTGTCTAGGTTTGCAGTGTTTGTGGATGAGAATTGAGGCCCAAGCAGAGTTGGGCTTCTTAAGGAGTCTCCATGCTAGACCTGAAAGTAGATCTTTGTTCTTGATTTCAGCTTTCTGAATGCCCAAACCCCCTTTGTTCTTAGGGAGGGTAATGGTGTCCCACCCAACAAGGTCCAATTTCTTTTTCTCAGTAGTGGTGCCCCAAATGAAGTTTCTATGGGTTCTGTTAATCTGCTTATGGATGGTTGCAGGCATGTCAATGTACTGCATAACATGGTTAGGGATGCTACTCAGAGTAGCTTTGGCTAAGGTTGTTCTGCCAGCTATGTTTAGGCATTTGATTTTCCAACCGGTCATTTTTGTGTTGAGGTTGTCCAAGATGTATTGGAAGTCAGAGTTGGTGGGCTTAGTATGGAAGATGGGGAAGCTCAGGTATTTTCCAAAAAAATCACTGAGCTTGATGCCTAGAATGTGGGCTAGAACACCACTCTAGATTTCAGAAAGTTAATTTTCTGGCCAGATTTGGAACTGAAGAGCTCAAGGTTTCTAAGGATGGTACTACAGTTTTAAACATTGGCTTTTGCAAACAGTGTAAGTTCATTTGCAAGGAATAGATGGGAGATTTCTGGACCTTCTCTACTAATAGGATTCCAGTTATGGCTGTCTACTTCCTAGTCAATCAGTCTGGACAACATCTCCATTCAAAGGATGAAAATATAGGGGACATGGGTTTTCCTTGTCTGATTCCTCTAGTGGGTTGGAAAGGAGTTTGACTACAATTAACAAGGATGGAGATGGAACTAGAGCTAATGCATGAGAGAATCAGAGGCCCTCATGTTAGAGAGGAAACTGGCTTGACTAGGGCCAATAATCTTGAGAAGGCAAGACTTCATTCTGAGGACAGTGATCTTAATCACCAGTTTGTATATGGTGTTGCAGTGTCCAATAGGCCTGAAGTTCCTGAGGATGGTAGCATTAGGGGTTTTGGGGATGAGGCAGAGGTAAGTTTTATTCAGCTCTAGATCCATCTTGCAGGAGTTATGGCAGAAAGTAGAGACACGTGCCTTCATTTTGTCCCAGTATTTCTGGTAGAAATTGGGCAGAGTCCATTAGGCCCAGGTACTTTTTTGGGCTTGAAAGAAAATAAGGCCTTGTTTATTTCACCATCTCTTAAAGGGCCCCCCAAAACATTCCTGGCCTCCTGGGTGAGAACAATACTACTAGGGTTTGGGATATCACTTATTTTAGCAGAGGGGAAGAGTATAGCTGTGCATAAAAGGTTTGGATTTCCATGGCAATAAAGGCTTGATCATAGATCCAGTCTCCTGCATCATTCCTAAGAGCTAGGATTCTATTTCTTCTCCTTCTATTGAGAGTGCTCGTGTGGAAGAAATTAGTGTTGGCATCACCTTCTGCAAGCCAGTTGATTTTAGATTTCAACTTCCAGAATTCTGCCTCCATCCTAAGGATGTCACTGAATTCCTTAGTCAGATTTTCTTCTAGATCTAAGAGGAAATTGCTAGTGGGATAAGCTCTAGATTTTTGGATGCCAGCAATTCTAGCAGTAATATGCTTTTTCCTACTGAAAATGTTTCCAAAGACTGCCTTGTTCCAAATGGTAACCTCTTTTTGGAAGTGCTTTGTAGCAACCTTGAGGGGAATTCCCATAGTGAAGCTATTTGTTATCATATGGGCTAGGTCTGGGTGACTGCACCACATGGTTTCAAATCTGAAGGACTTCTGAATATTGCTAGAGATTCTACTGTCAAGATTGACAAGTAGAAGGCAGTGGTCTGAGTGAAGTCTAGGAAGATGCGTAACAGTGGCATCAGGGTAAGCATCAATCCAACTATCAGTAGCCAGGCATCTATCAAGGCATTCTAAAATCAGATCACATCTATGTCTATATCTCTTATTCGATCAGGTGTAGCGGCTTCCTTTGAAACCAAGATTTACCAGCTTACAACTATTAATGCAATCCCAAAAGGAGTTCACCCTTCTCCTACTGATTGGATTACCCCTAAATTTATCGGATGCACATAGCACCTCATTGAAATCCCCTCCTACTAACCATTTCCCCCATAAGCTTCTCCTATGTCTATTAAATTCTGCCACGGATTTTGCCTATCTATGTAGTTTGGGCTAGCATAAATAGCAGAAAACATCCAATTAGAGGGATGATGGAGTACCTGGACATTCACATGCACTCCTTGGGAGTTGGTGGTTATGTCATCAAGCTTAAGCAAGTCTTCTTTATACATGATGACAATCCCTCTAGACAACCCTATTGTAGCATATTGGATTAGAGCGTAGAAGCCTAGGTATTTTGAAATGGCCTTATGATCATTCATTTTTGTTTCCAGCAATATCAACATTGTAGGATTGTAAGAATTAACCATGTCCTTGCAATGGCGCCTGAACTCCGCATCGTGAGCCCCCTAGTATTCCATATGATGAAGTTCATCATGGAGCTCTGAGGTTTTTGGGGGTTGACATTCACTCCCTTCCCTTCCCTAAGGGATATGAGTATTTGATGACTTCTTCCTGGTCTTCTTGTCAAAGGATGGTTTGAGCAGAGTTTCGAAGTTTTCTGAGCTTGGATTCGAGAGGTGTACTATCCCTAGGAGCACTTTTGACAGGCTTGTCGGGTATACTACTATAAGAATTTCGCTCCATGGCCCGTTGAACTTTGTGGAGTTCGGGTCCTTGAGCAGCATGAAGTCTAAGGTTGGGGCCCCTAATTTTGAAGCATGGATTCTAGTTGCATAGTGTTTTGCTTCAACTGTTCTAGAATGGAGATCTCTTATAGCTCTATTTTTCCCTTTGAAAAGACCTTTTATCCCTTGTGAAAAATGAGTTCTCGTAATCTGTACGGACACAAGCGCCGCGGCTCATTTGTCATTTTTTTCATCCGAGACACGTTCAACTGCCTCACGAACTTCCCAGGACTTCTCTGAACCGTTTCTTTGGAACCCATGATAGCTTTATCGGGTACCAAATTTGGTTTCCAACTTCGAACCGTTAGGAACTGCTACAAACCATGGCCCTTTGTAGTAGGACTTTCTTCATATTTTCTTCCTTTTCAAATTTAACAGTGAAGAAATCATGTCCGAAGTCGATGAGGATCAGGTTCTACATTGGCTTCCAGAGATCTAGAAGTTTTGTTCAAAGATATTGGTGCCCAGTTTTCTTTCCAAAGACTTTTTATTAGTGAGTATTTCCATCGCGCGTATAGCCTTTGTTGATGGGAGAGACCTTGAGACAGACGTGGAGGTGAGGCTTGGTACTCAGGTCATTCCAAAGAAAGGAAGCTTCAAGTATCTCGGGTCTATTATTCAAGGGAATGGAGAGATTGATGACGATATCACACATCGTATTGGTGCAGGGTGGATGAAATAGAGGCTCGCATATGAAGTCTTGTGCGATAAAAAGGTGCCACAAAAACTTAAAGGCATGTTCTATAGGGTGGTAGTTAGACCGACTATGTTGTATGGGGCGGAGTGTTGGCCAGTCAAGTCTTCACACATCCAAAAGATGAAAGTCGCGGAGATGAGGATGCTAAGATGGATGTGTGAGCATACGAGGAGGGATATGATTAAAAATAATGATATCTGGGATAAAGTGGGAGTGGCCTCGGTGGAGGATAAGATGCGGGAAGCGAGGTTGAGAAGGTTCGAGCATGCGAGGAGAGGCACAAATGCCCCAGTGCGGAGGTGTGAGAGGTTGGCTATGGACGGGTTCATGAGGGGTAGAGGTAGGCCGAAGAAGTATTAGGGAGAGGTGATTAGATGGGATATGGCGCAGGTGCAACTTACTGAGGACATGACCTTATATAGGGGGTTGTGGAGAACACGAATTAGGGTAGAAGGATAGTAGATAGCTGAGCGTAGTTCGACTTACGCTTACATACCAGTAGTTGTAGTGTTATTATGGTTAACCCTGCTTAGCCTATCATACTAGTAGGCGCAATATCATTTTATAGCCCCCTGTCCTTCGATTTCTGCTTCTGTATGTTCGTTTGTGTACTTTGTTTATCTTATTTACCTGCTTTAGTTACTGATTCTTTTTTTCGAGTTCTTTATCATGGCTTATTCGCTTATTTGCTTTTGTTACTCTCATTTTCATGCTACTTTAAATTTCTTGTCCGGGTCTGACCGTTTCTCTTGCTTTGCTTGTGCCTATGCTTTGTCTTCAGCCGAGGGTCTTTCAGAAACAACCTCTCTACTTACCAAGGTAGAGGTAAGGTCTGCGTACACTCTACCCTCCCCAGACCCCGCATTGTGGGACTTCACTGGGTATGATGTTGTTGTTGTTGTATAGCCTTTGTTGTTCCTCTGGGCTCAGTGCTATATCTTCCTCTTCCTCTTCAATAACATCCTTCCCATACAGCTTTGCCGTAGGGTAGGAGAGGGAATAACTTTCCGATGATGTTACATTCACGTCTAGGAGCATTTATCTATAAGAAGCTTCCTTCTGTTGGACTTCGTCCAGCAGAGCGTCTACTTCATCTGGTGGTACGAGTGGTGTAGGGTTACTGCCCGGTGCGGTGAGTGGGTTCGTGGACAAATTTAGAGATAGATGTGTTAGTTTCTCTCTCTCTGTGCTATTCTCCTATTTCCAGGGATATGATGTTCAGTGCTTCTAATAACTCTATATAGTTCTACTAAGAAAAAATATCTTTTATGTTGACTCTTTGAGTAATTCATTATCATAATAACATCTTTGTTTTATGAATGTCAACTTGATTGCACATTGATACTGAGATGTTGCAAACTTTGCAAGTGAGCCTTCTTTTTTCTTTATTCTTTTTCTTATTCTGTATGTTTTGTATTGCTTCTCTTAGCCTTCATAGATTTTACGAATCACAGATAAACATACCAACCTTTCATCATTGATTGTCAGATGCGAATTACATATTCATATTCCCAATAACAGAATATGTGAGACTCCATTTCTGTTGATATACTCCATCTTACCTTGACCTATCACTATGTATTGATCTACCACAGGATAATTATTTTGAAGAGGCTCTGAAGGTGAGAAATCTTCTCGAGGAGTTCTTCCGTGATTATGGCATTCATCCTCCTACAATTCTTGGTGTTAGGGAGCATGTTTTCACTGGCAGGTAAGTTTGGACCTAATGAAATATTCTTGTGTCATTGTATTTCTTGAACAGTCATCCCATATGGGTTTTTGTGTTTCAGTGTTTCTTCGTTGGCATCCTTCATGTCTAACCAAGAAGGCAGCTTTGTGACAATGGGCCAGCGTGTACTGGCAAATCCTTTGAAGTGAGTGCACATTTGTTACTATGATATTTTTATTGCACATGGAGTCATTTTGTGACATTATCCTATTTTATCTGTGGTAGCTACTGTCCCTTTTTCAAACTGCTTTATCATGGCTTAGTCGCTTTCGTTATTTTCATTTCCATACTGCTTCTTTGAATTTCTTGTCCTTATCTGACCTCTTTTTATGCTTTCTCTTGAGCCGAAGGTCTTTCGGAAACAACCTCCCTACCTTGGTAGGGGTAATGTCTGTATATACTCTACCCTCCCCAGACCCCACGTTGTGGGATTTCACTGGGTATGTTGTTGTTGTTGTAGTAGTCATTTTGTGACAGAGATTGTGAAATTCTTCAGAGTTCGTATGCACTATGGACATCCAGACGTCTTTGACAGAATTTTCCATATTACTCGAGGTGGTATCAGCAAAGCCTCACGTGTGATTAATATCAGTGAAGACATCTTTGCAGGTAACCAGTTTGCTCCCGAGCACTGCACCAGCATGGTGTTGCGCTTCTCCATTTTACATCCACTTGGTTAGAAGCTTTCTCACATTAGTGGATATCCCCTAGATTAGTGTACATTACTATAGACTATAGGTTCATATGATTTTTCTATGCTGCTAGCATACTTATTCTCAGCTTGCGGCTTCTTCAATTTGGACTGCGTCCTGTACTTTTAGTTCATTTCTCTAAAATCTTCAACCTGCTACTGACATGAAAAAGTCAGTGACCTAATATGCTGCTGCATGTATGGAAATTTAAGCAGTGTCCTCGTTATGAACTTTATTGTATCATGACTATGAGTAATAAGAAAGTAAAGAAGACTATTGAAAAAAGATAATCCCTCCATTTCAGTTGTTTGTTTGGTTTTGACTTGGCACAATTAAGAAAGTAAAGAAGACTATTGAATCTTATAAACTAAAGATGTATTATGTACCAAAATGCTCTTTAATCTTGTGGTCATAAACATGCCACGTGGAAAGTTGGAATTTTCCAAAAAGGGAAAGAGGCATTCTTTTTTAAACGGACTAAAAAGGAAAGTAAGACAGGCAAATTGAAACCGTGGGAGTATTTATTTTGACGAATAGGTGTCTGGACAGGTTAAAAATGAATTATTTTGAGTAGCAGTAGATTGTGTTTCTGTTGTGTGGAACAGTGGAAGAAACTGAAAAAGTAGCTTCTCCTCTAAAGCACGATGATAAGCTGCTTTTTAAAATTTCCAGCACAAGAGTTTTCTTACCAAAAATTTACTTTTACCAAATCATGCCTAGTCGAAAAAAAATTAACCTTATGCATTGTCGATAATACATCTACGACCAAAGACTCATAAACCTGCTCTCTCTATTTGATTATTTTATTCTTTACATATTAATTAAATGAATTTGAAGTACTTGGTTAAAGTCTATCATAATAAACTTTTCAGATCACTAGTGTATTTTAATGTAATTGTAATGTACTCCCTCCGTCCGAAAATACTTGTCATGTTTTTCTTTTTAAAAGTCAATTTGACTAAATTTCAAAGCTAAATTAGATTAGATTAATTTAATATTTTAAAATTAAAATTTAGATATTCGAAAACTATATGAAAAATACTATAAGTTGCAACCTTTCTCGCTTGTTTGAAGCCATATAAGGCTTTCTTCAATCGGCAAACAAGGGGGAAGTCTGCCACACCAACCCATGTTGAGATAGGGACTCTTTGTAATCAAGGGCGAGAAGGAAGTTCATGGAAAGGTATGTGCATACCTTTCCAGGCCTAATTCTTTAATAATTGACTCTTGAAAAACGTAATGCGACAAGTATTTTGGGACAGAGGGAGTAAATTTTTACATCTTTTTCATAATTTGACACTCAAAATCACTATTTGGAAAGATTGGCCATAATGCACATCTCAAAATAAGCAGCCAAACAGTCTAAATGATCTTAATTTCTTTAAATACTCAGTTTTCAAGTATAAATGCAGGATTTAATTCAACTCTACGGCAGGGAAATATTACTCACCATGAGTACATCCAGGTAAAAAAAATTCTAGCGGTTCTGTCTTTGAATACATATGATTGCAGTGCCTAAACTAAGATCATGCAGGTCGGCAAGGGACGAGATGTCGGACTCAATCAGATTGCATTGTTTGAAGGCAAAGTTGCTGGTGGTAATGGTGAACAAGTTCTAAGTAGAGATGTTTACAGGCTTGGCCAACTCTTTGATTTCTTTAGAATGTTATCATTCTACTTTACAACTGTCGGATACTACTTCTGCACAATGGTACAACTACACATTCTAATACTATAAGTCGCTGTTGTTAGTTATGATCTCTTAGACTTTATTACATGATGTTTATTCTGGGTTGTGCTTTTATATGCTTGTTGCACCTATCACCTCCAGGCATATGATGATAATTCTGACAGATCCTTTTAACTTTGGTGCAGTTGACAGTGCTTAGTCTTTACGCTTTTCTCTATGGAAAGGCATATCTGGTAAGTACTGACATTTTTTAGCTTTTAGGTAAAAACCATAAGTACTGACAGTTTTTTTAGGTACTTTATGGTACTAGTTTTAAGTTACAACTCCAGATGTTAAAGCGTATTATAGATAGGGTTGCACAGTTTTACCTTTCAAAGTAAGTCGAGGTTATTCATTTAGTTGACCTATTTCTTTGCACTAGTGTTAATTCTCATGGTGCAGTTAGCATTTTGATAATTCTGGAGCAAATAAACTTGTTCTTGGAAACTGTGGATTCTATGGAATGATTCTCAGTGTGTGGGGGTGGGCGGTCACTTCAGTTTCACTGTGGATCTTCCATTCACGCCTTTTTGACTTGTTGATCTTTTTCTTTACATGTTGTTTGTGTGAACCTTTTGTTAGACTATTCAAGAATTATCTGTATTTAATATTAGTGTCCTGCCTCTTTCTGAATGTGCCAAATTTCTTTTCAGGCATTATCTGGTGTTGGTGCAACTATTCAGGATAGAGCTAATATATTACAGAATGATGCTCTTAGCGCTGCTCTCAATGCACAATTCCTTTTTCAGATTGGTATCTTTACAGCGGTTCCTATGATTCTGGGTTTCATTCTGGAACAAGGTTTCCTAAGGGTATATTTCTTAGGTCCTTGTGCCATAGTTTGATCTGTTATGCCTAAAGAAGCTCCATTACTTTACCAAATGAGTTCATGATGGACTAATAATTGAGCAATTTCTTGAAATGCTTAAAAAAATCAGTGACCATTGAGAATTTTCCTTATATCCTGGAAGAATTGATGCTTATCTTTTCACATATTTAGCTTCTTATCTTTCGTTTTGAAATAATCTCCTTGTTTGCTGCAGTTACTTTACCTTCCTAGCTTTAGGTTGATATATCTTTCTGGTTTTATCTTATCCCCACAAATCGATCCAGCGATATTCTCTCAAAGATATATTGTTTTGACAACTTCGATTTTTTACTTTTGGAAAAAAGGTTTATGCAAAAAGAACATCTGAAGTGCTTTTGAAGATCTCTATGTTTGGAAAGAACTTTTCTTGAAGACCGGAACTGGGAGGATACACGTTACACTACGATTTACACCCTGAAACCACTTCTTCACATAACAGTTTATAAAATTTAAAAGAATCTTCTAGAAGAGCTAAACAAACAAGTCTCATGCTAAAACATTTTGCAATAGTTCAAAATAAAATCATGGAGAACGCCACTGATCTCTATGGAGAATTCACCAAATGCCTGTGCTACTTTTTTTTGTGGTCTTTCACATTTCAAATCCAGTGTTCTTATTTCTTCTTCATCGCCTCTAACTGCCTGTCCATTCTCTGCTCTGACTGGCATCATTCTTGTCGCTGCAGGCTGTTGTTGGTTTTGTCACTATGCAGTTTCAGCTCTGTACTGTCTTCTTCACATTCTCCCTGGGCACCAGGACACATTACTTTGGTCGGACTATCCTCCATGGTGGTGCGAAAGTAGGTCCCCTCCTCTTTGCTACTCCTCTTTGCTACTCAAATATTCTTATTTTATGTGTAAAACTAATCAGTTAACCTTATTTTTAAACAGTATCATGCAACCGGTAGGGGATTTGTCGTTAAACACATCAAGTTTACGGAGAATTATAGGCTCTACTCCCGCAGTCATTTCGTTAAGGGGTATCTCTCTCCCTCTCTCTCTCTCTATGTATGTGTCCTGGTGTGAGTGCTTATGCGCGCATGTGCACACTTCCACGTGGTCGTCTTTTGTCATAGCTCTTTTCTGTCCTTGTGGAATATCAAATAGTTTTACTAATCTTTGTCCTTCTTCAGCATGGAAATTGTGCTTTTATTGGTGATATACGCTGCTTACGGCTACAACGAGGGTGGTGCTTTATCCTACATACTTCTCACTGTTAGCAGCTGGTTCTTGGCTATTTCTTGGCTTTTTGCTCCATATTTGTTTAACCCAGCAGGATTTGAATGGCAGAAGTAAGTAATGGTTTATTATGTTTGGAGTTTCATATATTGTTGCTTGTTTCTTATCATCATTCTTGTCTTCCTCTATAGGACGGTAGAAGACTTCCGTGACTGGACCAACTGGCTCCTTTATAGAGGTGGAATCGGTGTTAAAGGGGAAGAAAGTTGGGAGGCCTGGTGGGATGAAGAACTGGTACGAACTATACTTTGATATGAATATGGTTATTGACCTTCACTATTGATCTCCATCAGTTTTCTAATGAATAATAAAATAGGGGTAATCAATACTCGGAGTCTGATAGCTAGTCTAGTTTTATGCTAAACTGCTGATATAGATGCTTTAAATAGGTCATTGCCACCTACATCAAGTCCCTGTCGGTGTTTGGAATTTAACCGATGACTCGATTTAGCTGTCATAATGCCTTCATTAATTCATCTCAAAGGCTTCCAAAGCACATTTCTAGAATTTGTATTGATTTATTATGCGTTGGTGAAAGTATAAAGGTAAACAACTTATTGTAAGAAGTTCAAAAGGGTGGAGTTGTGTCGTTATTCTTGTTTTTCATTTTCTATTTTTGCTTTTCCTACTTACAGACAAACTTGCTTACAGAGGATTGATTTCCCCCCTTTGTGATTAGATGTGGGAGTGCTTGTAATGTTTAAGCAATATATGTACATGTGCTTGAGACATGTGATTCTTTGAATTTTTCTTTATAATTTCTTCATTGCGTGATGACTACATTAATGCTTGATGTGTAGCTGGTTTAGTCTATTGGCAATTCCTGATATCACTCACATTTTTCTAGAAGAATTTGATGTCACCATTGTGTTGTTTGACAGGCTCATATTCGAACCTTTGGAGGGAGGGTGATGGAGACCATTCTTAGCTTACGGTTTTTTATATTCCAATTTGGCATTGTCTACAAATTAGATGTTCAGGGAACAAATACATCTTTAACGGTATTACTGTTACTCTTTTCCTAATTTTTATTCGTCTTTGTTAAATTTTTCCTGTTAATACCCTTCCTGTGTCTTAATTTGGAATTACAAGACTAGATAAGTGGTTTTGGGGCGGACCATCTTTTGAAGCATACCTGCTTTACTGAGGTAGAATTTGCATCTACTACGTGTCTGAAGAAACCCAAATCATTGTTAACCGAAGTTTCTGCTCATAAAATTTGATGGTCTTTCTCAACAACAACAACATACCAGTATAATCCCACTAGGTGGAGTCTGGGGAGGGTAGAGTATATGCAGACCTTACCCCTACCTTGTGAAGGCAGGGAACCTGTTTCCGATAGACCCTCGACTCTAGATGTTGTCTTTCTCCACCAAAAATTTGATGTTGTGTGGAAACAAGTTTCACTACCACTCGATCTGTGATGAGAAAACAAAGTTCATTGTTAGGCTGAGACGAGAAAACTTGGTTCTTGATGTTACTCTTTGCACATTTGCTCTCACTGCCCTGTCTTCATGTATAATCAATTTTGGTACGACTATCATTTACTGTCTATTGAGTGATGGCTGACTGCTGTTCCTTGTGGCTTTATCGTTGTCAGGTGTATGGTTTTTCATGGGTTGCATTTGCTGTCATTTTACTCCTCTTCAAGGTTTGAACGAAGTTTCTTTTACATGTTATTCTATCAAATTGAGTCTAACGATGTTAAGATGAGAATCATTATTTTGGGATGCCACAGGTGTTCACGTTCAGCCAGAAAATATCAGTTAATTTTCAGTTGCTGTTGCGTTTTGTCCAAGGCCTATCGTTTTTGCTTGCCCTTGCTGGTTTAGCTGCTGCTATTGTATTGACCGAACTTACTGTGACAGATGTCTTTGCATGTGTCTTAGCATTCATACCCACTGGCTGGGGAATTCTCTCAGTACGTTCTCTTTTCCTCCAAATCTTGTCTTCTGCTACTTCTTGCTTATTACATATCTTATGGTACCGTAATAACATTGATAACATTTGCGCAATATATTTATGTTCACTGATATTAGAATGTCTCGAACTATCAAAGAAGCAAATAAAGTTCAAAATATAAAGCCAGGATCACTTACTTTCCCTTGGTTTTAGTTGGATAGACGAGTTGGCATCATTTACACGATTAGTACCTGTGAAGAGCTTTTTGTATGTGTATTTTGGCAAAGTGTAGAGCATGGTGTATTATTTTCTTCTCTCTTGGTGGAAATGTTTTGAAGTAGACTAGAAAAGTCTAGGTTTTTTTGAAATATGCTTTTACTGTAGTTTCGTAGCTTTGCCATCACTGTGGGTTGCAGTATGACCATCCTGTACTCTCGTGAAGGAACTATCATAAAAGTTAAAAGTAGGATTAATTCGAGTTCCCCTGCCGAGGGAGTAGTGAACAATATACCAATGCTCACTGAAAACACGACATTATACCTTGTTTACAGATCTTGTCTTTGATTGTGCACATCTTATCCCTTCTGGACTGTACTAATTTCCTGCAAATGCATGTTTCATCATTCGACAGATCGCGACAGCATGGAAGCCTCTAATCAAGAAAATGGGTATGTGGAAGTCTTTCCGTTCAGTTGCCCGTTTGTACGATGCTGGTACGGGGATGCTCATTTTCATCCCAATCGCACTATTTTCTTGGTTCCCCTTTATTTCAACATTTCAAACCCGGCTTATGTTCAACCAAGCGTTCAGTCGAGGGCTGGAGATCTCTCTCATCCTTGCTGGAAACAATCCAAACACTGGTTTATAATCTCTTACCTTCCTCTGATCTTGTACAGAAAAGAGTAGTTCAGTTCATATGTTGTATCATTTTTAGGAGCTTTTGGTAGATCACTTTCTGTTATTAGTAATTATTGAGCTGAGTTTTTCCGTTGTTTACGTACGTTGTAAATCTGCCAATGTATAGATTTCAGATATGTTGAGATATACCAGATGAATGAATATTAGATTATTGTCTAGGATAGCTTTGTCACTCACTATTTTAGGTAGGTGTAATCTATCCATTATAATTTTGACTAGGCACTGTGTATGCTCCCTCACTATTATTTCACTTATATCTTTTTCCGGCAATGATTATTGCACAACCAGCTGACGGGCAACCTTAATGTGTTGATAGTTTTGATTTAGATTGTTAGGACTTAGGATTCTGGCTAATCTTTCCTGATTGAGAAATATTTCTAATGATTTTCTTTGCGAGAAACGGTATGCTTCGTTTGTACAAGAAGGTACTCATGTGCTTTTTGATGTGGAACAAGTGGGTGTAATTGTTGAGTTTTACTGCAATGACTAAACGTCAATTATAGTGACACTACTAAAGGCAATCCGGTGCACTAGGGCTCGTTTGGTAGGAGGGATAATGTGACGCCCGATAAATTTTTAAATCGTTATATATGATATAAATATTATCTTTTAAGTGAAACTTTTAGTAAAAAGTTGATAAAGTATGATTTTACATAGTTACTATTATTAGTTATTACTACTTTTCAGATATGTTTAAATTATATCCATGACACAAAGAAGTTTATAAATGAGATTTTATTTGTTATAAGATTAAAAATTATTTTCTCACCAGAAAAGTTATCTTCTAGCATTTTGAGAATTAGTAGCAAAATTTTGTACTCTTGATACTAGGTTGGAAAATTATAAATTTGATAAAATAACATAGGTGTCAATAAGTCATGACTATTGTTTTATTAATGAGTTAAAATGATTATTTTAGCATGTAATATAGAGTATAACATTTTATTATTTACACTATAAATATGTCTTCACCGTCAAAAGAACTATTGGATATGCATTTATATATATCATATGTGTATGTGTCTATTTGATATACTTTCATATGAAGTAATTTACCTTGTGTACTCTTTTTGGGTGGAAACATGTCAAAAGAAAAAAACATTTTTATCCAAGCAATTATGCTCCCACCCCCTAGGATTATAAATGTTGCAGCAAATGTCTTTTTTTCCCTTCTTTACTGTGAATTCAATAAAGTAGTAGCAATCAACTTTCCCCTTCTTTCAAATTCTATAAAAGTGCAGCAAACATCTTGCTGCTCCTTTCTATTTCAACGAAGAAGAAGCAACATATTTGAAGGTTTCTTTTACAATATTTTCTCAATTTTTTAAAAGCAAATCAAAGGTCACTTTGTAATAATAAGGCAACGGGGAGTTTTTTCGAAGGCGATCCAAGTATGATTCCTCGTCTACAACCTTCTAGGAGCTCATATGAGCGTACAAGGTATGTTAAGGCTATCCCTTTTCTTCTTTTTGGCATGAATCCAGTTACAACGAAACGTAAACGAACGTCCTAAAATGACTCTATTCTTAAAGTTAGAATTGTTAATGTCTTTATTCTATTGAAATGTTATTGAATCTTGTTTGTCCCTTGTTAGGAGTACTTTTTCCGCATTTTATATTATCTCTCAATATGTGATATTTTATGCTCCTTATTGGTTCCACGACAGTTGATATACAGAGTTACATAACGATAGGTGGAGGGTAACGACCTTATGTCACTCCGATTGTTCATGATGTTTTCATGAGGTCATTCATGCATTATATATGTGTATCTATTTTATGACACCGAGCCACGCTATAGACGGTCGAGTACGACACTTATATGTGCACACCACTGCAGTTGGGTACGATAACACCGAGGCCTATGAAGGTCGGGTATGATAACACCGAGTCCCATTTAGGACCGAGTACGATATAATATTGGCATTTTCCCAAAGTGTGGCTATATATATATAACTGATGTTCAGTGATATTATGCATTCGCATACGCCCACAGTGGTTTTCCAATGTTTAGGTTGTTTCTTTACACTATCCTGCACTTGTTATTGTCTTTACTTATGTTTACCTGCCTTACATATTCAGTACATTCTTTTGTACTGACGTCCCTTGCTGGGGCACTATGTTTCATGCTCGCAGGTTCAGACAGACAAGTTGACGGTCCTCCACATTAGGCTGTCTCCAGATTTTAGCGGTTGATTGGTGAGCTCCACTTCTTTCTGGAGTTAGCTGAGTTGAGTCGGTATGGTTATGTACACATTATATGAGTATGTCGGGGCCCTATCCTGACAAGTATAGTGTTAGTTTTATTACATACTTCATAGACGTCTGTGGTCATGTTCAATTATGTACAAATGTATGTTTTGAGTATACAGACCGAGTTCTTCAGAGTGTCTTATTGTTCAGGTTTTATAGATTTTCAAATCTTGTTATGTTTTGTAGTCTGCTACAGGTTCATATTAGTTGTATATAGAGCATGGTCCGCCCCATTCATATTCGAGGCGTGATAGTTAAGTTATTCCATGTAGATGGGATTGAGTGAGATAAAATGAGATAATTAATTTCACCCTCTATGTGGGATAACTTATCCTACCTTTTATCCCATGTAGATGAGATTGGTTGGATACAAAGGAGTTACCCCTCCAATCCTATCCTATCCTATCCCTTCTACCAAACGGCCCCTAAGTTCCCGCTATTCGCTGTGTCCGGGGAAGAGCGGGACCACAAGGGTTATATTGTAGGCAGTCTTACCTAGCATTTTTGCAAAAGATTATTTTCATTGTTTGAACTCGTGACCTCTTGATCACATAACAACAACTTTACTAGTTATTCCCTTCTATAGTGACACTGCTACTGTGCAAAAATATTCTAGCCGTGCTTCATTTGGTGTAATTTTGAGTTAGATTTTGCTACTTTGAAATCAGATGGTCTTGATAACAATGATCATTTTTTACTATAAATTTCCAATCTGGACTGCTGTGTTCTGCCTAGTATACAGCCGTTAGGTTTGATAAAAGATCTTTTAATATTACCATGATATGTCTGAATCGATAAGAACAGGAGATACATAATTCATGATAAATAGTTGGGATTAAGAACGTGTTATGGTTGGATGAATGTTCTTTATTATTTATTTTGAGTGACTTTGATGATAAAGTTTACAAATTTCAACTATTAAATGGACCTTATTAAACATGGTCTTTTCGAACAAAAATATCGTTTGACAGTGCTTTTATCCTAATTTAGTTGGTATCTTTTTTTTTTTTTTTTTTTTTTTTTGACGAAGGAACCCGCAGTGCCTACTCTCTCGAGTGCGCACAAGGTAAACCCCGGACTGACGCAATAGCCTGCAAATCACGTCAGCCGATTAACCACACTTGGCAAGCCATGTGTGACAGGTTCTCAACCAAGAAGGTTTATGCAAGGGATCGAACTCGTGAACTTGCGGTCCCGCTCTCTACTGCTACACCAACTTGGCTACCCTTGCGGGTTTAGTTGGTATCTTCTGTTGTAACCAAGTGTAGTAAAGAAAAGTTAAAGTGGTGAACCATCAATAATCCAATAAAACAGTAAATGACAAAATTTCTCTCATAGAAGACAATAATATCTCTGGAAGTACTAATGAAAGATCACTTTGTGAGTTTCTTCAACACCCAAAATAATAAAGGTAACAATAATTTTGGCACTTAGAGATAATTAACATAACAAAATCACCATAAGTTATGCTGGATTGATAAATACTCTTCCATCTTTAATAAGATATCTCGAGTATATGAAGTTGCCTTTGATACCAAAGAAAATAATTTATTCTAAAATGAGATTTTTCAGAGCGAGTTCGGATTAATTGAATTTCAAAGTTGGTATCACACACGGGATGAAACCAACTTTTTTTTTTTTTACTCATAATGAAGTTATAAAAAAAAAGGCAATCTGGTGCATTAAACTCTCACTATGCGTAGGTTCAAGGAAGGATCGAACCACAAAGGTGTACTGTACACAATCTTACTTCACATTTCTGCAAGAGATTGTTTACCCGACTTGAACGCATCACAACAATTTGTGAAACTTCATTAAAGTCATTTGTCATATTTTAAATCTAGATGGACTCCCCTTACAATTAAAATACTCACAATGGCAACTTTATAATTCAACAAACAAACAGTCGTATTTCTTTTCTTACCACCACGTGTCTCCCATCCTGCTCTTCCTCTATCACCAAAACAATCTTAGCCGTCCATTATCTCCTTCACTTCCTATATATACCCTCTTCACCTTGTCCCAAATTTTGCTCCCCATTTATTCATTATCGAAATTCTGCATAAATTTCTATAATCGAATAATAATTTCAAAAAAATTAATTCTCAAAATTTGCTATAAGAATATTATTAATTTGTTCGGTAAAATCAACAATTCGTTAAATCTCTCTAATTTTGTTGAATAATTCTAATCTTTTTTTTTGGTAATTAATCAATAATTCTGACAGGTACAGATCTGGATTAAATTTGTAATTAATTTGGCGTTTTTTTTGCTTATTTTATTTTTAATTTTTGTTGATCTGTTAGGTTTTGGTATTGATTTGAACTTTCTAAGGTTAGAGTTTTGATTTTTGTTTTTAGTATGAATGATCAAGTACTACCAATGGTGAATAAACAACAACAAATTATGATGAGTATGAATCCACATCTACAACAACAGCAGGTACTTGTTTAATAAATTTGAAGAATTTTACTTAGCTGTCTTCGTTACTAAAAATAGATGGTCCAAAATACTTCCTCCGTCCTATATTACTTGTCTACAGTACTAAAATATTTGTCCCATATTGACATAGGAAGGGGAAAGTTGACAAGTAATATGAGACGGAGGGATTACACTTTCTATTTGTCCAGTATACATAAAGTAGATGTCCCTTTTAACTTGTCGAGTATACATAAAATAGATGTTCTTTTTTTACTTATTCAGTTTGAAAAATCAAGAGATAATTTATCAGTTCATACATATTTTACCCTTATTATTAGTTATTGGCTTTTTAACTTCAAGGAGTTATTAGTATACATAAAATAGATGTCCATTTTTACTTGTTTAGTTTGGAAAATCAAGAGATAATTTACAATTTCATACATATTTTACCTTTATTATTAACTATTGGATTGGAAACTTCGTGGAATTGTTTCTTGCTGCATAACTTTTAAAGTATGTTTGATTGATTTCAATTATTTAGATGATTTACAATAATTAGGGGTTGATATAGAGCCTGTTTGGATTGGGTTATTTTAGGTGCTTTTAAGTTTTAAGTTAAAATAACTTTTAAGCACTTTTGTAGTGTTTATGTAAAATATAAAGTGCTTTTAAGCACTTATTTTTAAGTCAAAATAAAAAAAATAAGTCAAAAGTCATAAGTTATAATTCCTAACTTATGGCTTTTGACTTATAAACCATAAGTCATAAGCCTATCAAAACAGTCTCATAGGGTGTGTCAAGTCAAACATGGATAAGTAAAAATATACTGAGGGAGTAGTTGTCATTTTAGAAAATCAAGATACAATTAATTATTAGTTTTCACCTTTACTCTTACTCAATAAATGTGGAGAAAGATTAACGTGGTGAAAAAGAGGGTAATATTAAATTGAAATTAAAGAATAAATAAGGATAATTAGTCAAATTACACTTTTAGTTAATGTTTTCTTAAGATGCGTGCAAAAAAAATGATAAGTAAAATGGGCAGGAGGCAGTACTAAAGCATTATTCTGATAAACTTTTCATTCAAAGATGCAACAGCAGCAATTGCCGATGATGAATCGGAGCTACGGGATGTGGCCGTCGGCGATGGGAGCTGATCAGATGAAGTTTCAAAATCCTAATGTAATGGAAGGTCAGGGATTTGTTGCTGGAGGAAAACAGTTGAAAAACTTAGGACCTAGGAGTAATTGGAAGGGTAAAAGGGTCAATAAGAATGATAGGAGGATGGTGGATAGTGGAAGGAGAAAGGAGAAGTCTTTAACGGCTAGTGATGGAAATGTTGGAGGATTTGGTGGATATAACTCACCAACACTTAATGAATTGCAGTATCATAATAGATTAAAAGCCAAAAGATTTTTCCCTAAGAAGAAATTTTATCAAAATAATAATAAGGGTGCCCCCTTTGCTCCCCGGAACACGTCATCGTATATTATTAGGGCAAAGAAGAGTGGTGGTATAGCCTCATTGGTATCACCTTGTCCCGTGACTCCGGCGGTGTTGCCGACCCCGGATTTTTCTCCGTCAAGGGAGGTATTGGTGGATATGGCGAAGGAGGAATGGGGGGTTGATGGGTATGGATCGATGAAGGGTTTGATTAGACTGAGATCAATTGGACATGAGATGGAAGTGCACGAGGAAGAGGAGGAAGAAGAGGGAGGAGGATCGAGTGAGAGTGATGTGGAAGAACATATGGAGGTAGAAAGGCGATTGGATCATGATTTGAGCAGGTTCGAGATGATTTACCCGAATAGTAGTGGTGTGGAGTTTAAAAATGTTTTGGAGAACCGTGTGGACGATCAGGATTCGCATATAGCTCAGTTGGAGGAAGAGAATTTGATTTTGAAGGAGAGGTTGTTCTTGATGGAGAGAGAGTTTGGTGATTTGAAGAGGAGGTTGCAAAGTCTTGAGAGGCAGGGCTGTGGATATGAGGAGATAACTGAGGAGGTGGAGCATTGAACAGAACATGGAAGAAGTAGATGGAGATGTGAAAGTGAAGGAAGAGAAGGTGAATGATGGGGATATTGTATCTGCACAGGACGAGCAGAATGTTGATGAACCTCCTAAAAAAGAAATCATTGCTCGTGCTGGAAGTAAGAGTGAAAGCATCGAGGATGCGGATGTGAGGGATCATAACAAGGTTGAGGTTGCTCAAGTAAATGAAGTTAATAGAAGAAACAGTGAGTCATCAGATAATGCAGGTGTTGGAGATGAAACTATGGACGAGGCTTCTCGGAGAATTAATACGAAGTAAGAAAATATCCGAGACCACGAATTCACCGTGTGTCCTTAAGGAATTTAATCCCCTCACTGTACCCGAGGTTATGGATTACTTCCTCCCGGGATAAAATGGATATACCGTCGTAGGAGTAGCGGTACGTCAAACGCCTTCGACTTCGACGAACTCAAAGTTGGCAACGAAACACGGTAAGACTCGATAGTTTTATTTGTGAAAAAAAAAGAATGCGAATTTCGGATGCGAGAAAATTTTGGTTTTGGTATCTTTAAAATGAGGCATTGCCTTAGTTTATATAGCCTTGAAGGTGCCTTCGGAATAGGTTGGTGATGCGTTCGGATTCCGAGGGAAGTGAAAGCCGTGGAGAGTCCCATTTTGCCGATGAAAATAATGTGGAATGCATTGAACAGAACATGGAAGAAGTAGATGGAGATGTGAAAGTGAAGGAAGAGAAGGTGAATGATGGGGATATTGTATCTGCACAGGACGAGCAGAATGTTGATGAACCTCCTAAAAAAGAAATCATTGCTCGTGCCGGAAGTAAGAGTGAAAGCATCGAGGATGCGGATGTGAGGGATCATAACAAGGTTGAGGTTGCTCAAGTAAATGAAGTTAATAGAAGAAACAGTGAGTCATCAGATAATGCAGGTGTTGGAGATGAAACTATGGACGAGGCTTCTCGACCTGATGCTGAAGTGGTTGTCGAGGCAAATACAGAAGATGGAGAACCAGGAAATGAATGATCAGAAAAGAGCATTACTATGGTGACTTCTCTAAGTTTACCTCTCTAATGTAAATATCTTTTCTGTGAAGTTCCTTCTTGCAATTTGGCTGACATTTTATCTTTAGTCGGTATATGCTTTTTGAGTACATAAACCTTGGCCTTCCTTTTGGCAACAAAGAGAGAAATAATGTTCTGTATGTTGTGATTTCCACAAGTGCATAGGATGTAGCATTCTTGCATACTGTGCCATCTGGCCTCTTTTTTTCATTTGTCCACAATTATGTTTTTGGGGCTATTTGTTGGAAGGAAATTAGTTTTTAGTTCCTCAGGACATCATATCAGACTGTAATCATCTTTAAAGTTGGAAGAACTTTGGAATTTTTTTCATATAAAATGTCTTTGTGTGCTGTTAATCTTTCTGCATATATTTTAACCTGGGCGTCTAGCATATTAGACTCTAATAATCTGGTAAAGTTGGAATAAACTTAAGATTTTTTTTTCAATAGAAACTTTCTTCATATGCTGTTTAATCGTTTATGTATCTTTAACCTGGGCGTCTAGCATATCACACTGTAATCATCTTTAAAGTTGGAATGAACTTTGGAACTTTATTCATATATATACCGTCTTCATATGCTGTTCAATCGTTGCATAACCTGGGAATCTAGCAAATATGTGTTCTTTTGGGAATTTCATCTTTGCAACTCTTGAATTTTCTGAAACAGGTTTTGCAGTGCTTTATTTCAGTTTGAGTTTTGCAGGTCTGTGCTTCGTTTAGACACTTGTTTCTGTGTTCTTGAGATGGTTGGCAACTTCTCTTCAACTTTTACCTGTTTCTAGCTCTTGTGGCACTTTGTTGGAAACTGAATTTGTTGGCGTCTTAAACTTCTTTATGTAGTTTCGTTAAATAAAAAAAGTTTCTGTTTGTATTAGTAATTAGTGTTGAAGGATATACTAGACTAATTTGCTTTAGTCTAGCTCTCTGATGGACTACCATGAAGTTCTGGTTGAACAGCCAGAAGTCGATGATGAAAGCTGGAGGAGTAAGAGCAATTAACAGTAGCCCCGACTAATTACAAGTCTTCTGCGCAACTATATCTGTGAACTTCCTTGAGATGAGAATTTGACTGTTCCCTCTACCAGAAACTAAAGTAATTAGCTTCCTCGGTTACTCTGATCGTTAGAGTAGGTGACATAAATCAACGTACTTCAGCTCCCTGAGTTGGCTACACCGAAGTCTGGATGAAAGTTCGATCATTATCATGCGAGAAGTTGAGGCATGAGTCCAATTTTTTTTTTAAGTTGACAAGTGCTATACTATAATGTTAGATCTGTAATTTTTACTTTGGCCTACCGGGTGTGCTATTTTTTAGCATGTTTATGTCTCTTTCTAATTCTATGATGATATATACATTTGTCTGCAGTATTTCTTTTACCATTCTTGCCTCATTCCGTGCTAGTTCATTTACATTCTTGTCTCAGGGACATGCTTTTGTCCCAGGAATGGCCTCTTTGATGTGGATGGACGACTGCTAAGATGCTTTTTTTTTAGTTGCTGCATACGGCATTTCTGTTGGATTTAACTTTGGCCATTTCTTAAGATGTTGTAGTATTTGTCATTTTTTTGTTTCACACGTTCTTTACTAAATATTAATTAGGTGTATTTTACTAACTTTATCCTTATATTTAGGTTTTAATTTCTCTCCATTAAATGTTTAGTCTATTTATGTGTTATCTATTCTAAGGGTAAAATGGAGAAAAAATAATTCATTGTGTTGAACCTACAAATAATTTACAACTATTTTTAGTAACCACGATAAATAATTTGAGACGGTATTGATTTTAGTTTTTTTTAGCAAGTAAACTCGATTCTCCTGCTTTTGATATGAGCGTTTTACCCTCTTGGGAATCGGCTCAGCACAATCCAGACAGTGGTTTTGATAAACAAACTCCTATAAAAAAGAACACCTGCGCAAGCTGATTGTTAAAAATCAGTTCGAATAGACTTTTTTAATGCAACTATACTAACTTGTAATAAACTTAATGTAACTAAACTAACTTGTAATAAATTTACAAGTTCAACGGAAATCTCAAACAAGAGTGTCATTATTCCTCAAGAAAGGGACATGGGAAAGTAATGAAAAAAATAGAACTAGGGAAGGGGAAGTCAAAAGAACATTTTGTGGTTATTTTTATCATAACATACTCTAATATATGAAGGGAATGCAACTTCAAAGTGAAGGTAAACCTGCTGGTGTTTTTGTTATGATCTATTTCTATATCACACAATATAAACTCTTCATAAACTAAAAAACACAACATTATTCCACATTTATACAGTACTAAGATTCAATTTAGAAAAACAAAAATTAGAGTACAATTGTATATGGAAGCATAAAATTAGAATCATGACAAAATCGATTTGTTTCTGATGCTTCTTCTATCTTCTTCCTGAAATACTAAAAACACAATACCATTCTTACAACTCGAGGATTCTGCACTCCACTTGCACCTCATAAGCGCATATCACTTAATTTTCTCCTTGTCGACATACAAATCTTCAGACGGGTAAATGAGCAAAGTTGCGGATTGATTAGGGGAAGCTTTGAATTTGATCTTTCATAATAAAAGGAAGAATCACCGAACATGCCTCGCCATTAACTCCAACAAATCCCTCAAGAGAAAATGATCCAACAAATCCTTTCACATTGGATTTGCGATTTACCTAAACCTCTGAAGTCTCAAGCCAGATGCTAGACCTTCATTCATTTCTTCCACAAATCATACGCAATAGATGAAGTAATGTTTAACAACTTGATACCAAATTCCTTAATGAAAGAAACGGATGAATATCTGGCATTTAGCTTGAGACTTAAGATCTCTAATGTTTTGCAAGATATCAACCCCATTCAACCGCAAGTTGCAGAAATAAATACAGGAATAAGAGGTTTAGCTAAATCTCAAACCCTCTATAGCCGAGACGTGATAGAATTTGTTGAAGTTCTCCTTCATTCACTTTAAGGATCCTTTGGAGTAATTAAATGGTGAGGCATGTACTTTGAGGATCAAATCAAGAGCTTCTTCTAAGCATCAATGCAATTGGCAACTTGCTCATTTATCCACCTGAAGATCTACATGTTGACCAGAATAAAATTGAGTGATATGAATATTGTGCATCGTTCTCAACTAGTAGGAGTCGTCTCAAAATTAACAGTTGCCTCCAAATTAACAAGTAGATGGTTGCAGTTGCCCCGCACTCTCCTCTGGCAAATTCTCATAAAAAACAGCAAAGGCGTTACCGTGTGATGCAAACCGTGCAAGTCCTTGTGAACAATATTTATCTCACAAGAACTGTTAAGTATGCTATGCTAAAACAAGCACTTTCAGTGAGCAGTTAATGACTAAGGTGAACGTTTACGGTCTAAACGCTGATATAACCAAACATTGGCAAGACTATATCCTTTTGACTTTGAAGATTGACGAACATAGGCAACTACAAATTCTCTCAATGTTGCACCACACAAGCTTCAGCTTGAGAAGCGCAGCCTTAGTTAGTGCCCATCAATTCCATAGACACAGTTTCCAGGCTAGTTTTGAGGTCACCAGGTCTTTCCAAATGAGAAGCATCCTCTTTTAGCAAGAGAAGAATCAGGTTGTGAACATCAAAGGAAGGCTAATGTCTAAGAAAGACAGTTTGACCACCAAAGTCTAATAAGTATTCTTAATTCTTAGCACAGCGAGCTTCATGTAAAGGAAGAGGAAGGGAAACCAACATCTTCAGAAACCATGTTTTCGTTTTCTCTTACCTCTGCCGGCAGAGAAAGAGCCAACAGAATACCGTGAATTAGCAAGCTCTCTGGGAATTGCAGAACCAGATGTTTTAAGTGTTTCAACCAACTCCGGAAACAATTTCTTATTCTCTTCATTGACAAAGACAATTGATGTACCTTCCCCTCCCATTCTAGATGCCCTTCCAACCTGGTGCACATACTCCTTGATGGAATTCGGCATATCAAACACAATTACCTGTTTCACAGTCAACAGATCGATTCCTCGACCCAACACCCCTGTAGCAACAATAACTGGAATTTCTCCAACTAGAAATGACCTTACAATTTCTCTCCTATCCTTCATGGATTTCTCACCATGAATTGATAATGCTTTTATCCCAGTACTTACTGTTATTGCTTCAGAAAGAAGATCCGCTCCGAGTCTAGAACCCACAAATACAATAACTGGTGGCTTGTAATGCTGCTTGCTCATCAAAATATCGAAAAGTTTCTGCTTCTTCCGCTTCGAGTCTACCCAAATAGCTAACTGCTTGACAGCCTGATTAGGTTTATTTGGCTTCCCAACTGAGATGACAGTGACCTTTTTCGCCATTGAGCTTGCCATCCTCTCTACTTCTTTAGGAATTGTAGCGGAATACATTAACACTTGAGGCTGAGAAAGAGCCGTAAAAATCTGCATCACCTGCTCACGGAAACCTCTTTGGAGCATGCAATCTACTTCATCGAGAACAAGAACCGAAATAGTATCCAGTTCAATCTCGTGCTTCGTTAAAAGGTCAATGAGCCTTCCAGGAGTTCCCACAATTAAAGATACTCCCTGCTGGATACGGTGGAGCTGTCCCGCCATGGCGTCACCACCTATCACCAATGCCGTTTTGAACGGCAAACCATTCCCGAGCACCTTAGCTTGGTCCTCTACCTGTATGCAGAGTTCTCTAGTAGGTGTGAGAACCATAGCTAATGGTTTCTGCTGGTTTTGGAAATGCTCTTCATTAACTTTTGCACATTGAGAAACTATAGGAATTAGAAAAGAGGCAGTTTTACCAGAACCAGTCTCCGCTGAAACAAGCAAGCTTTGCCGTGCTAAAGCAGCAGGGATTGCTTGCATTTGGACAGGAGTTGGCAGTTCATAACCGGCAATTTCAATATTCTCGAGAAGCTTTTGAGGTAGCTTGCAAGAAGCAAATGACCAGATGGGAGGCGGTGTAGCGTCTCCCTTCACAAGAATATCAAGTTTCCTTCTCAGAAGTTCAGTCTGATCAGTTGTTAGTGGTTTCACGTCAGATTTATTATCATTATCCCTCACATAATAGCACTCATCAGTTGCTGGTAATTTCACTGGACATGGACGAGCATTTGGTTGTTGCGATTTTGCAAGCCGAGACAACAATATACCTTTGCATTCCAAGCTGCAAATATCATCATCAGTCTCATTACAAATGTACTCACCATAGCGGCCACATATTACACATCGAGGCTCGTCTGGTAGCGCTTCTCTTTGGTCCCAACACCTCTCCTTCACATCATCCTCTGAAAACAGATACCAAAGCAGCAATTCTATAAGCAGCTAAACCATGCTTTGGTAACATCTTGATAATAATAAAAGGGTAACTGGAACATGAAACCAAAAATTGACTTTAATGGTGACTTTTCAGGTTTCATCATGTTTTGTGAGTGAAATTTGACCTCGATATTTCAAAATTTAGAAAGTAATTATTTGTACCAAAATTAGGATAACGAAATAATTAGATTTGGTTGGTTAAGCTTTTGGTACTCAAAAGGTACAAATTTAACTATTGCTTTTTGGAGAGTGTACTAGGATGAATTCCTGGGGAATAGAACAGGGAGACACATTTATTCAAATGGGAAGATATGACAATAGCGAGACTGAGGGTCAGTTTGTAAACCGATGACCAATTAGCCGAATCAAAGACCAAATCCATGAATCCCTATCAGCTATCAATGGGAGAAACATATTTGGGATCTTCATGATGATGGGTGAGGCTTAAATAGTAAAAGTGATCAGATAAGCATGGATATAACCACACTATAACAGGTCAAATCTAAAGAGTTATAGTACATAAGCAAATTACTATAGAAACTTTACCATATCTAACCAAAGTCCAGGAAAACCTTTTCAACCACAAGATCATATAAGAACTACTTTCTATAAATTGAAGCACAATGAACAGACTATTCAACTGACATAGTCCATAAAATGCAAGAAAGCAAATTGAAAGCAAACTGTCAACCCACAATCCAACAGTGCAGAAACATGAATAGCAAGTCGAAAAGGACGTAGTCAACTAGTGAGTACACCATGCCATTTAAATTTTCAATGAATATGCAACTATTGTTACAATCATTATCTAAAATCAAGATAATGTAATCCAAATTCTATCAATTCAATTATTTCAGCTTACTTTGCGGCTTTCTCTTTAAAAATCAACCTTTACACAGCACTACATTACACGCTTTCTTCTTAGACTAGTGTTAGCCATAGTACTTTCACACAATAATTCAACTCAAAACTTTTTACAGGAAATTGGTTTCAAGAAGTAAGCCTAGGAATACACAATTGAGGAGCATAATCCCCTAAACTTTTTCATTTTGATAATTGTGGTGTCCGGGCCAGTTTGCACGCACCTCGACTAATTTCACAAGGTACCTACCTGCTACTTCCCACCAACATAGCTACCGTGTAACTCTATCCCCAAGGCTTATATGGAAATAAATCACCTAGTAGTTTTGCCTCGCCTGAACTTTGAACCGTAGACCAATATTTTTTCTTTGATAACCGTGGTATCTGTGGCAACTTGCGCACACCTCGATTAATTACACAGGTACCCGCTACCTCCCACCAGCACAGTTACCGGGTAACTCAGTCCATCAAGGTTCGGATAGATGGGGAAAAATCACTTAAACCATTTTTTATAACAGTGGTATCCGGACCAGCTTGCCCAGACATCTGCTACAACCCACCAGCACAGGTACCAAGTAACTCAATCCACCAAAACTTTAATATATTAAAAAAAATCACCTAATTTTTTTGCTTTAACCGGAATTTGAATCCGAGACCTCATGGCCAACAAAGCCACACCCTTAGGTACAGAATCCCCTAATTGTTTAACTAATTCAACTACCACAGCTTATCTAACTCAACCCAATCAATTTTTTTCGCAAAAAACTCATATTCTTGAAATAAAAAAACAATCTTTAGCTTTATTAAGAAAATTACCTGATACATTACTACCATTTTCTGCAACTACACAACTTTCCATTGTACAAACACTTCAAAGCACAAAATCTTCAAGATTCAAGAACCCTATAAAATTAGAAAACATTATTAAACAACCCAAATAAACAGAATTAATTAAAAAAAGATTAAAAATTTGCAAAAATAAAGTAAAAATCTAAAGACCCATAACGTACTTGTTCTTTGGGTTCGTTTATATAAGTAAAAAATTCAAAGCTTTTTGGTTTATTGTAGATTTTTGTGTATGTATAGGTTTTGGGTTTGTCGGGTCTTGATTTGGGGCTTTCGGGTTGAAAGTAGGTCAAAATACATTTTTAGAAAATTATAAATAAGGCAAGGCAGGTACAACAAACTGAAATTCTTTACTTATAGGTGCAAATGTAAATATAAACTGAAATTCAGAATTACACAACAAATTTGTAATATTTAAAAAAAAAAAATTACATTTAAAGGAACTTCCTTCTCTTACTATACAAGCATTTCAGCAAAATTCAAGATTTCAAAAACAAGAAGATGGAGATTTAAAAAAAAAAAACTCGAATTTTATTCCTGCTAAGTCGGGCATGTTCGCTAATCTTTATTTGAGAGAAGAATATAGCTTATAGTTCGTCATTATGCAATGGCAAAAAAATCTAGAATTTACTTGCACAAAAAATAAACCCAATTCATGAATTACTTGATATTAAAAAATCATAAAAATAAACTGATTGTTCATTCAATTTTAAAAAAATAATTCAAAAGAAGTTAACTAAATAAATACCAAGCTGAAAGTGAAAAATATTGAGAAGAAAAATTAAAAAATAACATAAACTCGGCAGGGCTTAACAGAGTGGACAGGGTAGGGCAAATTTTTTAAAAATGCTAACAGGGCAGGTCAGGTCAAAATCTTAACAGGTCAAAGCTTATCCTGCCCCGCCCAACCCTAACCTACCCCATTGCTACCCTAGTTGAAATTGGAGGTAAGTTTTAGGAATTATAACTATGCCCCAATGTTTTGGATAAAATGTAAAAAAAGACCCTGAATTTTAATATCAGTATGGATAAATACTTTTGATTAATTTTAAGTAATGAGCTCCATTTCAAGTATTGAAATTAATTTTGTATCACAATTTTGATCTTTTAAGATTTCTCAGAAGTATATATTTAAGGGACAAATTTGAAATTATCTCCAAGCATAAGGGATCTTTTTGTCATTTTCAACCTAATAATCAAGATGTATGCACATTGCTCGCATATGTAGAGGTCGAATCCAAAGTTTGAAGAATAAGTGAGATTTTCGTCATGGTGAAAAATATGACATGGACTTTTTAATTAGCTCTATTAGTTTATTTTTGAAAAAAAAAGCTCAAAAGAGTCGAGTAAGAAGGGACATTTGACCTGACAATCTCACATTTTTTATATATACGCTAATTTGTTTAGAGTATTAAAAAAAGTAATCTACTTATCTACACCAATTGTTTTGGGTTACGCTTTGCAGAAAATTAATGAATACACGACATGTGTCATTCACACATTCTTCTATTATTTTACCAATGATTAATTAAGTATTAATTTACCTCAATATATCACCTAAAGGTTCGAAATCTATGCAAGGATGGCTAAGGTAAAGAAAGAATACGATGAAGTCGTCTTACTTTTTGACAGAGAAGAAAGCTTCCCAACACTGCTTTGGCATCTACTTTTAAAATTAGGAGCAGAACAAAACCAACATGAAAGCATTTGCAAATGAGGAAGTTATAATAGTATAGTAACTTTGCTAATGGGATGTCATCGAACTCACATTCTGGAAATAAGTCGAGGCCCTTTTACCAAGTCTACCAGATAGATAGAAGATGATAGAGGGCCACTCTACAAATATATACTGCTAGAGATCCTCCAGCATAAAGCAATTTTGATTGTATAAATGCACTATACTTGCCAAGTTGAATATAAGTTACATTTTGACTATGCTTGGAAGTTTTAACATAGTAAATTGGCCTTAATTTAACCATGAAAATATTGATGATCACTTCTTGTTGGACCTGTCTACGCGTACATGGACGAAGAGAATTTTGTTGTAGCCCCGTGAAATCCTGATCTTGTCATCCATATATCTACATTATACAAACGGAAAATAATAGGATTTACTTAGCATAATGATTGATGAAAAGTTTAGCTTAAATAGTTAGAAAGCCAACGTTAAGTCGATATCTTACAGTATTTCCATGGTGAACTTGCTTTCCATTTCAACCGGAATTCCATACATTCCAGCCAGGATTGCTCCATCGTCCATTATGACATCGTACGTGTTACTACCGGATTTCCTGCATTAGAAGATGAGCAATTGAGCTTAACCAAATAACCAAAGATAACTCGTGAAACATTCAGAGAATGATAATAATGGCAAGCAGTTTTATCTTCATAGAAAATGAATATAGGAACTTTAATGATTCAACATCAAAGTCATGCAACCGTTGTCCGCAAAAGACGGTTCCCTTTCACTTCGAGATCCCTCTTTCGTAGTCAAATTTGAAGATACATTTGGCAATGTTACATACCAAACAAAAGGCCTGCTAGGCGATCAAAATCACCCAAGTTAATGAGGGCTCACTCACTCACTATACCTTAGTATCTCTCTAGCTCTAGTCTATATAAAACCTAGTTAGCAAAGGTCAGTCTGCCTGGCGTTTCCTTGTGTAAAGGACTACTTTTTCATCGACTCTCTCTATCTCTCGTTAGGTAATTACCAAGGCAAAAGCAGCTCTGTCGAAAACAGATTGGACGAGACCATGATCAGTGCGCAAGAGATTCACTTGTTTTGTTTTCTACAAGACAGATCTCAACTCAATTTGGTGAGGATAATCATTTCAAGTAATCAAAAAATGTTAATTAATGATGAAAAGTATATCGATGGCTGAATACAAAGGACACAATTCCTACGATATTTCAAAAGTATTGCTTGAATTGTTTCGACTGGAGACTACAACATTCGTGATGGTATATAACACGGACTTACACATATTTGCCGGTCATGGAGAACCTAATCCCAAACAATATGCCGACCAGGAACTTCAGCTGTCCATCTGGTTTGACAATCTAAAAAGTAACAACACAAATTTGATAAGCGACCAAGGATATCAAAGTCGATAAAATGCGGACTTAGCAGCAGAATGAAGGGGCCTATGCACCTGCATGCCCATCAGACCGTTGCCAGCATTCTCTATCCAACTATCTGTTTCAACCTAACAAGCACACAATCAAATTTTAGCAGTAATTATAGGCAGTGAGTACATATGGTACGAGAAATTTTCTTGCACAAATAAATCAGGCAATAAGAGTGAATGCTCAATTTCAGGAAAGGAGCTTTATTAAGCGTGTTTGTAAATCAGAGTTACTTCCGAATTAAAACGTCTATGTATTTGATAACCAAACACCATGTTTAGAACTTATCTTTTCTTCATTCGTTAAGGTTAAATTCAGACCAGAAGATGATCCAGGATTTGAAGTTTATGGATTCCTACAACGACCTCAAGTTAATATGCAATAAGAACTGGGTTCACAATAAGATATTTAGTGAATTTCTTAATACAGTCTATAACAACATTTCATTCTAATGGAGAAGTTTTCTTTATAATCTCATATTATGTTATATTTTATGTTCTCCATAACAACAACATTTCTGTACAGCAGCAAAAGGATATCCGGACAAACGATGTTGTTATAGAGACGTTTGACTGTATATATACAAGGTTTGGTCAAAAGCTACTGAGTTCCCTTGAACTCGTAAGTTGCACCTCTAGATCCTTCATGGATTCAGATCCACAGTGGCACGACACACTTATGCTTCTGAGAAGTAAGGATTTTATCTTAGAATACTAATATTTTCAGTAAACATTTCTTCATAAGTTTTGCATTTGAAAGGAAAAGAATAGTTGGATAGCTACCTGTGAACTCCATATCATTTGCCACTCTCCCTCAAGGAGTTCCAATTCAGGATTCGCTACATTTTTGTTTAAGGAAATAAATGCATCAATTGCCTGTTAATTTCACATCAAGCAAAATTATTAGCGACAGAACCTAGACATGTTATAACAGGATATTTTCACAAGAAACAAGTGTATTTTGTACCTCTTCTACCCGTGTACCCGTTGAAATGGACGAAAGCAATTTTTGCCTTGGTTCGGTTTCCCTGTGAAGCACAAATGTAGTTCCCTGCACTATAGCAGTATAGCTTGTGGCCTTTAAAGGCTTAACTGATTACCCGTTACAAAAGAAGCTTTGAAATACAGTTTACTGGTTTTATGATATGTTGCTCAGATGCTCCAAAGATGTTGCCATACCTGTGCGGGTATCCTCCAAAAATGCATAGCTTTGGAGGATCTAACACACACACGGCGGTATTTTTGGAGAGCCCGAACAACTTAGGTTTTATGCATGGTGTATAACGTATAACAGTGAGGGTAAGCAGAAAAGAAAACAATGAAGAGAGCAAATTATGCTATCCTACCTTGTTTCCTCTTGAAATACGGAGATTCCCGGATGGAGATAAGTATGTGGTGTCTAACCATCCCTTAGCTTCATCTCCCAGAAGTCTAAAAGGTACAGGGTATGGAACCTTGAATGGTAGAAATTTGAAAGAAAATGCTGCTCGATCAAATTGGAAAAGAATTCTTTTCCCATCTTTGATTGTTGCAAGTGCCTGAAGAACAAAAGATATGTACTCAGTAAGATAAGTCAATGTTTCAATTTTTCAGACAACTAACCTGATGAGTTGATTACTCAGAAGGTCACTCAACTAATAGAAATAGTGCAAGAAAGTCACTTTTCTTTGTTTTGTAATAGAAAAGCCACTCTATTTTTGCCATTTCACACACAAAATCACTCACTACACTCAAGGTGATATATTGGGCCACTTAGCTAATGTGCCAATATTTTATCGTTGCCAAAATCATTCATCTCACTTTAATTTATATATAAAAAAACACTCATTTTTTGTTTTAGGTTCATTAGACAGATGGGTATTTTTTTTTGCACGATCTGATCGTACGTGAATGAAGCAGAAACCTAATAAAGTTGACAAGACAGGTCTTGAGTGCTCTCTAAAACAACAACAACTATGCCTCGATCCCACACAACTTTTGGGTTCGGCTATATGAATCTCCACTTCTAAAAACTTTACAATATTCAGCAAACAGGAAAAAGAAACATACCTCTACTTTCAGCTCACCTATTGCCTCAGAAAACTTTACAATGTTTGATACACGTGGATCGTTCGTTTTAAGGAACACTTCTTGAAACACGCTGAATGAGTCGACCCCAACAAAAGTTCTCTGCAAAGTGGTTTTGAACATTAGTCTCACATTAGGAAAGTGATCAGTTAGCAAACCCTATGTTTTCGTTACTACCTTTTGGCCCCCATGAAGAGAAGGTAATTGCTGATGTTATGATCAATTCTCAAGCTTAACAAATAAGGGAAGTTTCAAAAACTTGGAAAACTATTCATTTTGTTACTTATAGAACTTCATCTTCAATATAGGGACAATTAGACAAAGTCTCAAACTTGATTATCTGCTAATTTAGGAAAATTGTCTGTTTCTTTCTAGATAGACATCCACTCTTTATTCTATTTGTAAAATTACAAGAGGAGCCTACACTGAGAAAACAAACAAAGAACCAAAAACTTTGTTATATGGAAAGGCAGGAAAATTTTCATATTGTTTTAGATAGACTTCTACTCTTCTTCCTCCTTGTTAAACTACAAAAAAGAATCTATAGGGACACTAACACAGAATAATTGAGAAAAAAACAGAAGAGCTTGTCAGTGTAAAGATTTTTGACACTATCAGGTCACTTCTAGCATATTTATAGGTAAACCTCCTTAAAATATGGGATTTGTAATCCAGAAAATTAGCAGATGACCTGCTACAAAATGTAAAGGTGACCTGATGGTGTAAAAATTCCTAATGCTAACAGTGTATATAACTTAAACTCAAATCAGACTAACAATTTTTCAGAAACATAGTTTTTCACATTTTTTTTTTGCAAGGTAAGGTTGTGTACAATAGACCCTTGTGGTCCGACCCTTCCACGGACCCCGCGCATAGCGGGAGCTTAGTGTACCGGGCTGTCCTTTTTATAGTTTTCTCACATTTAATCGATGACTTGCCTTGGCAATTTCCGAGGAAACGAAAAAGATATCTCGAAATCTAAATCCTTTCACAAATCATCAGTTCATGAATTATGATTGGCCAAAAGGTTTTTAGTATGTCTACATAATCAATATTGACCACCATTTCTTGTTTTCAGCTTTTAACCAATCTACACACCCGGAAATATAGGCAGCCAAGAGCAGAGAAAACAAAAAGTATAGCATGTAACCTGAATAGGAGATGCTGATCCTGGTCTAGTCGTGAACATCAGCTGCCACCGACCCTCGATCAAACTCGTGCTCGTTTATAGATATTAACGCATGTGAATATAACAAGGACAAAATCATAAAGTTGAAAACTTTCAAATCCCTTTTGTTAATTCATCATAATGAACACTAAGAAACGGGTAGAAGGAAATGCGATGAAAGCGAAAGCACTTAAGAAAATACTCACTGGTTCGGAAACACCTTCTGATCCTTCAAGAACTTTAACAGCACGTTCAACCTCCTGCATAACCATACATTTACTTTAGATTACCCAGTCCAAATTAGTAACTTATGTATTCTATAATTCCAAATAATGATCTATCACCATATTATACAGAGGCGGATCTAGCCTAAAGCACTAGGTTTAGTGAATCCAGTAGCTTTTGCACAAACCATGTATTTGTATTAAGAAATTCACTAAATAAATTAATAAATATTGAAATGTGAATCGCGTATCTATTGTCTATTAACCTGAGGTCAACCCATAAACTTCGAATCCTTGATCCGCCCTCTGATATCATACTATCACTATAAGATGACCCCTAAATGATGTCAATCTCATATAGAAATTCAGAATTCACTGAAACAGTAAATACAACAATAACTACATCTCAATTCCAAACAAGTGGATCGGCTATATGAATCATCGTTCTCCATTTAAGCTCAACTCATGTTACGCCTCATTTAAACAGTAAATATAACAACAACAACAACAACAAGTATGCCTCAGTCGCAAATAAATTGGGATCAGCTATATGAATCCTCATTGTTTCACTTAAGCTAACTCATGTCGTCGTAATAATACTCCAATAATAATATTATAAATTCTCTAACAAGTCTAAAATCTATTCCCAACTAATAGATATTGTTAGGGTTTGCCCTGAATTTTCTATCTTATTTGAATTTTACCATAGATATTTTTTTCTTAGACCCAACACAATAGCATCCACAATGTAACCGTTTAGATAGTTTCGTTTAGGGAGAGATTTTCCTCTCAATAGTTTTCATGTTTTTATATTAGTTTTTCATATGTAGATCAATTGATCAAATAGTATTAGAATATTATGCCCCTTTTAGTATATTTTCTTTGTTGTCTGATTTATCGTCGTTCAAGGTTTGCAATTATTAGCTTCCGCATGACGCCATGTTATTTCGATCCCAATAAGTGGTATTAGATCCAATGGTTCAACGGGTTGAAGACAAGTTCAAGGCGGTCGGTTCAAATCAAGTAGCAACCGATTTCGCAATAATGAAGATTTCATCCGGAGTACTACATGTCGAGATGAATTTTCAACCATATTTTTAATATCACTGTTGCTGCATCTTTAAAAATAAAGCAAAATATTTTTTAAACCAATTTTTAACCCATAATATTTTTAACCTTATCCGTAACCGTGGCAAGCAGCAGTGATGAATATTATGTGAAGAAGAGGAAGAATCAAGATTATTTTGACAGAAAATTCAGGCCAGTGGGAAATTTGTTAGGGTTTGCCCTAATTTCCTACCTTATTTGAATTTTAATATAATTGTGTTTTACTTCAAAAATGATTTTTGGTGGAAAAGTTTTTTTTTGCAGAAAAGGGCTCTACTATATTTATCTTTTTTTTTAGGAGAAATTTTGGACTTCTAGAAGATCTTTTTCTCTCAGACACAACACAATAACATCCACAATGTAGTCGTTTAGAGAGTTGCATTTAGGGAGAGATTTTCCTCTCAATAGTTTTCATGCTTTTATATTAGTTTTTCATATGTAGATCAATTGATCAAATAATATTAGAATATTATGGCCCTTTTAGTATATTTTCTTTGTTATCTGATTTATCGTCATTCAAGATTTGCAATTATTATCATACACATGACACCATGTTATTTTGATCCCAACAGATATCACCTGTATGGATCTTTTTTTCCTACTGTGCCCTTAGTGTAATAGTAAATGCTTCAAATTATGTAATCCACTTCATAGCCCAGATTCGTTACAATACCACCATTTAATCTTATCACAGCCAGGGCAGAGCCACAGTGCAGCTTAACGAGTTTGACAGAACCAATAACTTTGTCACAATACACACAATTTTCTAGAACCAGTAAGTTGCTTCTTTTTTTCTTTTTTTTTTTTGTAAAATTCAGATCCCATAAACCAAAATTCTAGTTCCGTCTCTGATTATTCGGAGCACCAACCATAACATAAATTAGAACAAAATTCAAGAAAATTAATCAAGAATTGGGATAAAAGTGTGAACTAACTTGAAGTTGTTGAGGAGAAGCAGAGCGACCGCGACCTTGAATACCAATAAGAGCTTCAATTAGTGTATTTTCTTCTTTACTAAATGAACAAACTTTAACTTCTTTTTGGTCTGCAACAGAACATAGAAGCAATAATCTCTTCTTATTTTGCTTTTTCTGACCAGAATATTGCTTGCATGGCCATTTTCTAGTTAGATTTATTGCAATTTGTGGCCTAAATCCAAGATCCAAATTCCCAATATCAATTGTAGCCATTGTTGGAGAATTTTTGGAGGAAGGGAATTTGTGTGTGATCGACTTGGAAAATGAAAAGATTTGTACAAGTTATATGTTTCGTTATCACTTACCGTTAAAGGACAACCTCAACGAACTTTCAAGATTTTCTTGTCCAAGTGGAGGATTTTGGTCTATACGTGACACATGTGGACCTTGCAAATATCCTAAGGAAATACTGCCTCTCCTAATTTGTTTTCACTTTTTTATTTTTGATGTGTTTGAATATAGAATTTTTAAAATTTTTAGAATAAAATTTATATATTCAGAAGATACGTAAAAAGACTATAAGTCATCATAATTAGTATAGTTTAAAATATTTAAAAAACATATAAAAAAATTATGAGAAAAAAACAACTTGTTTAACTCTTGAAAAGCAAAAAGTGTCGAACAAATTAAAACCACAGAAGTAATTAGCTTTTGACAAAAAAAAAACAAGAAATTATTGGATTACATTTTAATATTAAATAATAATATTGAATTGTATACTTTATCTTGGCTATTATGCGGATAAAGAGGTCAGAACAATAAATAAATCATTTCTTCATAATCTTCTCATGATCTAAAAAGTGGTCATTATTCTTCTTAATCACAATCTCATGTTCTATTACTATATACACACTATTAAATTTTTGACCAAGTTTTTAAAATCTTCTTATTTTGAAAAACTTATTTTGTCAAAAGTGCTTTTAAAAAAATATTTTTAAAAAGAAACAGTTTGTGTTTAGCTAATCAATTTGAAAAAATATTTTGACAATATTAGAGCAGTAGTTTATGCTTGACCAAGATTCCAAAAGTACTTCTGGAGAAATTAAAGTTATTTTTTTAGCTTCTGAAAAACTGCTTCTGCTATTAATCAAAATAATATTTTTTTAAAAACTTGACCAAACACCTTAACTCTCTAAAATAAGTATTTTTATTAAAAAAGAAAGTAGACACTTTTGACATTCCAAAAACTTGATTAAACAGATTATAAATCATCCACTAACCCATGTTTTACCATATTATCATAACTTAGTATCCTACTATCTCTCAATTTATTCCAATAAAGAATTCTATAACTTACAAATAATTAGTCTATTTACCTTGTGATGATATATGAAAAATATTGTGGAGTGCATGGAAAAGTGAGGCTAGTAAAAGAAAGATTTTTTTTGTTAAAAGAATGTGTTCTTATTAGTGAAACTAACTTAACAACTTCTTCAAAGTTTGTTCGAACCATACAATGTTATAATTGGGCTATTGTATTTCGGGAAAGACAAGTTAATTAAAAGAATTACTACTGGACCCGTGAAAAAAAACTTTATTGCAATAGGCTTGAATCTTCTTAAAGAAAGCATAACTTTTTTTTTGGAAAGACGGAGTTTATTACCTCCCCGGAATAAACTCTGTCTGGGCCTCAATAATGATTGAAGTCATGACTTTCTGGAGTCTGTTGGCTAGGATCTTTGAGAGGATGGTGCAATATGCATTGGGTTTTTCATCTTCTAGTTAGTATATTCCATTGTGCCATGACCATATTTAGAAAATTTGGGTGATTAGCCCAAACATTAAAGAATCTAAAAGGTACTTTTACCACTCCAATGACTAGAGTATAGAGATAATAGCATAAGAGCATGGTCAGAAATGGAGGGAAGATCATACTTGGTTTCTACATGCCCCCAAGCCATCATCCACTCATAATTACCGATAGCTCTATCAATTCTACTCCGTACCCTATCACCACTGATAACGTTCAAATCCACTCCACTCCACAAAGAGAGAAAATGTATATGGTCGTCACAATATAATTTACCCAACTATGAGTCACGATCGAATTCCACAGGAAACAATATATTAGGTGATCAAGCAAGTAAGGAATTATCACTTTTACGCTAAGCCAAACACTTTTTCAGTATTTGATTTTTTGATTTAAGCCCTAACAAAGAGAAAACTAACTAGAAAGCGGGTAAAATGATCAATGACCACAAGCATGGATACAAGGGAAATTAATCTCAATATATTTCAAGATTTTACAAATAAGAGCGAGTCTATATTAATAGATAATAATTTCTAAATCTCATTGAAAGTCTTTCAATCAAATCAATGAATTTCACTCTAAACTTTTTCAAGCCTTAGAGTGTGATATTAAGCACAACCAATTCTCAAGTTCACTATCCTATTCTTAGCTCAAGTTATTAGATGTGGTTTAAAGCCCCAAATTCTTGTTAAGTAAACTTTTCTAACCTCAATTTTTCTCTTTTGAGCTCAAACAAAGTAAATGGGCGAGTCCTAGGGTTAGCTAATCCCTTAAGAAACATTAAAGAAATAAAGACTCACTTCATTAAAAATAAAAATTATTTAATACATAAGCATAACAAGAGTTTCAATCCAAACTTTAACAATGTATACTTCCATAAACAAGTTTCAAGTATTGGAATGAAATACTACACACTTAAATATTCAATAGAAAACAAGGAATTGAATAAATGAGTAAAAGAAAATATTTCAAATTTCAAATCTCCAATCCTCAAGTGTGGGTGTAAGAACTAGGGATGGCAACGGATCGGATCTGGACTGGATCCTACTAGATCCAGATCCGTTTTTCATACCTGGATCCAGATCCGGATCCATCGGATCCACCGGGTCCACGGATCGGATTTGGATCCACATGTAAAAACAAATCATGTCAACACCTTAATCTATTTTACTTAGAACCAGAATTTATATCCATCACATAAGCAACTTTGAATTAGCTATTTTAAGACTAAAAACCATTGACCTAAGAGGTGTCGCATAGACTAACATATTAACCTCAAATCATCCTACTTGACTTGATCAAAGCGAAATTCAGTCACAGAAACATTTAACTCTGAGACAAAGGCGTGTACAAATCAAACTTGATTTATTGAGCTTATTTTGTCTAAACAGGATGTGCACATGACTTAGATGAACTGTATGTATAAGATTGATTGACTACAAACAAGGCTCAAACATGCTATTTAGTCTTAACCACAAATAATGATCATTACTACTCCCTACAACATTTTGTATCTATGTGAATAAATAAATGTTACATAGCTTAAGTTCAAGCAAGATGAACACATTCTAATCTAATCCATTAACCAACTAACATAGTTAAGATCATAATATGAATTTAATGTATGATGAACTCATCCTAATTCTAAATAGAACATGATCTTGGGTCCTTTATGGACTTGGGCCTGGCCGAGAAAACAAAAGGAAGACCAAAATTCATTCTAGGTTATGGATATATTTAATAAAAAATGGAACACGGGTCGGATCTGGACCGGATACGGATCTCAAATACAAGATCTAGATCCATATCCGATCCGTCAGAAATGAATCCGGATCCGTCGGGTCCAAATTTTGAAGATCCATATCCTATAAAACGGATCTGGATCCACCGAATCCGGACCGGGTCCAGGATCCACTACTAGTAAGAACTCTAGCTTCTCCGAGACTTGTATTTTGCCAAAGATATAGATATTTGCCTCATGTCTTATTTTTGTAGTTCCCCAACTTTTTCAATAGAAAATGACCAAGATAGCCTCAAATTTTCAGATTTTAAGAGGTTCCACTTTTTACATTTATAACCACTTTTCTTACTTTCTTCAATTTGGCTCCTTTTCGCCTTGTTTTCACTTGGCTTCTTCCATGTCACTTCAAATTCACATAAAACCTATAAAATGAAAGTAAACAACATTAAATGTACTATTTTCTCAATCAAACATAGAAAAAATATAAAATTAAACTATTCCCCTTTCCTGATAGGGGTGATTTGGTAATGTCTAGTGTCCCACATAAGCCGGATTCTGCCATTTATTGCATACTCATAATTTGTTATCACTTCCCATTTATTTGCTATCACTGCAGCCTTGTGAGCTTTAACTCTAGTTTCCACATTACCAACTAGAGTAATGTGATTTTTTTTTTGGTAATTAAATTTGCATTTTATTACCATTCGAAATTTACAACACACAAAGAGACCTGATCTACACTAAGTTGGACATGCCCAACCTTAGTGTTTTTTCTACACTATACGACTTTCTACCATTGCATTACATAGGATAAAAATTTAGTTTTTGCAATCTACTAGCTAATTTCTGAACCATACTACCTCTAGCAAACACCTCCTGTACAATCAGTCTAACTATCACCTCTGGCTGCCTCCTGGTCTTCTGAAAGATCACTTTGTTCCTTTCTTGCCCACATGATATAGTGCAGCAGATAGAGTCATTCTGTATATTGTGTCTCCTTCATTCTTACTTCTTCTTCTGTCAACCATCCATTGCATTTCGGCTATCCATCCTGCTGGTGCTCTATCAATGTCTTGCCATTTAAGTAGTCCTTGCCAAAAATATAGTTTCTCAACTCTTTTTGCTTGTACCTCTTAATCACTCCCCTTACATTCCAGAATAACCAAGACATTATAAAGGTTTAGGAGTACCGCCTTTATCCTCATGAGGATTTTGGTGGATGCCATGTTCATTTCTCAGTACCTCAAAGGAATTTCTGCTTGGATTACTTTCCAAAGTAGGGAAGTTTGTCAAATTTAAAGCTAGGTTATCCTACACTGCCGTGCCTCTAAGTTGTTGTCCCTCCATCTCTGGAGACACTTGTTTGATTAGGTTCAACCCCTGGCCACTAAGTTGAGACATACCCTTCTTAGGACTAGCATCATTTTTTGGAAGAGGCTGAGAGCTCTCCACAACATCCTGTTGGTAGCTAGTTGGTGGCACCGTAGGAAGCTCCTGGGCTGGAGTAGGATATTTCTGTTAGATAGTGTATATTCCCATGATATACATAGTGTATATCACGGGACTTTGGTCCGTTTTAGGATTGTAATTAGTGTAGAATATTTGTATTACTTAGCATTGTACACTTACCATAATTATAGAAGTCTTGTACTACTAGAATAGGGTTTTAGGAGTAGAATAGGAAAATAATTTTCCTATTATGAAAATATGTAAATTGTATATATACTCTTTCAATTAATGAAAATAATCAAGGGATTATTTCTTTCATGGTATCAGAGCAATTGCTTCCGCTCTTCTCCAAAATTTCTCTCGGTTTTTCGTGCCCCTCCTCGGCCAAAAACGCATCGATTTCCATGCCCCTTCCTCGGATTTCATGTTAATTTTACCTCATCTCTTCCCAAATTTTCTACAAAATCACCTATTGTTCTTTCGTTATGTCGAAGACAAATAGCACGTTTTATCCTGCCCGTGTTGTTTCTAACATCAAGAATCACATACCTCTCATCCTTGAAATAGAAAACGTCCAATACGCGACGTGTGTTGAGTTGTTAAAATTCACACTCGCTCGCATCAAGTCATCCATCACATAATCCCTGCGGCTCCTGAGGATACGGAGGTGCCTCAACGTGAGGATGATCCTAAGTTATGGACAACGCTTGATGCCACCGTCCTTCAGTGGATTTATTCCACTATCTCTACTGACCTGTTGCAGACGATTATTGAGCCAGACACTACGACAATGGCTGCTTGGGATATGTTGCGTGACATATTCCAAGATAATCAGAATTCCAAAGTTGTTACTCTTGAGCAGGACTTTTCCCACGTCACCATGGAAAATTTTCCGAATGTTTCAGCATATTGCAAAAGGTTGAAGGAATTGGCGGACCAACTCCGCAACGTGGGTGCGCCCGTTAGTGAAGATCGTCTGGTTCTACAGATGGTTGCTGGCCTCTCCGAGGCATTTAGTGGCTTTGGGACCCTACTTCTTCAAAGTAACACTCTCCCAACGTTCTATCAAGCCCGCTCCAAGCTTACTTTGGAAGAAACCGGATTGGCTAAGAAGGCGGCTACCGGGGCAAGTCCCGTGGTCATGATGACGTCCTATATATTTTACCTATATATATTTTGTATTAATGAAAAAGACTTCCCAAGGGAGATTAATACAATCTTACCACGGTCATTCCTATTTCTTAGTTCGACTCGAATGACACAATTTTGATATGAATCAATTTAGTATGTAAAAGATTGCTCATAAAATTGGGGTGTATTGAAAAGATTTGCATACGAGTTGAGACAACAACATACGTATAGTGGCTGACGCACATTAATGCTTTCATCCTAAAATTTTACTACGTACTGACACCCCTTGTCAAATAACGTTGGCTGGTTTGATGGTCTAATACGTCTATTTGCATATTTTTTAAGCATCTTCAATTTAAAAATTCTCAGACAAATACTTGTGAGATTATATTTGATCATATTATTGTTGTATTAAGTAAGAATCAAACTCTGTCCTCCTCTGCGGTAAAAATTAATTAAACCAATGGCACAAAAGTTCATTGCACATTAACTATAGTGATAAATAGGTAAATAGATCAAATGAAAAAAAAACTTATTTTACTCTATAAGTACTTAAACGGATTTAGAGCCAAAAAGTTACTCCTCTTTTTTACCTTTTTGTTGTAATTTGCAACTTTTGAGTGGTTAGATTTGTTGGTGTTGCTCTTCTCAAATTTTCATTTTTATATCGTTATAGTAATTGTTACTCCCTTTCGTCCCAATTTATGTGACACCTTTTAAATTTTGAAATTCAAACAAATTTTTTTTTTACCATAATTTTTTCATATATCTTTTATATATTTTGACTTATCAATTACTATAACTTATAGTACTTTTTAGTAGTTTCCAAATAGATAAATTTTATTTTAAAAAACATAAAGATATCATACTCGAATATACAATCAAAATTAAAATATTTGACTCTTCAAATCCGCACAATGTCACATAAATTGAGATAAGAGCATATATTAAGCCTTTTTGTGTAAATGGATAAGAGGTTTGACTAGGCTTGGACAGAAGTGAAGTGAATGACAATTTACCTATTTTACTACAACTTGCAACAAGAGCAATAAATAATAATAATAACAAATAATAAATTAAAAAAATTACAACGTGCACCCACAAGGTAAAACTTGTAGTGTTAATTGTATGAACTTGATGTAGACCTCAATTTATTTTTATAAGCCAACTCAATGGATTTTTTAAGAAGACAACTAAACCTTAATGAATTTTGAATAGACAGCCATGAATAAATGATTTAAAATGATTATGAGGGTATTTGGATTGACTTATTTTAAGAAAAAATAAGCCAAAAACGAAAAATTGATATTAATCGTATTACACTTGACTTTTAGCTTATATGATATTTTTTAAAAGTCAATTCAAACACCCTCTATATTTTTATAAGGTGAACCCAAACACCTATATCTATATCTATAGGGGTGACTATATATGTATGAATGCATATTGTCTAGAGGTTTGACTATGTAATAATTAAGGTGGAAAACTTGAAGCAGACAGTTTTAAGATTCGCCCAGATATTTTGATTATAGGAATAAATTCGTAATTAATGGAGGAGATATATAAAAAAGAGAAGAACTTTTCTTGATGAGATTGAAATATGCACGATAGAATCCTTATCCTTTAACAAAGATTTTGGTGAAACTGTGAAGATAAAAAAAAACTAAGGCAGAACTATATATGCCGAAGAGTGTATATTCTTAGCATAATTTTTAGCTTCGTCAATATTGTCTTTTAGTCAAACTTATGTGGCACGAATCCATATTAATCGGATTACTCGATAATTCTTTAGTATGTCTTACGTACGCATTACAAATTCACATTCATCGCACTAGTAGGACTTTAAATACTTGAGAAAAGAACCATCCAATAATAGAATGACCAATACATTAGGGTATTGTCGTGCCTAGGTTAGAGTTCGAGTCCTCGATCGGCGAGAGTGGGCTGTGTTCCCCAAAAAATCCCTACATACGCGTAGGGCCAAGCGGTGTATACTAATCCGTAGGGTCAGGCCGGAGGTGGGGTTTTCTGGGGTATGGGGCCGTAATGCGGTGGGACCAGTCACTTTAAAAAGTTTACCCTACCACAATTTTAGTCCTCCGGGGCATAGTCCAGTGGCAAAGCCTGGGCACTATAAGGCGCTCTGGCATGGGACAGCGTGGGTTCGATTCCCCGCAAGCACGAAGAAACTCGCATGTTGGGGAATTTGACCTTGTCTCATTGATCAGTTGTACGCTCCCAGAAAAACTGGCCACCGGAGCACATCCCGCGATTTACCTGGTAATAGTGTTGAAGGACCGGTGCTATTACCTCCAGGACGTCTGGGTAATACCAGTGAAGTAGTCAGGCACAAGCCTAGAAACCTGGATTATCAAAAAAAAATAAAAAAATAATAGAATGATGGAATCTTTTTAGATCTCATTAACATTAGTGAATCTTACGCATTGTGAATCTAAATTAATTAGACTAGTGAATCCTTTAGTAAATCTTACATACTCGGGGGCAAATTATAATTATCGGGCTACTAGGAATTCAAATACTCAATGATTAAATAATAATTAAAAAAACACCCAATAATAATTTTAAAAAAGGAAACTATGAACATTAACCAATGCACTTTCTAGGAACAAGTCCTTTACAACCTGGAAAGAAAGAATAGCAAAAGAAGTACTCTAAATTAAATAGTCAAAAGATGCTCCTTCTTCATGAACCCCAAAGCAATTAAAGTAAAAATGACAAAACAAATAATGTAAGTCCAAAAACCCCAAAACAACAATGAAGTTGTTGTGCACTAGATTTACCAGTATCATCAATTTCAACCTTATTCTCCACAAAATAATTATGTTTCTTAGTATACCAAAATGTAATTTTGTACTTAATTGTACTACTCACATCAACTCTGAAAATTGCCTTAGATCCATTTGAAACAGCCTTAATTGCATCATCCCATGGCATATTATGAGTTTCAATCATGCCACTTTTAAAAGCTTCTTTATCTTTGCCTTGTTTAAATCCATCAAATGTAAAATTACCAATAGGGTAACTTGTATTTGTACCATAGTAGAAATTCAGTGAAATGTTGTCGTAACGAACACTTTTGTCCTTCATTTCATTCTTCACATTGAGTTGAAACGACATGTTCTTGTCACGTCTCGTCGCGTTGTTGTTGGAGTTGACCGATTTATCGAGGCCTCGCACGTAAACATCTCCGATGGAACATTTAGGCTTCGTGGTACGTAGACTTAGCCAGAGGATCAGAGCTGTGATGCCTAAACTCACTATGAGTTTGACACAATGACAAGCACATGAGTTTCTAGAGGAAGAGAAATCGTAATTTGACATGCTGAAAAGTTAGAGAAATGGATTCAAAATTTAAACTTAATAGATTCAATTTTGCGCCGAATTTGATAGAAAAACAGATGAAGAGGAGATGGGAAATGAGAGTAGCTAGCTAGAGAGAAGTGTTGAAACAATATTTTTCTTGAGAAATGCATTGTTGGGTTCAACTTTTGTGGGTTTTTAAAGACTTTGATTCTCAACAAGTCATGGGGTTTTTCTGCTTTTTTTTAAAGAAAACTTGGGGTCAATGACTCTTCTATTTTGGACCTCATTTTCTTTGCTAATTTATTCATTTCCCTTACATAGTGGTTTCTAGTGAAATTTCATGGAACAATTCAACAATGTTGGAGTAGTTTCCAAAAATCAAGTAAAAATTACTCCATCATCGGTTTTAATTTATATAACATAATTTGAAGCAATAGGGAAATTTTTAAAAAAGAGTATGACATTTATAGACTAAAACATGTCATATAGTTGAATGGCTAGAAAAAAAAACTTAAAACTTATGGTCTTTAATATATTCAAACATTTTTATGATTATAAAAGCTTCTCATTATGGATAAAATAAAAAATATAAATTAATTATATTTAAATTTGAATATATATCATTTATTTTGAAACAAATTAAAATGGAAGTGTCACATGGACTGGGAAAAAAATATCTGTTTTAAAATCAAAAGGACAATCCAAAAGTTGGTCTTCATAAAAAAGAAAAAGCTAACACACGTCTTCTGGAGAAACTAAAAAAAAAAATCATTATTTGCACCTAATGATTTAAGATATCCCTTTCTTTATCTTGTGATAATATATTTTCTATATTATAAGACAGATTATTGCACTATAAGAAAACACGTGTTTCAGTTATAGCATCTGATACTCCTTCGATCCCGAATATTAGTAGCTGTTTTAGCAAATTAATTTGGTTCGAAATAATTAAGATAATGAAAAATAAGAAAAACATTTATTTAGAACTATAAATGATACTCAATATGTTGTATATCTTTTCAGATCTATTACTGTTGGTCGTATCAATAAACTGTTAATTAAGTAAGATGTTTAAATGAGTGATAAATTATAGTATAGACTAATACTAATTAAAGTCATTAAATATATTTTATAAAATGTGTAGAAATAGCCTCAGAAGATAAAAACTTATACATATCTCGTGTTTACATCCCATATAGTTAAGTTAATCATATAAGACAAACTATCTTTATTAGGAGTCTTAAGCTAACTCATGTCGTCGTAATAATACTCCAATTATAATATTATAAATTCTCTAACAAGTCTAAAATCTATTCTCAACTAATAGATATTGTTAGGGTTTGCCCTGAATTTTCTATCTTGTTTGAATTTTACCATAGATATTTTTTTCTTAGACCCAACACAATAGCATCCACAATGTAGTCGTTTAGATAGTTTCGTTTAGGAAGAGATTTTCCTCTCAATAGTTTCCATGCTTTTATATTAGTTTTTCATATGTAGATCAATTGATCAAATAATATTAGAATATTATTCCCCTTTTAGTATATTTTCTTTGTTGTCTGATTTATCGTCGTTCAAGGTTTGCAATTATTAGCTTCCGCATGACGCCATGTTATTTCGATCCCAATAAGTAGTATCAGAGCCAATGATTCAACGGGTTGAAGACAAGTTCAAGGCGGTCGGTTCAAATCAAGTAGCAACCGATTTCGCAATAATGAAGATTTCGTCCGGAGTACTACATGTCGAGATGAATTTTCAACCATATTTTCAATATCACAGTTGCTGCATCTTTAAAAATAAAGCAAAATATTTTTTAAAACAATTTTTAACCCCATAATGTTTTTAACCTTATTTGTAACCATGGCAAGCAGAAGAGGAAGAATCAAGATTATTTTGCCAGAAAATTCAGGCCAAGGAAAATTTGTTAGGGTTTGCCCTAATTTCCTACCTTATTTGAATTTTAATATAATTGTGTTTTACTTCTAAATGATTTTTGGTGGAAAAGCTTTTTTTTTTTTGCAGAAAAGGGCTCTACCATATTTATCATTTTTTTGGAGGAGAAATTTTGGACTTCTAGAAGATCTTTTTCTCTCATACACAACACAATAACATCCACAATGTAGTAGTTTAGAGAGTTGCATTTATGGAGAGATTTTTCTCACAATAGTTTACATGATTTTATATTAGTTTTTCATACGTAGATCAATTGATCAAATACTATTAGAATATTATGCCCCTTTTAGTATATTTTCTTTGTTATCTGATTTATCGTCGTTCAAGTGCAATTATTATTTTCCGCATGACACCATGTTATTTTGATCCCAACAGATATCACCTGTATGGATCTTTTTTTCCTAACGTGCCCTTAGTGTAGTAGTAAATGCTTCAAATTAGCCCACATTCGTTACACTACCACCATTTAATCTTATCACAGCCAGGGCAGAGCCACAGTGCAGCTTAACGAGTTTGTCAGAACCAGTAACTTTGTCACAATACACATAATTTTCTAGAACCAGTAAGTTGCTTCTTTTTTTTTTGTAAAATTCAGATCCCATAAACCAAAATTCTAGTTCCGCCTCTGATTATTCGGAGCACCAACCATAACATAACATAACATAAATTAGAACAAAATTCAAGAAAATTAATCAAGAATTGGGATAAAAGTGTGAACTAACTTGAAGTTGTTGAGGAGAAGCAGAGCGACCGCGACCTTGAATACCAATAAGAGCTTCAATTAGTGTATTTTCTTCTTTACTAAATGAACAAACTTTAACTTCTTTTTGGTCTGCAACAGAACATAGAAGCAATAATCTCTTCTTATTTTGCTTTTTCTAACCAGAATATTGCTTGCATGGCCATTTTCTAGTTAGATTTATTGCAATTTGTGGCCTAAATCCAAGATCCAAATTCCCAATATCAATTGTAGCCATTGTTGGAGAATTTTTGGAGGAAGGGAATTTGTGTGTGATCGACTTGAAAAATGAAAAGATTTGTACAAGTTATATGTTTCGTTATCACTTACCGTTAAAGGACAACCTCAACGAACTTTCAAGATTTTCTTGTCCAAGTGGAGGATTTTGGTCTATACGTGACACATGTGGACCTTGCAAATATCCTAAGGAAATACTGCCTCTCCTAATTTGTTTTCACTTTTTTATTTTTGATGTGTTTGAATATAGAATTTTTAAAATTTTCAGAATAAAATTTATATATTCAGAAGATACGTAAAAAGACTATAAGTCATCATAATTAGTATAGTTTAAAATATTTAAAAAACATATAAAAAAATTATGAGAAAAAAACAACTTGTTTAACTCTTGAAAAGCAAAAAGTGTCGAACAAATTAAAACCACAGAAGTAATTAGCTTTTGACAAAAAAAAAACAAGAAATTATTGGATTACATTTTAATATTAAATAATAATATTGAATTGTATACTTTATCTTGGCTATTATGCGGATAAAGAGGTCAGAACAATAAATAAATCATTTCTTCATAATCTTCTCATGATCTAAAAAGTGGTCATTATTCTTCTTAATCACAATCTCATGTTCTATTACTATATACACACTATTAAATTTTTGACCAAGTTTTTAAAATCTTCTTATTTTGAAAAACTTATTTTGTCAAAAGTGCTTTTAAAAAAATATTTTTAAAAAGAAACAAATTTGTGTTTAGCTAATCAATTTGAAAAAATATTTTGACAATATTAGAGCAGTAGTTTATGCTTGACCAAGATTCCAAAAGTACTTCTGGAGAAATTAAAGTTATTTTTTTAGCTTCTGAAAAACTGCTTCTGCTATTAATCAAAATAATATTTTTTTAAAAACTTGACCAAACACCTTAACTCTCTAAAATAAGTATTTTTATTAAAAAAGAAAGTAGACACTTTTGACATTCCAAAAACTTGATTAAACAGATTATAAATCATCCACTAACCCATGTTTTACCATATTATCATAACTTAGTATCCTACTATCTCTCAATTTATTCCAATAAAGAATTCTATAACTTACAAATAATTAGTCTATTTACCTTGTGATGATATATGAAAAATATTGTGGAGTGCATGGAAAAGTGAGGCTAGTAAAAGAAAGATTTTTTTTTGTTAAAAGAATGTGTTCTTATTAGTGAAACTAACTTAACAACTTCTTCAAAGTTTGTTCGAACCATACAATGTTATAATTGGGCTATTGTATTCCGGGAAAGACAAGTTAATTAAAAGAATTACTACTGGACCCGTGAAAAAAAACTTTATTGCAATAGGCTTGAATCTTCTTAAAGAAAGCATAACTTTTTTTTTGGAAAGACGGAGTTTATTACCTCCCGGAATAAACTCTGTCTGGGCCTCAATAATGATTGAAGTCATGACTTTCTGGAGTCTGTTGGCTAGGATCTTTGAGAGGATGGTGCAATATGCATTGGGTTTTTCATCTTCTAGTTAGTATATTCCATTGTGCCATGACCATATTTAGAAAATTTGGGTGATTAGCCCAAACATTAAAGAATCTAAAAGGTACTTTTACCACTCCAATGACTAGAGTATAGAGATAATAGCATAAGAGCATGGTCAGAAATGGAGGGAAGATCATACTTGGTTTCTACATGCCCCCAAGCCATCATCCACTCATAATTACCGATAGCTCTATCAATTCTACTCCGTACCCTATCACCACTGATAACGTTCAAATCCACTCCACAAAAAGAGAAAATGTATATGGTCGTCACAATATAATTTACCCAACTATGAGTCACGATCGAATTCCACAGGAAACAATATATTAGGTGATCAAGCAAGTAAGGAATTATCACTTTTACGCTAAGCCAAACACTTTTTCAGTATTTGATTTTTTGATTTAAGCCCTAACAAAGAGAAAACTAACTAGAAAGCGGGTAAAATGATCAATGACCACAAGCATGGATACAAGGGAAATTAATCTCAATATATTTCAAGATTTTACAAATAAGAGCGAGTCTATATTAATAGATAATAATTTCTAAATCTCATTGAAAGTCTTTCAATCAAATCAATGAATTTCACTCTAAACTTTTTCAAGCCTTAGAGTGTGATATTAAGCACAACCAATTCTCAAGTTCACTATCCTATTCTTAGCTCAAGTTATTAGATGTGGTTTAAAGCCCCAAATTCTTGTTAAGTAAACTTTTCTAACCTCAATTTTTCTCTTTTGAGCTCAAACAAAGTAAATGGGCGAGTCCTAGGGTTAGCTAATCCCTTAAGAAACATTAAAGAAATAAAGACTCACTTCATTAAAAATAAAAATTATTTAATACATAAGCATAACAAGAGTTTCAATCCAAACTTTAACAATGTATACTTCCATAAACAAGTTTCAAGTATTGGAATGAAATACTACACACTTAAATATTCAATAGAAAACAAGGAATTGAATAAATGAGTAAAAGAAAATATTTCAAATTTCAAATCTCCAATCCTCAAGTGTGGGTGTAAGAACTAGGGATGGCAACGGATCGGATCTGGACTGGATCCTACTAGATCCAGATCCGTTTTTCATACCTGGATCCAGATCCGGATCCATCGGATCCACGGATCGGATTTGGATCCACATGTAAAAACAAATCATGTCAACACCTTAATTTATTTTACTTAGAACCAGAATTTATATCCATCACATAAGCAACTTTGAATTAGCTATTTTAAGACTAAAAACCATTGACCTAAGAGGTGTCGCATAGACTAACATATTAACCTCAAATCATCCTACTTGACTTGATCAAAGCGAAATTCAGTCACAGAAACATTTAACTCTGAGACAAAGGCAGTACCAAATCAAACTTGATTTATTGAGCTTATTTTGTCTAAACAGGATGTGCACATGACTTAGATGAACTGTATGTATAAGATTGATTGACTACAAACAAGGCTCAAACATGCTATTTAGTCTTAACCACAAATAATGATCATTACTACTCCCTACAACATTTTGTATCTATGTGAATAAATAAATGTTACATAGCTTAAGTTCAAGCAAGATGAACACATTCTAATCTAATCCATTAACCAACTAACATAGTTAAGATCATAATATGAATTTAATGTATGATGAACTCATCCTAATTCTAAATAGAACATGATCTTGGGTCCTTTATGGACTTGGGCCTGGCCGAGAAAACAAAAGGAAGACCAAAATTCATTCTAGGTTATGGATATATTTAATAAAAAATGGAACACGGGTCGGATCTGGACCGGATACGGATCTCAAATACAAGATCTAGATCCATATCCGATCCGTCAGAAATGAATCCGGATCCATCGGGTCCAAATTTTGAAGATCCATATCCTATAAAACGGATCTGGATCCACCGAATCCGGACCGGGTCCAGGATCCACTGCTAGTAAGAACTCTAGCTTCTCCGAGACTTGTATTTTGCCAAAGATATAGATATTTGCCTCATGTCTTATTTTTGTAGTTCCCCAACTTTTTCAATAGAAAATGACCAAGATAGCCTCAAATTTTCAGATTTTAAGAGGTTCCACTTTTTACATTTATAACCACTTTTCTTACTTTCTTCAATTTGGCTCCTTTTCGCCTTGTTTTCACTTGGCTTCTTCCATGTCACTTCAAATTCACATAAAACCTATAAAATGAAAGTAAACAACATTAAATGTACTATTTTCTCAATCAAACATAGAAAAAATATAAAATTAAACTATTCCCCTTTCCTGATAGGGGTGATTTGGTAATGTCTAGTGTCCCACATAAGCCGGATTCTGCCATTTATTGCATACTCACAATTTGTTATCACTTCCCATTTATTTGCTATCACTGCAGCCTTGTGAGCTTTAACTCTAGTTTCCACATTACCAGCTAGAGTAATGTGATTTTTTTTTTGGTAATTAAATTTGCATTTTATTACCATTCGAAATTCAGCACACAAAGAGACCTGATCTACACTAAGTTGGACATGCCCAACCTTAGTGTTTTTTCTACACTATACGACTTTCTACCATTGCATTACATAGGATAAAAATTTAGTTTTTGCAATCTACTAGCTAATTTCTGAACCATACTACCTCTAGCAAACACCTCTGTACAATCGATCTAACTATCACCTCTGGTCGCCTCTGGTCTTCGAAAGATCACTTTGTTCCTTTCTTGCCCACATGATATAGTGCGGCGAGATAGAGTCATTCGTATATTGTGTCTCCTTCATTCTTACTTCTTCTTCATCAACCATCCATTGCATTTCGGCTATCCATCCTTCTGGTGCTCTATCAATGTCTTGCCATTTAAGTAGTCCTTGCCAAAAATATAGTTTCTCAACTCTTTTTGCTTGTACCTCTTAATCACTCCCCTTACATTCCAGAATAACCAAGACATTATAAAGGTTTAGGAGTACCGCCTTTATCCTCATGAGGATTTTGGTGGATGCCATGTTCATTTCTCAGTACCTCAAAGGAATTTCTGCTTGGATTACTTTCCAAAGTAGGGAAGTTTGTCAAATTTAAAGCTAGGTTATCCTACACTGCCGTGCCTCTAAGTTGTTGTCCCTCCATCTCTGGAGACACTTGTTTGATTAGGTTCAACCCCTGGCCACTAAGTTGAGACATACCCTTCTTAGGACTAGCATCATTTTTTGGAAGAGGCTGAGAGCTCTCCACAACATCCTGTTGGTAGCTAGTTGGTGGCACCGTAGGAAGCTCCTGGGCTGGAGTAGGATATTTCTGTTAGATAGTGTATATTCCCATGATATACATAGTGTATATCACAGGACTTTGGTCCGTTTTAGGATTGTAATTAGTGTAGAATATTTGTATTACTTAGCATTGTACACTTACCATAATTATAGAAGTCTTGTACTACTAGAATAGGGTTTTAGGAGTAGAATAGGAAAATAATTTTCCTATTATGAAAATATGTAAATTGTATATATACTCTTTCAATTAATGAAAATAATCAAGGGATTATTTCTTTCATGGTATCAGAGCAATTGCTTCCGCTCTTCTCCAAAATTTCTCTCGGTTTTTCGTGCCCCTCCTCGGCCAAAAACTGCATCGATTTCCATGCCCCTTCCTCGGATTTCATGTTAATTTTACCTCATCTCTTCCCAAATTTTCTACAAAATCACCTATTGTTCTTTCGTTATGTCGAAGACAAATAGCACGTTTTATCCTGCCCGTGTTGTTTCTAACATCAAGAATCACATACCTCTCATTCTTGAAATAGAAAACGTCCAATACGCGACGTGTGTTGAGTTGTTAAAATTCACGCTCGCTCGCATCAAGTCATCCATCACATAATCCCTGCGGCTCCTGAGGATACGGAGGTGCCTCAACGTGAGGATGATCCTAAGTTATGGACAACGCTTGATGCCACCGTCCTTCAGTGGATTTATTCCACTATCTCTACTGACCTGTTGCAGACGATTATTGAGCCAGACACTACGACAATGGCTGCTTGGGATATGTTGCGTGACATATTCCAAGATAATCAGAATTCCAAAGTTGTTACTCTTGAGCAGGACTTTTCCCACGTCACCATGGAAAATTTTCTGAATGTTTCAGCATATTGCAAAAGGTTGAAGGAATTGGCGGACCAACTCCGCAACGTGGGTGCGCCGTTAGTGAAGATCGTCGGTTCTACGATGGTTCTTTGGCCTCTCCGAGGCATTTAGTGGCTTTGGGACCCTACTTCTTCAAAGTAACACTCTCCCAACGTTCTATCAAGCCCGCTCCAAGCTTACTTTGGAAGAAACCGGATTGGCTAAGAAGGCGGCTACGGGGCAAGTCCGTGGTCATGATGACGTCCTATATATTTTACCTATATATATTTTGTATTAATGAAAAAGGCTTCCCAAGGGAGATTAATACAATCTTACCACGGTCATTCCTATTTCTTAGTTCGACTCGAATGACACAATTTTGATATGAATCAATTTAGTATGTAAAAGATTGCTCATAAAATTGGGGTGTATTGAAAAGATTTGCATACGAGTTGAGACAACAACATACGTATAGTGGCTGACGCACATTAATGCTTTCATCCTAAAATTTTACTACGTACTGACACCCCTTGTCAAATAACGTTGGCTGGTTTGATGGTCTAATACGTCTATTTGCATATTTTTTAAGCATCTTCAATTTAAAAATTCTCAGACAAATACTTGTGAGATTATATTTGATCATATTATTGTTGTATTAAGTAAGAATCAAACTCTGTCCTCCTCTGCGGTAAAAATTAATTAAACCAATGGCACAAAAGTTCATTGCACATTAACTATAGTGATAAATAGGTAAATAGATCAAATGAAAAAAAAACTTATTTTACTCTATAAGTACTTAAACGGATTTAGAGCCAAAAAGTTACTCCTCTTTTTTACCTTTTTGTTGTAATTTGCAACTTTTGAGTGGTTAGATTTGTTGGTGTTGCTCTTCTCAAATTTTCATTTTTATATCGTTATAGTAATTGTTACTCCCTTTCGTCCCAATTTATGTGACACCTTTTAAATTTTGAAATTCAAACAAATTTTTTTTTTTTACCATAATTTTTTCATATATCTTTTATATATTTTGACTTATCAATTACTATAACTTATAGTACTTTTTAGTAGTTTCCAAATAGATAAATTTTATTTTAAAAAACATAAAGATATCATACTCGAATATACAATCAAAATTAAAATATTTGACTCTTCAAATCCGCACAATGTCACATAAATTGAGATAAGAGCATATATTAAGCCTTTTTGTGTAAATGGATAAGAGGTTTGACTAGGCTTGGACAGAAGTGAAGTGAATGACAATTTACCTATTTTACTACAACTTGCAACAAGAGCAATAAATAATAATAATAACAAATAATAAATTAAAAAAATTACAACGTGCACCCACAAGGTAAAACTTGTAGTGTTAATTGTATGAACTTGATGTAGACCTCAATTTATTTTTATAAGCCAACTCAATTTTCTTGATGAGATTGAAATATGCACGATAGAATCCTTATCCTTTAACAAAGATTTTGGTGAAACTGTGAAGATAAAAAAAAACTAAGGCAGAACTATATATGCCGAAGAGTGTATATTCTTAGCATAATTTTTAGCTTCGTCAATATTGTCTTTTAGTCAAACTTATGTGGCACGAATCCATATTAATCGGATTACTCGATAATTCTTTAGTATGTCTTACGTACGCATTACAAATTCACATTAATCGCACTAGTAGGACTTTAAATATTTGATGGTTAGACAAAAACAAGAAAAGAACCATCCAATAATAGAATGACCAATACATTAGGGTATTGCTGTCTGAGGTTCCGAGTTCGAGTCATCTGATCAGCGAGAGTGGAACTGTGTTCCCCCAAAAAAATCCCTACATACGCGTAGGGCCAAGCGGTGTATACTAATCCGTAGGGTCGGGCGGAGGTGGGGTTTTCTGGGGTATGGGGCCGTAATGCGGTGGGACCAGTCACTTTAAAAAGTTTACCCTACCACAATTTTAGTCCTCCGGGGCATAGTCCAGTGGCAAAGTCTGGGCGCTATAAGGCGCTCTAGCATGGGACAGCGTGGGTTCGATTTCCCGCAAGCACGAAGAAACTCTGTATGTTGGGGAATTTGACCTTGTCTCATTGATCGGTTGTACGCTCCCGAAAAAAGCGGCCACCGGAGCACATCCCGCGATTTACCCGGTAATAGTGTTGAAGGACCGGTGCTATTACCTCCAGGACGTCTGGGTAATACCAATGAAGTAGTCAGGCGCAAGCCTAGAAACCTGGATTATCAAAAAAAATAAAAAAATAATAGAATGATGGAATCTTTTTAGATCTCATTAACATTAGTGAATCTTACGCATTGTGAATCTAAATTAATTAGACTAGTGAATCCTTTTGTAAATCTTACATACTCGGGGGCAAATTATAATTATCGGGCTACTAGGAATTCAAATACTCAATGATTAAATAATAATTAAAAAAACACCCAATAATAATTTTAAAAAAGGAAACTATGAACATTAACCAATGCACTTTCTAGGAACAAGTCCTTTACAACCTGGAAAGAAAGAATAGCAAAAGAAGTACTCTAAATTAAATAGTCAAAAGATGCTCCTTCTTCATGAACCCCAAAGCAATTAAAGTAAAAATGACAAAACAAATAATGTAAGTCCAAAAACCCCAAAACAACAATGAAGTTGTTGTGCACTAGATTTACCAGTATCATCAATTTCAACCTTATTCTCCACAAAATAATTATGTTTCTTAGTATACCAAAATGTAATTTTGTACTTAATTCTACTACTCACATCAACTCTGAAAATTGCCTTAGATCCATTTGAAACAGCCTTAATTGCATCATCCCATGGCATATTATGAGTTTCAATCATGCCACTTTTGAAAGCTTCTTTATCTTTGCCTTGTTTAAATCCATCAAATGTAAAATTACCGATAGGGTAACTTGTATTTGTACCATAGTAGAAATTCACTGTAATGTCGTCGTAACGAACACCTTTGTCCTTCATTTCATTCTTCACATTGAGTTGAAACGACAAATTCTTGTCACGTCTCGTTGCGTTGTTATTGGAGTTGACCGATTTATCGAGACCTCGCACGTAAACATCTCCGATGGAACATTTAGGCTTCGTGGTACGTAGACTTAGCCAGAGGATCAGAGCTGTGATGCCTAAACTCACTATGAGTTTGACACAATGACAAGCACATGAATTTCTAGAGGAAGAGAAATCGTAATTTGACATGCTGAAAAGTTAGAGAAACAGATTCAAAATTTAAACTTAATAGATTCAATTGTGCGTCGGATTTGATAGGAAAACAGATGAAGAGGAGATGGGAAATGAGAGTAGCTAGAGAGAAGTGTTGGAACAATATTTTTCTTGAGAAATGCATTGTTGGGTTCAACTTTTGTGGGTTTTTAAAGACTTTGATTCTCAACAAGTCATGGGGTTTTTCTGCTTTTTTTAAAGAAAACTTGGGGTCAATGACTCTTCTATTTTGGACCTCATTTTCTTTGCTAATTTATTCATTTCCCTTACATAGTGGTTTCTAGTGAAATTTCATGGAACAATTCAACAATGTTGGAGTAGTTTCCAAAAATCAAGTAAAAATTACTCCATCATCGGTTTTAATTTATATAACATAATTTGAAGTAATAGGGAAATTTTTAAAAAAGAGTATGACATTTATAGACTAAAACATGTCATATAGTTGAATGGCTAGAAAAAAAAACTTAAAACTTATGGTCTTTAATATATTCAAACATTTTTATGATTATAAAAGCTTCTCATTATGGATAAAATAAAAAATATAAATTAATTATATTTAAATTTGAATATATATCATTTATTTTGAAACAAATTAAAATGGAAGTGTCACATGGACTGGGAAAAAAATATCTGTTTTAAAATCAAAAGGACAATCCAAAAGTTGGTCTTCATAAAAAAGAAAAAGCTAACACACGTCTTCTGGAGAAACTAAAAAAAAAAATCATTATTTGCACCTAATGATTTAAGATATCCCTTTCTTTATCTTGTGATAATATATTTTCTATGTTATAAGACAGATTATTGCACTATAAGAAAACACGTGTTTCAGTTATAGCATCTGATACTCCTTCGATCCCGAATATTAGTAGCTGTTTTAGCAAATTAATTTGGTTCGAAATAATTAAGATAATGAAAAATAAGAAAAACATTTATTTAGAACTATAAATGATACTCAATATGTTGTATATCTTTTCAGATCTATTACTGTTGGTCGTATCAATAAACTGTTAATTAAGTAAGATGTTTAAATGAGTGATAAATTATAGTATAGACTAATACTAATTAAAGTCATTAAATATATTTTATAAAATGTGTAGAAATAGCCTCAGAAGATAAAAACTTATACATATCAAGTGTTTACATCCCATATAGTTAAGTTAATCATATAAGACAAACTATCTTTATTAGGAGTCTTATTTTAAATATAAAAAAAATAAAAAGAAATTAAATAATAATAATGTAAAGACTTATGGTTACGTCAACTTCTTTTTCCTTGCACATTTTCTTCTTCTTTCTTTTTCTGAGACTTCAATTGAGGATAATGTTTGTCATGTTGAAAAGAAAATATTCATCTTATTGCTTGTGCATATATATAAAAAAAAAGTGTAATATTTAGTAATATAGAGGTTATACTATTTCAAAATATTTGTTTTATTATTAGTTTGGTCTTTCAATAGTTAATTACATGAACCTTAGTGAATTTTGATTATAGTTGCATATATTTTTCTGGAAAGAATATATTAGTTTAGACTTTATATTTGTTATATTACAGCGTTATATAAAGGTAAGTGTGTTATTTGTAATGCTAAAATATTTATTATTTTTGTCTAAATTAGCTAATTTATATAACAAAAGATAGTACAGATGGTAGAAGGATTCTTTGGTGTAAATTGGCAGCAATCACGTTACTGTTAAGTTAAGAGGCGGTTGATATTTAATATTATTTTATATTTAAGATATGTGCAAATACTAAGTAGTTAACTATGATTAAATATAAATAATTATAGTTAAAGAAAATGACACATGTCATTTGTTTATTGATAGAATGTGTGGATAAATATTTATCCCTATAAACTTTGATACTTATAATTAAGTAATAAATATATTATAAAAATACATATCGGGTATCTATTAATTAAATAATCGAATTATTCCAAGAAAATGTTGCTGTAGAATAAAACAGATTATTGAATGGTTCCACGAAATTTCACGCAGTCCCACACATTACTGGCAAAGCACTTGGTTTTAAACTTTTAATTACTTTCATCTGTCTCGAAGAAAAGATAAAGAAACTACAAAAGTAGTTGACCAAGACCTTTTGAAAATCCAGGTCTTTAAAAAAACCAAATACTAATAACCCAAGAATTAATGCACTTTTCAAGATCATAATTAATACTATTTTTTTATTTTTCATCGGGTGTTCGGCTCGTATTGAAGCCGGATTAAATTCGAATTCATGCTGAAAAGTCTTACATTGAGGGACAAAGCATTGCGTAACAATAGAGGGAGATCCAGAATTTAAACTCTATAAATTCAATACTAAGATTCTTAACATTAAATATATTATATTATTAAAGTTATGAATTCAATCTACTATTTATTATAATTTTAATAATTTTTAACATAAATTTTTCTTCGCGTCGAAAGTTATGTATTCAATTGAATCTCATCTAACATGCTAGATACGCCTCTGCGTAACAAAGGCGGATTATGTATGTATCCAGTGAAACTCAAATCGAGACTTATGTTAAGAATAAAGGAGTACTTGACACTCCACCATAATCTTTATTGGTGAACATAATTAACACGGTTAACTCACATCCTCTTATCTCTAATTTCACTTTATCTCTTCTTATTCTGTTTTTTATTTTGAATTCTTTTGAAATAGCACCTATAAATCTGAGGTGGGGCAAGATTAATAGTTTATGAATTTTATATGTCATCGAATTTGTAGCTTGTTTTAGTTATTGATTTTGTAATCATATATTGATACATATTTAATGAATTTACTAATACAAATGCAAAATTTAATCAAAAGCTACTAATTTATCTGATTGTATCTCCTCCCGTGTCTATAAGATATGTTAATTTAAAGACAAATTGAGGACAATACATTTAACATTATAAATTCGCCTCTACTCCTAACATGTCGGAGTATACCAACTAGTTGGACCATATCTTTTGTTATCTGGAGATTTGAAATAAATTTGGATAAGTGTATGTTTTACAATTTGATGCATTGTTTTTTCAACTCCAAACTTGCAATAAATAATTTTAAGTTTGAAAAATGAATTTGTAGAATATTCGAGTAAAATATTGATCGTCACTCACAAAACTTCAATTTTTTCTAAGAAGAAATTAACGACGGACAACTTTAAATACTCTTTTTCTTTTTAAACTTCAACTAAATTATGTCCAAACGCACAAAGCCCAAATGCTCCTTGTAAAATTAGTAACCTACAAAAAAAGGACAGATCTACCAACAACAACATTGTTAAATTCAATGACAATGTAAAAAACAAAATTGCACTATTAATATATAAGAGTTAAATTCTCCATTTTTTTTGTATAGGTGGGTGGGTGGGGGGGGGGGGGACTCCTATTTGCACCTAATTCTTTTAGATAGGCCATGAATGAAATAAGTCAATTGGGTTGAGTCCAATTCTTGATAACGTTAATCTCTAACACAGTTCTCATTTTTTTTGTTCGGATTTCCTGCACCGGTCTTTAATTTTTCCCTTCATAAGACATAATTTATGTAATATTTTTATCTTCGAAAACTAAAATTTTGCATCGCTCGGCATAAATTATGTAGGAATTAAGTTATGTGACATATTTTTGTAGTATTTTTTCAGATTATATCGAGTATTGAAAATTATGCCTTATCCGACATAATTTGTGTGGATGTTATGATACATTTGTTAAAAGTTAAACGCTAACTATGCTCGCATAAATTTAATATTATGTCTTTTTCAGATTATGTTGAATGTTGAAAGTTATGCCTTGTCCGGCCAAATTTATGGGTTGTTATGATACATATGTCGAAGCTAAACACTAACTATGTCTTGCGAAATCTTAATTATACCGCACCAAAAAATGACTAAGGACAAAAATTAAAAAACATAAATTTGAAGGGCAAAAATTAAAGACCACCCCAAAATAGGGCATCTTTTTTACTAGATCCAGCTTGTTGATTTTGCATAATTGACCCATGATATATATGATTCTAATTGGTAGTGACATATTTCAGCACAATTTTTATAGAAGATTTTTTTGGACAAAAAGTTACTGAATAAGATCGAGTTAGATATTTACTTTAAATTCTCAACACGTACTCTGAAGTGCGAGTTTGATTCTTTTTCATGAGTCTATAAAAATTATTTTTGATACTGGGTGACAGTGAATTTCGAACCCAGGACCTCTATTTACTCCGATGTTAACGTGTGTGTGACTATCTCATGTAAAATCTTAAGCTGTTAGAGATACATAAATTTATTTACTTAAGTATTTTTCTCAACAGGTTCTCTCAAGTGCGAGCCTGACTCTTTTTCATAGGTCAAGCACGCGAAAATTCTTTTTGATAATTGTGGACATGAGATTCGAACCTAGAGCCTCTGTAAACTACGATACCATGTTGAATGTGTCCATATCATCTAAATGTTTAAGTTTTATTAGAGATAACACACTTTTATTTACTTAATTATATTCTCGACAAGTGATCAAATGATATGGAAAAATGTGAAAAATGAAGAGAAAGCGAGTACAATGTTTTCATAAAATATACAATATATAAGATCAGATTTTCCCCTCAAGGAAATATTTCACAATACAACAACTTATACTAGTACGTACTAACTATGTTACTTGAACTCTTCAAAAATATTGCCAAGTGGAAGATCTGACACGAGTGAGATAGCATTTTTGAATGATTCGAACAACATACAACATACTAATAATTTAAGTTAATTAATGACCCTACAGTTCGTCCTGATCTCACCATCTGATCCGGTCAGAGGGCTAATATTTCCCATCTTAATCATGGAATTAACAAAGTCATTAAAGAAAAACTTAGAGTTATTACTATAAGTTTCAACTATGGTTTTTGTTGTTGCTATGGCGTCATCACTTGAGAACAAGATTTGGACTGATTCAAGAAGGCCTCTTCCAATGAGCAAATTTTTGAAATAATGATTGTCAAATAAGTCTGTGGAGTTTATATCAAGTGGGGTTGTGTTATTTTCATCACTTGTTAATGGACACAAATTTTGGAGTTCACTCACTAAGGTTGTGTCTAAGGTTGTGTCTGGTGAACTTGTCCCATTGAAGTTTCTTAATCTGTTGTCAAAGGTTGCACTAATCCAATTGTATGAGCACCTACAATATTCAAAATACTCAAAGAGTTGGTGCAAGTCTAGTATATCACTAGGAAAAAAACAGGAGTTAGCGAGGCGGATAACTTATGTTGCTAAACAACTAAAGTTTATCGCTAATCCCATTTAATAATGAATTAGTAATGGATTATAAAGAAACCTGCTAGGCCCTAGCTACAGATTAGCGACCAATCGCTAGCGCCTAACATGTTTCTTTCTGTGATAAACATTAATTGGCAATATTGGAAAATAGAAAAATATAATAGAAGAAGAGGTGACTTTGAGGCGTGAAAAAATCAAATTTTCTTAAAGATATATTGTCCATATATAAAGTGGGGAAAATACAAGCAATTTCTTTCGGGATACAACAAAACTCTTATACCTACAGATTTTTCACTTCATGAAGGAAGACCTAATTTATAGAGTTAGAAAAACAACTATTCTGAATAGTCATCTTATTTCATGAATAGTCATGTATATATAAATTTAAATTTTAAATAAAACCTGAAAATACCAAGATTTTACATAATATATAAAGTCTTCAAACTCTTTCACCTTTTTTTGTGGGACAATCTCACTTCATATATATTACAAACTATCTAACAGACAATCTGTTAAAAACTAACATGTTATTATATGTTAAATTACATTGCTGATGTTTAAAAATTAAGATCTTTACGATGTCAATGTACATAACTAAAGCGCTATCTAACTAATACATATATGTATATATGTATTTAATTACCTGATAGGCTCACAACATCTGTTATGTTTAATCCAACAGCCTGGAATTTGGAGATGATTGTATTGAGGGAGTCAAATGGTGCTGGAAGTGCAGTGCTCGATCCAGAAAAATTAGCAGCTAATCCACCCCTTCTTCCTAATAAAACCTTCCAAAATGGTCCTCCACTCTGAAAAAATAAGAATAAATAAATCTGTCTAGTATTTTAAAAAAACTAATGAACGGGTTGTAGTGACTTTGGGCTTCATCTTTAATTTGAGGTCTCAGATTCAAATTTTAAGAATAAAAAAATTATGGTAATTAGGAGCACTTCATTCTTAGCCTTATGCGACGCGAATCCAAAATAGTCTTGACCACTACTAAGAAAAGTAAAGATTTCCAAGGAAATTTCAATCAGAGATCAGTTGGAAATGTACTCGTTGCAACTGGGAAATGTACTCGTTGCAACTGATTCCGACGAATTTGGAATTTCCAACATAATTGTCAGTTGAAAATTGACTAATTTCTAGTAACAGGTCCAAAGCCAACATGGAACACCGAGTGAAATATAATATTAATAATAATTACTAGTATTAATAAATAATCTGATAAAAATGGTAACTAACATAGTATTACACATTAAAATATGAAATATAATATTAATAATAATTACTAGTATTAATAAATCTGGTAAAAATGGTAACTAACATAGTATTACACATTAAAATATACTGATACTGAAAAATATTCTTCACATGCCGGTGTATATATACCACTTAAACCATTTAAAGAAAGAGATATGTAACAACGGTGTAAAAACTCAGAATTATTTGGTGTCAGATCACATAAGTGATAACTACATGTAACCGTTCATAAAAAATGAAATTAAATTACTGACATAAAAAATAAGATAAATTACTTATTATACAACAGATTAAACTACACTAATAATGTAAGAAATCATACCAGTAGCACTGAATCTCTTGCAGCTATAGCAAGTATATCTGCACAAGAAACAACTCCACTGCATGCATTCTCAACAGCAGTTTTTATATTATCTATGACTTCAAAACCCCTTGCTGAGTTCAAGTTTGCTGGAGTGAACTTCTCACTTGTGTTACTATTTCCATCCAACAATAGTGATGCATCACAACCCTACAATTAAAAGAAAAATTAAGTTTTAATGGTCGCATTTTAATTTTTAGTGTATTTTAACATGTTATAGTAGGTGATTTACTTATTCTTTTGAACAACTACGTATAGTTGATCTGATTATACAAAAATTCTTTTATACTGTCAGTGTATAGAAGTTAAACTCATAGAAAAATGAAGAGAGTTTTAATTTTGTGCACTATCGGCATGTATATATTTATATAATACGTTGAAGTTAATTTGCCCTACAATACAACATGACTCTTTATATCAAAGTCTGATAAGATAACTTGGAAAATGAAGAAATAACCTGGTATATACCAGATTAAATTGCATTGATGATGTAAAAATTATTTATGTTGTCATTATATATGAATTTAATTCGAAATATTAAAATAAAAATATTAGAAGGAGAGCCATATAGTAACTGTGTAGTTATCTCTGTTATGATCTATTGTCACGAGTTCAAGCCATGTCAGCCACGAGTATTCACAAGATACACTTTTACATGTCTAACTGATAGTTCGTATCAACTTTAAGACGTTAAGGAATTATCTATGTATTTGGCCAAATAATAACTTTGAAATAAGCCAAAACGAATAGGTTAAATTATACTAATGACGTAGTATTAATTTATATTGTCAGCGGATATAACTAGATAAATCCAAAATATAAAAACTTACGCTGACAAAGCAATCATGAAAATGAAGACGAAGCAAAGAAGCAGCCATTCTCATTTCATTCTTGATTGCACTTTGAACTTCTTTACGAACAACTTTAAGGAGATTTGGACATGTTTTTTAGTAGAAATTTGGTGTTAGCTGAGAATTCACACCTACAAACAAGATGAATATAGTAAATATAGACTAAATTTGGACTTTAACTACTGAATTTTTGTTGTGAATGCATGTCAATGTACTCAAACCCTAATTTATAATCATGATTAAGGGATGATTAACAAATATAAAATTCATTTATATGTAATCTATAGTGGTATGATGTATGACGGCTCAATTTTAGTTTCTTTTTTTTAAGAAACCAAACTCAAAATCTACAATTGACCATTTACTCATAATGCTAATCACTGTGGAAAGTGAGGAGTTGAAGTTTTTAATATTGCATGGTTATGGTAATGGAGGCTTAGTACTTATTAGATTATATTGAATTTTAGCAACTAGTAATGACGGTATTTTTTTCCTCGATCTTTATTGACTTATAGCGACTGAATTTCAACTTTCAATTTAGCGACTGATTTTGTTTTTTTTGATGTACCTAATTTATAATCATGATCATTACGGGATGATTAACAAATTTGGGATTCATTTATAAGCTAGGGGTCGTTTGGTTTGTAGGATAAAGGACAACAATTTTGAGATAAAACGCGAGATTATTTTATCCCGCATATGGTTGAAATTTTTATTCTGGAATTAGTTAATTATACCTCCATTGTGGTATTATACTTATGTCACCTTCAACACGGGAGTACAATCCCAGGGCCATTAATCCTGGGATTAAACACCAAAATGACTAAGATGTCCTAAGGCTCTCCTCTCAAAGTCTTTTAAACATTTTAAGGTTAAAATTGAAAATAAAAAAATTTCCCTACTTATTTAGGGTAAAACCAAACACATATTTTATATTATACACTGTGTATCCAATTTTTAGTTTATGAACCAAACATCTACCAATAAAAGTATAACTCATCACTAAATAATTACATCATTATTTAAATTCTCGTTTTATAATCCCGTCGTTTATATGCAATTCTTGTATAACTTGTATCCCGTAGTTTATATGCCATTCTTGTATAACTTGTTCACCGACCAAATAATCCTTAGGTGGTATGATGTATGGCGACTCCATATTACGGTTTTTATATCAAACTTAAAATCTACAACCATGCATTTACTTAATTATAATGCAAATCACTGTGGAAAGTGAGGAGATGAAGGTTAAAATATTGCATGGTTATATTTGGTATAATGGAGGCTTAATACTTATCAGATAATATTGAACAAACAAGTACGTTCATGAACCAAAGATGTTTTGATAGTCTTAGAGGAACTATTTAATTGGATTCTAATTATAGTGCATGATAAAATAACTTTTCCAACATTCTTTTTTGTTGTTACAAATTTTTATGTATTAGTGCTTAATTACGTTGAGAGCATGATTATTATTTTTAGACTACAATAGTTGAATGTGCTTCTTTAGCTGGAAATCTTGCATCATCTAAAACCACCAAAACGTTGACTTTTTAATTGTTAATTTTTTTTCATAGAAAAAGTTGTCCTTAAGTTGGATATTGGTGTGAACCAAGTGAAATGTGATCGTCAATTCTAGAAAACATGGAATTAGCTGTGGAATTTGTCCGTAATTTCCATCTAATTCATCGCTAAATAGCTCCTAGCTAATTGAATTTTCTTATAATCAATCACTAATCCGTAACTAAATGGGACTAGCATGATATTTTGTTGTTTAGCTACGGAGTTTTATCCTTCGATAATTCCTTATTTTCTAGTAGTGCGTGACCATTTAAAAGTTCAAGTTGTAAAAGAATGCATATTTTTGTTTACTTATTAGTTATGTCTTTTAACGTTGTCGCCCTTCATGAAGTGATTTTTTTTCACAGCCAAACATGGTAAAAAAAATCAATGACATGGATGGTGATAAGATTAGAACTCCGGGCCTCTATGTATTCTTATACCATATTGAATTGTCTGATCGATCATCTAATCTAAAATTAAGCTTAAATTGATAGAGAAGAGCACACTTTCATTATTTACTTATTTGAGAGAATAGGCTTCAAACTTCTCAAGGGCCCATGTTTTCAAATGTACATACAGGCCCATTATTATATCTAATACAGACCACAATCCGTTCGATTTCAAGCCGAGGCCTGCTGAGCCCGTTACATAGCAGCCCGAATTCGAAGGGGTCATTTGCACTTTTGTCTCTATTTTGTGCTGGTCTCCAATTTCTGATCCTCATAACAATTTTTTTTTGTGGGGCATAAATTTATATTTTTGCATCATAATATTTCATAAGTTATATCCCACACCCTTAAAGAACTCATGTGACGCTATGCATAAATTCGATTTTGAAAGCAAAAATTAAGACCAACACATTTGAAGGGGAAAACTGTGCAATCTCAAATTAATCTGCACATAACATAAATAAAAGGGGAGAGTTAAAAACTCATTTTAGTGACAAAGCATCAACAAAAAAAGTTCATTTATATCGAATGACCTCATTTTCAGTGTCGATAAATTATCGCTCAAAATTTAAATTGATACCAATAAATAAATTTAAAGAAGTTTCAAAAAAAAAATCTGATTCACTTTTTACGAATTCAGCTTTTGATATATAGATATTAAATGTAAAACAAAAGAGATAATATAAAGAAATAATTTTTTTTTAAGACCCAACATTGGTGTATTGTACACACGATTCATTTTCTTGTCAATCTCACATAATTGGTCTTAGAAATTAGTTATTTTTTTATATCTTAATTAATTACTATAAATTGACAGCAAATGACACATGCATCTCAATAAATTTACCCATGATTATGCCATATAAATTAACTGAAGAGCTCTTATTTTCCTACAATTAATTGGTCTTATTCGAACATTATACTTCACGAAAAGGTACACAAGATATATAAAACTTACAACGCCAACTCATAAAATCAAAATAAAAAATGAAACTAATCTTCCTAATTTAATTTTTTTCTCATTATTTGTTTGAAAAAAATATTATTCGGATCTATTCCATAGCTTGGACAGAAATTCACCAGAAAATATCCACATAACGATCACTTTACAAAATCACAAGGCTCTAAAGAGCATATAGAATGGGGCATACTTTTATCATATTGGAAAATATGAAAGCGGTTACCATAACATGCTGCAGAACATATTACTATAAATATTTTATAGCTATCATCAAAGTGTTCTTAAAATTAATTAATAATCTTTAATTTTTGATAAAATAACAAAAGATTAAAATTCAAACAAATATAAAGTTATAACTTATAACAGATTGTGTATATTAAATAGACAGATGTCAAAATATAGAATAAGCCAGAATTAATATAGCTTTTAAGAGATTTAGCAATCAAAAAAATAATAAATGAGGAGAAACTTGCATCCTCCTTTTCTGTTGATTACCCATTTCGATTTTAAACAGAACATATCAATCATCTATTTCTTCATTTCATTCCTTCCTTAGATCTTCTAAGTCATATTCTTTTAAATTTTCTTCATTTGTTTAGTTTTCATTCTCAAAAAAAGCTTAATGGTTGAGGAGTTACAAAACTCATTAATGATAATGACTTTTGGGCTTTCTAAACTGAAAAAGAGTAATTAAGAGAATGTAATTAAGAAATATTTTTAGGTTTTTAAATATATCAAATAAATAGAAAAAATTAAGAAAAATATCAAAAATTTGTGAAAAAAGATAAAATATCATTCTTGGCTTTAGAGACATGCCACATCACCTCTCTAATTTCTAGCTTTAATATATATATTGATTTTAGCTAACCTTTAATGTCATTAAAAATACCTAGTTTTAGTTAATGACATTTTTTGCATGGAGTTTGAACTGTCCGTCAATTTTTGATGGAGTTTTGAACGATATAGTTCAAACTTCAGGAATATTTTTTTCTGATTCTGCATACAAAAACGTGTTTAGCTATGAATATCATCTAAATTGCTTAGGACTTGTAAGTTAATGACGAAAGAGCTATATTTCAAATTAAAGAAGAAGACATTTAATGAAGATGACATCGAAATAATTAGTACTTAAAGGTAATAATACAAGACTTTTTATATAACTAATTAAGCACATCATTTATACAATGAACCAATGCAGATGAGATAAATGGCTTCACCGTTGTCCTACGAAGTGAGACTAGTTCAAATAGAATGAGTGCTTCTAATCGCCCTTTTGTCGCGAAGCAAGATTCAACATACTTTCCAGTACAATGTGTTTTATTTCACTTAGCTTGTAGAAGTACAAACATCGGAATAGTGTTTGAAATCGGTAAATGTAACATGATATACTCAAACTCAAGAAAATTTTTAAAAATCCTAATGAATGATATAAGTTTGAAGATTAATACAAAATGAACCCTTAATTAGCAAACTAATACAATACACTTAGATAATCTATTGTCTAAATAAAATCTGAAACCGTCAAAAGAGAAAAAAAGAGAGGAAAATGTCTTCAAATTCCCTATAACAAAAGGATTAATCATGAGTTGAATAATAATTAAAGATCCTGGAAAGTATACCGTGGTATACACGGCATATACATGCCTTGTGTATACCGTGTATATCACGGACATACAAGGCAAATCAGTCCGTGATATACATGCCAAGTATATCACGGTTTGGAGTATATTTGGCAACATAGTATTTGTATTTAATTAACATTGTACACTTACCATAATTATAAAATTCTTGTATTTATACAATAGGGTTTTAGGTGTAGAATAGGAATAGGATTTTCCATATTATGAAAATTGTAAATTGTATATATACTCATTCATTAATGAAAATAATCAAGAGATTATTTCTTTCATGGTATCAAAAGTCTAGGACTAAATAACTTCCGCTCCTCTCCCAATTTTTTTCTCGATTTCCAACCATCCCTTCTCGGCCGAGACTGCCTCGGAATCCGTGCCTCTTCTCGGATTTCGTGTCAATTTTACCTCATCTCTTCCCAAATTTTCTTCCCAATCCCTTTGGTCTTTCATTATGTCGACGTCAAAGAACTTGTTTCATCCGGCCCTTACTGTTTCTAACATCAAGAACAACATCCCTATTGTTCTTGAGATGGAAAACGTCCAATATGCGACGTGGGAAGAGTTGTTTAAAATTCACGCAATCTCACATCAAGTCCTCCATCACATAATTCCTCCTGCTACCCCTACTCCCGCGGAGGATCCTTAGTTATGGATTACTCTTGATGCTACCGTCCTTTAGTGGATTTACTCCACTATTTCTACCGATCTTTTATAGACGATCATTGAGCCAGACACTATGGTTATGGCTACATGGAATAGATTGCGTGATATATTCCAGGATAACCAACATTCCCGAGTTGTTACCCTTGAGCAGGAATTCTCACAAGTCAGCATGGAAGATATTTCGAATGTTTCAGCTTATTGTAAGTGGCTCAAGGAATTGGCGGACCAACTCCGTAACGTTGGAGCGTCTATTACCAATAATCGTCTTGTTCTATAAATGGTTGCAGGCCTATCTGAGGCCTATAATGGCGTTGGGACTCTCCTCCGTCAAAGTAATCCACTTTCACCTTTTTATCAAGTCCGTTCGATGCTCACATTACAAGAAGCCGACTTGGCCAAAAAGGCGGCTACCGGTGCAAGTCCCGTGGTAGTGATGACTTCATCCGATAATTCTCAAGGTTTTGTTGATAATTCAAGCCAAAACCTTACTCACGGTGGAGGCAAGAAGAATCGTAAAAATAATGGTAAAAATCGCGGTGGCAATCATGGTAGTACCGACGATGGTGGGGGAAGGCAAAACAATGGCAGCGGGCCTCGACACGGTGGTAGTGGGCCGTAGGCCAACTGGTCCCAGCCATGGGCCCCATGGCAGTGGGGTTGGGCCAGTGTCTAGTGGCCAAACAACCCCTATTTTTCGTATCAACTTTCCCTGGATAGTGCCCAATTATTCACAGCAGTCCAGTGGGTTCCGAAACAATGCTGGGTATGGACAGCAAGGAGTCCTTTGGGCCTCGACCCCCGCAGTCTTTCCATGCTACGGCCCTAATCCAATCCCGACACCAACAGATATTGAGGCCGCCATGCATACACTTGGATTGAATCCTCCAAACGCGAATTGGTACATGGACACCGGCACCACTTCTCACATGACGTCCGACCAAGGAACTCTCTTATTTTATTCCAATTTGAGCAAAAATTGTGGCATAATTATTGGTAATGGCAACTCAATTCCAATTCATGGTTACGGTCATGCAAATTTGTCTCCCCCCATCTACCTATTGTCTTGAAAATGCCCTTCATGCCCCTAACTTAATTAAAATTTTGGTGTGTGTCCATAAATTCACCACTGATAATTGGGTTTCTGTTAATTTTAATCCTTTTGGTTTTTTTGTAAAGGATTTCAAGACGGGATACCTCTCATGAGATGTAATAGTAGGGGAGATCTTTATCCAATCACGCCCGCATCCAGTCTCTCGAGTCAAGCCTTGTCATCTACTTTTGCAGCTCTAGCTCCTTCCTTATGGCATGCACGTTTGGGTCACCCTGGGTCGTCTGTTGTTTCTTTCTTGCATAAAAACAATTTTATTTCTTGTAAGGGTACGCGTAGTACTCCACTTTGTCATTCCTGTCCTTTAGGAAAACATGTTCGATTGCCATTTGTAGCCTCTACTTCTCACGTACTTTAATGCCTTTTGATATTATTCATAGCGATTTATGAACATCTCTTGTTTTAAGTTCTGTGAGCCATCGTTATTATGTTATATTTTTGGATGATTATTCTAACTTTTTATGGACCTTTCCGTTAGCGAAAAAAATCTCAAGTTTTTTTCCACATTCTTAAATTTTCGGGCATTCATCTGTACCCATTTCAAACGGGAAATAAAAAATATTCAATGTGATAATGGCAAAGAATATGATAATGGGTTGTTTCGGGAACTTTGTGAAACTAATGGCATAGTTTTTCGTTTCTCTTGTCCTCATACGTCCTCACAAAATGGAAAGACGAACAAAAAATTCGTACCATTAATAATATTTTCCGAACTTTATTGGTCCATGCTTCCATACCCCTTCCATCTGGCATCATACTCTACAAATGGCTACCTATCTTCTTAACATACTTCCTACCAAATGGTTGGCATATGCGTCTCCTCTTAAAGTCATCTATAATAAGAATCTTTCGTATTCACATCTTAGGGTCTTTGTTGTTTATGCTATCCACTTTTTTCGTCAACTACTATTAACAAACTTCAAGCCCGTTCTACCGCATGTGTATTTTTGGGTTATCCATCTAATCATCGTGGTCACAAATGTTTTAATTTATCAACTAATAAAATTATAATTAGTTGCCATGTTATATTTGATGAAACGCAATTTTCGTTAGCTAAAGTGAGTAGTCCCGTGCTTAGTTCGTATAATTTTTTGGATGACGCCGTCTCCCCATACATTATGCACCACTTAATGGGAGGATCCAGTGACCGCGACCCGCCTGCAGGCCCACTACACTGCTGGCCCACAACGTCCCACTGCCCATATTGTCCTAGGTCCAGCCATTGGACCAGTAGTCCAGCCCACTCCCTCGCCTACTTCAGCTCTTGTTACTGTTCCTTTCCCGAGTCCAATTTTCCATATTGGGCCAGCAGGCCCACTGCATGCTGGCCAGTCCGTCCCCCATTCGATTTTTCTCAAAATCCACCCAATTTTCCCCCGAGTCATAGACCGGTCACTCGTAGTCAGCAAGGTATTTTTAAACCAAAATGACATTTTAATCTAAATTCTAATGTCCTTAAATTCCCGCTACCCCGTAACTCAGTGTCTGCATTAAATGACCCGAATTGGAAATTAGCTATGAACGACGAATATGATGTTCTTATTAAAAATAAGACGTGGGAGTTGGTGCCCCGTCCTTCTGGTGTTAATATTATTCGATCTATGTAATTTTTACTCATAAAGATAATTCTAATAGTCCTTTTGTGCGACATAAGGCTCATCTTGTAGGTAATGGTAAAACTCAGTAGGTTGGTGTGGATTGTGGTGAGACATTTAGTCCGGTGGTCAAATCGGCTACCATTCGCATTGTTCTCATCTTGGCTCTTTTGAAAGCATGTCCCATTTATCTGCTAGATGTGAAGAATAATTTCTTACATGGTTATCTTAAGGAGACAATTTACATACATCATCCTTTGGGTTTTCGAGACCCCAAATATCCGCATCATGTTTGTTTATTGAAAAAGTCCTTGTATGGGCATAAACAGGCCCCACGAGCATAGGTATAAATGATTTGCAGACTATGTATCTACTATTGGGTTCTCTCACAGCATGTCTGATAATACCCTGTTCATATATCGTCGTGGTACTTCCTTGACATATATTCTCTTGTATGTGGATGATATTGTTTTGACAACTTCTTCTGATGATTTACGCAAATCTATTATAACAATACTCAGTTCCGAGTTTTCTATGAAAGATTTAGGGTCCTTGAGTTATTTCTTGGGGATTGTTGTCACTCGTCATACATGTGGGTTATTCTTATCACAAAGGAAGTATGCCACTGAGATCATTGAGCGAGCTAGTATGTCCTCGTGCAAGTCTACTTCCACTCCAGTTGATACTAAACCCAAGCTGGGTGTTGCGGCTGGCTCACCTTACTCGGATCCCACCCACTATCGCAGTCTTGCAGGGGCTCTTCGGTAACTTACTTTCACGAGACCGGATATTACGTATGTCGTACAACTTATGTGTTTGTTTATGCATGATCCCAGGGTTGAGCACATGAATGCGCTCAAACGCATTATTCGATACATCCAGGGAACACTTGACTATGGCTTACATTTATATCCATCATCGGTGTCTACACTTGTCTCGTATACATATGTTGATTGGGGTGGCTGTCCAGATACCTGACGCTCCATGTCTGGTTATTGTATGTTTTTTTGTGATAACTTGGTCTCATGGTCTGCAAAGCGCCAGTCTACATTATCACGCTCCAATGCAGAGGCCGAGTATCGAGGGGTAGCCAATGTGGTATCTGAATCATGTTGGTTACATAATCTTCTTTTAGAGCTTCATTGTCCCATTAAAAAGCTACCTTGGTTTATTGTGATAATATTAGTGACGTCTATCTGTCTGGTAATCCTGTTCAACATCAGCGCACTAAACATATCGAGATGGATATCCACTTCGTTCGAGAAAAGGTAGCTCATGGACAAGTACATGTCCCTTCTAAGTACCAAATTGCAGATATATTTACTAAAGGTCTTCCCTCAGTTCTATTTGAAGATTTCAAGGACAGTCTCAGCGTACGACGACCGCCCGTTATGACTGCGGGGGTGTGAAAGTATATTGTGGTATACACGATATACAAGGCAATTCAGTCTGTGATATACATGCCAAATATATCACGGTTTGGAGTATATTTGGCAACATAGTATTTGTATTTAATTAGCATTGTACATTTACCATAATTGTAGAATTCTTGTATTTATAGAATAGGGTTTTGAATGTTGAATAGAAATAGAATTTTTCATATTATAAAAATTATAAATTATATATATACTTATTCATTAATGAAAATAATTCAAAAATTATTTATTTCCATCCTAATATATCTACTCCTGCAATTTAATATTATGGTTCTTCGGAGAAAAAGTCCTAGAATCATGTATCGATCAAAATACAAAGAAGTCTATTATTACTGCTGTGAGTAGAAACTTCTTTGGGGTATCTAATTATTAATATACTACAAAGTCAGCCATGCAGATAATAAGGAATATCATGACTTTTTTCTATTCACACACACATGAAGATACTTATAGGAAAATTTCATAATGATTAGTTATATATCAAGTTGTATTTTTTATGTCATTAGAAAAATAAATTTGGAGATCAAATCCAAGAACGTTATGCATTGTGAGTCATTATATATATTTAACGGTTCCAATTTTCCTTTGATCATTTCTAAGCATGTAGTTGAAGTAGCATTTAAGTAAAGCCTTTTTAATTTTATCTATTTCAGCTTGTGCCTTATAATTGCTTCGGCACAAAATAAGAAATGATCTCTCCAACATATAATGTCACTATTTTTTAATAAAAAATATATTTTCCTAAGGTATATGTTTACTATTGGTAGTGTAGATTAATTGTTAATAAATTTGTTTGAGACAACTTCAGAATTTTAAGTTTTTGAAGATATAAGAATAACAGTGCATAACCAAATATGTGTTCAGCCAATGATGAATTATGCGCCATGGAATGAATCAAAGAACTGAAGACGTTTCCAATACCGACATCAGCTTCCGCTAAAGCAATTGTAGCAGCTCCCACACATACATATTGATAATTTGTGATGATGGACGCAAACATGATTTAATATATACATTGAAGGATCGTTCAACTATACATATGGTTCAAGACTTTAAATTAGGTGCAGTGGACAAGTCTTATTTGACATTGTACTATACCCAAAAAAATGTAATATTTCCATCAAGAATGACATACCATGATTGTTCCGGTCGTGTCTACCGGAGGAAGTGACACTACAAGAAATAATTCAATTTTCGACGGACATGTTTGGCAGAAAATCATCAAAAAATAACATATTATACGAATGCTTAAACAAAATCTCCGTTGGAAATCTTAAATTTTCAATGAATTTCTGGCAAATACGTCCGTCAGAAATTCACTTATTTGTAGTAATGTGATGATATCACTACTTGTTATTATTCTCCTTTTCTTTATTTTCAAGAGATAAATTTGACAATTTTCACTTAATCATTGAGCCCAACAAATTAAAACTTATCCAATTGTATAGCCCTACAAGTTTCATTAGACTTTTTCAACAACAACAAAAAAAAAAACTAGAAAAGAGATTTCTTGAAAATAAGTATAGGTGGCCAATCTCATAAATACTTCTTACTATTCCTTTGATTGTGATTCCTAATGATGTATACATATTATTCAATCAATCCATGATTAGGACATTAGGTGAGACAAGTAAATTTCGAGTAAACATAAGTCCACATATAAATATTGACATCATTGTAAAATCCAAATCATGCATGTTGGTTTAGTCCGTAGGGATTTGTTGGGTTCTTAAACACAACGAAAGTTTAAAATTTTCTTACCCAACAATTATTCTGGCATGGCTTATAAGATAATCATGTTTATGTTCAAAACATAACAAAAGAAAACTTACAGGTTTTCGAGCGCGGTATCCACTCGATTTGAATCCTCGACTGCAAGTTTCAACTCGAGTGTATTTCCTTTGCAAGAAAACTAGGAAATCTTACTTTAGGAACTGAGAAGTTATTTTCTGTAACTTTATAATTATGAGGTATGTGTTGTATATATAGAAGTTCAAGACAAAACCTAAACAGATATAAAACAGGAAAACTTGGGCCCATGTTAATGTTCAGTGGACCAGCTGGGCTGGTCCACCCCATACGTCCAAGGTGGACGGCCAAGCCCCATTTTTGGGCCAGTAATTTCTGGCCCAATTGCTTCCATGTATTTGTCCGAGTACCCATATAATATATCCAACACATTTAATTAAATCTGAAATTCAATTCGAATTAATTAAATAATTTCTATCAAATAGAAATATTCCATAATTATTATAAATTAAATATCTCGATTCTCAATCGAATATTTAATACTTTCTCAATACACTCTTAGATCGAAGAAATAATCGCATATAGTGTGACCCTATAAGCTTTCCGACATTAATCTAATTAAGGTCCATACGAAACTCCTACACTGCGTCGTATGAGTTGTAGTAGCATTTAAGTAAAGCTTTTTTAATTTCATCTATTTCAGCTTGTGCCTTATAATTTGCTTGGCCACAAAATAAGAAATGATCTCTCCAACATATAATGTCACTATTTTTTAATAAAAAGTATATTTTTTCCGAAGGTATATGTTTGCTATTGGTAGTGTATATTAATTGTTAACAAATTTGTTTGAGAGAACTTCAGAATTTTAAGTTTTTGAAGATATAAGAATAACAGTGTACATACTACATACTGATAATTTGTGATGATGGACGCAAACATGATTTAATATATACAATGAAGGATCGTTCAACTATACATATGGTTCAAGGCTTTAAATTAGGTGCAGTGGACAAGTCTTATTTGACATTGTACTATACCCAAAGAAATGTATTATTTCCATCAAGAATGACATACCATGATTGTTCCGGTCGTGTCTACCGGAGGAAGTGACACTACAAGAAATAATTCAATTTTCGACAGACATGTTTGTCAGAAAATCATCAAAAAATAACATATTCTACGAATGCTTAAACAAAATCTCCGTTGGAAATCTTAAATTTTCAATGAATTTCTGGCAAATATGTCCGTCAGAAATTCACTTATTTGTAGTAATGTGATGATATCACTACTTGTTATTATTCTCCTTTTCTTTGTTATCAAGAGATAAATTTGACAATTTTCACTTAATCATTGAGCCCAACAAATTAAAACTTGTCCAATTGTGTAGCACTACAAGTTTCATTAGACTTTTTCAACAAAAAAAAAAAAAACTAGAATAGAGATTTCTTGAAAATAAGTATAGCTGGCCAATCTCATAAATACTTCTTACTATTCCTTTGATTGTGATTCCTAATGATGTATACATATTATTCAATCAATCCATGATTAGGACATTAGGTGAGACAAGTGAATTTCGAGTAAACATAAGTCCACATATAAATATTGACATCATTGTAAAATCCAAATCATGCATGTTGGTTTAGTCCGTAGGAATTTGTTGGGTTCGTAAGCACGGTGGAAGTTTAAAATTTTCTTATCCAACAATGATTCTGGCATGGCTTAAATGATAATCATGTTTATGTTCAAAACATAACAAAAGAAAACTTACAGGTTTTCGAGCGCGGAGTTCAATACTAAGGTATCCACTCGATTTGAATCCTCGACTACAATTTCCAACTCGAGTGTATTTCCTTTGCAAGAAAGCTAAATCTTGCTTTAGAAACTGAGAAGTTATTTTCTGTAACTTTATAATTATGAGGTATGTGTTGTATATATAGGAGTTCAGGACAAAACCTAAACAGATATAAAACAGGAAAACTGGGCCCATGTTAATGTTCAGTGGACCAGCCCAGCTGGTCCACCCCATACGTCCAAGGTGGACGGCCAGGCCCCAATTTTGGGACAGTAATTTCTGGCCAAATTGCTTCCCTGTATATTTTTTCGAGTACCCGTATAATATATCCAACACATTTAATTAAATTCTAAATCTAATTCAACTTAATTAAATAATTTCTATCAAATAGAAATATTTCATAATTATTATAAATTAAATATCTCGATTCTCAATCGAATATTTAATATTTTCTCAATACACTCTTAGATCGAAAAAACAATCACATATAGTGTGACCCTATAGGCCTTCACATATCGACATTAATCTAATTAAGGTCCATACGAAACTCCTAGACTGCGTCGTATGACGAACTCAATATGTGAAGTACGTTTACATGAATCCAACAAACTTAACCTTTATGCGGAACTATAAATTCCTTTCATTCGCGACACACTCGATTAAGCTTAGGATTTGCCATCTGTTTATCCAAATGGCTTAATCATTTTATCTCACATGTATTAGTTGACAACTAAACCATATTCTAAATATGTCTCTTGCACTGGCCAGTGACTTTAGTCAACCTAATAACATTGAGAAGTTGAGTGCTCTCTCGAATTTTCAATCGAGGAATGAATCCTATTCTTGTCTCAACTACCACATTGATTTACATCCCGGTGCACCCAACACAAGCCGTATCTTATCCAGAAGGAATTTAAGCTTAGAACTTGGTCAAAGTACATCATTCTGTAAACAAGGTGCGTATTGACCTCAAGTCAAAAGACCTTTATATTCCACACGCCAAAAACACTATAGACATGTATAACAAATAGTTTATCAGCATGATATACAAATACTTCTCCAAAGTATCCATGTGTCCATCACGAGTAACCATGACTCGTAGTTGTGAAACATACTACAATCTCCAAGAATGTGATACAAACCACATGTCGACTTATAGCATATCATCGATATCCCATTCTCGATGATCATTAGTCAAGGCTATTTTGAGAGTTACATTTTATCATTAATATCTCACTCTATTAATGACAACATAAGCTCAATGGATGCACATATATGAATAATTGCAAACAATCAAACAATAATTCAATAATTACGAATGCCATAAATATTAATCTCATTAATAATACGAATGTGTTCAAGTACATTTTATCCCTAATACTGATTGTCTCTAGGACATACGTACTTTCATAGCCAACATCTAAATTTGTCTTGTTCACTCAAGTCATGTGGAGTTAAATTAGAAAGAGGTAATAACATTTTTGGTCCCTTAGTTATCAATATATTCTGATTTTAGGCCCTTTGATATCTTATAAAGCATATTAAATCCTTAATTAATTGAAATGTATACCTCTGCTTCTGAATATTCACAAATTTACCATAATTATTAAGTACTTCATCACTTAATTACTCATGTTATATGTTAAATTCGTATTGCTACTTCATATTTAATGATAATATAGTTTTGTAAATAGTCAAATATAACATATTTTTTACATAAAAGGATCTAAAACACACATCTTAATTAATTAATTAAAAATAAATATGTTAAATCATATATAACAAGGACTAAAAGCAAAATTCACCAATAACCTAGGATCAAAAGTGTTATTATCCCCCAAATTAGAATTTACACATATTCCTCTCCTAATCTTTCAAATTATAATACACGTCACTTGTGGTATCAAATTAAATATCATACAACTTTTTTTTCTTTCACAATTCATGTAAATAATTTGATAGTACTATTTTGGTAACTATTACTCCCTCCGTCACAAATAGATTGTCTTATTTTCCTTATTAGTTTGTCCAAACAAAATTGACACATTTTTATATTTAGAAACGGTTTAACTTTATGAGATGATTTACAATCATATAAATATCTAAGACTTTTTTTAGACCACACATTTCAAAAATCATCTTCTATTTCTTAAACTCCATATTAAATTAAATTAAGACAATGTTTTTGATATGGAGAAATTATTATAATCAATCATAAAGGGGACTGTAAGGAATACTGCACAGTCACATGTCAAGGTTTAGTGCAGATAAATGGAATACTGTGAAGTGACTAATTTGTAAGAAACTTTATTTTTATTCATGTTCATTTTAATTTTTAACCGTAATTTATTTTCTTTTCACATATACTTACAAAAAAAGGTAATATATCGACTTGTAGACAGGCAGAGACACTATGTTGGGTCTCACACCATTACTGCCATCTCCATACTTGCGCGCTACGACTTTTCTGTTCAAAATTTTTGATCTTCTACGATAACTTATGCAGGAACTTTTCAACAGACATTTGCGCAACAATTAGTTCTCATACCAATTTGTGCTAAAACTGTCCAAAAATACTCTTAATATTATGTGTTATTGTCTGTTTTAGACCCATACCCGCACAATATTCTCTCAAGACCTCATATGTACCTATATGTAGACTTTGTTTGCACATCTAATACACATATGCCAATATAACTTTTTTTCGAGGAAAAGGATCTCCTTGATATCTATGAGCCTAATCCAATTGTTAACAAACTTAATTATCTAGGGACTAACTCAGGATTTTAAGTAGTTTAATTTTAATATAACTACGTACCAATGGTGCCACTAATATTTTAATTTATGACCGGGATATATAACTTAGTATAAATATATGTTTTTCTTTTATTTTACAATATTGTCACTCTTTCTTAATTTTCTCGAAAAGCATCTTTTTGGCTATTATTAATTAATATAAAATCTGATTGTTAACTAACTTGAGACTGATAAGTTAAAGTAATGCAGTGTACCAATTAAGGCACCTACAAATACTTAATTATCTTGATGGACGTAAATTTAATTAATTATACATTTTTCAACTAGGGTTTGACTCTGCTCCATTCATTTTTAATTTTAATCAAGTAGATGTCCATACACCTTTAAATGACTGACATGTGTCCTAAAATTATGAAGGGCTGAGATGTTATTTTACTTCATTCCCAATTAATTATTTAAATTATAATTTTTTACAATAAGTCTCCTGAAAGTTACCATTGTTATATACTATTTCAAAAAAAGATAAATAGTAGTCTGCCATTGACAAATCATACATATTAGTAGGTGTTTTTTCTTTTTATTTTACACATTTAAATGTAATTTAAAATTGTGTAACTGAACGAAAAGTAATTACAGTAATATATTTTTATATAGAAATTAATATTAGTATTAAAGTATTTATAAATAAAAATGCATGTAATTTTTTTCTTTAAACAATTGTAGATTTGTTGGGGTTTTCCCCTTGGAATAGTGCAAGTGGGAGTAATACTGATACCTTTGTCATTAATATAATTTAAAGAACTAATTGGGAATAAAGCAAAGAACATCTCAGCCATTCATAATTTTTAGGACACATGTCAGTCATTTAAAAGTGTATTGACATCTATTTGAGCAAAAATTAATGGAACAGAGTTAAACCCTTTCAACTATGTACTCCATCTGTAATAATTTATAACACATTTTTCTTTTTAGTCAATCTCAAAACGAATGACACATTTATTTATTTGATAATAATTTAACTTTACACTTTATCTTTTACGCTTAAAGAAATTATTTATAACCACAAAAATATTTTTGACTTATTTTAGACCATAAAATTTTAAAATATTCTTTTATTTTTTAAACTCCGTGTCTAGTTAAATTAGATCATATAAATTAGGACGGATAGTGAATGTACGGCTGTAAATGTAGCCCAAACTTTATATCCACCTTGGAAATTAGTACTTGTTTTATCAGAACTATCGCCCCCCCCCCCCCCCCCCAATATAATAAGAATATTCTGATTGTAGCTAGGCCCTACAAACTCTAAATAAAATGAGCGTCTCTTGAATTGAAAAGATTAATTAAAATAAGAAGAAAATAGGTAAAAAAAAAGATTTAATGATAATAGTTTAGGGAAAATTTGAAATCCTATGTGTAGCAAAATGAAATCAGTTCGAGTAGTACTTTAACTCATTACTGCCTCGTATATAAGAGAGCTGAGAATTGCTTTTCTGCTACTCTTTTTCTTTGTTGAAACTTTTGATGAAGTATTCAAATAGCATGGAACCTTAAACTTGTTCGGTTTTTTTAATTTATCACTTCAACTAGCGTTGTTCCTATTGAACTCTTAAATTCGTCTTCAAATGTGTCTATTAAACACAATTCAACTGACATAACATAAATCGAGAGTTTCATTTTTTTAACTTCATATTCTGCTATTATGAGCTACTTTGTTCTTGGTTTGAATTAGTATGCATAAGAGTTGATCTTAAGATCTGTGTGAATATATTGTTTTAATTGATAGAATTTTTCATGTAGGATGCGCTTGACATTCACGCGCAATATTAAAAATAATGAAACTCTCGATTTATGTCATGTTAGTAGGATCGTGTTTAATTGACACACTTAAGGATGAGTTCATGGGTTCAATATGAATAAGACTTAGTTAAGATGTCAAAAGGGAAAACCGGGCAAATTTAAGGGTCTGCATATGCATTAAGCCTTACTTTTTTGTTGACGAAGGAACCCGCAGCCGCTACTCTCTCGAGTGCGCACAGGGTAAATTCCGGACTGACGCAATAGCCTGCAAACCACGTCAGCCGATTAACCACACTTGGCAAGCCATGTGTGACAGACTCAACCAAGAAGGTTTATGCAGGGGATCGAACTCGTGACCTTGCGGTCTCGCGCTCTACTGCTACACCAACGTAGTTATCCTTGCGGGTTGCATTAAGCCTTACTAATTCTATTTTGTAGGGACTTCAAATTCGGAAGTACAAGTCTTGTTGCACATGATACTATACTAGTGACATGACATGATTAATTGTTCATCTCGTGTCTACCAGCTCTCATATCCAGCTGTATATTTGATTTGTTCAAATACAGACAAAATTTTCACTGAGAAAAAGTAGTTGCCTTTCTTAAATATAGTTCTTAGTACGTGTTTCTTTGTTTGTGATTTCATGATGTACATTCTTTACCCAATTCATTATTAGGTTTGAAAAATAAACATTATTAAAAATGTGAATTTAATTTTTGCTATCAATGTACTAGAGACGTTCTCGTCAAAATGTCGTTGGAACTATAAGATTTTTGACAAAATATTTTCGACAAGTCAATTTGTGACCGATTCCATAAAAAAATTCCTTTTGAGATTCGAGTTTTAATTACTTTGGAGTCAACATATAAGTCCCTAAATAATACTAATTTGATGGTAAAATCAAAAGGAATTTATCTTGTCTTAATCATGATGATAATATTTAATCAAGTTATAAATTTGACTTGTTTACTTTTAAGTCAGTATACCTAACTGAGATGGTAAAATCAAACGAATTTTACTTGTCTTAATCATATAGTTCGATCAAAAGTCATATGAAGTTAAATTTCAGGGAGATTTACATACCTCCCTAATGTTACTTACATAAGTACTTTGCTTGTGGTGTCAACTATTATACAAACTTTTCTTCTTCAATATTTTGAGTTTAAGTTACATACCTCTCTAATGTTAAGTCTTTTTAAAATTTATAATCTTAAAATAAGGCGTGCTATATGTTATAACAAATAAAGATAGTCTGGTAGTGTAAAAATCTCTTACGCTAATGATATATATAACTTAACTCTAATATTTTATGTGACATAATTATATTATAATCTAACTAGAATATCCCTTGTACGTACATTCTTTTCCCAGTAATTAATTCTTGTAAATCCAATACTACCAAAAGATAAATAGTCTAACAATTTGACTGCTTTGGTTGTGACTCTCATCAATCAATCTATGTTTATGAGTCTCCAACTCATTCTTCAGCAATTACGCTGCCAGTACCCCAACTGATCCCTTCCCCTGGTCGGGAGCTTAATTAATTGTGATTTCATATATATTCCATTTCATTACCTATGTGGATTTTCTTTATCATCTTTTTTTCGCGGTATTACTTTGTTATCAGTTATTTAGGAGTATTTAGTTTTGTAAGGTGATCCGTTCATTACTGATTCAGACGAAATTTTATTATCTATCTCAAACTATTTGTATCAGAGTTTAGGCTAGTGATGTTTTTGACTACTATGCGACATGGGAATGCAAGTCGCAATCTTTAATTGATGAGTCACATAAAAATTTCACGTGCCTGACCCATGCTATTCATGTCAGCATTTAAGCTAATGATACTTTCTACTAATAGACTTTCACTATTTAAAATATAATATTCGTAATGCTTCGCCTAGTTGCACTAATCATACAGTAACTGACATGGACATTCTATAATTATTTCTACCGACAATGTAACATACACATGCACAACATCGTGCACAATTTTTTCTTGTAATAGTCTCTACTTGTAATAGTCTTTTGGTCCATTCAATCACAAGTTGGCACCAATTAACTAAATTCTTACAAATTGCTGATAAAATATATCTTTGGACTAGTCTTCCATATGGCCCAATCTTATCATTTTTAATTAAATGCAAAAATTGAAAATTCTTAACTAACTTGAAAAGAAAATCTAACTAACAATTTTTCCTTCACTCATTTTTATTGAAGTGTGTGACCATCTGATCTAAAAACTTAAGCTGTTAGATAGAACACACTTTTAATATTTGATTATATTTTCAACACGTCCCCTCACGTGCTGGCCTGATTTTTTTCATGGTCCAAGCACGTGGCAATTCTTTTTTGAGAATGGGTGGCGGTGAGGTTCGATCTCATGACCGTTGGCCTGCTTTGATACCATGTATGTATGACCATCTGATCTAAAAGCTTAAGCTGTTAGATAGAACACACTTTTAATAATTGATTATATTCTTAATAGTTTTCTTAGAATAGTCATACAGGCAGCTAATATTAGCCTATCTCCCAATTTTCTTCATAATTATTACTTTGATAATGATATTACTACACTTCTATATCCTATAAATAGAACCCTAAAATGAACATTAAAAATATAGCAACTACTTTCTTGAGTATTCTTGAAAACAAGAAGAAGAAGAGGAAAAAGTTGTCATCACTCATCAATTATGTCTTTTTTAAGATTTATAGTTGTTGTTTTCTTCTTGGTTTCAATTTTTGGAGCATCAAATGCTCAATTAAGTGCTACATTTTATGCTAGTACTTGTCCTAATGTTACAGAAATTGTACGTGGTGTCATGCAGCAAACTCAGAGTACTGATGTACGTGCTGGTGCCAAAATTATTCGCCTTCATTTCCACGATTGCTTCGTTAATGTAAGGACTCCATGAATTTCCTTACTAAGAAAATGTGAATTTACGATAGACGCTCCCCTCGGAGCTCAAGTTCCCCAACAATTAATCCAAATTTAAACAGATTTCGTCAAAAGTTCGCACCTTTTTAGTAGTTTTTTTTTAGTTAACCTAGGTTTTCATGCATCTTTATGTGTCTTAATGCATAAAGTTACAAATTTAAGTTATATAAACTGACCGTGCAAATGTTTCTTTTTACATTATTACTATAGTTACACATAAACTTGTAGATTATATTAGTCACCATTTTAACTAATGATTTAAGTTATATTCACTGGCAGTATAAAAAGTACGGTAAAAAATCTTTACGTATACTATCACTGCAATTTAACCTTTTATATGATCGGGTTATTACTCTATTTTTCATGTTACCATATTAAGCGTGATAAGCAGAGTTACATGTTATTATATCCCGTAGGTCTAACCAGATAATGACAAAACTCTTTACATTGTTAGTGTCAGTGCACAAAAAATCAATTATTTTACCCAAGTTTAAGTTTCACACACCGATAGTGTAGCTAGAATTCATTTATGCCATCAGTATGTATAACATAAATCCTTCACGGTAGAGTTTAACCTATAATATATTACCTTATAACAACTTATTTGTGTAAATATATTTTACATCGTCAGTAATTGTAACTCAAATAATTAATGAAATTTAATTTTGTACAGGGTTGTGATGGATCCATTTTGCTAGATAATGCAACTGGGATTATAAGTGAGAAAGATGCTCCACCAAATGTAGGTGCTGGAGGATTTGATATTGTTGATCAAATTAAAACTGCTTTAGAAAATGTGTGCCCTGGTGTTGTTTCTTGTGCTGATATCTTAGCACTTGCATCTGAAATTGGAGTTGTCTTGGTAAGTCACAAATGTCACATTCTACAATTGGTTTTAATTCTCGCATGATATTCGATATTCGTTTTGATGGTACAATTAATTCGGGTAAAATTCACAAATAGTCACTTTGTAACCCTTGTAATTAAAAAAAAAAATCATTGTCACGAAGTTTTAAATTTCATATATGTCATGAAGTTTCATATGTGTAATAAATTGCAACTACATGATAATGGTTATTTCCAAAAATGGGGTTGAAAATTGGCTAGTGAAAACTATTTTTATAATATGAATTTGTGACGCATAAAGTCGATTAAAGGTGAAATCGCTCCCTACTAGAATTTTTTTCCTTAGGGTTCGAATTCAAGACTTTCGATATATGGTGAAGAGATATTAATATTCCGCCACAATCATTGATGTTATATACACAGTGTCCGAGTTTAAAAAAAGATGCAAAAGTCTTTCTTAAGGTTATCTCCATATTTTCTATTCTTTAAGTCTTTCCTAACTATTTATTGATGATTTACTTACAAGATTAGCTTAAAAGTGTTTGAAAACAATCTCAAAATTATCTTATATATGACATGATTGCGAAAAAACATCATACGCTATCTGTGCACAGAACTTAAAAACGTTTTGCATATATGAAGAAGTATATATTTATAAATGCTTGTGAGGAAGAATTCTAAATTAAATAATGTGATTAAATTTTCAGGCAGGAGGTCCTTCATGGCAAGTTCCTTTAGGGAGAAGAGACAGCTTAACAGCAAACAATAGTGGAACTACTGATATTCCAAGCCCCTTTGAAAGCCTTGCTGTTATGATACCACAATTCACTAATAAGGGAATGGATTTAACTGATCTTGTTGCTCTATCAGGTAAGTAGGAGAGAGAATATCATTTTTCTTTCTCTATATTCGGTAACGTAAAATTTACTGACTCGACTGATTTGAATTTTAGCCCCAAAAATTCTTTGTGAGGGCTTCTAACGCTCTCTTTCAAAGAGGATTACATGGGTAAAATTTACGAATAGTCACTTTTCAGTCATAGTAATTGAGAAACAACTTGTGTCAATATATTAGAGTTTCACTTGTGAAATTTTAAACTCAATGACAATGATTATTTTTTAAAGACGGAGCCGAAAAGTGCAATAGGCGCTATTCTATCGAATTACATCTCTAGAATCTGAATTAGAGACCTTTAATTAAGGACGTTTATAACCTTTTGCCATTCCACCACTATCCTGCACGTTGACAACGTCTAAGTTGACAGTCTGCGTGAAAATTGCTAGTCTAACTGTGATGAATACTCTTATAGAGTTTAAATGGTATACAAGTCAGTATAAGTAACTTAAAATCTATAGGTAAGCCTACTTAAGTTTTGAATTAATAATCTTGAAAATTAGATAGACTATCTGATAGTTGGTACAACAAGTAAAAGCGACTTAATTGTATAAAAATTATTTACACTCACAATGCGTGTAACTTAAACTTTACTTTGAATACTAGATTTTGAACGAAATTAATATAAAGGATTCATGCAAGTAGTCGATACTAATATTTGAGATTGAAATTGTAATTTAATATGTTATAACAAATTATACCACTTATCCTAACTTACCAATCAATGCTTATTATATAGAATTGTTCGTAATTAATCACTCTTTTAAAATTGATCTGATCGTCTTAATATTTTTTTTCTTATTGTGTAGGTGCACATACATTTGGAAGAGCAAGATGTAGCACATTTGAGCAAAGACTTTTCAACTTTAGTGGAAGTGGTAGCCCTGATTCAACCTTAAACTCCACCACACTTTTACCAACACTACAAGGACTTTGCCCACAAGGTGGAAGCAATAGTGGTTCAACTTTTACAAATCTTGATCTATCAACTCCAGATAATTTTGATAACAACTATTTCACAAATCTTCAAAATCATGAAGGGCTACTTCAAACTGATCAAGAATTGTTTTCTACATCGGGATCCAATACGATCGCGATAGTGAATAGCTACGCGAGTAGCCAGACTCAGTTCTTTACTGATTTTGCTAGCTCGATGATTAAATTGGGAAATATAGGCGTGTTAACGGGTACTAATGGAGAGATTAGGACAGATTGCAAGAGGGTTAATTAGTTAAGTTGAAATTTCATCAAGAGTGCTTTAAGTTATGCATGTTCTTGTGTTTTGTTTGTGTCCCAAAGAGAGATTATATTGTCAAAGTTTGATATGATCTTGAAGTGTAATTTTGCTTTTGTGTCAATGTAATATGTGCTGAACCAAATAAAACATGTTATGCTGAAATAGCAATTCCACCAAGGTTTTTACCATTTATTTCTTTTGGAGCATTTTTTTTCTTTTTGTTTCTCAATTGGTGTTGAGTACTTACTTCAAGGCCTATTGATCAATTCAGATTTGCGCGGTATAAGGTCCACTAAAGGATAAAGCGCTTTCTATTAGTATTTTTTTCATTCCAATAGCCTGAACCGGGACCTCTGATTAAGAATAGAGGGATCCTTGTCTCACCTCAGTCGTTGGTGATTTTTGAATTATTTTCAGTTATTCTTGTTTTTATATAAAATATCATATTTTCAGTTATTGTAGGCTCGTTTAACCTATCATACTAGTAGGCACAGTATTGCCTTATAGTTTCTTGTCGTTTGATTTATGATGTTAGGTTTATTTTGTTTGTCTTATTTATTTGCATTATTTATTGCTTCTTTTTTTTTTTTTCTCTTTCAGAATTCGTTATCATGACTTACTCATTTTGTTTGTCTTACTTTGCTTAAGCTTGTGCTTTGTCTTGAGCCGATGCTCTCTCGAAACAAGCCGATCTACCTACCAAGTTAGAGATAAAGTCTGCATACACTCATACACTCTACCCTTCCCAGACCCCACATTGTGTATTTCACTGGGTATGTTGTTGTTGTACGATATATAATCATTCCATATATTAAGGAGTGCTTTAACTGCTATAACACTGAGACTCAAAGAGTGCAAAAGACTTTTATCACGACTAAGAACCTATGAATTTCCGGCGGGCGTTCTATATTATAATATTAGTAACTATCAATGACAAACATTGATTGATAACATATAAAAGATGATATATGATATATGTTGCTGTCGGTAAAAATAAATTAACATTATAAAATAATGATGAAAATGCTCATTAAGCGTGTAAATTTCTTTTATAATGTAAGTGTATATAATTAATTAACTCCGGATCACTACTAGAACTTCAACAGTTGGAATAAAATAATTTAGTATCAAGCTAGCTAGTAAACATCAACAATTATATGAGATGACAACATTTTCGCGTTAGCCATTTTAAAAACTATAACCAGCTGTCAAGTGCATTAAATGACACTAATTGAGCAAATGGACAATACGTGATTCAGTTTACTATGTCAAATTAAGGCAGCACATGGAGTACTAAACTAGGTATGGTTTATATATGTTTTTCGAACTCTTTAAATGTATTATCGTTATATCAATCGGATTTTCAAAAATGTTATTATTGAAGAATTCAACACACTTATCGACATTTTTTGAAGAAGCGGCATAGGGTATTTTGTATGAAAATATTTGAAATTGTATGTAACATCTTTAATGCGCTAATAGATTAAATGTTGGGAAAAATAGTGACAGATTATACCGTGATATTCATGGCATATACATCAGTGTATATCACGGTAATACACGACATATTGAAGACAGTTTTAGCCGTGATATACATGGCATATACATCAGTGTATATCACGGTTTTGGAGCATATTTTGGTAACTTTAGTTTGTATTTAATTAGCATTGAACACTTACCATAATTGTAGAATTATTGTACAAATAGAATAAGGTTTTAGGAGTAGAATAGGAATAGAATTTTTCATATTATGGAAATTGTAAATTGTATATATATATTCATTCATTAATGAAAATAATGAAGAGATTATTTCTTTCATGGTATCAGAAGTCTAGATTTTTTATCCTCTCCCATCTTTTTTCTTCCTCAAGCTCTCGGTTTCCGAGCCTCCTTCTCGATTTCTGTGCCCTTCTTCTCTCTTCTCTTCCCAAATTAGTCCAAATCCGTACTTCACCTTTTGTTCTTTCGTTATGTCTAAGAACATCTTTCATCCTTCCCTTACTGTTTTCAACATCAAGAACCACACCCCTACTGTTCTTGAGATGGAAAACGTCCAGTATGCGACATGGGCAGAGTTGTTCAAAATTCACGCAATCTCACATCAAGTCTTCCATTAAATAATTTCTCCCGCTAACCCTACTCCCGCAGAGGATCCTCAGTTATGGATTACTCTTGATGCTACCGTGCTTCAGTGGATTTATTCCACTAGGTAGACGATTATTGAACTAGACACTACGGCTTTGGTTACGTGGAATAAATTGCGTGATATATTTCAGGATAAACAACATTCCCGTCAAAGGAATTGGCGGACCAACTCCGTAACGTTGGAGCTCATGTTACCAATAATCGTCTAGTTCTACAAATGGTTGTCGGTCTTTCTGAGGCCTATAATGGCGTTGGGACTCTCCTCCGTCAAAGTAATCCGCTTCCACCTTTTTATCAAGTCTGCTCGATGCTCATATTAGAAGAAGCCAGCTTGGCAAAAAAGGCAGCTACCGGTGCCAGTTTCATGGCGATGATGATTTCATCCAATAACTTTCATGGGTTTCGTGACAATTCGGGCCAAAATCGCAACAACGGTGGCGGCAAGAAGGTTCAAATTCGTAAAAAATAATGCCAAGAATCGTGGCAACAACAATGGTGGATGTCGGAACGGTGGCACCACTGGCGAGAATAGTAACAACAGTGGGGGTGGGCCTCGGGGTTTTGGGCCCTAGCCCGCTTGATCCCAGCCTTGGGCCCCAGCCAGCCTGGTCCCAGCCTTGGGCCCCTTGGTAGTGGGCCTGTACGAGTGGCCAGTGGCCCAGTCCCGCCTACTGCCCTCCTCCCAATTATTTACAGCCCCATTGGGCCTCAGTCCAGCCACATTACAGACCCAATACCTCGGGTCCAGCTTCAGGTAGTCGATTTCACTCTGGGCCTGGGCCACAGATCGGTTTGCTTGGGCCTCGGCCTCCGCAGGCATTCCAAGCAATGGGCCCCACACTGACTCCGACAGATATTGAGATCGCAATGCATACACTTGGATTAAATCCTCCGGGCCTGAACTGGTACATGGACACCGGAGCCACTTCTCACATGACGTCAGACCAAGGTACTCTCTCATCTTATTTCAATTTGAGCAAAAAATCGTGGCATTATTGTTGGTAATCGCAATACAATTCCAATTTGTGGTTGTGGTAATACAACTCCCCCCCCATATCCACCTCTTATCTTAAAAAATGCCCTTCATGCCCTAACTTAATTAAAATTTTGATGTCTGTCCGAAAATTCACCACTGATAATTGGGTTTCTGTTAATTTTGATCCTTTTGGATTTTCTGTGAAGGATTTCAAAATGGTGATACCTCTCATGAGATGCAATAGTAGGGGAGATCTTTATCCAATCACGCCCGCTTCCAGTCTCTCGAGTCAAGCCTTGCCGTCAACTTTTGCAGCTCTAGCTCCTTCCTTGTGGCATGCACGTTTGGGTCACCCTGGGTCGTCCATTGTTTCTTCTTTGCATAAAAACAATTTTATTTCTTGTAAGGGTACGCGTAGTACTCTAATTTGTCATTCCTATCCTTTAGGAAAACATGTTAGATTACCATTTGTAGCCTCTACTTCTCGTACTTTGATGCATTTTGATATTATTCATAGCAATTTATGGACCTCTCCCGTTCTCACTTCTGTGGGCCATCGTTATTATGTTTATTTTTGATGATTATTCTAATTTTTTATGGACCTTTCCGTTAGCGAAAAAATCACAAGTATTTTTCACATTCTTAAAATTTAGAGCATTCATCCGTACCCAATTCGAATGGGAAATCAAAAATATTCAATGTGATAATGGCAAAAAAATATGATAATGGGGTGTTTCGGGAATTTTGTGATTCTAATGGCATAGCTTTTCATTTCTCTTGTCCTCATACGTCCTCACAAAATGGGAAAGCCGAATGAAAAATTTGTACCATTAATAACATTGTCCGTACTTTATTGGTCCATGCTTCCGTACCCCCTTCATTTTGGCATCATGCTCTACAAATGACTACTTATCTCCTTAATATACTTCCTACCAAATGGTTGGCATATTCGTCTCGTCTTAGAACCCTCTATAATAAGGATCTTTCGTATTCACATCTTAGGGTCTTTGGGTGTTCATGCTATCCAATTTTTCCGTCAACTACAATTAACAAACTTCAAGCCCGTTCTACCGCTTGTGTATTTTTGAGTTATCCATCTAATCATCGTGGTTATAAATGTTTTGATTTAACGTCCAATAAAATCATCATTAGTCGTCATGTTATTTTTTATGAAACCCAATTTTTGTTTGCCCAAGTGCGTAGTCTCGTGCCTAATTCGTATAATTTTTTAGATGATGACGTATCACCATACACTATGCGCCCACTTATTGGGCCAAACCAGTACCCTCGGACCACCAGCAGGCCCACTGCTTGCTAGCCCACCATCACCCACTGCCCCTCACGTCCTAGGTCCAGCAATTGGGCCAAATATCCAGCCCAGGTCTCGGTCCAGATTCTCGTGTAGAGCCAGCAGGCCCACTGCCAGCTGGCCAGTCCATCACCCATCAGAATTTTTATGCAAATCCACCCAATTCTCCCCCAAGTCACAGACCGGTCACTCGTAGTCAACGGGGTATTTTTAAACCAAAAAGACATTTTAATCTAAATTCTAATGTTCTTAAATCTCGCCTACCCCGTAACCCAGTGTCTACGTTAAATGACCCGAATTGGAAATTGGTTATGAATGACGAATATGATGCTCTTAATGAAAATAAGACGTGGGAGTTGGTGCCCCGTCCTTCTGGTGTTAATATTATTCGGTCTATGTGGAATTTTACTCATAAAGATAATTCTGATGGTTCTTTGCGAGGGATAAGTAACCTGAGTTTGATCGGATAATCGCAAGTTAGCGGATCTTAAAGGATGCCTAACCCCTTCCTTTAGAATAATAAAGAACCCTTACCTAGAATCTCATTAGTTTCGTAAGCCATAAAATCGGAATTATTTTGCAGCTTTTAGTTAACATTCAGGTGCCCTAATTCACCTTAGAATAATTAGGTGGCGACTCCTCAAAGCAAATATTTTTAACCAATCCAGAGGGAATCGATGTCATCGCGTCGCGAAGCTCGGATTAAAAACGGGTGCGACACAAGGTATGTACATGAATGTAATGCATGAATGATATGATAATATGACACTATAAGTTTGTCGGAGTGATGTAATGTTGCTTCTCCTCCGATTAACATTATGAATACTAACATATTTCTCATATACCTCAATAAGGATTTAGGAACATATTTAGACATGTTTTGACAATAGGAATGAATAACATGAACATCCTTAACTACTAAGAGTAGAGTCATTTATGGGGCAATATTACGTTTACGTTTCGTACTTAAAACATGTCAAAAGAAGAAATAATTTGCCTTTACATACCTTAACGTCGAATCTTTATCAATGACATCGGACCCAGCCTCTTCGACACATTAATCATAGACACCAAGATCTAGTCTTTTCATCCCTTACATTCACTTAAACAACTTCCAGCCCAACCATAAGGTGGAGGAAACAAGCTCTCCTAGTATCCTGAGACTTCTGACGAAGGATTCATGCCAAAATCTCTATAAATTAACCTTAGATGATGGAGAAAATCATATCCTTCACTATGTCACATCACTTCTAAAACCAGGAAGAGCTCATGGTGAATTTCTCCATGTTGAGGATCAATTAAACTAGAAGAAATAGGTGAATTATTACCGTAACACAATGGGATATGAAGCTTCCAATTGTTCGTAAGTTGTTGCTTATACCTTCCTAAAATTTACATCTAATTGAGGAGACTTTGAACTTAATCTTCTATCTAATTCACCATTGAAATTCTTTGTTAGCTTTTCATTACTGTTCTGTCCCCTCCCTTCATTCCTTTAGGCAAAGTCTACCTATAAATCTTTATGCTAGCTTGTATAAAAATGAAGATAATAAGTTAGTTAATCCAAAAGATGATTGTATATATCCTTTAGTGGAATGTGGGCTCCACTTGCCTTTTAATCACTTTAATGACTAAGTTATGTTAAAGATGACACCTAGGGTGTCAAAATTAGCCCAAACCCAAATGACCCGCCCAAGGTTTCATGAATTTGGGCAAGAGTGATTTTGATGATGGGTTGGTTTGGGCTAGCCCAAGTTGACTCATCATAAATCAACAGCCCAAATGAACTCGTGATGATGTCCAAACATGACTCATGAAAATGCTCAATCTTAACAATTAGAGCTACACTATAGATTAAGATTTTTATTTATAAATAATTATTTAAAAAATTCCTTTATTATTTCGGAACAATAAAAATACATCAACGCACCCCAACCACCCACCACACTATCCATCCACTCTACCCCCTACACCAACCCCCACCCAAGCACTGAACCACCCTCACAACTCTGCCCCCTACCTTGCATACTCCACCCATGCACTACCTCCCTACCACCCCTACCTACCCCTACCCACCTCTACCCCATCTACCCCCAGCTCCTGCCCTACCCCCTACCCCATTCTCAATTTTCTATTTTATATTATTTTTACTTTTATAAATAATTTATAAAAAATATGAAATTTTTTCTTACCCCACCCCCATCATACCCCCTCCTCCCCCACCCCATTGCCCTACCCCCATCCTCAAATTTTGAAACCATGATGAAGGAGGCTGCAAAATTGTCTACTAAACTGCAGCTAAGTATGACTAATCTGCTTAGGAAGTTCTGTTATATTCTTGAGAAAATCAAGGATGCACTTGTCAATATCTTGACTTATTTTCTTCGACCTATAGCCCAAGTATCAGCAGCAGCGGCATAAGTAACATGAGGAGGGGGAGAAGCAGGTAGAAGGAGAGCAATAGCAGGAGGACATGGATGAACACTGAATTGTCTGCTTATGTTTATTTTTGGACTGTTTAACTTGGCATGTTACGACAATGTGCTTGCTATGCGTTTGTTTTGTTTTGAGTGTATATGGGACATACGCCCGGATGCTTGGTTGTTTAACTTAGTTGACTTTAGGTTTATCTCTCTATAGTAGCTTGTTTGTTTTTTTGATTGATGCCAAAGAGGGAGAAAAGGATTCATATAGTCAACTACTCAGGGAGAGCACTCCAAGTGAACTACTCAGGGGGAGCAGCAGTTAGGCAACGATCGATTAATAAACAGAGAAGTTGACTACATATCTGTTACACTTATTGTCATCATAAAAAAAGGGGAGATTATTAGTGTTAAGTTTTAATGATGACATAATCCTTATGCAGGTCAACTCACAAAGGAATGGCAGGCCCAACTGACTCACAAGGTCCAAAGGAAGACTTTAGCCCAACTGACTCACAAGGTCCAAAGGAAGACTCTAGCCCAGCTGACTAGTGAAGCCCAAAGTTGTGCGTCCAAGTACAATAAATAAGTAACAACTTATTTATGGAGACAAATAAATCAAGAATGGAAAAGATCAACTCAAGTGCCTACGAGATCTCGGTGCATCAATCAAATATATCGAGTTCACTTCAGCAAGGAAACAAGTATCAAGCCTTAAGGAAACAACTACATACAAGCATCTTGAAGATTAAGCCACAAAATTCACAAGGAAAGAAGATCACTCAATTAGAAAGCTCTAACCTTATTCTTGGAAAATAGGACTCCTTATTCTTTTTTTCAATGATCAAATCTCTTGTTGTCTCTGCCATAGCCAAAAGGACTATTCTAAAACTATAAAGAACGGCTCCAAAAGACGAAAGAAAACATACTTTCGTCTTAACTTCTCAAGCTCTCTACTTTACTTTTAACAAGCATTGTAATTCTGAGTGATTTATAGTGTATACAAAAAAGTGAGAAGAGATATAGTATAGTTGGTGATGTATTGTATCAAAAGATTACGAGTGTTTGAGTGTAGACGTAGGAGCTCAATTCAAATCATCTTTGTACCAAATCAAATTTCAAAGGAGTTGCAGAGAACACTCTTGCAACCTAATGGGACTGGATTAGTAAAAAAACATTTGGTGTCATTTACATTCAGCTTTTACTTTCAGCACTATATCTAATAGCAGTCAACTAACATCTTGAGGTAGTCGACTAAGGAACAAAAAATTATAATTCATCCCCCCCCCTCTTGCACTTTCAGTGATTACACATCACATGACACCAGCTTACCGAGGAGACATGATCCAAGATAGGAGGGTATGGAGGTCAAAGATATGGTAAAAGGTTAGTAGGTAATCGAGTGTTGTCTAGTTTCCCTTACCGGTATTTTATTATTATTCACTAACTCTCTCACTATCATATTCTTGGATTTTATTATTAAATGTTCTTTTTTCTATTATCATATTATTTGTTGTTGTTACTGTTATTTTCTCCATTATTTTCTATATGAATTTTTCCTTTATATGCTTTACTTGAGCTGGGAGTTTATTAGAACCAGCCTCTCTACCTTCACAATGTGCGATAAGGCTACATACACACCACCCTTCCCAAATCCAACTTGTGAAATTACACTTAGATATTGTTGTTGTTGTAATATGTGCAATTTCCCACCTAATGTCTCACATTTTGGTCAGTAACATATTTCACAATGACTAATTTAGGCCCCCATATGCTATAACGTTTCAAATAACAAGAAAAAGGAACATACAAGAATTATTGGAGAGACCCCTCATTTATTTATTTTGGTTTTCCCTCGGCTGGTGTTCGGTATCCATATTGGATTTTCGATTATTTCGAATTTGTGAACGTAAGACCCTTTTAAGGAGGAAGCACTCCCTATAAAAAAATCCATATTTGGGAGGTCGAACCCAAGATTACTAGTTAAGAATGAAGGAATTATATCCGTCTCACCACCATTGTTGTTGGTGAGAGACCCCTCATAACACAAGGATATTTTGACTATCAGTTTCTCTATTTTTTTTCTTTTAATTGACTGAGTTATACATGTCCACAAATTGAGATGTGATCAAGGAAACAATATTGTAAAAGTAGAGTGACAAAGTCAAATATCCCACTATCTAATCTGAATATTATATAGTAATTATTGAAAAAACTTGCCCTTGAAGAAAAGTAGTACAGCATTTTGAAATTGTCTTCAACATTTTTTAGCGTAGAAACAATTTACTAAGTCAGAAAAAGGGAGGGACAAATTGCCTGAGTTTTTCTTTTTAAGCATCATCATAGCCCAAATTGCCTGAGTTAGGTTATATATATTAACCGTATAAATAAATTTACACGATCAATATAGTTTAACTTATTATAGCATATTATTACGATTATTATTAGATTATCAATTATTATAATCATAAAAATTTATCGGTAATTATCTTATAACTTTAGAATTTCACTCCACTATCTCGTGTTTGGAATTGTAGAACTACTTTCACGAATCTCGTGACATTTTACTTTAGATGTTCTGATCGTTTTGATGTCATTGGTTTGTGATTGATGGAATTTGTGGACGTTAGCTATGTTGGAATTACTGATTAACCGATACATGAATTATTGAAATGCTCCCGATGCAAAGAAGACTCTATCGAACATTCTAGGTGAGCCAAGATTAAAATTGTACATAAGACACATAAACCGAAATAGATGAAGTAGATGGTAAAATCCTTATTGGAATTGCTATTCCAGCATAACATGTCTTATTTGGGCGTGCTATATCAGCACACATTACATTTACACAAAAATAAACAAGAGACTAAAAATTACACTTCAAGATGATATCAAACTTTGACAATCTCTCTTTCTCTTGGACATAAACACAACACAAGAACATGCATAAATTAAAGCACTCTTGATCATGAAAATTAACTTAATTAATTAACTAATTAACCCTTTTGCAATCTGTCCTAATCTCTCCCTTAGTACCAGTTAATGGACTTATATTTCCCAATTTAATCATTGAGCAAACAAAATCATCAAAGAACTTGTGTTGGTTCTTTGCATAATTGTCCACTATGGCAATTGTATCAGATCCAGATGTAGAAAACAATTCTTGATCAGTCTGAAGAAGCCCTTGATGGTTTTTAAGATTTGTGAAATAGTAATTATCAAATTCATCTGGAGTTGATTTATCAAGATTTGCAAAGGTACCTCCATTTCCAGCTTGTGGACAAATTCTTTGTAGTGTTTTTAAATAAGTAGGGTCTATGGTAGGATCAGGTCTACCACTTCCACTGAAGTTGAAAAGTCTTTGATTGAATGTTCTACATCTTGCTCTTCCAAATGTATGTGCACCTACACAATAATAATGAATATTTACAGGATCATATCACTTAAAAGATAACGGTAATTAAGTATATGTAAATCTATGTAATATAGGATAAATGGTGTAATTTGCTATATCATGTCAAAGATATACTGATGATATAGATACTATTTATATTCTTAGTGTATATAACTTGAATTTCATAAGAAAAGGATATTGTTAACGTTAAAATCGCTTAACTACGTTTCAATCTCAAATCAATAAGGACAATTCCGTTCATAATCCTTCATTCTAATGTAGAGCTTAATTAAGTTATATACACTGCCAATGTGGGAATTTTTATACCATCAAGTTACTTTTACTTGTTGTAATCATATTATTCTCAAGATTACAAATTTCACATTTTAAGGAGGCTTATCTGTAGATTTTATTTGAGTGTCGACCTATAATATAAAAAATATTTATATTGACAATGCATACAACTAAAACTCTTCACAAAAGTTTATCATAGTTAGACTACCTATTTTCACGCATACCATCATCAACCTACACGTTGTCAATATGTAATACATGAAATTTTCAAAGGTTTCCACGTCCTTTAATCATAGGTTTCGAGTTCAAATTTTGAAACTAAAATCCTCTTAAACATAGAGTGCTAAAATCTCTCATATATATGAACTTTTAAAATGTGAATTCGAATTAGTCGAATTGATTACCTGATAGAGCAACAAGATCAGTTAAATCCATTCCCTTTCTAGTGAATTGTGGTATCATAACAGCAAGGCTTTCAAAGGGGCTTGGAATATCAGTAGTTCCACTATTGTTTGCTGTTAAGCTGTCTCTTCTCCCTAAAGGAACTTGCCATGAAGGACCTCCTGCCTGAAAATTTAATCACATTATTTAATTTAGAATTCTTCCTCACAAGCATTTATAAATATATACTTCTTCATATATGCAAAACGTTTTTAAGTTCTGTGCACAGATAGCGTATGATGTTTTTTCGCAATCATGTCATATATAAGATAATTTTGAGATTGTTTTCAAATACTTTTCTTGTAAGTAAATCATCAATAAATAGTTAGGAAAGACTTAAAGAATAGAAAATATGGAGATAACCTTAAGAAAGACTTTTGCATCTTTTTTTAAACGCGGACACTATGTATATAACATCAATGATTGTGGCGGGATAATAATATCTCTTCACCCTATATCGAAAGTCTTTGATTCGAACCCTAAGAATAGAAAAAATTCTAATAGGGAGCGATTTTACCTTTAATCGACTTTACGCATCGCGAATTCGGATTATAGAAATAGTGTTCACTAGCCAATTTTTAACCCAATTTTTGGAAATAACCATTATCATGCAGTTGCAATTACACAGGTGAAACTCCATGACATATATGAAATTTAACGTTTCGTGATAATGACTATTTTTTTTAATTATAGAGGTTACAAAGTGACTATTTATGAATTTTACCCGAATTAATTGGACCATCAAAACGGATATCGAACACAATACGAGAAATAAAAAGAATTGTAGAATGTGACTTACCAAGACAACTCCAATTTCAGATGCAAGTGCTAAGATATCAGCACAAGAAACAACACCAGGGCACACATTTTCTAAAGCAGTTTTAATTTCATCAACAATATCAAATCCTCCAGCACCTACATTTGGTGGAGCATCTTTCTCACTTATAATCCCAGTTGCATTATCTAGCAAAATGGATCCATCACAACCCTGTACAAAATTAAATACCATTAATATTATCAGTGAGTCATGAGCGTTTACTTGATCATCAATTTTGAGTTTAAGCTCTATACATTAATGATATAGAATTAATTTATACAAACAAGTTGCTATAACAACAATTACAAGTTACACTCTATGATAATCATATAATTTGTGATTTTGTAATGAATTAAGTTATATATATATATATATATATATATATATATATATATATATATATATATATATATATATATATATATATTTACACTATTGATGTAGGTTAACCTATGACAATATATAATATGTTAGTTATCATTTTTGTGAGGTTATGAATTAATACGTGTCATATAGGAATTTTCATGTTACCTTATAAAGGACCTGATTGTGTTAATATTTTGTACGATGTCAGTGTGTGAAACTTAAATTCTGATAAAATAACAATCTTTTTTGTGCACCGATAATCATGTAAAGAATTTTGTCACTATCATGCTTAGACCTACATGATACAATAACATGTAACTCTAACCTGAAAATAAAGTAATAATTAGCATTATATAATCAATTCAATTGTAATGATAGTGTAAAGATCTTTTACTTTCTTTATATTGTCGGTGCATGTCACTTAAATTCTTTAGTCAAAATGGTAACTAAACCTACGATCATGCACATGTATTAAACTATATCATAATGTAAACAATTTTTACTTTATCGTCAGCATGTATAACTTAAATTCGTAACTTAATACACTAAGACACATAAACATGATGCAAACATAGGTTAAACTTAAAGAAACGCTACTAAACAAATGCGAATTTTCAACGAAACCCATTGAAAGTTAGATCATCGAAAATGTTTTCGAAAAACTTCCCAAAACATCCGTCGGAAATTCATGATTTTTTGTAATGAAATTCACGCACATTAACAAAGCAATCGTGGAAATGAAGACGAATAATTTTGGCACCAGCTCGAACATCTCTACGTTGAATTTGCTCCATGACACCACGTACAATATCTGTAACATTTGGGCAAGTGCAATCATAGAATGTAGTACTTAGTTTATAATGAGCATTTGATACTCCAAAAATAGAAACCAAGAAGAGAATTGCTAATACAAATCTTAAAAAAGACATGATTTAGTTGACACGTTTTTTGATTAATTCTTGTTTTTCATGCAAAAATATTTAAGAAGACGTTGCTATTTATAGAATTTAGAAGAGCTTCACTTCATTAGATGCCATAGCTACTACCAATAAGGTTTTTGGTTGAATGGTATTAAGTCGAGATAGAGTCAAAATTACACATTTATGGATTTTAAATTCTAAAAAAGGCAGCTTATTGAATTTTGAATAAATTATTTATCTCTATAGCTTCGTTCCTGGGTGGTAAATATTCTTTTCATCCTTAATTACCAGAGGTCTCGAGTTTAAATCTCAACGGAGACAAAAATACTAGGTGATATTCTTCCTATTTGTCCAAGTTCATGTGAATAGAATTATCAGGTACACACGTCCATGGGAGGTATTAGGTGGCTCGTTGAATCATTAATTGAGATGCGAGTAAGCTGGCCTGGACACCACGATTAAAAAAAAAAAAAAATCTTAGGTTCGAACCTTGAATATGAAATCGCATTTGGTAGAGAGGAAGCTACCTATAAAGTGTGACTTCCCCGTAGGAATATGAATTAGTCGAGTTTCAAAGCGGGTATCGAATATGGGGTGGGGGGGAGGGGGGGGATATATTAAATGCTATAGCTATTAATGTGAGAAAATTAGATCGGGAGAAGTACGTACATCCAATTAGCCGCCATGTCACTATTCTAAAGAAGGGAGTGGCTCTGCTCCAGTGAATATTGCTCCAATAATTGTCAATAGTAGCTTAGACTCCTTCCATGTGTTTCTATAAATTTTAAAGGACAGGATTATTTATTAATGGACATATTTAAGAAGAGAAAAAATGCCCTGGTTGGGTTGCTCTATTGCTAATATTGAGCATGCCTTCATTTTGAATGGCATTTTTTTTTATCGTGCATTTTGAAAGGCTTGAACTCCTCTTTTTAAAATATAACTTTATGAATGATTTAATTTAATTTAATTACACAATGATTGTTTTTACTTCATTAGAAAATAATACTAAATCTTTTAAAAATAAATTTAATAGATGAAATTTATATTTTATTTACCAATTTATAGTATTAATTTGTTTGCCACAACACATTCAGTATAATTACCAGTTACATATTAGAATTAGTAAAAAATATTGTGTGGTAAAAGAAAAAAAAAGATTGAAAAAGCAGCACAAATCTCAAAAAATTGCAGTAAAATTAAGTTAAATAGTGTATATATTATAAAAGAAGTTTATCAAGGTAAAGAATTAAGTTTTTTGTTCATTTAAATTTATCAAAATTCTAAAATAGTATTCAATGCATAAGCATAGAGGACGTACATGATATATGAGATATCTCAAGTATATTTGTGCCAAAAAATAGAATAGAAGTTTTATTGTGTAGAGATATGGAAATAATAATTCGTCAATTGAATTAAGCAATTGGTTAAATTATACTTAGTAGTATAAATTATTAAAAGCAATGGTGCCTTTTGGAAAAGGTTTGCTCAACATCGGCAAAAGAATTGGCGAGTTCAATCACGCACATATCTCTGCCAATTTTTTTTAAAATTTAAAGTTCTTGTTAGCCAAAACAATCTTGGCCTTCAAAATTTATAGAAACACATGACAAGATTCTTGTGGTTTTGTCCTTTTCCCGGACCCCACACATAGCGAGAGTTTAGTGCACCAAACTGCTTTTTTACCTGACAAAAATCTAAGCTACTATTGACAATTACCGGAGCAATATTCAATGGAGCAGAGCTGCTCCCTCTAAAGAAAACGAAGTGATAATTAAGAACCACATGCATGGACGACTAGTTCAAAGGGATATAATTGATCAACTCGTAGGAATTCAATTGGATAATTGAGATTGTCATTGCATGGACAAAAGATTGGTTAAGTGGGGAGACGAATTTATTAGACATAGAGTGTCGAATAAATTCTTGATATGAAAGGATGTGTCTTCAAAACAAAACAAAAACATGTATTCATGTTGTGTATATGTTATTTTGGTTTTTCATTCGATGTTTGTTACCTATTTTGAGGTTCGATTAATCCTGATTTTGTTGGAAAATCCCGCTTTAGATGGTAAAGAGTATTCAGTAACATGTATTCACTTTGAGATCCAATTAATTTAATTCGCACCGAAAAATCCTGCTTTAAAGGGTAAAGCATATCTGATGTTTGAGACTCATGCTAGAAAATTTTATTTCGGAGGGTAAAGCGCATCGGGTGTACGGTACACACTTTGTGGCCGACTAATTCTGATTTGTACTAAAAAATCGCTTTAGAAGGTAAAGCGCATTGGAGTCCAGTACCTACTTTAGGGTCCAGACCAATCTTGATTCATGCTGAAAAATCCGATTTGGAGGGTAAACAACATCCGATGTCCGGTACTTAGGCCCAACTGATTCTGATTCGTGATGGAAAATTTCTCTTTTGAGGGTAAAGCGCATAGCTTCTTACCAAAAGTGACTCTATTTTCAAGATTTGTACCTGATCAGACGTCTGATTAAGGATGTAAAAATACTTACCATCTATTACAATACATAATGGTGAATATGTTATATCGTCAGTGGAATTATGGAATGTCAATATTTTAGCGTGATTATATGATTAAGACAACAAATTCGTTTTATAATGATTTTAAGTGAGCATGGTCATGACTTAGCTTGAATAAACAATATGATTAGGACAAGATAAATTATATTCCTCTTGATTTACCCCATATGTCAATTTACGGGAAGAGAACATGATGTATTCATATCTCTTCCTTTTTGCTAAAGATTGTTCTTTCAATCTTGTGTAACTTTTTGTGGTAGGGGTAAGTCAAACCCCCATAACCAAGGATAGATATTTGAGGTTAATGGCTTAAATAAATTTTAGAAAATATCAATTAGGTATTGATGTGAATCAAGATTTGAAGTTTATGAATTCTGAATTTAACTCATTGAAATTATTGAGTTTTAATTTTTTATGATTTATACATATTAAATATTTTTTAAGACAAATACAAGATTTAGGTCAAAACTATTGAGTTCTACTGAACTCGTATCATGAACATATTATTAAGGGACTTATGTTGACTCCAAAACTACTAAAAATGCGAGTTCCCGATGGAATTTCTTGACAGAATCCATCGAGAAATGGTTTGATAGAAATATTTTCGACAGACTTTTATCGAAAATCTAATATTTCCAACGGCATTGTTAAGAGTCTCATATCGGATATGGAATGGGAACATGAACTCCTTATATGAATTTGGACAATCCTCACCCTATAAGCTAGCTTTTGTGTTAAGAGTTTCATATCAGATATGGTATGTAAAAAATGGATCTTGGGCCTAACTCAACCCTAAAAATTAGTTTATAGGGTGAGGATTGTCTAAATCCATATAAGGAGTTCATGTTTTCATTCCATATCCGATATGAGACTCTTAACCGACATTTCGAAGAAAACCCTGAAAATTTCATGTGGTTTTAATAATGTTTGCTTTTCTAATCAAATAATGGATTGGTTAAAGAATATACATCATGAAATCACGATCAAAGAAACACGTATTAAGAGTATATTTAAGAGGCCGCCTACTTTTTCTTTGACTTGTTCAAGAAATCTCTTCTCCTCTCTCTCTCATTAATTTGTATTATTTAAAGAGTATTTCTAGTTAAATTTATATTCACAAAACTTCAACTTTCTTCTTCATAAAATTGATAAGTAATTACATAATTTCGACTTTTAAATAATCTTTTTCACTCTCAACTTTTACCAAATATTGTTCAAACGGGCTATAAATAAATTGAAATGTTTTTTTTAATTCCTTCTCACTTTTTCCATAAGACTTTCATGTCACACAAAAACATATATAAATCTCATAGTTGAATATACTCAACACTTTTACTTAAAATTTGGCTTTAGGTCACAACTTTATTAAGCCACCTTCTGCACGTGTATGGCTACAAAATTAAATGAATTTTGTTAGGCTCAAGAATTAAGTGACTTTTCAAATATGTCACTAGAAAACAACATAAAAGAGACAATTGCTTGACGATGATGTTTGATAAAACACTCACATGAGTGGCTCTTATCTTCGTAAACATATCTTTACTATCAATGAGTAGGCAACTTTAGATGATTATGAAGAAATAATTTTAGTCAACATCTGTTTAACGTATGCTACTTAGAATAGCACATCCTAAAATCAATAAAAGACAAAAGTATATTACCAGAAAAAAACTTCATGCATATTAATGTTAAGATATTTATTTATTTCATTTTGCCTAAAAACAAATTCTGGCTCAATTGATTTTGATTCTCCTTATCTGATAGGTAATTAAGTTTAGCCGTTCAAACCTTGTTGACATCTAATATCTTAAGTAAAAAGCTCAAATTAAGGACCATTTTGTTACAAGCAATGTCATTTTTTATATTTATTATATCACATATTGTCTGCCCATTTATATGTTTGAATAAATGTGTTAAATTATTTAGTAAATAACCCTCTTTTTATTTTTCTTGTAACCTACGAACCTTTTAGACCACGATATGAAAATCTCTTTTGAGCAAACTGAAAAGCTTATGAATAGACATTAAACCACACTCTAATATTTTGTAAGTTATTATAAATGTTAGACAACAGTCTAATGTTCTATTTGTAAGGTTGAACAATATATGAGTAAACATTGAACCGAATCTAAATTATCCAGAAGGATAATTTTTCAAGGTTATATTTGAACATCTTTTAAAAATACAAATAAAATTTAAATGGAGACTTAAAAAAGGAACATTTGCGCAAATCAGCCTACTATGCAAGGGTGACATAAATAATCTGAAGTTCACAGGATGAGCACATAAGGAGAAATGTCAGAAACATAGCAAAACATAATATTATTCCAAGAAATGTTCATGCATACAAATTTGTAATCTGTGTGCAAAACTCACACATATTCTACACTAGTTCAAATTCACTTTCTAAGAAAAATGTAGTAGAGACCAACAAGAATTGTGTCCGACTCACGAAACGACTCAAAGAGACCCCTTTAAACGAGCCTCGAATAGTCTGCAACTCCTCATGATCACTCAAATCTGGATACTAAACTCGAATCCAGGTTTATTCAATCAACGTCGGGAAGCAGAACTGCAATCCTTCGGTTACACTAATGTTATAACAATAAAAAAACAAAAACACGTAAGTGGCTCGGAGCAGTATCGTTATCTGCTGAGTACCCTGTAGGAGGAGGAAGTCTCGAACTTAACAAACTCTTCTCTTTTAGAAGCTCGGATTCTCAAGAAAGACCGATTACCTTTCCAGTAGATGTGTCAATGTCAATCTCATAGAAACAAGGCCTCGTAGGCAAACCAGGCATTGTGCTCATCGTTCCAACAAGAGGATAAATGAATCCAGCGCCAATGCTTGCTCTAACATCCCTGATGGGCAGGACGAATCCACTCGGAGCGCCCTTCTTCGCAGCGTCATGCGAAAATGAATATTGTGTTTTTGCCATGCAAATTGGCAGATTCGAAAATCCTTGCTTGCTATACATCTCAATCTGTTTCTCAGCCTAATAGCACAGATATCACAAACTCATTGTTAATGATATATACCAAAAGAATTTCACTGCATGTAACTATGCATTCAACCCATGCTGCTTGGGCTATTCAAAATTGCCTCTGCGTGCGTGTCGGGTCCTCCAAACATAGCGCATTTTGGGAGGATCCAAGTACAGCAACACTTCAGAGAGTCCGGGCAACATAGCATTTAACGATATCAAAGTCTTCTATCAGACTAAATTACATAACAATCTCAAATGGATCAGTGATAGTTTTTAACATTGTGATCAACATAAAAGGTGTGTTAAGGGATCAATCAATCTATATGTACCAACACCTTCAGCAACAAATTGCAAGGCAAAACATGACTAAGAGAAAAAAATTATTATCAAATGCTACATAGAGGAAGTTATCATTGGTTAATTGGTTGTAAAATTATATTTATGGGGAAACTACAGATACGAAAACAAGAGCAGATGCAGAGTTTGATAATGTTGGCTCTTAAAAACTTATCAGTGGATAAGGAAATGCATGTATAATAACATCTTGATGGATATATTTTCCTGCAAGGTTGACGTAAGTTCTTCCTCGAGTTCCGATTTTAAGATTACAGACCGAGCTGAAAGACAGCATTGTAAGGGAATTGCAGCATTCGGTGCACAGTACAACTCGTGACCTAATGATGCTTAATGTCCTCATGTCTTATAAAGGTGAAAATATGGATTAATACAGCAGTTCTGGTTGTAAATGTTCCTTTATAGGTCATTGATGCAAACATTTATAGACACCTGCCGGTAGGCGGTAGCTCCTATTGAGTTGAATAAAATTAAGAGTATTGTGTAGCGGCATAAGTATGCTAATCGTAAAGGGATATGGAAAGAAAAACCACAAAGGAAACAAAGGCAAGCATAAAATAAGATTGTTAATTGAGGCATCCAAAATGTGGTGTTTATGATAAGAGCAATTCAAAGAACAAAAACTGTCGTGCCTTTGTAAAAAAAAAAAAAAAGGGAACTGTATTGAGACATCAAATTCAATGAAAAGATCAGATTTTTTTAACAACTGTGGTGCCCGGGCCTGCTTGCACGCAGCTCGACTAATTCCATGGGGTATGCTACCCTTCACCAGCACAGGTAACGGGTTACTCTATCCACTCTTCATCTTCTGGACAATATGGCTGGAAAGAAACAAGGCTTGTTTTGAAGGGCATAGAGATCACATTCCTAGAGTTAAAACTAAGTGTGTGCAGAATCTCTACTTCTGGTGTAATAGGAACATGTTAATTAATTTAGACCAGTACATGGATTTTCTGGAGTTGCTAAGTAGAGAAGAATAGCAGATTGTCTGGTCAGGTCTTGTTTTGTTTCTTGTACCTTCTTGGTACTGTTTCAATAATACTTTACCTTATCGGAAAAAAAGGGGGATCCCTACATAAAAATAATTACTGATGCTGGGATCCTTAGTTGCGGAACTATCCATGACATCGGGGAGGTACATTTTCCACGTATCACCGATATTCCTATCATTGTTTTCCCAATTGCAGCTACTTGATTTGAGTTGAAAATGGATCAAATACTATCAATTTTCTCCTTTTGAAATGAAGGTCATAGAGGTAATAAGCCATGCAGGCAGGAGAGCATATTATATTGATCGACTGATCCTATGTCTAAGTGCGGTTTTATGGAAAGCAAACCCTGTGGTAAATACAATAGGTGCTAGGTGATACTTTTCAGCCTAGCAAGTGATGTTATGTTGATCTCCAAGCTCTCTCTATATGTTTTGTATATTATTATAGTGTCACCAATTTTTACTCCTCTTTGCAACTAAGTTAACTAAGAAGGGGAGCCTTGGATCAACGGTAAAGTTGACTCCGTGTGACCTCTAGGCCACGGGTTCGAGCCGTGGAATTAACCACAAATGCTTGCGTCAGGGTAGGCTGCCTACATCACAACCCCTTGGCGTGCGGCTCTTCCCCGGGCCCTGCGTGAACGTGCGATGCTTTGTGCACCGGATGCCTCTTTTTTTGCAACTAAGTCCACTACTACAACAACTTTTATGCGGCCTCTTTCTGGACTAAAATCAGTAAATTAGCCACTTGTCATTTACTGTTAAATTAAGGCCCAGCATCAAATCCAGCCATTCTCAGCATTTTTTTTTGATAAAAGCATGCATATAACTTCATCAACCGGTAGGCCGCACCTCGGATGCCCGCTTTATACAACAACAACATACCCGGTGTAATCCCACAAGTAGGGTCTGGGGAGAGTGGTGTGTACGCAGCCTTACCCCTACCTTGTGAAGGTAGAGACGTTGTTTCCGATAGACTCTCGGCTCAAGTAACGCAACCCGCGTAATTTATACACTCACAGAAAAAAGGGTCACCCGCTCTTACATTTGATTTTACTTAGATGCACAAGCTCAACCTAGTCCTACCAACTCAAAGAACAAGCAGCAGATAACAGGCCTAACAAAGTAAAGCATCTACGAAATGTAAACTTAACTCTCGCATCTGTAACAACTATAAAAGATGTTAAAACACCAAATTGCTTTTCTGAATTTCTTCACGTCCGTAGAGAAAGACTAAAAAAATCAGAAATAAAGTGCAGTAATAGGTATAAGCAACAGAACAATTTACCTCTTCAGAGTACTCTACTCCATCAGCACCGTACGATTTTGCTATTGCCTCTATTTTATCTTTGATACCTATATCCAGCGGGTACAGGAATTTTAGTGGCTGTGTTGCATTCTCACAGGCCTTCTGAACTGCAATTCCGAGGTCCACCTGAATAAACAATTCCAACTTATCAGTGTTTCAAATTAGCAACTAGAAAACCCCATAGCCAAACGGTCAACACAACACCTTTACAAGTTTTTTCATGTTATTGTCCAAAATAAGGATGGAGGATTGAAACAACTCAAAGGTTCTTATATGGTCATACCTTCATTTATATCACATAAATTCGTGCCAAAGTGCGAGAATCTTCAAGTTAATAAACTAGATCCAAAAGCTTAAAAAACTTTCAATTGATTAATACTCCTAAACTGGTGAACAGCAGGCTACCAAAAAATAAAAAATTAATTAATAAAATAATACTTGATAATGATACTTAATGATACTCCTAAAAAACAAATAAATATCTAATTTTTCTATTCATCTACACGTTTTTTGGGATCACACTTGTTGTGAGCACAATGTGTTGCTAGATAAGAATCAAGAGTACGTAGTTTCAAATCCAAAGTTATTCCAGTATGTAGAACAAAGCTTTTGACTTGGCTTCTTTTTGTTTCATTTTGGGATAACAAACAATTATGGCAACCATTATGAGTAAAACAAAAATAGCTTAAAGCTCTTGGTAGTACCAAAATTATGGCCCGCCAATCATGCATACGCTATTGGCTTAATAATGGATTTGTAAGGACATTTAGTTAATCCTGAACCAAATATTCTGCAGAAAATTATATTGTCAATTTGGATAATTGCTTCTCTTGACTGAACATTTTGACCTTTTTAGCATGTGTTCTGTTTGGAATCCAACATTCTTTTCCATTACATCTTCTTTTTTGTTTGGCTGGATACATCGACAACCCCTTAAACTTGCCAGTAAATTTCATTTAGACTCATTACGGCATGTTTCAATTGAGCACCGAAACACATGATAGAGTGTTCGGTTCCTATTAAACACTTCCGGCTCAAATTTTGAAAAAGCTTTTATGCGTGTTGTCAAACGTCCATTATGTGGACAAGTTATCCACTTAAAATATGTCGCTTCCCTTAATTATATGCATTAGCCTCAATAAGCCGTAAAACATCAGGCATTTTCCAATTGAGGTTGATGTATAAAAGAGATAACATATTTTATGTAGTATGTGCAAAATCTTTTCCAAATTTTGAGTTAGAAGTGTCTAGTAGGAACAATTTATCATATGTTCAGGTGTTTAATTTGGAACATGCAGTGTTCGAGTGTCTAAATGAAATTCTCTGACAAGTTTAAGGGATTGTCGATGTATTCGACCTTTTTGTGTGTGTGTGCAGGGTAGGGAAAGGAACACTCATCCACAGAGGTCCAATGATTACATGAAAGACTTACCGCTCCTTTGCCACCATGGGCATGATGAGTACAAATTACTGCATCAAATGCTCCTGCAGCTAATGAAGCATTTTTAACTGCATTTAGTTCTGCTTCAGTATCAGTTGAGAATGCATTAACGGCAACCACAACATTTGCACCATAAGCTTTTGTATTTGAAATATGCCTAGCCAGATTCACACAACCAGCTTCCACTAGTGCGAGATTCTCAGTTACATAGGCACTGTCGAGAGGCTTTCCAGCTGTCACTTGAGGTCCTCCACCGTGCATTTTAAGAGCTCTTACGGTGGCCACAATAATAGCGCACTGAGGTTTCAAGCCGCTATATCGACATTTGATGTTCATAAACTTCTCCGTCCCAATATCAGAACCAAATCCAGCCTCCGTGACCACGAATCCACCGGGTCCTACAAGCTTCAACGCAATCTTGTCAGCAACAATAGATGAGTTTCCGTGCGCGATATTCGCGAAGGGACCCGCATGAACGAGAACCGGGGTGCCTTCAAGAGTCTGCATAAGAGTAGGATTAATAGCATCTTTCATCAAGACAGTTAAAGCGCCTCCAACCCCGAGATCATCAGCTGTAATTGGATCACCAGCCTTGCTATTCCCGACTACCATTTTTCCCAGCCTCTCTCGCATATCAGCTAGTGATGTCGTGAGGGCAAGAACTGCCATTATTTCACTAGCAACTGAAATATCAAATGCCGTCTCCCGCACCATCCCCTTCTCTTCAGGGCCCTGACCTACCGTAATTTTTCTCAAAAATCTATCGTTGACATCCATGACTCTTCTCCATGTGATGGAAGCGGGATCTAAATCTAGCCTAGCGAATTTAGTGATCTCTTCAGGAGTAAGGTCTTCGGGGGCCGTCTTGTCAATACCAAGTTTCTTCAAACGTCTAAACATTATGTCACAGAACTTCCGTTTACCTTCTTTATTCGGCGGGCATAACCTGTTAAAGAGAGCCTTGTCGGACTGTGTAGATTCGTGGAAGATTCGTGTATCAATGGCAGCAGCCAATAGGTTATTTGCTGCTGTTATCGCATGAATATCTCCTGTCATGTGAAGATTGAACTCATCCATCGGTATCACTTGACTGTAACCGCCTCCCGCAGCACCACCCTTGATTCCGAATGTCGGTCCTTGTGATGGTTGCCGCACACATGTCACAACCTGAGAGCACGTCACAAACTGGTCAGAGAAAAAAATAGACAGCAAATATAGGACCGCAAAGGCAGACATGGATAATGCCTTCTTATCAAATAACATGAAAATAATTATAGTGCTATATGCTAAAAATTTAAAAATGCATGGACATCATTTGGTCAGCTATAAGTTACTGATTGAACTTCAGCTAAGAATATAATCCTGCGTGTATACCAGATAGACTTGAAATCTGGATGGGGTTTATAATCTCTAAGGAAATTAGGATAAAAAGAGGAACACACGAGCAAAATCAGGAGGGAGAGATTCAGCAAAAAGGAATAACCAAATCTTTATATAGGCTCGCTCCCTCTTTTTCCAAGAATTCATCCACTTCCCTTTACTCCATAGGGCCTTCTCTAATAGGGAAAAGCCTTCCATTTCCATCAAATGACCCGGCCTCCCCTGGCTCAGAAGGAACACTAGCTATATGCTCAACACATGCAAGTCGATGATTTTCGGTCATTATATTCCTTGGGAAGAGGGCCAGGTAGCACTACCATACAAGCCAAAAAGGACATCTTAATTGGATTACTTTTTGATGAATTAAAATCTTTAATTAGATTACTAAAAAAGATTCCACCAAAATACAAGACAACAAAGACTCTGACTCGAATAACAGAATCTAAATCTTGATTAAGACACCTCAAAATGAAAAACGCTTGTTTTTACCCATCCAACTTCTCAAAATATTGTTCGACTTCTCTCTGATATCCATCAAAACCAAATAATATTACCACATTTCTTCACTTATCTATTATCCTTCTTTACAAGTTCAAATGACAACATATATTAGTTTACAAGCATATATTAGCTTAAAGTTAAGATACATATAAATAAGTATTCATTTTCTCTAAGTTGGTGAGACAGATATCCTATAGAGAATTTGAAGTTACCTTTTTATCAAGGAAAGCTCCCAAAGCCTGGCAAAGACCGACCGTGGTGGTGGACTTCCCTTCTCCAAGAGGGGTTGGAGTTATCCCACCAACCACCACATAATACCCATCCTCACTTCCTCCAACCTCATCAAGAACGGATAAGAGCACCTAGAATCACAACAAATTCAACATATCAACTCACCAACCATAAAAGAAAAGCCAACATAGTAATAGCAAGCACATGTCGCATTCATAGTAAAACACCTCAAAAACTCAACTTTGAAAAACTGCAAAATCAAGTACCTCATCATCATCGAAGTACCTGATGAGTAATAATCATTCAGAAACCAAAAGTAGTATTACAACATGTGAATACCCATAAGACTTGTAGTTATCATGTAATTGACTACATGTATGATGTAACTATTAATGTTATCATGTAATTGACTTGTAGTTATCACGTAAGCTGAAGAAATCAGCTTTGTTTGCTATTGAGAACACAAAAGGAACCACATTTATGCATCTCAATCACATTACTCTTCTATGCAGACCAAGCAAAATCTAATAAATCATCAGAACTTAAAGCAGAACATTACAGCATAACAAAAACAGCAATAATTACTACGTCCAGTGGCGGATCTTAGTAGGGGCTGGGGGGCTGTGGCCCCCTCAAAAAACTTAAATAATTTTTTTTTTATATATAACTCAAAATACACAATCTGCCCCAAATCGCAGAAAGCCCTAAGCCCCTAAATTTGGCTTTTCTTAGATTGGCGAGAAACTTCCTTATCGGCAAAGTGAAGCAGTCTTCGAAGTCTTAATACCGTGTCACAATGAAAGGCAAAAGCAGATCTACCCACAGATCTGGCCGGAGCCAACAACAAGCTTCAAGAGAGAGGAGAGTGTCACCAGATCCCCTGGCTAGATATTGTCATTAATTTGCTCTAAATGTTCAATTCATGTACTTATGTCAATTTAGGATTAAAATTTGTCTTATTCCATCGTTAAACCGAGATGCAAACTCATTTCGTTATTAAAAATCCAATTGCTTTAGTCTTTAAAAAGAAACCGAAAAGGATGAATTTTGAAGTTTATCTTAACTAAAAAATTCAAATTCAGTTCTGCCTTTGAAAAACCTGAAACTATTTCCTTAAAAAAGCTGTTTTAGGATTAGTTTTCTAAAAAATAGATTTTTTGAAAGTTGAGTTAAGTCATGAAAGTGGGTCTTTCTACCATTTCTAAGGATCTTAGCATCGTTTGCCTACATGAGACTTCAACTAAATTTTAAAGTGTTCCAATAAATTAAACAGTCTTTACAGTTGTGTTCCTATTTAGATTTAATGTGTAGTCCTCCCTTGATTTTCAATTCTGTTTTTGATGTAGTTTTCTAGTATTTTCGTTTTTGTTTGCTCTGTTGCTTTAGCATGTTTAATGTATTTCCAATTTTGTTTGGTGTACTGAAATGAGTATGAATTAGTTGATTAGGTGCTTACAGATTAATGCTTTAACAGATTAACTATTTTTTTATGTTTGTTTCTTTGATAATTGATTTATGTATTTTTTAGGAGTGTTAATTGGTACGATGGTCCAACTTAAGAAAATTGATGCATTTTTCAAGAGGAAAGCTTCCAACAAAGATGAAAATTGTATAGCTTCAACATCGACACTTGAAAAGCACCATTCCGATGATCAAACGGTTCAACTGGATGAGCAACCTTGCAAGATTCAAGATTCAACGAAGGGCATCACTTTAAATCTAGGTACGTCTTTCCTTTTATATTATATTTTTGTTGTGTTGATGTTATTTTGAATCTTTGATAAAATATAAATTTCAATTATAATATTTTTGTTAGTAGTTACCGCCCCCCTTAATATTTTGGGTAAGTTCCGCCACTGACTACGTCTCAATCCCAAACAAGTTGATGTCAGCAATACAAATCCCCGCTTCTTTATTTAAGATCATTTCATATCATCATCATACTAAAAATTTACAATTGTACAATTAATGGCTAGCATAAAATCATGGTATCAGCAATTGAAATCTTTTTTATTTTATTTTAACTTTTAGCATTAGGCAATACTTTTAATACAAAATGAATGCCAACCAATACACATCTATTCTTCAAATCACCCAAATCACCATGGCACCACCAAGGTGAGCAAAAATCAACAAAAAACAACAAACTGCTAAAGAAAATCCAGAAACACAATTAGCAAAGAAAACAGACGTAAGCAAATTTGTTAACATATGGATTTACATATAATGGTGACCTGTGAAAAAAGGTATTACCTTGGCTTTATACTTTCCATACATATCACATAATTCTGGGGGCTAAGATTGAATTCTTGAGCAATCTCAGAAATATGAAGAGGTTCAACATGAAATCTTTTGTTAAAGTTTTAGTTTCCTTTCGTTAAGCAATACTTTACTACAAAATGAATTCCAACCAATACACATCTATTCTTGTAAACAAACAAATCACCATAGCTTCACCAAGGTAAACAGAAAACAACAAAAACAACAGAAAATTAATTCCAGAAACAATAAAAGTAAGACAGAAAGCACAGGAAAGAGACTAAATAAGCAAATTTGTGACCTTTTTTAACCTTGGCTTTATGCTTTCCATATAAATCATAATGCTGAGGACTAGGATTGAATTCTTGAGCAATCTCAGAAATATGAAGAGGATCAATAGAATTAGCAATATCTATATCTGCTGGAACAGGAGAAACAACTTCCAATTTCCTTGTTGTCTTCCCCGTGATAATTTCTTTATACCCTTTTTTTTCTTATTCTTGAAATTCAAAGATCTTGATTTTTCGTTCAATGGGTATCTTAAAGATTGTATTTTTAGATAAGAAAAAAGAGTCCAAGTCAATTATTGCCAATATTCCACCCACCCCCATTGTCTGGGGAAACTCCAACTCCCCACATACCACCCCACATCTCCGCACCCCCACCCCCGCCCCTCGCGCCCTATGCAGTACCACCACCCCTCATCCCCCTCCAACTCCCTCCCACCCCATCTCCATCCTCATAGTAACAACAACAACAACAACAACATACCCAGTGTAATCCCACAGGTTTGGGTCTAGGGAGGGTAACACCCTCATAGTATTTGCTTAAACTATATATAAATGTTCTTGGACAATATTTTATGCTTATTCAACAAACACCGGAAAATAAGTAAGAAAACCACTTATTTTTCTTCATACCAACCACATTACACACCCTTAATACAAAATGAATGCCAACCAATACATGTCTATTCTTCTAATCATGCAAATCACCATAGCATCAACAAGGTATACAAAAAACAACATACTGCTAAAGAAAATCAAGAAACAATATAAGTAACACAAAAAGCACATGAATTAGACTTAAAAGGCAAATTTATAACCTATGAAAAAAGGTGTTACCTTGGCTTTATACTTGCCATACAAATCATAATGCTGAGGGCTAAGATTGAGTTCTTGAGCAATCTCAGAAATATGAAGAGGTTCAACAGAATTAGCAATATCTATATCTGCTGGAACAGGAGAAACAACTTCCAATTTCCTTGTTGTCTTCCCCATGATATGTTCTTTGTACCCTTTTTTTTTCTTATTCTTGAAACTCAAAGATCTTGATTTTTCCTTCAAAGGGTATGTTAAAGATTGGATTTTTAGATAAGAAAAAGGTTCAAAGATTGATAAAAAAGAGTCTAAGTCGATTATTGGCAATAGGGTGTTGTTGTGTCTTGTTGTCTTTGTTGAAGAGATGTTGACACTATAATTAGATAATAGTAATATCATAATTTTGAGGGGTTTGAAGGTGAGTTGAGTGGGTGGCATACATTGAACTTAGTGCCATCCTACATAGATTTTTGTGGTAGATTTTTGTGTGCGCCCAACACTTGGGGGGAAGAATTTAGTGTATCATGTGTATGGAGTAGGGATGGCAACAGATCGGATCTGGATCGGATCCTACTAGATTCAGATCCAGATCCATTTTTCATACCTGAATCCAGATCCGTCGGATCCATAAAAATCATATTCAAATCCGAATCCATCGGATCTACAGGGTCCACGGATCGGATCTGGATCCACATTTAAAAAAATTTGCCTTGCTAAGAATTTTTTTTTGAACAGACAAACGATTTTTACTTAGCTAACAGTTTACTGTGTTTTAATTTTGAAATGTTCATATGAGATATTTTGGTCGTTGTCTCATTTTGATTGTGAGCTATTAATTGAAAATGTTGGACAATGACAATAATTGTGGAAAATGATTACTAGTATTTCCACAATGCAGAATTTGCATGTGCTTGGAATCTTCATAAATGAAGTGAATATAATTTTAACTCCTTGTCTATGGAGATGTTAGTCATTCACTGATATAACATTTATTTTATTATCGAAGTTACCTCTTTATTTTTTGGTTTTTGAGTTAACGCGGAGATAAATTAAACTTGATTTGAGAATTAAACTTGCAAGGATGTGTTTAGCAATTTTAAGAAAATACTTATAAAATTATATTCTAGGTTATGAATATATTTAATAAAAAATGGATCCACGGGTCGGATCTGGGCCGGATACGGATCGAAATACAAGATCCAGATCCGTATTCGATCCGTCGAAACGGATCCGGTCCGATCCGGATCCGTCGGGTCCAAATTTTGAAGATCCATATCCTATAAAACGGATCTGAATACACCGGATCCAGACCGGGTCCAGGATCCACTGCCATCTCTAGTATGGAGTAGTAATTTATTACCTTCAATTTATCTAACATAATTTAACAAATCAACAACTACAACAATATACCCGTATAATCGAATGAGAGAATAATAGAGTATACGCAAACTTTAACTTTACCTTAATGGATAAAAAGGTTATTTTCAATAAACTCTCAACTTTGAATAATATAATTTTACTAATAAAAAAATAAAAGAAAAATCTCAAAATGTCATTAGTTGAGGAAGATAAGGAATTATAATTCTAAAAACGTTGAATGTTCTATCTCATGTTTGGTACGATATTTTGATTATAGAATTTGTTATACCTATCTAGTATCATTTCATAATGCATTCTATGTAATGTAGATAACAATTCATGAATTATTAATCTTGAAATAAAAAACAAAACAACACTTTGTCCTTCTCCAAAGCTTTTCTTTAATATTTTTAGAAAATGACAAAGTTAAAATTAAAAATAAAAGCTTATTGTAATTATCTAATTTAAATCGAGCACATAATTTATATTATATCTCATATATCCTATTTTATTTTGATGAATCAAATATCTGCCGATAAGATAAGATTTAAATGTCTTGTTTTGATCAAGTAAAAATGTCTAAAAGATAATTTGTGGAGTACAAATATTGAGGTGACAAATCGGAACAAATAGAGAGGTCTCTTGGGCTATTTCACCAATTTAAAAATATTTTTTTAATATAAAAATAAATTCAAAAGAACCGACAAAACTGAGTGATGTAAGTAATCTCGTTTTGTCTAATAAATTAATGAGTAATATTATATCAAATCAATTATGGCAAATGAAAGGATTTTATTCGATAGAATAAGAAATGATTACTATTTTAAAAATCAAATATTGCAATGAGATTGATGAACATGTGTACTGCCACTTCACTTGTGAATTTAAAATTGTAAAAAAAAAACCATCTTGAGGATTCTTTTTCAAAAATATATTTAATTTATAACTAATTCCCCTTTAATTTCACTCACGAGGTCTTCAACAAGATTCTTTTCCTCGAGTCCTAAAGTTTGTGTAGCACGTGCTTTTTTTAAATTTCTTACTTGGTATTTGGTAATTTTTTTAGAGCTTCGATTAATTGCGTAAGGCTAAAGATAAAAAGGAAAGCGTTTTTTAAGAGAATTTTTTCATTCTCATGTCTCAAATTCGATATGTCTAATTAAAGATAGAGAAATCGTACATATCTCACTACAATCCTTGGTATAACATTTGTTCTTGCTCCTAACACACCCCTTTTCATTTGATATTTTGTCACAATCTAGAGATAATAGTTTGACTTTTTCCTAAGGACATGAGTGATGATTGGTCGAGGGGCCTTTGAATGCCTAAAGAATAGATTGTAGCTGAATATATATAAGTCGAGATGATTAGGTGCTAAGTAAGGTATGACGAATTTCAAAAGGTGAGACATGATTATATTGATTAGCTTTAGGTTGGAGGAGCATACTTTGACAACTTGCAGTTGAGTACTCTCTGATGGATTCACTCTGTTATTGCCTCCTATTCTTGATGGAAAGATCGGAATTACAGCGAGTGACAAATTTTTTTATATCTCTCTATTCATTTGTGATTGTATTTAATTGAAATCGAGTTTTATATGCAGTCTAATTTATATCTTATAATATTTATGATAACATGAATATTAATGTGTTAGTTTGAATGAAAACTCATAGAATTATAAATTGTGAAAGTTAGGCTGAAAAGGTATTTGAGATGTAATAAAACGTATATAGTGTCTCTATAAATCGATTTTTTTAACAAAAATAATAAAAAGGTTTGGAACTTGATATTTATTATAAGATATATTAATGTATTGTTACTTCTACATCAAATAATCGATCTATTAAAAAAAAGATAGTCTACATAGGTCAATCTTTAATTTAAAAGACAAAAGAATAGATTTTTATTTCTTTTTAAATGGATATAAAAACGTCATGTTAAATTATTCCCGGATTGAAAAAATTGGTTGAAAACCTAATAAGTGGAGATGCGGTGTCGATCCCCGTACCTCTCTCATGCTAAGCGAGCGCTCTACCGTCTGAGCTACATCCCCTTGTCGCTGTTGTGTGCTTTTAGTTTTCATCTTCTACAAGAAACAACGTGAAAAATCTAGACCCGTAAAGGAAAAAGACAAGTGGGGGCATTTGGGAAAGTTAGGTAGATCGGGTGTCTTTATTCAAGCGATAGTACAAAAGAAGAACGAACTAAAGTAAGAGGTTGTGGGACAGGGAAAAGAGTCGAGTCAATCAGGCTCGACGATCGGAGAACCAAAACGAAATCAAAATTTGACAGATAAAAAAGCAAGGCTTTCTCGAAAAAAAAATGCTTTTGCAAAAAAAAACGAATATCAACTACTATAAGGAAACACTATGCTTTGATATGTAGTTATAGTGGAGTTCAAAAGGGATTTGATCCTCGTGTAAGGTATATACTATTGAAGGGGACATTTCTGATAAGTGAGACAAAGCGCAGACATATATATTTGTCAGTCATTAGGTTGTTGAGTAAGATATATCGGGGTTACATAATGATGACATTTTTTAATTTATAGTATGATTTTTTTGGTAGATACTTGATTCATTGAACTAAAAATGAGATATTTATAGTATAAAACATGTACTTAGCTTTACACAAAGATAAATTAAGATAAACTTTTACTTTTAATTTTAATCTTAACTTTTAAAAAAAAAAAACTTTGGGAGAAGAACTTTGGAGAAAATACAACTTTATCATTTTATTGTATTTTATCCCGTGATTAGTAATTTTGAAATTGTTATACCATTGAGTGTGATATAAAAATAATATCACAATTGTGATATAAATAATCGTATGATCTAAAGATCCTTACAGACTAAAAAGTCACTCATATTACAAACCAATCTTTTAGACTATTTGCCGATTTGCTCAACAGTCCTAATATTTGAAATGTTTTGAATTGGATGCAAAAGTAATATCATAATGAGCCATCAAATTCATCAAGTTCTGAAGGCAATTTATGTAACAGTTAGAAAAATGCAAAACTGGAACCAGCAAATAGAGTACACCTTTTGTGTAAACATGTGTTGCATAAGTTAATAAAATATCCTATTGAGTAGCTTAAATGGTTTAATACAAACTGTGACAAAAAGTGAGCATGTTGTCACAAGACTTTTTTATAATTGTAGTGTCTGAACCAGCTTGCACGCAACATGTTATCATAGAATTGTCATGTTAGTGTTCCAAAACTTTGATCTTATCTAAATAGTTCTGCATTTGCTGCTGAACCTCTGGTGTAAGGCGAGCTCCGGCCATCGACTGGTACTACTGAAATTTGAACTCATCACATTTTAAAGCTGCAGCTCTACATGCCCTGATACTACCTGGAGTAGAAAATGTAAAAGTATCATGTCATATTTGCTGCAATGTAGACCTACAAACGATAAAAAGTCTCGGATTGTTGTGGGACGGATAGGATCCCTCCGCCCTTAAGTCTCGGGTTCGATCTCTGAGAATGAAAAATCCTAGTAAGCATAAGGTGATGCATCATTCAGAGAACAATGTTAAAATGAATTCAAAGAGAACATTGTATTCCTCTAAAGCACCTTTTTGATACAACAACTCACCACTTAGGTCTAGTAGGTTGAATACCACGGAGCAACTCCCGACACTCCTGACCATGGTTATTGCAGCCCAAACCTTTTGATACTCATCTCTCCATGCTCGTATGATACAAAGTTTTGTAATTGGATTCACATACTTCACTGCACAAAATATGGAAGTTCTGAAATTGCACTAAAATTTCTGTGAAGAAGAAAGCAGGCAAACTCCATGATCGAAAAACAAGCTCAAAGTGATCAACTCACCTTGAAACGAATTTGCTGATGAGGCGAGGCCGCATTCACCAAAGTTTGTTAAAATGATGTCCCTGATTGCTTTGGTCAAGTTAAATTGAGTGATTACGATGGCCTCATCTGATGCAGTATCTTTATTTGGATCCAGAAAAACCTCCATCACCATGTATCTATTCTTAAATCCCACCATGATCTTTTTTACCTAATGAGCAACAATTTCCATAACACTATACATGTCAGAGTAAGTTCTGGAGTAACAGAAACTTCCAAAACAAATCCACAGATAAAACAGCTTGGTTAAGAATATATAACTTCCTAAAATTGTATAAGAAAAATAGACATGTACATAATCTTCTCCAGATGGAACATCCATAAGGGAAGCAGGATCAGTGGCTTTTATAGTCTTGGGTTGCCTGATGATGGACATAAATTCAAAAAAAAAATGATACTTCAAAAATGCAATCCACATGAGCCGGAAGAAAAAAATTAATACTCCCGACATGGCACGGAGTTAAGAAATCTTGTGATCTTAAATTAAAGATATATAGAATGTATCATTGGTTTTAAAACCGAATGTTTTGGGCTAAATATGCAATAGCACGTAAGGAAGAATTCAATAAACCAGAAAGCCACAAACGAATAGCAAGAACTCACGCTAAGAATTTGTTAAGTAACTTCAGAAAAGCATGAATAACCATAAATAAATAACCTCGAAGTTTAAACTGAAAGGAACAACCAAATCAGGTGTCAAACAAAAAAACAATCTAAACTAAAGTGACAAGGTTTGTTCCATTCACCAAACCACACAAGTTCAAACATGTAATAAATCTATTTATGACAAACATAAACCATTTTATGGTAACCTAGAAACGAACATTATCAATTCAAAAGAAAACTCAATAACAGATTCATAATGTTAATTTTCAACTTAAATCGGCAATTTAATGACAATGTAGGCACAAACTAAAATAAAAAGGGATTAAGAAACTAACTTTGTATTTGTTCGAGCCAAGGTGTGATTACAACCCCAAAAAAATGTTAACAAAGTTTCTGGTGTGAGAGACAGGATGTAGCGGTTGTGCAGTAGCTGGTCTTGAACTTAAGAACCGATGGGGAGATTCAATGGATCAAGAAGGTTGTGATATGAGTGAAGAGGTTCCTAGTTATGGTGGTTAGATGATACGATCCTAACTAGGAAAGTATGAAAACAATAACAAATACGCGGAAATTAAAGATAGGGAAATCAATAGATGAGATAGAAGAAAAAAGAGATGAGATTAGGAGAAAGAAAGGATTTAATCAACTAATTGTTGTGACTAATCAACATTGCATTGGTTACCAACACCTATTAATCAACAAACAAATATATGAAATCAATCCAAGGGAAAAAGGAGCTTGAACTCATACATGAAAATCTAATCCTATATTATCCGAGAGAAGGTAAAGAGTTAAAGAATCCCCTCACTACTGTCTACACACTAACCTAAGCTCCATAAAGGAGAAACTACACTCAAAATAGTTTCATCATAAATCTCAAAACCAAGGAATGAAAATAGGCTAAGGCAAGCTTATATAGTTTTGCTTTTACATGCATAACTCCAATTATTTAGAAACTAGCCACATTTGATATTTAATTACCCAAGCTTGCAATTGTAGCGACATATCAAAAGTTTAGGCTTTTTTAAGGGCAAGCTTTGGGCCTTGGACTCTTGGGCTCTTGAACTCTTCCTCCATCCTATCCCTCATAGCTTGAAGGTCTTCCAATGGTTTTCTTCAAGTGCTTCTATAGCTTCATTATCCATGAACTTGGCTTGTAAAACTTGAAAGTTCTTGACTTGACTTCTAGTACAAAGCCTTGACGAAAGTTGAGCGCTTGAGCCGTCCGATATTGTATCATTAGAGGTTAAGGTTCTATTAGTTTATGTGCAAAGGAGCACAAGAAGATACAGAGGAGGCAGAGGCAGACCAGGATTTGGAGGTGTCGGGTGCCAAATTGCTTTGAACATAGATACAATGCTACGTACATGGTCTAAATAGGGTATACATTTGGTCAGTTGATATATTATTTTGACAATGGTCAGTTTGATATATTATAGACTTAGGTCTGAATTATTCAGCTTCTTGATTTATATAGACAAATCGATCGAGTGGAAAAAAGTTAATAACTATGATAATCTACCAAGGTATAAACTTTCAATAGCATTACTAATAGGCATAATACATAAATAGGTCCTCAAACTTGACCTCAACTGACAAGTATGCCCTTTAACTTTAGGTGTGCACAAGTAAACACCTCAACTTGACTCTACTTTATCAGTTGAACACTCCAACTTACAAAGTGATCATCTAGACACCCCCAAATTTATGTGTCATGTCAATGTCACGTCAGCATATGTATTTGTGTTTGTGTGTTCAACTTTATACAAGTTGAGGTACTTACTTGTACACACCCAAAATTGGAGAATATATTTGTCAGCTAAGGCCAAATTTAAGAGTTTGTTTATATATCTTACTAATATCACAAAAGTTTTACATCCTCCATTTACAAGTCTCCTCGAATATGGACACCTTTCCTATGGCAGTACAAGCTACAAAAATAATCATAACAAGATAAAATTGTGGCATTGAAATTTGAAAAATAAGTATACACAAGCCATAAATGGAAGCTCAGATATTGGCATAATACATAAACATGCCCTCAAACTTGACCTCGGCTGGCAAGTACAACCTCCAATCTTGGGTGTGCACAAGTAGACACCTCAATTTGTATAAAGTTGAACACGTAAACTCAAATGATGACGTGGCACATAAATTTAGGAGGTGTCTAGAGGATCATTTTGTAAGTTGGTTTGTCAAGACAAGTTGAGGTGTCTACTTGTGCACACCCAAAGTTAGAGGACATACTTGCCAGCAGAGGCCAAATTTGAGGACTTGTTTATGTATTATTAGAAATGTAGATCACCTTTTAACACCTTATTTCGTGAAGATTAATCGATCATAAAAATAAAATAAAACACTGTAGTGACACTCATTCAACTTCAAAACTTTAGATTTAAAGCTAAAAGTCTTCTTTTTGTTTGTTCTATCTTTACTCTGTATATCATTTTAATTTATATGCCAATGTCCAGCTCTGCGATGAGAGCCTACCCCCCTGTATATCAATGTTGCAGCAAATGTTTTTTTTTTCCTCTTTACTATAAATTCAGTTTAGATGTAGCAATCAACTTTCCTTTTATCAAATTCTATAAAGTACAGCAAATAACTTGTTGCTCCTTTCTATTTCAGCAGTACAGCAAATATCTTGTTGCTCCTACGAAGAAGCAGCAATATATTTGAAGGTTTCTTTTACAAAATTTCCTCAATTTTTTAAAAGTAAATCTTGAATTACTTCGTAGTAAAGTAAGATATTGAGAAGCTTTAAAGGAGGCGATTTAAGTTTGATCTATTGTCTACGACCTCTCACGAACTCGTATGAGCATCTAAGATAAAGGTGGATTTCAAGTTATGTAATGGCTATTCCAAATTTGTCACGCCCCAAACCTAAAGAGTTATGGCCGATATCCAGTGCCTTATTTGATCAGAACTGATTTATAATCACATAAATATCTTTGATTTGTTTTAAACCGCAAAATTCAAAAATCATCATTTATTTCTTAAACTTCATGCTCACTAAAATTACTATAATATAAGTTGAGATTGAGAGAAAGTAACACTAGTTACACTAGTGTTTTTTTTTATTTCACAAAAAGATGAATTCAAATCTTTTGAATGTAGAAATTTTGTGTCCACTTTTTTTCTAGACAAAAAGAAACCCTCACTTAGGTAGTGTGGAAGTTGCGCGAGGACATAAATCTTTGAACTACAAATATGAACACTCCTTCATAGGACTTACTCTTTTCTTGTCAAAAAAATTGACCTACTTTGTGATAGAATAATCATTATTATTATTATAATTAATAATAAGTAAAATACTTATTTGGTAGATTATCCTTATTAGGTAGATTAGTCATATCTCTTATTATCATTATCTTTATTAGGAAGAGTAGCCTTATCAATTAGAGGATATTGAGTCATGATTCCCTCTAATTAGTTAGATGTACAATTATATATTAACACAGATTGTGAAATGAAGAAGGGTGGGAAATATTTCTTCTAACATGGTATCAAGAGCATAAGAAAAGATCCAAAAAAAAAATTCTTCTCATTTTTCATCCAAATCCTCCTCTGTTGGCCGAAAATTATCATTTTTCTAATTGTTTACTCCATTATTGTTCTTCATTTTTTTCCCATCCAACCAACAATGTCTGAATTCAAATCCCTTTACCATCCAGCTTTGGTCGTTTCAAACATAAAAACACATGTTTCCGTCACTCTTGAGATGGAAAATATTCACTACGCAACATGGGCAGAACTATTCAAAATATGTTGCCACCCTCACCGGGTTATTCATCACATAATCCCGCCGGAAAATAGCAAAGGGAAGGAATCATTGACAGGTAATGACTTGGAACTGTAGGAAATTCTTGATGCCACAGTTTTTGGATGGATTTATGCAACAATCTCTTCAGATTTGTTGCACACAATGAAACCAGATTCCACTGCAAAGGAGGCTTGGGATCGCTTGCGGGATATTTTTCAAGATAATAAAAATTTTCGCGCCATCACATTGGAACAAGAATTCTCCACCATAGATATGGCGAATTTCCCAAATGCGTCGACATATTGTCAACGCCTGAAGGTTTTGTCAGATTAACTTAAAAATGTTGGTTTACTCGTCACCAACAATCGATTAGTCCTACAATTGGTTGCGGGGCTTACCGATGCCTATAGTGGTGTGGGAACGCTCATTCGCCAAAGCAATCCACTACCCCTTTTCTATCAAGCATGTTCCATGCTAATTTTTTAAAAGGCGGGGTTTGCGAAAAAGGCAGCCACAGTTTCGAATTCGAGTTTTGTTGCCACCAATAATAATTCCATGAATTTTGAACAATAAAACCGAGGACAAAAAGGACGAAATGGTAATAAAAACCGAAATGGTAATAATCGAAAAAACAAAAATGATGGAAATAAAAATTTCGGCGATGGCGGTGGACAGGGCGGCAGAACCAACTCTGGGGGACAACAGTGGCAGCAGAGTGGCGGGACAGGCCACTAGGCCTGGCAGTGGCCTTGGGCTGTGCCGCCCAGTCCATTCCCAACGGAAAACTGGGCCAGACCAGCCTGCAGGCCCACTGTCCAGCCCAGTGGATACTACCCCAATTTCCAGAATGGGGCGGACCATCTTCAGTTCTAGAATTCTGGGCCTCCCGATTTTAGGCCAAGGTATAACGCAGGAAATTCCAGAAGCATTTCAATAGCAAATGGGCCACTGTCGACCTAGTAGCAGGAGGCCCACTCAGCAGTGGCCCACACGACGGATATAGAGTCCGCAATGTACACTCTCGAACTTAATCCACCCGACTCAAATTGGTATATGGACTCCGGAGTGACATCTCACATGACGTCCTCCCAAGGTAACCTTTCATCCTATTTTAATTTGAGCAAAAATAATGGTATTACTGTCAGAAATGGCCATTCCATTCCAATTCAGGATCATGGTTCTACAAAATTATCACCACCAAACCCTCCCTTAACTTTAAAAAATGTCCTTCATGCTCCAAAATTAATTAAGAACTTGGTTTCTGTTCGAAAATTTACTACTGATAATTGGGTATCTTTTAAGTTTGATCCTTTTAGTTTTTCCGTTTATGACTTTCATCCGGGGAAGCAAATCATGAGATGTGATAGCACATGAGAGATATACCCAATAACATCGTCTATTCAACAGTCCAAGTTTCCTTTTAGTTTTGCAACCTTAGCATCTTCTGTTTGGCATGAACGTTTGGGACACTCGGGAGCCTCTATTTTGGCATCCCTTAAAAAGAATAATTTAATCTCGTGTACTCAAACACCATCTTTGAATAAGTGTCGTTCATGCCCCCTTAGTAAATATGTTCAATTGTCATTTAATTCTTCTACTTCATGCACAATTTTGTCATTTGACATTATTCACTGTGATATTTAGACTTCTCATGTTTTGAGCTCTTCGGGCCACAAATATTATTTGCTTATGTTAGATGATTACTCGAATTTCTTGTGGACTTTTCCTTTGTCTACAAAATCACAAGTGTTTTTCACATTTCTTCAATTTCGAGCCTTTATCAAAAATCAATTTGAACGGGAGATAAAAAATATTTAATGTGATAATGGTGGGGAATTTGATAATAGGAAATTTTGGGATTTTTGCAAGTCTTATGGTTTGAACCTTCGTTTCACTTGTCCACACACATCCTCTCAAAATGGGAAGGCGGAACGAAAAATAAGAACCCTAAACAATATAATTCGTACATCCCTTACTCATGCTCAATTACCCACAAATTTTTGGCACCATGCTCTTCAAATGGCTACACACATATTGAACATACAACCTCACAAAAACTTGGCCTACCAAGCCCCACTAAAAATCATTTACCTACGGGATCCATCCTACTCACATTTAAGGGTTTTGGGGTGTCTATGTTATCCCTTGTTTCCATCCACTACCATCACCAAACTTCAACCACGGCCCACTCCTTGTATTTTTTTGGCTACCCGTCTAACCATAGAGGCTACAAATGTTATGATATTTCTTCCAATAAAATAATCATTAGTCGTCATGTCATTTTTTATGAAACGACCTTCCCATTTGCCTCCCTACATAGGTCTGGACCCCACACCTATGAATTTTTGAATGAAAATCAGTCCCCATGGATAACCAAATTTTTTTTCACATCCCAAACCCAATGTGTTGGATAACCCAGCAAATTTGGGGCAATTGGGCCACACAATAGTGACCCAGCCACAAAATAATCCAATCCAGAGGACCGATCCAGTCATTGGGCCACTGTCACAGGCCCCAAATCCATTATCGTCCCCTAACTCCCCAGAATCATTAAGGCCCAACAGTCACCCATTAAATTCTGGATCATTTTTTAGCCCCAATGTCCAACCAACACGGCCCAACATCAGCACCACTAGCCAAACAAACAGGCCCAACATTCTGCCTGCTTCACCACTGTTCAGTTCACTGCCAAACATGCCAAATACCATGCATGATCCACCAACGCTCGCTTCACTACCTGACAGTGAAGTGGGTCGTGACCCAACACCCAGGTCCAATCCATTGCCATCGGTCCAAACTACCTCCCAACGACCAGTTACACGAAATCAACATGGTATTGTCAAACCCAACATCAATTATAGACTACACACCCAAGTCTCAAAATCACCATTACCCCGTAACCCTGTGTCTGCACTCCATGATCTGAATTGGAAAATGACTATGGATATTGAATATCATACTCTCATTAATAATATGACGTGGGAATTAGTACCTCGTCCACCTAATGCTAATATAATTCGGTCTATGTGAATTTTCAGTCACCAAGAAAACTCTGATGGTACTTTTGAGCGGCATAAAGCCCGACTTGTAGGTGATGGCAAAACACAACGTGTTGGAGTAGATTGTGGTGAAACATTCAGCGTAGTGGTCAAGCCGGCAACTATCCGAATAGTTTTGAGTTTGGCATTGTCAAAGTCATGGCCACTTCATCAGTTGGATGTTAAAAATGTTTTTCTTCATGGCCAGCTAAATGAGACAGTTTACATGCATCAACCTTTGGGCTACAGGGACCCCAAGTATTCGAACCATGTGTGTTTCCTCAAGAAATCTCTATATGGCCTGAAACAAGCCCCCAGGGCATGGTACAAACGGTTTGCGGATTTTGTTTCACAAATTGATTTTACAAACAACCGTTCAGATCATTCTTTTTTTATTTATCGTTAGGATAATAATATTGCTTATCTTCTTTTATATGTAGATGACATTATACTAATTATACTGATTGCCTCATCAGATACTCTCCGAAAGTCCATCATGTCACAGCTTAGCTCTGAATTTGCAATGAAGGACCTTAGACCTCTACACTATTTTTTAGGCATTGCAGTAACACGTCATGCATGTGGTTTATTCCTATCACAAAAGAAGTACGCAGTAGAGCTTGTTGAACGTGCAGGCATGTCCTCTTGTAAACCGTCCGCAACTCCGGTGGATACTAAATCAAAATTAAGTGCCACTACAGGGAAATCATTTTCTGATCCGACACTTTATCGTAGCATGGCAGGGGCGTTGCAATATTTGACCTTCACCAGGCCAGATATTTCCGATGTTGTACAACATGTGTGCTTATTCATACATAATCCGATGGATGTTCATATGCATGCCCTGAAGCGTATTGTGCGGTATATACAAGGCACTCTAGAATATGGTTTGCACTTATATCTTTCGTCAACATCCACTCTTGTCTCCTACACTGACGCTGACTGGGGAGGTTGTCCGTCTACCAGACGTTCTACTTCGGGCTATGGTATATTTCTCGGGGATAACTTAGTGTCTTGGTCTTCAAAAAGACAAGCTACCTTATCCAGATCTAGTGCAGAGGCAGAATACAAGGGTGTGGTAAATGTTGTATCTAAATCATGTTTGCTTCGCAATCTTTTACTGGAGCTTCATTGTCCTATTTCGAAAGCCACATTGGTATATTGCGATAACGTTAGTGCTAACTACCTCTCTGGAAATCCGGTCAATTATCAACGTACAAAACATATAGAGCTGGATATCCATTTTGTTCGTGAAAAAGTCTCCCGCGGACAAGTGCGAGTGCTACATGTCCCGTCGCGCCATCAAATTACTGATATTTTACTAAAGGACTTCCGCTGATATTATTTGAAGATTTTCGGGACAGTCTTAGCATCCGCTTGACTCCCACTTCGACTACGGCGAAGTGATAGAATAATCATTATTATTATTATTATTAATAATGATTAATGTAATTAATGTAGCATCTTGTATATTTGGTAATAAGTAAAATACTTATTTGGTAGATTATCCTTATTAGGTCTCTTATTATCATTATATTTATTAGGAAGAGTAGCCTTATCAATTAGAGGATATTGAGCCATGATTACCTCTAATTAGTTAGATGTACAATTGTATATTAACACAGATTGTGGAATGAAGAGGGGGGAGGAGGGGGGATATTTCTTCTAACACTTTGTTTGTTCAAAAAAATTAATTATTTTCTATATTTAGAAATAATTTAACTTTATGACATCATTTAAAAATTACAATCACACACATATTTAAGCTTTATTTTATAAAGCACATTTCAAAATTCATTCCTTTATTTCTAAGTCAATTCATATTAGTTAATCTCTTTATACAAAATATGAACACTTGTCACTGATATAAATCCTTCATCCATTGATACATATATTGAAGAAAGAAACTAAGGCACAAGAAGAAGAATTAAACCCTAGTTTTGCTTCCAATAATAAATCCTCCCCCTCCCCCCTCCCCCCTCCCCCCTCCTCCCCCACCCATCGCAGCTGCTGTCCGGTGAGGTTAATTTTTCCTATTTTTCCTATTTTTTTGTTTTTTATTTATTTCTTCATTGACTATGTTTCTTTTAAGTCAAAAACAACTTCTCTACCGCACAAAGTAGAGGTAAGGTCTAGTACATACTACCCTACCCAATACACTGGGTATGTTGTTGTTTGTTTTGTTTATTTCTGTTTTGGGTTCTTTTTTGTGAGTGTTTGGATTTGGTTTTGGGAGTATTGATATTAGCATTCTTGTGATAAAAGAATTGTTCTGTGTTATGAGAATTTCGATTCGTTTTAAAGAAAAAAATGCAATTATATAGGAAGAAGAAGAAGAAATAATTAAATTCGTAGACAAATTAACTTTTTTTTTGGTGTGTATTTGAGCTGAATTTCGAGTTTTGCTGTGTACTTGAAGAAGTATATGCAATGCTAACTTTGCTGTTTACTTGAAGAAGTATAAGTTTTGATGTGTACTTGAAGAAGTATATGGATTGTAAATTTTGCTGTGTGCTTGAGCTGAATTTCGAATTAAAATTTGAGTTAGAGAAATGAAAATGTTTAAAAATGACAATGATTATGTGTAATTATGTTGAAGTGGAGCCTTGGAGTAACGGGTAAAGTTGATAACATGTGACCAGGAGGTCATGTGTTCATGCCGTGGAAACAGAATCTTGCAGAAATGTAGGTTAAGGCTGCGTACAATAGGCCCTTGTAGTCCGGACCTTCTCTGGACCCCGTGCATAAGTGGATAACCGTAGGGCCAAGAATCGTCAAATTTCAGCTTGTTTGAAGCAGTGCACCGGGCTGCCCTTTTTTTTAGATGTGCTTCGGTTCGAGGAAAGACCACACGCGCGCGCCGCCCGCCGTCCGGTCCCGGTCCTTCCGGTTCGGGTTCCGGTTCTCGGTATGTTGAAGTGATTCACTTGGTTTAAAAATAATGTTGATTATGTGTAATTATGTTGAGGTGATTCACTTGATTTCACACTTTTGTTTATTTAGTTTTTGAGTTTTAGTTGTTTTGGGTTCTTTTTTGTGAGTGTCTCGATTTGGTTTTGGGAGAATTGATATTAGATTTCTTGTGAAAAAGAATTGTCTTGTGTTTTGAGAATTTCGATTCATTTTGAAAAAGAGAACTTATTTAGATAAGAACAGAAAACAACTGATTTCGTAAGTGAATCAATTTTTTTTTTGAGAATTTCGATTCATTTTGAAAAAGAGAACTTATTTAGATAAGAACAGAAAACAACTGGTGTTCTAAGTATATGCATTGCAAGTTTTGTTGTGTGCTTTGAGCTGAATTCCGAATTAAATCTTGAGTTAGAGAATGATAATGATTATGTGTAATTATGAAGAAGTGATTCACTTGGTTTTAGAAGATTTAAATTTGATCACAGTATTACTATTGGGAGTAGTAGCTTTCAACCCTTTTGAATTTTGATGAGAACTTGAATTGTTATGCTCATTTTGTATCTTTAACTCAATATATGATGATAAACATAGGCGGAGCCAGGATTTTTAGTCTATGGGTTCTGGGTTTTAATAAATTATTTGTACATATTAGATGTATTTTTTAATACAAATATAGAGTTTAGAGTCAAAATTACTGTGTTCTCCGAACCTGGCTCCGCCCCTGATGATAAACTTCTTGAATCTATTTTAACCAAAAAAAGAAAAGCTAGAATCTGATACTTGATTAGCACGCTTATTCTAGAACCTTTTCCTCTCTCTTGCATAAAAGATCTTGCGATTTGCTGTTAGGCGTTGTATCTGCTTGCGCAAATTCTGCCTTTTGTGTTGCATCTCGGAATCCCCAAAGATGAAAAGGGGAGCGACAATGTCATCTTCTGCTGTTTCTGTTCATGAAAAAGAGATCAATTCAAAAGGTATTAATCTCTCAATATGTTGGATGATGACATGCTCGTTCAGAATCTTTGTTGTTTGTCAGTAAATGGTTTATTTACTGCTCTTTCAGTTCGTGAAAGAACTATCCGTTCAGAAGGTGAATCTCTCAATAAGTTGGATGATGACGCGCTCATTCAAATTCTTTGTTGTTTGCCCCTTAAAGATGCAGCAAGAACAAGTGTCCTCTCACGTAGATGGAGGTGCTTATGGCGCCGTTCACTCATGCCACCATTGTATCCTATGTAAATTTCCATCAAGAATGGAATGCAAGTACCATGACCCGTAAAGTGAGTATTCTTGCATGAATTTTCTGGTTCTATGGATAATTAGATTTATTTTGCTATCAAGAAGCAAGTGAAAATCTTGTTTTATAGCTCCATTTTTTCCCAGTTCTTCCAATCAAGAAGTACTTTTATTGATTCATCATGGTTTAGATGTTACAACAACAACACACCCCGTGTAATCTTGCAGGTAGGGTCCGGGGAGGGTAGAGTGTACGCAGACCTTAACCCTACTTCATGGAGGTAGAAAGGCTGTTTCTACTGGTTTAAATGTTAACAAGGAAAAAAATTGAAAACCTTTTACCAAATTTGCAATATCTTGAACATTTATGCGTAGGTGATATGTCTCTGAAGAATTGTAAGCACACAACATTTCACTCATTCTCAACTCATAAAGCTCGTCTCAGAGTGATAATGGTTGAGCTTTATTTTGACCAGTTCTACTGTCTTCAAGTGCTCGACTTTGACACAACGATGCAAATGAATTACTAAAAGACTTCCTGTCATTCTTGATTAGGGTATTTCCTGCAGTTGTCCATAAAGAAAAAAATGAGAAGAAAGTATCTCGTGGAGTATTTAAAATCGTTGCATTTTAGTTTTTCTTCCTATTTTTTCTGGAAAAGAAAGAAAATCGTTATGTATATCACCTATATATGTCAATTGTCAAGATACTCCTGCCAGTGGCGGAGACACGATTGTCACCAAGGGGTTCATCATATATAAAAGTTGACCTCGCATATATGGTGTGATTTTCTGGAGGGGGTTCGAATGAGCTCCCTTCTGTCCTAGCTTTGCCCCTACTCCGTGTATATCGCAAGTTGAGGGAGACTTTGCTGTGATCGTCTTAACAGGTTCTCTTTTGTCCTCACATTGCAGTTAATCTTAAGGTGATGTTTATAGAGCAAATGCTGTGAAGATTGTAGAGAAAGATGTAAAAAGATCAAAGAGAAGGCAGAAGAAAGCTAGCAAAGTTACCTGTAGGAGATCTACATGAAGATGTTCATAACAAAGATACTTTTTGCTGTGCATTGGTTTATAGCAAATATGTTTTTTTTTTCCTTTTCTTTTTTCTCCTTTTAAAATTTATGTGACATTTGGTTTATGGAAATGCATGAAATATAATGAAAAGTGTTCTTCAATTTTTAATTTTTTCTTAGCAAAATAGAACAAAAAACATATTTGCCATTCTACAAATAGAGCTTCTTTCCTTTTTTTCCTTTTCTTTCTTGAAGTGGTAAATAAACGATGGGTGATTTACAAGAATGATCTTGGAGGAGGGTGGTGTTGAACTTTTAATTTCGCTTATCCCATGAACAAAACTTCAAGTTTGGCTTTTGACCTTGAAGGTCTGCACATTGGGCAAGCGGGATTAAAAGTTCAAAAATCAAGATCACCAATTTTCAAGGTCATTGGTTGTAATTTTTCCGGTACACAACACATAAAAAGGATGAAAGGGAATAATACAAAAAATTGTTTCTTCAATATACAACATTTCACATTTCTTCATAAAAAGGAAAAGAACTAGTACCACCAATTGAAGTAAAATTCCAAATCTCAAATTCATGTTCAAGAAAGGCATAAATGATTGCATCAAAGTAGTAGTATATATAATAAGGTCCTAGTAGACCTAAAGATTCACAACTTAATTGTCTTCTCTTTGTTTTTCTCCATATATTTTTTTCTCTCTTCAGTAAATTAATCTTGTAAAATGCAAGATATGGGGTTCAAAATTGAAACTGTGACAAGTACTAAATTGAAAGGAACAACTTGGGAAGATGTTGATGTAGGTGATATTGCAATGATTTTTATTTCATATGGAAGAACAGTTAGCCATCTCCAATTTTTATATGTCAAGGATGGAAAAAAATTTTCTATCAGGGAGACATGGTGATCTTATAGAAAATCTGGAAATTGTAAGTTTCATTTTTATGTTTACTTTATGTATTGTTAAAGCAAAACTATTTTGTATAAAATGAATTATTTAATTACCTTTTGTACTAATGACTTTTACATAAACTGAGTTATCCTATGAAATTGTAAACTGGATTATCACTAGTTTGTTTGCCCATTAGAAATTTTGTTCTTCGTTAAACTTTTGGTTTAATATTATCTTCGTCATAAAAAATATTTAAAAAACTTTTTTAGCCCTTGACCTCTATCGGAGCTCAAATTTAAGAGTAATTTTAGACCATTGCATTATTGTTGATAATACCCTATGAATTTACAAGGTAAGACTGCGTACAATAGACTCTTCGGTCCTTTCCCGGACTCAGCGCATAGCGGGAGCTTAGTGCACCGGGCTGCCCTTTTAATACCTTATGAATTTGAACATGTTTTAAAATCTCAAATAACCACAATCACAAATCACAAATTATGATTTCATTATATATGATTGAGTCGTGAATTTCTAAATAGGTATACACTACGTTTGAATCAAGTTCATTTGGTATCTTTTTAGTTGCTCTAGAAAAATTAGGACATTTTTATAAGAGATGCGGCATGATCATCGAGGATTCATATTAGCCGATAACAACTTGCTTGAAATTGAAAGATAATTGTTAGTGTCTCCGGAAGAGATACATGATTTTACTCTTGATACAATAACATGTCTAGTTCATTTAAGGATTATATCAACATCCTTGGGTTAATTTCACGTGTGGTCACTAAACTTTACATGTTTTATCTGCAAAGTCACAAAACTATTTTTCACAAAACTAACCCGACATTAATTTTATCTAACAAAAGTTTTGAAGAATTTGCAGATCAAGCTGGATTATCCCTCTGAATATGTGATTAAAGTAAATGGTCGTCATGGAATATTTGGAACTGATAGAATTTTGAATTCAATCACATTTGTGACCAATAAAAGTTCATATGGACCTTTTCCAAAAAATAAATCTACTTATATGGTAAGTGAAGATACAGATTTCAATATAAATGTATTGGATCATGGTTGGCTCAATGGATTTCATGGCACAATTTGTGGTGGTCAACTTGAAAGCTTTGGAGTCTACATCAAGCCTATGACAATTATTACACCTCCAAAAATAGACATTGATTATGATAAAATTGATGCAATTGATGGTTGAGTGTACAAATTGTAAAAATACCTACTAGTTTCATACTTGAAGTTACACGTGTACTCGTATATAAATAATGTAAAGATCAGTCAAGATTCATGAAGAAAAATATTATTTTTTCGCGCTAAGCCAAGGACTCGCGCGCAATATTCCGTGTGTGTAGGAGTTCTGAAAGGGAGAAGAATAAAGCAAGCTATTATTCATATCCAGGAGCTAATTTAGAACTTTTTTAGTGAATCAAAAGAAAGAACACACTCACGAGAGTTGTATAGAAAAAATGATTCTTATTGAATTGATTGTGAAATATGTTCTTATTCGCAAATTTATTGTTCTAGATCTGAGTAAGCTATTATCGACACCAATATTACATATATTTTAATTCTCGATTATAACCGAGAGATGGCCACACTCTGAACAACCCCATACAATTCTGAACAACCCCATGCAAGCATTAGTGGTTGTTCCACGGCTCGAACTCATGACCTATTGATCACACAAAGATAACTTAACCATAGCTCCAAGGTTCTTATGCAAGAAATGGGACAAGGCAAGTGCACAAAACTCCTAAGTTTTTAAAAATCTTTGTAAGTTTAACCACTTCAAAATCAACTTCAGACCTATAAGCCTGACGTGACCCGGGCTGAAGTTAGGCTCCAATCTCAATTAGAAGTTTCATATTCGAACCCTAAAGTTAGAAAACCTCTCCATAGAGAGCGATTTACTTCCTTGGTGAATCTACCTAGTGCAAATTCAAATTAAATGGGCCAATAAATTTCGAGTAGTGGATGCCTAAAAATAATAACATGCATTGGATTTGTTGATGACTTCCTCCACTCTATTAGGACATTCCAAAAACAATCTATTGAATGAAATGTAACACAGCACACTAAGTTGTTGGAAAATGGAAACATCCCCACAAATTATTTTTTTCAAAAATCCTGAATCTAAGCTTCTCTTCAACTAAATCAAGTAGAGTAATCCAAACTAAGCAAGCCCCTTATTCAAGATAAGTAAGAATAACACCCAAAAAAACAAAAAACAAGAGGAGCAACACAAGGTGGAAGATTAGGGGAACTATTCATCTTCTGCATTTATACTGGGAACAAAAGAATCAATTAAGCAGCATGACCATACACCATCCCACTTTTGGATAATTTATAGACAACATCAAATTGAAGGCAGAAGTTGAATCCTAAACATGTCTATCTTACAGCAGTAATTTATCCGAATTGTGCACCAAACAAGTCGCAACACGTTAAGGCCACGGACACGATCAAGTAGACCAACCTAAGAAACTATTTACACAACTTTTTGATCCTGAAGGTGTTCTCACATCAAAGGAGTTGCCACTCATCTTCAGGTCTATTACCATCTGACTCACCGGGGGCTACAGCATCGAAGGAGTCCAGTTCCGGGACCCCAGTATCACTAGTCAACCTGTCATTATACTCATTTGATGTGGCGGAGCTACGAGTTTCAGTTATCGTAAACAATGGAGCACCATTTGATTGATCCACTAACTCAGACGCCCGTATACAGAAATCATCAAAATCACCTACAGAAAGTATACAGAAGTTAGGGGTCAATGAAATGACTCGTATTTAGACATGGTAAGCCAAACACAACAGTCTCTAGAAGAATTAGACGTACTTTTATCGCTACAATAAAATCCGATTGCCAAGGAGGGGTCTATTGAATCCAGCGGAAAATGCCTTACAGTACTGCAATCAAAGTCAAAAGGCCATAACGTGATTAAAACTGAAAATGGAAAAATCAGATGAGAAAGTAGAACGAGCATTCACTTACTTGCAGTGATAAGATGAAGTATCAACATCTAGCTTATCTGTCCTAATATCAACAACCTGTACATCAGACAAATAATGAGAACAGTAGACTACATCCTAATAGATAAAACCGTAACACTGCGCATGTTAAAATCACAAGACAAATGAGATCACAAGCACCATAAATAAAGTTAACAAGTAAAAAATAGTAAGGAAGCTGAACAACCAACTGAGCAAATACTCATTTATCAGAGAGGTGATTTCCTACCTGTCCCACTAACCTCAAAGAAAAAGTAAATGAGAAAGATCAGAAAGTACATTATTTTAAAATTTTCCTTTTTAGTGGTTGTGGGAAACGAGAGGAATATGTAGGAAAACTAGAAACACACTGGAAAAAAAAGGGCAGCCCGGTGCACTAAGCTTCCGCTATGTGCGGGGTCTGCGGAAGGGTCAGACCACAAGGTCTATAGTACGCAGTCTTACCCTGCATTTCAGACAACCCCTGTTTGCGCTCCTTTATCTTTCTAAGCTGCTCTCGCTAGGTCCGGGGAAGCGACCGGAACAATCGACGAACAACTAGAGAAATGGATAGGGAGAATGGCTCGACTGAAAGGGGGAAGGATTATTCGCCAAGCGAATGATCTTCGCTTCGCGGGACTTCTGAACAATACCAAAATTTTCGCAACTGAAAATTAAGAAATGACATAGAAGCAAAGCTGTTTCACGGGCTAGACAGGATGCATAGCACAAGATCACCTAATGTATTACTCCCTCCATCCCAATTTATATGTAGTTTGATTTGGCACGAAGTTTAAGAAATAAAGACATTTGAATTTTGGGGACTGGTGGTGGAATGGTAAAGTTCAAGAGAAGGTAGAAGCGAAGAAAACGGTGTATGTGAAATTGGTAGAAAGTAAGGATGGGGTGGAGAAGTGGACGAATAGGGAGTTATATAAGATGACGAGCAAGGAGGAAAAGCTAGCGGTTACGGCGGCGAAAACGGCGGCTTTTGAACGCATGTATGTAGAATTAGAGGAGAAAGGCGGGAATAAGAAGTTGTATAGACTAACCAAGGCAAGGGAGAGGAGAGCCCGTGACTTGGATCACGTGAGGTGCATCAAGGACGAGGACGGCAAAGTACCGGTGGAGGAAGCACATATTAGGTGGAGGTGGCAGTCTTACTTCCGTAAACTCTTGAACGAAAAAGGAGATGGAGATATTGTGCTGAGAGATCTGGAGCATTCTGGTAGGTACCGGGATTTTGAGTATTGTAGAAGCATTAAGGTTAAGTAAGTTAAGGATGTTCGCAGGATGCGCAGGGGACGAGCGACCGGGCATGGTGAGATTCCAGTTGAATTTTGGAAGAGCGCGGGCAGGCAGGCTTGGAGTAGCTGACTAAGTTGTTTATCGTCATTTTTACGACGACAAGAATGCCCAAAGAATGGAGGTGGAGTACAATGATTCCATTGTACAAAAACAAAGGTAATATCCAGAGTTGCAATAACTATAGGGGTATTAAGCTGCCGAGCCACACTATGAAAGTTTGGGAAAGGGTCATGGAGATGAGGGTGAGGAGAGGCGTGTCTATTTCCGAGAATCGGTTTGGATTCATGCGGGGGCGTTCGACTACTAAAGTCATTCATCTTATTAGGAGGTTGGTGGAATAATATAGGGAGAGGAAGAAAGACCTACATATGATTTTCATCGACCTCGAGAAGGCATACGACAAAGTCCCTAGGGAGGTTCTATGAAGATATTTGGAGGTTAGAGGTGTACATGTGGCGTACACTAGGGCAATCAAGGATATGTATGATAGAGCCAAGACTAGGGTACGGACAGTAGAAGGAGACTCGAAGCACTTCCCAATGATGATGGAGCTGCACCAGGGATCAGCTCTTAGCTCATTCCTATTTGCCTTGGTGATGGACGGACTGACGCGACAAATCCAAGGGGAGGTACCATGGTGTATGTTATTCGCAGACGACAGTCTTGATTGATGAGACTTGCAGCGGAGTGAACGCCAAGCTGAAGGTTTGGAGACAGACTCTGGAGTCTAAAGGATTCGATTGAGTAGGACCAAGACCAGAATATTTGGAGTGCAAGTTCAGCAACGGGAGCGACCCTGAGACGGGCGTGGAGGTGAGGCTTGGTACTCAGGTCATTCCAAAGAAAAGAAGCTTCAAGTACCTAGGGTCTATTATCCCAGGGAATTAAGAGATTGATGACGATGTCATACATCGTATTGGGGCAGGGTGGATGAAATGGAAGCTTGCATCTGGAGTCTTGTGCGACAAAAAGGTATCACAAAAACTTAAAGGCAAGTTCTATAGGGTGGTGGTTGGACCGACAATATTGTATGAGGCGGAGTGTTGACCAGTCAAGACTTCGCACATACAAAAAATGAAAGTTGCGGAGATGAGGATGCTGAGATGGATGTGTGGGCATACAAGGAGAGATAGGATTAGAAATGATGATATTCGGGATAAAGTGAAAGTGATCTCGGTGGAGGATAAGATGTGGGAAGCGAGGTTGAGATGGTTCGGGCATGTGCAGATGAGAGACACAGATGACCCAGTTCGGAGGTGTGAGAGGTTGGCTATGGACGGGTTCAAGAGGGGTAGAGGTATGCCGAAGAAGTATTGGGGAGAGGTGATTAGACGAGATATGGCGCAAGTGCAACTTACTGAGGACATGACCTTAGATGGGGGTTGTGGAGGACAAGGATTAGGGTAGTAGGTAGTCGAGCGTAGTCCTACTTACGCTTATAAAATGATAGTTGTAGTGTTATAACTGTAGGCCCGATTAGTCTATCACACTTATAGGCGCAGTATTGCTTTATAGTCCCATGTAATTTGATTTATGCTACTATGTGTTCTTTAGTGTACTTTGTTTATCTTATTTAGCTGTGGTAGCTACTGTTTCTTTTTGTTAGAATGCGCTACCATGGCGTATTCGATTTTATTATCAGCATGTTCATACTGCTTTAATTTCTTATCTGAGTCTAACCGTTTCTCTTGCTCTTGATTTGCTTTGCTTTGATTTGCTTGCTCTGCTTGTGATTATGCTTTGTCTTGAGCCGAGAGACTTACCAAGGTGGAGGTAAGGTCTACGTACACTCTACCCTTCCCAGACTCCACGTTGTGGGATTTCACTGGGTATGTTGTTGTTGTTTTGAATCTTGTGGTCTAAAACAAGCCAAAGATATTTGTGTGGTTGTAGATCATCTCGTTAAGCGTAAAAGGTAAAATTTAAGTAAAATTGTTGCCAAATAAGGAAATGTGTCATTCTTTATGGGACGGACTAAAAAGGAAAGTGTGTCATATAAATTGGGACAAAGGGAGTAGCATTATCAGATGACCATACTTAAATGTTAATCGTGGTTACTGCAGAGATGTCGAGGCAGCATCAGAAAACTTTACATTGGAGAAAACAATGAACAGAAAAATGTAATTTGGTGATTGTTTCTTATATAGTGCCCCTCTCGCTACAGCAATAAGGCTAGTTTAGCTGGGGTAGTTTGCTAGCTCTAATTCCTATAGAAGATTCTACAGCGAGGATCTGTTAGAATATTCTACATTATCGAGATCTGCGTAGAAGCTTATTTTTCTAAGTGGGAATCCAAAAAACGCTTTAAGAGAAGGATATGGTTTCTAAGCCGGAATCGAGAAAACACCTTAAGGCCACAAAATAGTTGACATTCTTGATGGCTGTAATTAATAGGCTGCTGAAATCGGCCAGTAATGAAAAAGGCTGATTTCCATATATAACATACAAACATGAAAACTTAGATTTTTAGGCTGACCGATTTATCCTATATTTTAAGTAATGACAAAATAACAGAAATTCCCATTGAAACGTGTAATTAAGCCTAAATATGCAACAAAAAGAAAGATAATTACTGGCTGAACTTCATGTGGATCAAGATAAAAGGCTTTATCATCTTGCACGCCAACAATGTAGGTCGACGCTCCAGGTCTGCCACCTAGGATCCCGAGGCTTTGAGGAAAACTAAATGTAGCTGCCAGTAAAGGAAGATACCTGACATAAAAGAAGTTAAAACGAAGTTCAGAAAACATAAGGCTCTGGTAGTCTTACTTTTGATAACCAAAAACAATGTAATTATCAAGTAAAGGCTCTGGCTTTTTCAGTAGAAATAGTGAATCATCCATCAAACATCAAAGCAATCCACAATTTTAATATTAACTAAGACATGGCCTTCTTGCAGTGGCCAGATGTCATAACTCAACATGAAAAAGGAAACTCCGGATAACACCAACTGTATTCTGTGGGCATACAGAAATCGAGAGAATTATCTATTCCGTTCTCAATAAGGAAATATACCAACACTTCCTAAATCATCATATGAGAACAAATTTCGACAAATAAAACAGAGCTGCTAACTTATACTTACCTGAATTAAGAAATTTTTATGTAAGATCGTGGTTTGGGATCAGAACAACCGGTGCGAACACATTGATCGCCAAGTTAATTTTAGTGGTCACAAGTACATATACTTCACCTACTAATTCAAGGAATTTTCAGCACCTAGTTTAAGGTGATAAGAATATATGTCTAATGTTCTACTACTAATCATATAAATTCAATTAACTGAGAGTAGTAGCCCAGCAAATTTTATGTACGAAATAAAGATCAGATATAAGGGAAACAAGAAATAAGTCTAAGTAATCCAACATCAATCAATCATTCTAAGCATCAATTTCAAATTATTTGAGTCAACTATATGAGTCACTCGTATCCATGGATTCATCACAGTTTGATTATTATCACACTGGTGATCAACCTATAGCAGCGTTTCTTGTTTTTCCAAACTTGGTATGGTAACAGTTTAAACACCTATGATTAGCAATATCGTCTGACTACACAATTTCTTATGTGGTTGTTAGATTCTTAAATGCAAGCACCTTTGGGCAAGATTATCGTGCCAGAGTATATATGGTAGTGCCATTCTTCTTTCATGTTCTCACATGAAAGAGAACAAGGAAGAATTTGCACCGTAGGAAATATTAGTTTGCCACCTTGAATCACATGCAATATCTAGCCGGTCTTCCATCTGCTCTTGTTGCATTAAAATAATGGTTAGATCAAGCCATTTGACTAGAGTCTTCAAAAGAGTGGTACATTTATTAGCCTTGTTTGTGAGATTACAAAGCATGAACTCCATTAAATTATTTTTTAATGATATTCTTTTCATGAGTTCCCGTTATTGTATAGAGTCTCTTGCCAAGGGAATGGTCTGTTCAGCAAGTTAGGGGGACACAAGGGGATGGGACCTTGTGGGATTTGAGGTTTAGGAGGAACTTTCGGGATTGGGAGGTGACCGAGCTTCAGAGTTTGGTAGATTTACTTCAAAAGCAATGTGAGCCAGTCGACAGACCCAATGTTTTGATTTGGGAGTTGGGGAATAACAAAGTGTTCTCGGTTAAGTCCTAGGAAAAGCTTTTGGTTCGGGCCGAGGATAATTTTCCATATGTCTTGGTCTGGATACCTAAGGTGCCTAGGATTGTGTGCTTCTTCACGTGGTTAGCTACTAGAGGAGTGATTTTGAAGGCGGAGAATCTTAGGAAACGAAAGGTTATCCGCATGAGTTAGTGTTTCCTTTGCAAGGAGGGAGGTGAGGACGTGGACCATATTCTGTTACATTGCAAATTAGCCACGAGGTTATGGGAGGATATCTTTAGATGGTTTGGTGTTTCTTAGGTAATGTCAAAAATCGTGAAGGAGTTGATGTTCAGCGGGAAGAGCTGAGCTAGGAGAAGAAGGCACAAGGCTTGGAATGTTACTCCTCTTGCTTTAAGGTGGGTCATTTTGAAAGAGAGAAATAGGAGAGCTTTTGAAGGGGTGGAGATGCTTTGCTCAATTGAGGAGTAGTCTCCAATCCTTTATTTTCTTTTGGAGCACCCATGTAGTTCCTGTTTATATAGAGGATTAGGTGTCTTTTGGAGAGAACCATATTTTGTAGATTTCTCATTTTTTGGTACATCACGTGTATACGGCCAAGTTGACCTTATTATTATCAATGAAATCTTTTACTTGATAAAAAAAAATGTTCATTATGTTAGTGTTTACTTGTCTTGGTGCTATTAATGAATGTAACCTATCACGGCTATTCATATAGAAGATGCTTGATTTCCTAAGAAAAGTCTCGCGCCCGAGAAAAGAAAATACATCATTCCCTCAAGAGAAGTACTTGCAATAAATACTAAAACTCATCCAAGGTTGAGGAGTTGTTTGTCAATTGTCAAGACAACATCTAAATCCTAAATGGCAAGGGACACTTATATTTGGTAAAATAGTGAAATACTTTATATTCTAAATTCTACCAAAGATCTTTAGGATCTTTACTAGCACTACAGTGTACCAAATCTAATTTTCTATTGTCCAAGTAGAAAAATCTAAAAGCACAGACACTTAGCAGAGTTTCGCATTGCATTGTATACAGAACAGAATTGTGGAGTCCAACATTTGACATCACAACGTCAAACAACCATAGCCAAGTCTGTGTAGTTTAGTTAAATCATTTCCGTAAGTCCATGTAGCGTTGGTCAAATTATAATGCAAAATACCAAACAAGATGTTATTGAAATTATTTCTCAGAATATCCACTTTCCCCTTATAAGGCCTTGGAAGTAGTTGTTCAGTTAACTCTGCAACAGTTCTGATCCATGAACCAGATGCTGCTCTGACGGTGAGTAGCGATTCTAATTTCTCTACAAACAATTTCTTTATATACAGTAAAACAGGCAACGAAATAGTAATTATAATTTATAGCATGTGGCTATAGATCACCAACAAAGCATCATGCGTTTTGCAATGCAACCAACTAATTCAATCATGATCTTGTTTTACTTGCCAAGTTCTTGATTTATTTATGACCATAATTCAGGAAGATGTACTATAAAACAAATAGGCAGGAGTTTTGGATCATAATAACACTCTCAGTGTAGATTAAATAGAGTAAGATAAATAATGAAAAGAAACCTTGAATTGATTTTGTCAAGTCCAAGAACCAATGGAACTAAGAAAAGAACAGGCGTCCAGTCAACTTCGCCTTTCGACAAGCCAGAACAATGCATGACAATGTCCTCAACGCAGAGCACCGGCGCTCCGCCTCTTTCTCCATCCTCAGCCCCAGATACAACGTAGATAGCCATCGCCGGAGACGTGTCTGCATTTCCAGTTTCTTCTCTTTTGCTGCGTGCTAATGTTTCCCAAGTGCGACACATTGCATATGGACCCATCCATGATCCAGGAGAAAGACCGCAAGTCTTGCCGGCTTGCAGGAGGTTATGGATAGAGTAAGCTGATTCCTCTGAATCACCAAAAAGATGCAATATCTCTACATACTTTTGTTCAAGCGGCTGCCAATGAGATATCAAGATAAGTTTTCGTGCTAAAACAATATATATATGAGATAACAACCTGATCTTTTCTTTTCTTTTTCTTTTTCTTTTTCTTTTTCTTTTGGATAAGAGATATGAGATGAGAACCTGATCGTGCATTATATTTATCGTGGTTTTAAATGGGAAATTGAGCATTTTAACAACTGAAAGTACTGCAGTGTTTTGACTTTCGAGTACCTTCTCGAAAAATTTTCTCCAAGATCTTCCTAACCGATGAAGAAGTAGAGCCTATATATACAGGAATCATCAACATCACTATAGCAGACATAGAAAGCATTTAAAATTCACAAAGATTTTGGGTGTGTTCGGTACGGAATTTCCAATTTTCCCATGTTCGGTTGGTAAAAAATTTTGGAAAACATTTTCTCGAGAAAAACAAGTTGCTTAAAAATGAGGAAAATGACTTCCCTAGTGGAAGTAGGGAAAATAAGTCCTCCTCACCCTCCAACACACCTCATCTTCACCCCCACCCCATTAGCCCCATGCTAACCACACCACACCCCTACCCGTACCCCCACACCCACCCCCACCTCCCATAGTATTTGTCTAGATTATATACAAATGCTTTTAGAATAACATTTTTTTGCTTACGTACCCAACACGAGAAAATAAGTAAGAAATCCGGTTATTTTCCTGGAAAGCATTTTCCTTCATACCGAACACACCCTTTAGCTAATTTATAGCAAGAAAGAAAAGGGGCTTTGCTAAACCTGAGCAACAAGCATCTGACTGCTCCTAAGCATGCAACCCCAATTAACATCACTGGTATACTTAGTATCTCCAATAGGAGCAAAACCTATAATTACATACAATCAAAAGAAACCAAATTCAATATTCCACTAACCAAATCAAAATTATAATCACATCAGAACCAATCAAGTTAACATAAATGACTCAAACTTTAAGCACCTTTTCGATAAGTAACAAGAATCCTAGACGAAAAATCATCAATAAAAGCAGAAAAACCATCACTTTGAGTAGGTTCTATAGTTGGATCATCATCTTGAACAACTTTATAACAAACACCTAAAAGCCAAATATCACTCTTAGAACCATTAGGTATCCCAGTTTTATCCATCCCAAAAATCCTCCTCATTGAACCACTGTTCATCATTCTCTTCACAGCACTAGTCCAACCAATACCAATGCCATTATATTTCTTTGAACAACAAGATTCCCCTTTTTTTAAACACCCTTGTGGCTCACTATCAAATATTGAAAAAGGGGAAATCAATAAACCAGACCAAACAGAAAATTTATTATTAACCTTAGTGCTACTATTACTTGGTCCTGGCTCTGAAGAAACAGAAAAACCAAGATTTTTTCTTGGGGAATCTGAATCAGATGAGCTTATACTAAACTGAGCTTTTTTAGGCATCAAAGATTATAGTTTAATTCAGGACACATGGTACAAAAAGAGCTCTAAAACTAGCAATTTTTTGTCAAAAAATTATATGGGGCTGTGAGATTTGTAGTAAAGATTGTAACTTTATGATATTTTGGGATTTTTACTTGGTACAACTATATAGAACTGGCAATTTTTGGTCAAAATATTATCTGGGGTAGTGAGATTTTGAGTAAAGATTGTGACTTTATGGGATTTTGGGACTTTTACATGTCCAACTAACAAGTGACCTGATTCCCGAAAACTCGGGATATGTAGGCGAACTCAATACCAGAGGATCGGATGGTACAACTATGTAAAACTGGCAATTTTGGGCTAATTTTTATCAAGAATTGATCTGGGGTTATGGTAATTGAAGTAAAGATTGTAACTTCATGGGATTTGGGGATTTTTAAATGGTACAACTATGTTGAATTGGCAAATTTTGGCTAATTTTATCAAGATTTTGATCTGGGGTTGTGAGAATTGAGGAAAAGATTGTGAATTAATGGGATTTGGGGTACTAATGATTGACAAATTGAAGGGAAATTTGGCGTGTGGTGAGGTCAAAACATTGGAGAAAGTGGCTTTTACGAAATTGGCTTAGACAGGAAAGAAGAGAATTGAGAAAAAGAGAAGAGTTTATATTGTATAAGAAAATAACAAAAAATGGTACCCTAAGTTTGGATAAGTTCAAAGTAGTCCTTTAAACATAAGTGGTAAGAAGAATTTTTGACTAAAATCAATGGGACACTTTTGGGGACAAATCCAACAAATAGGTTTGTCAGAATGAATTTTCGTGACTTAAATGGTGAAAATGCAAGTCTGTAATTTTCACATCTAAAAACAGACGGCATGTTAAGTTTATGTACACTCAAAGTGTTTTGTTGTCCATGAGCCTTCATTTTTTTTTTAAAAGACTCGGCCGTTATAGAGCACCTTCAGTTTAAATTTTAAAATCTAGAGAATCTGAAAAGTACATTTGATTTGACCATTTTTTCAGAGCCTAAAGGCACGTGGCCGGTAACACGCCTTTAGTGAAATTATAAAGTCACCATTTTCATTTGTCGTCCAATAATTTCTTTTTTATTTTCATACGGTGAACTCTCTATTACCGCATAAACTCCATAATTTTACAACGCAATATTTACTCTTTCCTTACTAGGGAACAACTGCCTGACTCAAGATCAGATTCTTCATCATCCAACCAAACATTACAGCCAACACCTTCTGATTCACGGGTAGAAGCATACACTTTTATACGATCTTGAAAATCATAAAGAAATGGGATGTTCTTCATGTGAAATGGTGTGTTTTGTGGTACATTATCGGCTGGTTATTGATCATTATCATTATCATCACCAGAGTCACTCATCTCATCCGACTCATATGCATTATTCGGGGCATCATCGTCGGAATTATCATCCCCTTCACCGGCATGAACATCGACATGAGCATCACCTTCTACCCTAGCCTATATTTCAGAAACTCTTGGAATCTTCTAAACTTGATGGGACATGCTAGTTTCTACACCATCTCCAAAATCATAACAATTATAATTACGGACATCAAAATTTGTACCAAAGTTAGTCTATCCATAGACATATCTATTGGATGGAACATCAATTTGTGGTGTTGTATTTTATGACAAGAAACTCGTAAGACTTTAAAATTTTGGAAAAGTACTCATTATATCTACAGATAGTTCATAAAGAACGGGAGGGGCTCATTAAGATTCAAAGAAAACGTAACACTATTCAAAGATGGGGCATTTAGATTACGTGGGGGCTCAACAACATTCAACACTTTTGTTTTAATATACATCTCCAGTAGATCAAGATGTATCATGTAACGCACTATATCATGTGCCATCATAAAATCTTGCAAAGAATCATTATGAAGTATGGAAATTTCAGAATAACGAACATTACACTGAACAGTGGAAAATGACCATCTACCTAAGGTCGATATAGCTTGAGTTATTCATGCTTGTAATTTGGCATGTCTGATTTTCTCACATACACAATTTTTTATATATAAATTTGATACATGCATCATTTACAGGTCAAAGAGCAGCTATATAAAAAGACAGCTTAAGAAGGCAGATATTTATGACCTCGAATGATGTTTGCTTTATATTAATGTTGATTGCCTTGCTTTCTGTTGCCTTTGTATTCATATTTAATAAGTTGTAGCTGGAAAACCGTGTAAAATAAAGTATTCAGGGAATGGTTGGCAAAGTATCAAGTTCATGCTGCAAATCATTTTCTTAGGAGGTTGCCTGTCTCTTCATAGTGAGGCTTTTGAGTCATTTTACCAATATGTGAAGTGTAACTATTTATTGTGAATACCCAACCCTCCTGTTTATTTGTTTCTTTCTCTTGTTTGATGATAGGAGTGGGACTATACTAGAGTAAATTTAGTTTTTGTCATTCAGAAAATTGGGAATGGGACTTGAACCCATGTCTCGTTGGGGCCAAGGCTTGTATGTTTATTCATTAACCAGGATGTAGTACCTATGAAGTGCCTTTTGTTGGGAGATTTTGCTCTATGGTACTTTATAAAGCAGTACGGGAAGTATTTAACTATTACAAGTATTCGAAAGGATAAACAAAGAATATAATATTTTGGACTAGAAATCTGAAAATTACAATATAATAACAAAACTGAAATTACGATTTTGTTGAAGACTGAAAAATGGAAACCGGTTTATCTTTGAGTCGAGTGTGGCACTCTGTCCTTAAGACAATATTGCCCCGTATGTATCCTTTATACGTCCCGGACAATTTGTCTCCCAAGATAAAACAAACAATGGAACCCTTGAGCAAAGGAAACTCAAGAGCTACCGTGAAGAATATTGAGTAACGAAATGATGCTTGGAAGTTGTAGGAAGAAAACTATTTTGGTTGTGTATTTTCGTGCATATGTCTTAGTGCTCAACAATGGTGTAATGGGGTGTTTATATAGGAGAGGGACTGAAAACTGCCTCCATAATAGCCAAATAATGGCCATTATGGAGGTAGTAAAGTCACCAACATAAATGGGAGAAAGACCAACTGTTTTGGCCATTATAGGAGGAGTAATTCAGCCAAAATAAATGGCTGAATTGAGTGCTTGGCATTTCTGTTTTTGACCGTCGAAATTCTGATTTTCTCGGAAACTTCAGGGACCAAACGTACATCTTGAAACTTCAGGGACCAAACTCGCACATCCGAAAGAATTCGGTCCAAACTCGTATATCTGAAACTTCGGGATCAAACCGTACTTCCGGCAAAGTTTTCTGGCCCAAAAAGATAATATCGAAGACCCACACCACACCCCACGACCCGTGACCGTGAACCCGAGAACCCGAACTCGAACCGAACCGACCGGACGGACGGCGGGCGGCGGCGGCGCGCTTGTGGTCTTTCCTCGAACCGAAGCACATCTAGGTCCTCCCTCCTTTAAACACATGGGATACCCTTGGGGTCCCAAACCTTTTTCGTAACCAATATCTCTTTCATTTCTCAATGAATATCAACTAAAAGATCACTAGGATTCTCCAACATACGTTACAGGATGTGGTTCTGAATTTAAAAAAATCTATGTATAAACTTTGTAAAACTTTGGTTGCTTTTAGGTCAGAGCTTGTTGTACTTTACATAGCTCCGATTTATATCTTTGCTATAGTCCTAATTACTTTTCTGGTAATTTTATTTGATCAACAGTTTCTAGCTGGAACAGAATCCCAATCTCAAGGAGGTTCAACACATATTCCTGCAGCATTTAGGAACTTTTCAATGTCTCAAAAGGAAAATATTGAAGTGTGTAACCATCTGATCTAAAAGCTTAAGTTGTTAGATAGAACACACTTTTAATATTTGATTATATTCTCAACAGAAAATACCCTTGAGGAATTTGAGAGGGACCGCTGGGTTTCTCTAACAGATGGTAAGATAGGACTAGGAGTGCGTTCATTTCTTGATCTTAGAAGTTGGTTTCGCAGTAACGAGGTTCCTCCGTGTGAAGTTTGCAATGAAGCTGCAGTAAAGGTCTGTTCTTTAGCACGAGTTTTGTCTTTCAAATTGGAGCACTTTTATTGCCAATTTTAGCTGAAAAGTCAATGATCTTCCTATTTACTGTATTTTGGTTTGATAATGTCACTTTAAACATCCATTCCCTGTCAAAGAAAGATATGATAAACTCTATGGCTGCTAGATCATCCAACTCATGGTGGTGTTATTATTTGACCAGGCTGAGCTTTGCCAAAATGAAGGCTGTAATGTTCGTATCCATATGTACTGTCTGAGAATGAAGTTCTCCAAAAGCAGGGTATTATTCTCTCCTATCGTAACTTTCCATAAATTTCCCATTTGTTACTCAATGACTGAGCCTTTACTTTTTATATATTGAGCATCAACGTGTCGTGTGATATTTATGTTCCAGTTTTTGCCGCTAAATCCTAACATAATGGTTGAATTCCTATTAGTTTCCATGATACAAGTTGAATTCTAGATGTAGAACTAAAAGAATGTGGACCGCCTCTCTTTGGAAGAAATGGGATTATCGCCAATACACGTGATAAAAATATTAATTAAATTTGCCATACATAGAAGCAATCATGAAAGCTGCATAAGTGAATATATAACCTATAGAAAAGTGAGCTAACCCAATCAATCTTATATTCCCAAGGGAAAACATTGCAATGTGGATGACCGTCTCATCTATGCAGGCGATTGATGAACTAACTTATTGTTGAAACCATAATTTGCAGGCTGAAAAGGTTTGTCCAGGGTGCGGACGGGATGGCATTATAACATTGCAAAAGTAGAAACTCTGGATGAAGAAGGGGATGTGTCTGCTCCTCCTGAAAGTCAGCAGCCTTGTGAACCCTCAACGAGAAAAAGGCCGAGGACCCGTGGAGTTACTGATTCCGATACTCTCGAGCCTGAATCATCTCAAAGTACGAGGGTGACTCGACGTTCTGTCCGTCTGAAGATTGCAAGTTAACAAATGTGGTTTGCTAGTTTTGGTGCTCATGTACATTTGACATATGAAAATGGTTTTCCATATATTTTTGCACCCTATTAAGGTTTACTTATTTGGTAAACCAAATTCTAAAATATGATTGTAGATTAGTATCTTAATCATGGGCACGCTATTTGTTTACATCCATAATCCATTAGTTTGTAAAGGATTCAATGCTGATTTTGATGGATACCAAATGGTTGTTCAATGTCATGTACCTTTATCCTTGGATGCTCAAGTAGAGGCCCGTTTACTTTAGTCTTCTCATAGCTATTGGGAATTCCATTCATACAAATGCAAGATAAGATAATTGATGTATTAATGATCGCAAATTACCAAATAGAAGTGCATCCTTTTGTTTTTCAATTAATGTTGGCTTTTTAGAAAATCAAGAAGCTGAGATCTATACAATAATCTTGAGTTCTATAGTTCTTTCACTGACTAAGCTATTATATAAGAAAGATGTGATATCAGTATGCACTTGCAAAATTAAGATTATTGTACAGCAACTACGGTGTCAATTACTCTAGCAAGAAATTTGGAACTTCATCAAATTTCAATATGTGATTATATGATTTGTTTCTAAGTTTACTTGATCGAAAATTTATAACAATCAAAAAACGTATAGATACAATGTCACATCAGTAAAGATCTATCATACGTGTATAGGATGTACTCGACATGCACAAATACAAATGCATTCTCTTTTACAGCAAATCCTGCTATAGTCCCCGATGCATCAAATATTTCCATACCAACTTCACCGTTGAGACTTAAAGTTTACAAAGGGGTACAATTAAGGACAACAAAAACAAGCCAACAACAAGACAATTTTTGAGTACAAAATTAAGGTATACAGATAACTGAGAACTGCCATCGATGAAATATGTAAAAGCAAGCTTTACTTCTTGTCGGCTGGACAGAATTACAATAGCAAGTGTTTTCCTCCTGTACTTCATTTCCAAGTGCAAACCATTCAACATAACCGACCAACTAACCATATATCAATGTCAACAATATAAGCTTCCAAGGAACAATTGTCTAAATTGTATAGTAAGAGCATTCGAGTAGCTACACTCTCCGAGAATTGATGATATAGTGGTAAGTTATGAAGCTAAGCATAAAAAGATCATGAAGCGACTCACCCGAAGGTTCAAATCAATTAAACACTTGACTTGGCAAGACAACTCTAGCCAAGAAAATATATTTACAAACACATGTCATTTCACTCTAACTTTTGAGCATGGTGCTTCATTTCACAAGTAAATGAGAAGAGAAATTTGTCAAAAACAATTAAGTAAAGTTATTTAATTCAATGACCTATAGCATAACACGAGCTTGCAAATTATATAAATCTCCTACCCTTTTTAATGAAAACAAATTATTGAATCTTGATAGAGGAAATTTCATAATCTTGCTTGCTCATTATATGCTTCAAGATTGTGAGCTCATTCACTAAAACTTTCCTTCTGTAATTTTCTTTTTGTTCGCTAAACCATAATTTTCAATTGACAAATTTCGCTTCTTATTTACTTGAGAAATCAACACAATGCTCAAACAATAAAGTGAATAGTTATGTGCTTGAAATTATATATTTTCTTGGTTAGAGTTGTCTTACCAAATCCAAGCGGTCAATTGATTTGAACATTCAGCTAGGTCGCTTCATAAGCTTTTTTTTGCCTCGTCTTCCGAACCACTATATCATCAATTTTCAAAGACTGATCATTGTGAGATAACAAAACAGCTTCTCGTTCGCATGCTCTGGTGATACAGATAATTGGAACATGTCTCCACTGTCAACACGATCTAGTAAACGTCTTAGGGAGAGGCATAGCACCAATTCCTTCAAAGCAAGAGTTTGTAACTTGGTCTTGCAAGTCAAGAGTTTTTGTGGGGCATTTGAAGTGGTCTTCAATCGACTCCACTATAACATCTTCCTCAATCTAGTTTTGGAGTATCAACCAGAGATCAATGACATTTAGATAAATACCAATTCAGAAACCTTTTCTAAATTGTAAATATATACACAAAGATTGGAGAACATAACGGTCAAACTTATCTAGTACGGAATAATACAAATGGCAAGTTTAGTCCATTAAGTTTAGAGAAAATACATGAAGTCTCCCCTGAACTAGTACTCTTTTTTTCAAAAAGACACTTAAACTTTGAAATGGTCCTATAACCCTCTTATCCTTGTTCACAATGAATTTACTACCCGCTTAAGGGCCCACATGGCATGGAGAGTGTACTATACTCTCCATAAGAGAGTGAGATGAGCAAAAATAAATTTTCTATTATTTCTAATGAATGAAATGAAAAAGAAAAATAGAAAATTTATTTTTGCTCATCTCACTCTCTTATGGAGAGTAAAATACACTCTCCATGCCATGTGGGCCCTTAAGGGGGTAGTAAATTCATTGTGAACACGGATAAGGGGGTTATAGGACCATTTCAAAGTTTAAGTGTCTTTATGAAAAAAGAGTACTAGTTCAGGGGGAATTTATGTATTTTCTCTTAAGTTTACATAATGGTAGCCATTGACTCATTTCCTACCAAACCATACCATACCAATTATAGTATCAAAGCCCTAATTGAACATTGCTTGCTTGATGTAAAGACAAAATATTGTTATTATGAGATAGTTTATAGGGTCATTAAATTAAAAGACTTGTCCAGTCTTTTTGTTTCATGAGTTGGTGGACCCAACAGTGTAAGATTTGGGTCCCTAATTTGTGAAACAAAAAGAAACCTCACACAACTTACATCAATTGTGTGAGGCACAAAACAAAGTTTCTTGTGGAATTAGATGAAATCAAAGTTCCGCAGAAACAACCCGAGCATCTCTTTCAAACATTATGAGACATGTTAAAATCTTGATCAATGTTTAAAACATCTTTTCGACAAATGTTTCGAACATTCTCGCTCAAGAAATACAGATGCTTACATTTTCACTAACTCACTTAAATCGAATAACCCCCAATTCTTGTATTTCTTACTTGGTCAAGCATCAAGAATCTCCCATATTTTAGCACAACTAATTAAAAAGTAAAGCAAATTACACTGCAAAGATTAAAATTTTGTGAATTAGAATAATAAAGATAAATTGGGTAAACATAAAAAGGTGCTTCTACAGTAAAGTTATCATACCAACTAATATACATGCTTACACTTTCAATAACTCACTTGAACCAAATAAACTCCCAATTCTTGTATTTCTAATTTGGTCAAGCTATAAGAAGCTCCTTAATGTATCTAACTGAGATTTATACAAATTTAGCACATAATTCATTAACAAGTAAAGCAAACTAAAATTAAAAGATTAAAACTGTGTGAATTAAAAATTGTAAAGAGTTCATACCATCATGATATAAATACAGATCTGATCCAAAAATCCATTCTTGACTATGTTTTCCCATCTGGATATCATCAAAAATCTCATCTTTTTTTTTGCAAAAATGACCAATTTGATACTCAAATCCATTCTTATCTATGTTCTTTCCATCTGAATATCATCAGAAATCTCATCTTTTTGCAAAAACAACCACTTTGATACTCAAATCCATTCTTAGCTATGTTCTTCCATCTGTGTATCATCAAAAATCTCATCTTTTTGCAAAAATAACAAAAATCCAATCTGGATATCATCAAAAATCTCATTTTGTTGCAAAAATAACTAATTTGATACTCAAAATTCATTCTTAGCTATGTTTTCCCATCTGGGTATCATCAAAAATCTCATCTTTTTGCAAAAATAACCAATTTGATACTCTAATTCTTATTCCTAAAATCAGTAATTTTAGTGTAAAAGGCTATCAATGAAAAAGGGATTTTCGGCGGAGGGGTGGCAAAGATGCCGCCGTCGCCGAGAACGCCGATGACGGCGGCTGAAGGTGAATTCACCACCTTACTCCCTGTAACCCTAACCTTAGTAGGACCATTACACTTTTATAGGTGAGTTTTGACAGGTAGGAATTGTTTCACTTTCACCAATTACATTTACATTCACCAACCCTCTATTTGAATAAAATTATGTTTATCTATGACTAATGATTTTGAAACTACACTTATGGCCTCTATCAACAACAACATACCCGGTGTAGTCCCACCACAAGTTGAGGTTTGGGAAAGCTAGAATGTACTCATACTTTATTTATATCACGGAGGTAGAGAAGTTGTTTCCGATAATCCTCAATTCAGAGAAAAACAAATCAAAGCAATCAGGGGGGAAAAATAAGAACGAAGCCATGAGAAAAAATATTAAATAAAGAATGTCAAAGCAACCTCTATCAATATTTTTTTTTGTATTTAATCTTGGAAAAAACTGTCCAAAATTACCCATAAACTTTGCGAAAGAATTTATAATTCTCATTCGTTAATAGTTGAGGTTAGATCTACAACTACCGTTTGTAAATTGAGTTAGATTTGTTCTTAATAATTAACGACGTGTGGGGGTTTTCAAAAAAAAATAGTCAATTCTGCACTTGAACTATTTTGAAAAAAATCTAAAGTTGCTCCTAAACCTTCAAAATAATTCGAACGATCTCTTTTATACCTTCATTTCTTTTTCGGTTATCACTTTGTTACGTCCTCAACTACTATACGCTATTTTGAATGTACATTACTATTGTGACTGGTTTAAGATATGAGTGTTGTGTTCCCCGTATTTGTTTTAGCATTGATAGGTTGATATAGGGGTGTAGCATCGCTATTGGTGACAGAGTTGTGTTGATAGAGTTCTTATAGCGGTGTAGTTGATTAGTGTATGAATTTCATTTATGTTGATTTGAGGTCGGAGGATGGTTATTTTTTATTCTGGGAGAATGGGGATAAAGATCTCCAACTCTGGGAGCTTATGAGCGTCGAAAAAACGAGATTATTGTAGTAGGAACAATGCCATGTTCTTCATAGTTCATTGACAAATATGGATCATTTTGAATAATTCAATTGTTAATTTAATCATTTTCGTTTGTATAAAACGTACATTTGAAAAATCTTTGTTTGTTAGTCAATAAGCGCAAAACTAGCTTATTTATTATAGCAAGCATAGATTTCGCCGTAATTATTAATAGAGCGTAAATCTAAATCATTTCGCAAAGTTTAAAAGTGATATCGAACCTTTACTCTCTAATTCTTCTTCCTCCGACCCTAATCTTAGTACGAGGTGACTTTTCATATATGAACTTGTCTCCTTTTGATAAATTTATATTTCACTAATTAAATTCTCTCTCTCAAAACAAGCTTTTATTTACCTACAATTTAGATTGTAAAATTATGCTCATGAACTATGCTACCTTTTTTCGACGTATTTTACATTGTTGGTGAGTTTCACACTTTCAATAAGTTTACATTTTGTCAATTAAAATGTATTCACCTTCTGACCTTTCCCTATCATAATTTATAACAAATTGTATTTATATATAATTTAGATTTGAAAATTGCACATATAACCTCTATCGACGTCTCTTTTTTATAATAACTCTCCGTCCTACTCCAACTCTAGTACAAAATACTTTTTTATATATGAATTTGGCTCAGTTTTATAAGTTCACATTTGGCCAACTAAATTATATTCATCTCCCTGTATCTTACTTCAGTTATATTTGCTCTATTTAGATTTTAAACTATACGCTTATGACCTCTATGAACATCTTTTATTTGGAAGAATAAATACTCAAAAAGTTTACATTGACATCGACTGAATATCATTGAGGCAATTTACATTTCTCAGCCAGATAATGACAAACGAACAAAACATTTTGTAACGAAGTCCTAAAACTAATTTCTTGATGTATATTTTTTCATATGATGTTCGGTATCAATTTTGGAGTCCACCTAGTTTTGGAGCTTAGGTCATAGATTTGTGAGCATATTTTGAAGATTTATCCTTAAATTTTTATTTGGCCGTAAAATTTTAATAGATTTTGAAAATAAATATTCAAATCCCAAATTATGGCTCAAACCTTTTTTTGGCCCAAGATCTATGTTTTGGCCTTTTAAAAAAATTTAAAAACAATTCAAACTTTTGTATTCTATAAAATAAAATAAAAAAAACCTTCTATCTATGATCCAATTGATTCTATCTACCATGTTCCTCCATTAAAGTCGTATCTAACATATTTCCACAATTAAAATAGTCTATTATATAAAATGAACAAGCTAAGCTCTGTCCAACAATAGAAGAAGAAACCCTAGGAAAATTTGCTATGTCAATTGTAAAAATTCATTGCGAAGATAAAAATGAAAATTTGTATTGTAATTTGAATTGTAGTAGCAAGTAAGTGTATTATTAGCAGTTGCTATTAAAATATCATGTTCTGCATAATTTAGGATTAGCAATTATGTATATTTTATATGATTGGGTATTCTTGATAGTTTTTAGAACTTATGGGTATACGTAATATTTTATATTTTTAAGTTTTTCAAAATATTTTTGGAAATCTATGGCCAAACGCTAGCTTAGTTTGGGATGAAAAAAAATCACTTTTTACATATATATATATATATACTCCTTATTGAAAGCTCTTTATTTTCAAGATATCTCACATCTAATTAATGATGGAAGAATGCTTATTTTCTAACCAACTCTAGTGTTGCATTGTAAGTGAAAGAAAATTTCATCGTTAGAGTAAAAATAAAAAAGGGGCACCTCATACACAAATCATCATGCGTTACCAAAATCCAAGAAAGTATCACATCTCAAAAGTGTGATATAACTAGGGCTGGCCAGTGGGCCGGGACAGCCCGACCCCGACCCGAGCCCGTCCCGAGCCCGCCCCGACCCCGCCAAAAAAAAAAAAATACGGGGGCGGGACTCGAACTCGGGACGGGACGATGTCTCGTCCCGCGAGACCCGAGCCCGCCCCAGGCCCGCGAGACCCGACCCCGCCCCGACCCCGACCCCGCCCCTTTGCAAAAATGGCCGTTGCACCAACGACCCATTTTAGATTATGACCGTTGACCAACGGCCATTTTAGCCCCCCCCCCCCCCCAACCCCTACCCCTTAATATTTATTTTTAACCCATAAGTTATTATATTTACACTTTAACCCAATTTTTCAACTATAAATAACTCATTTTCTCTTCATCTTTCTCACAAATCTTCCTACAATCTCTCTAATTTTTCAATATATCTCTCTACATTGTTTGCTAAATATTCAATTTTATTTATTCATTTGGGAATTGGTAGTGAAGTTGGCAACTAGCTTGAGGATCTTCCACCGAGCAAAGTTTCAATTTTCAACCTCTCGATTACACGTCGACGTTACGTCGGCGTTTGGTACATTCGTTCCTTCATTAAATTATTATTGTCTGTTTATTTAGTTTAGATCACTTAATTTTATTGTCTTTAATTATTTATTTATTTATTTATTATCATAATTAAAATGGAAGGATTAAAAGGTATGTTTAAGGGTAAGGGTAAGGGTGCTTCTTCTAGTAGGGGCAACCAGGGCAAGGGTACTTCTTCTAGTCATCTTATTCCTACACAGATAATTTTGTTGATACTCAACATTTTCCTACAATACCATTAGATTTAGACCAGGAGCTATTTTCTGAACTCAAGAAGACTTTAATTTAGACGATGATCTAGATGATATACCCACTAATGTTGATGACAACACACCCACTAGTGCACCTTCAACCGAAATACCTCCTATTCCCCCTAGTATGAGACGAGGTCCAAAAAACGACCATTAAAATCGATGCATGGACATTTTTTGATAGGGACGTAGAGAATCAAGTAGCCATATGTAAAATTTGTAAAAATGTTTTAAAATTTAAAACGGAAAAGGTCACGGTGGGACGGGGGTTTAATTAGACACGTAGTAAGTGCTCATCCACTAGGTATGCCCAATACCGTGCTTCAAAACCGGGTGAGCAAACGCCGCTCCATCGGGACAAGGTTCACATATACCGATATCGTCCCGGACCAAGTACATGGTCAAATTAACCCTATGACGGGGGAATTGCAGGCTCTAAATACAATAAACATAGAGATAGGGAAGCAATATCAAAACTAGTTGTTGTGGAGGGTTTGCCTTTTTCATTTCCTTCATCTCCCGGTTTTATTCATTACATTAGAGATATATATAATCCTCGCTTTTAACGGTTTTCCTAGATCAATCGTTAAGAGAGATGTATTTAAATTCGCGCATGAATATCAACAATATTTACGTTTTTCATTATATCATTTTAATGGCAAAGTATCCATCACGTCTGATATAGGTCGTAGTACTAACGGCCATGATTATTTAACTGTAACTTGTCATTGGATAGATTATAAATGGTCTATGCAAAAACGTATTTTAGCGTATAGATATATATATGATAGGCACACTAATCGTACTTTTATTGCGAGAAAATATTTATCAAGTGTGCGATTATTACGGAATTACCGATAAAATTATGACTATTACATTAGATAACGCTTCTAATAACAATTACGCGATTACAATTTTAAAAAATAGTTTAACTCCTTCTTTTCCAGACCATTTTCATATAAAATGTGTGTGCCATATATATAACTTAATTGTACAAACTAAAGAAGAAGTATTGTCTAGCGTAGAACACCAATGCAAAAATATATATAGATTTTATCAACAAGAAAATGCTAGTAACTTACCAGCTTCCATACCATCTTCTTCATCTTCAACACAACCTCACAAAAGACATGCTTGTTTCTGCGCTAGTATTGAAAGCCTCGTAATAGAATGTGTGGTCGTACCTCTACTACTAACCAAATTAGCGAGTTGGATATTTTTGTTTTACAGGGTTCTGTACCGTATCAAAAAGTTATCAATGAAGATGGACATGAAGACTTGTTTGAAATACTCTTGGAGGGGAAATGAGAAGACCTTTCCGACACTTTCATTGATGGCTCGAGATGTTTTGAACATTCAAGCGTCGTCAATCGCTGCATACGAAAGCGCTTTTTCTCGAGCGCAGATATCAAATAGGAGACCACGACACTCATTAGCCGGAGACAACTTGGAAATTGCGGTATTATTCGAGAGATTGGATACGAGCGGAGCGGAGAAGGTGCGGTCAACCGGAGATCAACGAAGAAGATGATGAAAACTACAACGAAATCTTAACCGAAGGTAGTGGAAGCGACGTGGATCAATTTGACCAACAAATACCAATTCCAACCGAAGAACCACATGAAATCATCAAGCAATTAGAACAAGTTTTTTTGAGAATGTAATTAATTGTAATTTTATTATGTAATTTGTAACTTTTGGACAACACCACAAAGTTGCAATTTAGATTTTAGACAATTGTATTTGTATTACAAAAAAATCATATGTCTATTAAATAATATAAGAGGCAAAAAACAAATTTCTTGGGATGTTTTTATTACACTATCTTATTTTGTTTATTGAGTTTTTTTTATACATATGTTATTTAAAAAAAAAAAAAATGAAAACCCGCCGTATCCCGCCCCGAGCCCGACCCCGCTCCGACCCGAGCCCGACGGATCGGGATCGGGACGGGACTTGCTCCGGTCCCGCCGGACCCGACCCCGCCGCAGAGCCGCCCCGACCCCGCCCCCTTCTCCCGTCCCGCCCCGACCCCGATCCCGTCAGACCCGGCCCGCCAGATCCGAGCCCGACCCACTGGCCACTCCTAGATATAACTCACTTAGCCTAATAGGTCACACAAACAATTTTATCGTTACTCCTCGCAAATTCCATCTTTGAGTAACAATTTAAAACACTTTGAATTGTGTAATCAGAAAAATAACTTGTACTAATTTGAAACATAGCATTAAATACCATAAATCAACTGTGTATATAGTTTCTAGATTGGTAGTTATCAAATCATAAAACATAGCATATGGTCCTCTGAACAAAGTAATAAATTTGCTGGAAACAATAGATCATGTGGGGTTCACAAATTTTGAAATCTAAATACTTTATGACCATAAGAGAATTCATCGAGGTTAATGGCATTAATTTGGACAATTCTTTGACAAAAAAGTTTCTAGAAAAGTAAGTATTTTTTAATTCTTTTTTTTTTTAGAAATTAACTGTACAAAGGAAAAACATCATCTAATGATTATTGGTGTTTCAAAAAAAAAATCTAATTTCTGGAGATGACCATGTCTCTTGGGTTAACTAAAAAATCAACTAATGATTATTGGTGTTTCAAAAGTTTTTTTCGAATTTATGGAGAGGACCATGTATCTTGGGTTAACTTATAATGTGATTTGCTGGATATATTAGATTTTATAGTATTTTTATAATATTTTCCCTTATCGCGATACTTTTCGTTTTGCACGAAAAAAATAAATTGAATTATAAAAAAGTAAGAGTGTATAATTGTTCTCGCCCCGAATTCTGTTCTCTGCCGATTGACAAATTGATTCCTTAACTTAAGCGATTTGGGCTTGAAACGGAACTCTAATTTCCAACAATGAGTTCCCCAACTACCCTAGAAAGCGTTAGGACGTTGGTATGAGTAAACTAAGAGGTAAGAAACATGAATGCAGCTGAGTACAGTAAAGTAAAGGATAAATGATAAAGATAGATAAAAAATTAGTTGTTTGATTTATTTTGTGTGTCTGTATATACAAAGAATGATCCTATTTATAGTACAAAAAAATGGGGGAAAATGTACAACGTGCCCCCCTCCTCCCCATGTCATCCATCAAGTAACTCACTAAGTTCAATGGCCGACTATGGGGGAGGTGATGCCGATTTTCTCGCCCTCTACTCCTCTTGCTCGGATAATAGCCATTTTTTTAGCTGTTGTTGGCTGTTACCGCTTATAGGGGTCCGAAAACCCTTTTGACTTGGTCGTTGAGGCGTCTTCATCTGAGTAGGTCTCAGTCGTACATCTAACTAACAACTCGGCTATGATGCCTTAGTAGCCGATGAAGTTTTTTGTAGTCGAGTACTAGGAGTAAATTCGGCTTTTGAACAGTTCGGTTGTCACTGAATTCGGCTAAACACTTAAATTATTTTTGAGTGTTAACAAAAATGCAATTAGATCTGTTTTAAAATGGATTCATATTACTATCATTGATTAAAGTAAGTTATGATTGATTTGATTAAACGTCTAAACGAATGCATTTGATTAATTGCTTTCGTATGTTTTTGTGATTTTTTCCTATCATGTCAAAATCTAGAATGGAAGACGGTAAGAATTTAATGCACGTATATTACATATAATACTTCTACTGGTATTACGAGACTATAAGTTGATGAGTATTTTTATAGTTATTTTTCAATATGATTTCTAAAGAAGTACCTTAATTTAATAAAAAGAAAAATGTAAGAAGACAATATTTTAAGCAGATAAATTTGCGTGGCCGAACTTTCAAGTTCAGAAAGTTATTTAATACCCCCTATAATATTTTAATAATTGCTGATTGATTTCAGATTCCACACTGCTTCATTGCTTGTACACAGAGTCCACCACCAAATTGTAACCATAGACAAACTATAGGAAACCAGTATTATAAATTAACCTGACACAAACCCGGTGATCAATATGTCGCAGATAAATTTTGAAGATCAAAGTTTAAATATCAATAATAATAAAATTGTTAGGTAATTTTTTTTTTTGTAATATATTTAAACAGAGTTATCCGATCATGAAACATTGTGAGTGCATGAATAGGATTAGATCTTGGGTTTAAATTCTGATAATAAAAAAAGTTTTAGTAAGACATGCTTTTCCCTTTATATGGTATAGGATTTAAATGACAAATTTAAATTGATTGACTCTTCGAATTAGGTAACACCAAATGAAAAAATAAAAAGAATCAAATAGTAATGATAACAAGTGCCGATAAAGTAACTGAGGTATGCTCAAAATAAAAAAAAATATTATTCAAAAAAAAGTAACATAAGTCCCTCCAAAGACTAAAGGGCTTCAGGATGAGCAGATCCAAAACTGAATACTTGAAGTGCAAGTTTAGTGATGTAGTATATGAGATTGACGTGAAAGTGAGACTTAATGCCGAGGTCATTCCCAATAGAGGATGTTTTATGTATTATGGGTCTCTAATTCAGGATAATGGGAAATCGACGATGATGTCTCACATCGGATTGGTGCGAGAGGAGAGAAATGGAGATTTGCCTCCGAAGCCTTGTGCGATAAAAAGCTACAATCAAAATGTAAAGATAAGTTATACAGAGTGGTGGTTAGATCAATTATATTGTATGTGGCGAAATGTTATTCACTCAAGAATTCTCAAGTTTAGAAGATGAAAGTTGTAGAGATGATTATGCAGAGATGAATCTGTAGGCATATTTGGAGGGATAAGATTGGAAATGAAGATATTAGGGATAAGGCGAGAGTGACCTTCTGTGATGAACAAGACGAAGAAAGTGAGGCTTAAATAATTTGGACATGTGAAAAGGAGAAGTGTAGATGTTCCGGTAAGAAGTTGTGAGAGGTTGATACTATTGGGTGTAAAAAGAGATAGATGTAGGCCGAAGAAGTATTGAGAGATGTTGAAGGGGAGCTACGGATCAAATAAAAACAAGATAAACAGAATTCAATCGACTACAAGTACAGTTTCCGAATATCGGCAATTATGTCGTCAGACATCAGTAACAACGCTTAGTAAAACAGAAATTTTAAAAAGTAAATGCAACGGAATTTAAAGAATACAAAGGTTTAAAATTTTCATAAGTTATGTATATTATATAACTTATCATTGTCAATGACCAAATGTATTATATATATATTATATACAAATTTATTTCTTTACAGATTTACAAGATAAAACGGAAAGAAATTAAAAGTTGAAGTCGCATATGACTTCTGCCTGAAAAATCTAACTAGGTAGACATAGACAACCTCTCATTACAATCGCTTCATACAAAACTAATGTAGAATCTAAACATCAATTGTAATATTTGACAGAATATTGTCGACACACTCATGCAACACTTGTGATCCTGATTTTTTAGATGAAATCCCGAGAGCTCTCTTGGTATTTTTACATTCTGATTCCGGATCTCGATTCACAGCAGTAGCATCTCTATTTATAGTAGAGAGTCTTCCTTGAAAGTCTCATCGATCGGTTGTGGAGGTTGAGGAAAAGGTGGGCAGCCTGTGGTAGATGATTAATGAGTGAAAATCTCAACAACTTTGATTTGTTCCTTACTCGATTTTTTCCCCAAGCTTTGACTCTTTCTCCCACATTTTACACAGCTCCAATTCACCACACCCAAATCATTTTTACCTCACAGTAAAATATTACTGCTTACCGTGAAGTAAGGCAAAATTGTTTTTCAAAGATGGTCCGAATGTTATGACATTTGTCCCAACATTTTCATGCATTCAAATCAGTACTTCATAAGATATGTTGGGTCCAATGTCACAACACCAAACCCAACATTAACAATCTCTCCTTTTTGCCTATCAATGATATGCTCCCCTTAACCTGCGATGGCTTTCAAATAATCATGCGTGTACCGATTCATAGTATTAAAAAATAAGAAAGATGTTAGCACATATATACATATCATCCACTTATGTAGATTTATATACAGACCATAAAAAGAAATATTCATTTGTCTACATAAATCAATATCCATCATGTCGAACAATTAACTGCTCAGAATGAGCAACATTCACGACCCTCATACAATATCAACCCGTAGCAACAACTCCTCATAACTCATCATACAACAGTAACAGCTTCCAGCAGCTTTCTACCCATGCATAACAACTTCAGCTTTCTCTGCAACATATCTGTTTTAGCTTATTCCCCCTGCATCAACATCATCTTCCCTTTTTTTGTGAAGAAAGTAGCATCATGAAATGGTCTCTAGCTTGTATCAGAGCATTTCTTGCAGCATCAACCTCATAAATCTGTTGGTTGATTTTTCTAATTTGATCCACAATCCATTATGTAGATAGTGTAGACTGTCCTGCACCAGTGTTGCCCGCCTAGAATGTTGGTGACATTTTTGGCAATATTTTCACTTTCAGCTTCCTTCTTCTAGGGAAGTTAATATCTAAAGGTTCATCAAAACCTTTAAACATTATTGCTTTAGAAGGATCCTCAGGGAGATTTGAGGAAGAAGACTGACATGTTTGTTGTAAGGGTGAGCACGGATACAAGGTACCCAGATACCCGACCGGAACCGACACTAACGGGTAGGTTCCGGATAGATATATTATAACAACGGGTAGGTTCCGGATAGTAAAATTAGGAACCGATCAATGTCGGGTCCGGTTTCGGTTCCGGCAAATAGAAACAGGGTACCCGGACCCGGAACCTATGAAATATTAAATATTTTTACTTTTTTAATTCCATTATTTTTAGTTAATAAAAAAAAAGGCCATACCACTTATGCCTCTCCCGCCTAATCTGAGACTAAATACGAAACAATAATTTAGATAGAGCAAACCTGCTTGAAGATGAGATGACATCACGAAAGACCGCAAGATTAGTTGACCTGCAAAAGGAAAATGACATTCGTAGCTCTGCACCCTGCAATAATGAGGAGAAAGGATCAGTTTTTCTTGTTCAGGTAAATGCTGGAAACTTACACTTGCTTTATCAACCTCTTTATGTATACTTGCGTGCTGGACAACATTTGTCTTTCTTGTTTTAACCGTAGTTGTGAAGTTTATGTCTTTTGGTTATTCTCAATATAGTTGTTTGTGATGTTGAGAAACTAAACATTGCCTTTGTGTATCACATAAATTCATAGTTATTTAATTTATGGTGATATTTTTGTGTTCTGTTTGATTTTCTTTTGAAAACACTTTGCTGATTGATAGGAAAACGTAGAAGCCTTTGCCTTCCTCATATTTTTCTTAGTGACTTACCTTCCTCATATTTTTCTTAGTGACTTACAGGGTACCCGAGAACCTACCCGGAACCGCAACGTTCGGGTAGGTTCCGGGTAATGATTGCTACAGGTAGGTTCCGGGTAGTAAATTTAGGAACCGATATTTTACTGGGTAGGGTCCGGGTAGTTCAAAAAAGTTAGGGTACCCGGACCCGCTCACCCCTAGTTTCCTGATGTGTATTTGACGGAGGGCGAATGCTCATGAGAGTGTTGGGTGGAATGGTGGTTGATATTTGTTCTGACATTAGAGAGATTTCCATAGGTGAAGCTTGAGGAGAGGGTTTTGAGATTGAGATTGGAGTTTGATTTGGTGATTCCATCGGGTAAGAGAATGTATACCCGATGTGATCCCCCCCCCCCCCCCATTTTCAGAAATGATAAAATGATAGCAAATGAGAGAAATATTTATATGCATGGCTAATCTTTCTTAGCAACAAAAATCCCTTAATTTTAGGTGTTTCATTTTTATACAATAACTTACACCTAAAATATTGGGATAAACATCACAGTTGGAATAAAATATAATCTTATCATTTTAAATTTAGAAATTTCTATTAAAACAAGGCATATAAATAAGAAGAGTCTGATAATTCAACAATCAGATAAGCACAACATCCCAACACATATCACCTTCTGAAAATGTCAATGGCAATGTTGGCAATATTTTGGACAACACAAATATTTTGATCCCACAAGTATTTTTCGCTTTGGCAACACATCAAGACATGTTTTATACATATTTCATGAGTTTGACCACTGGACCAATGTAATATTTTCCCATCGTGTCCTTGATCTAATAAAAAAACACATACAAAAAGTTTTTCGTGTCAAAAATAAGAATACTTATTTAGTATTCTCAAAATTCTTTTGAAGCACTCGATACTCCTATAGAATTGGAACGGTATATTTTCAAGGGCTTTGCCTATTTTGTACAGTTTCCAAATATTTGTAAAGGCTTTACCTTATTTTGATACTCTCTTATATATATATAATCGCAGAGAACGGTATCATATTGGAATCACATTCTTATTGAAGGATTATGCATGTGAGACCAAAAGTTATGCACCATACAACAACAATAATCAGTCAGTGATATTACATATGTCAATGTCACCCGAAATGTCAGACAACGTTTCAGCTGACATTCACCAAAAATGCCTTCTTTTTAGAGATTACAAAGACCAAGAGATTTCTTCAAACTCGAAAATCTCTCATGGTCCAAAGCTTTTGTAAAAATATCAGCTAGTTGATGAAAAATGTCAACATGTTCAATTTTAACTAGCTGTTTTTCAACTAAATGTATTAAAAAGTGATATCTAATATCAATATGTTTTGTACGTGAGTGTTGAACTGGATTTTTGGAAATATTTATAGCACTCAAATTATCACAATACAAAATCAAAATGTTGCTAGTAAATCCATAATCATCTAACATGTATCTTAGCCATATTTATTGAGAGCAACAACTTCAAGCTGCTACATATTCAGATTCAGCAGTTAAAAGTGAGACACCGTTTTGTTTACGACTATACTATGAAATAAGGTTATTGCCAAGATAAAAATATTCTCCACTTGTATTTTTTCTATCATCTACATCTCCAGCCCAATCCGAGTCACTAAATCCTATTAAGTTAGGATTAGTGTCTTTGGACTACCAAATTCCCAACTCACATGTGTCAGCAACATATTGAATAGTACGTTTCACGGCATTTAAGTGGGACCCGAAAAAACTAGGGCCAGGGTCAGCTTATAGCTGACCCGCGAGCCACTCGATCCGAAAAAGTGGGGACCCGATCAGGGTCAGGGTCGGGCCGTGGTCGAAAAATTTTACCCGTCCCGACCCGCCCGACCCCGACCCTCATATTTTTTAAATATAATTTATATTATTTTTCCTTCATTAATATTTATTTTGTACTTATATATATTTTTGTCATTAATAAGTGATATAATGCATGTTTTTATAATATATGTATTGCTCTAATCTACATTAAGCTCGACATAAAATAAGATAAAACGGTAGCCGATTATTAATTATATATTTATATTATTAGTCGTTTTGTTAATTCCAATTTTTAGAAAAATGTCCGTTTTCCCAATCAATTTGTGTTTTTCCCCAAATCGATTTCTAATTTTCTTTTTCTTTAGTCAAGATCTCACGATATACAATACATTTCAACGTCGAAATTTCGTGGTAATGTAGGGGTGAATGCCAATTTCAATTTTGAAAATTCATTTTTTTTAAAAAATAAAAAAGTCCTCGACCCGGCCTGGCCTGACCCTGGCCCGCCAAAAAAATCCAACGGGTCAGAGCCAACTCGTGACCCGTAGGGTACCATAAGGGTCAAGGTCAGTATTTTTTAAAAAATATAGGGCCAGGGTCGGGCAAGCTGAAAAAAATAGCCACGATCCGGCCCTGACCCGGCCCGACCTTTGGACAGGTCTAGTAACAACACTTAGTAAAACAAAAACTTTAAAGAGTAAATGCAGCGAAATTTAAAGAACACAAAGGTTTAAAATTTTCATAAGTTATATATATTATATAACTTATGATGGTCAATGACCAAATGTATTATATATATATTAAATACAAATTTCTTTCTTTACAGATTTACAAGATAAAACGGAAAGAAATTAAAAGTTGAAGTCGCATATGACTTCTGCCTGAAAAATCTAACTAGGTAGACATAGACAACCTCTCATTACAATCGCTTCATACAAAACTAATGTAGAATCTAAACATCAATTGTAATATTTGACAGAATATTGTCGACACACTCATGCAACACTTGTGATCCTGATTTTTTAGATGAAATCCCGAGAGCTCTCTTGGTATTTTTACATTCGATTCGGATCTCGATTCACAAAGCGGTAGCATCTCTATTTATAGTAGAGAGTCTTCCTTGAAAGTCTCATCGATCGGTTGTGGAGGTTGAGGAAAAGGTGGGCAGCCTGTGGTAGATGATTAATGAGTGAAAATCTCAACAACTTTGATTTGTTCCTTACTCGATTTTTTCCCCAAGCTTTGACTCTTTCTCCCACATTTTACACAGCTCCAATTCACCACACCCAAATCATTTTTACCTCACAGTAAAATATTACTGCTTACCGTGAAATAAAGCAAAACTGTTTTTCAAAGATGGTCCGAATGTTATGACATTTGTCCCAACATTTTCATGCATTCAAATCAGTACTTCATAAGATATGTTGGGTCAAATGTTACAACACCAAAATCAACATTAATAGATGTGATTAGACATGACATAACATATCTTGATCTTAACGAGGAAGTGAACTTAGACGGGAGAGTTTGGAGGTCGTGGATTAGATAGAAGGTTAGTTGGTAGTTGAACGTTCTCTCGCTTGCCTTCTAAATAGGTTTGATTATCTTATATGTACCTGTTTTCTTACCAATATTAATAGCACTATTTTCATAGTTTCATTATCTACCACCCGTGTTTCTTATATTTTACGTATCACATTATTTTCATGTTGTTTATTATTTCTTTCGCTGAATGTTATGTAATGCTTTTCATTTTACATTATTTGTTGTAGTTACTGCTGTCATTTTCGTTTTCGTTTTTCTTTAAAAAGTTTTGATCTGCTTTACTCAAGCTAAAAGTCTTTCAAAAATAACATATGCGAGATGTGTTTTCATTTTATTCTTTCTTCCTATACTTCATTTATAATATTACACTATATATATATTGTTATCGTAACACCTCCAAAATTTTGAATCATATGGTAATAATAAAAAAATTCAAACGTTGCGTATGCGAAATGCCACCTTTTTTTTTTTTTTTTTTTTTTTTTGATAATCCGGGTCTCGGGGTGGCTTAGTACTTGCATATCGCTAAGCACCGCACTGCACAAGCGCACTAGGCTCCTCCGGAGAGTTGACCGGATTCTTCAAAGACCCCACCACCAGGTAAATCGCGGGATATGCACACATGGTCGGTGTCGCTTGCGTCCCAACGGATCAATGCTACAAGGTTGACCCCCCCCACAAGCCCCATCCCTAAAGCTTGGCGGAGACCGAACCCACATCGCAACACGCCGCTTGCGCGCTTTTAGCCTGCGCTTTACCACGTGTATGTGCTTTATGACGATATACTTAGTGAATCGAACTTGCCACCTTTTTCTTTTTACGAGAAAATCAAGAAAACAAAAAGCTGCCCCCCCTCCCCAGCCCCCCTTGGCAGAAAAGGCCAACACAGCTTCAAACTTCAAAGTCCACCATTAATGGTCATCCCCTCTTAGACAATATTTCCACGAAAAATGTTGTGTTGTACAAATTTCACCATACCCTTTATTATTTTCATTTCTATTTCATACACACACGTGTACCCTTTTCAAATCTTTGACTCTTGTTACTATAGACTTGTATACTACTTGTAAAGAGAAACAAACAAACAAATTGTTTTGTTTTCTCAGATTTATTAACTGTTTTTAAAAATAAAGCCTGTTTTGGTGGACACATAAATCAAGGAGAAGGTGCTTTTTAAGAATTTTTGTGTCATCTCAACCACCCACACTTACCCTTTAGTTCAGACCCTTTAATTTTCTTGATGAATGCTATCAGGAAGACCCAATTATTGGTTGTTTTTTTACAGAATGGGATGAATTAATCAGGCTTCTTTTGGTACAAAAATCTCATCTTGGTTAGTTTTTGCTCTCTTTTCCCTTAGATTTTGGTATTTTTTTTGTTGGTTTGGAGCTTGTGTTTGTGGGGGTGCTGATAATTTTTTGTGCTTTTCTTGTTGTTTTAAGCTCATAAAGATTGGACCTTTGTGTTATAAGATGTGTTTGGATTCTTAGTTCTTTTTCTTTCCCTTAGATTTTGGCATATTTTTTTTATCTTGGTTTGAAGCTTGTGTTTGTGGGAGTGTTGATTATTTTTGTGCTTTTCTTGTTTGTGGGAGTTGTTATGAGCTCAAAAAGATTGGACCTTTGTTTGAATTCTAGGTTTTTTTCCTTTCTTTCCATTAGATGAATTAGTCGGGTTAAATCTCATCTTGGTTTTACTTTTCTTGGTTAGTTTTGCTCTCTTTTCCCTTTAGATTTTGGTGAGCTTGTGTTTGTGGGGTGCTGATAATTTTTTGTGCTTTTTTGGTTTGTGGGAGTTGTTATGAGCTCATAAAGTTTGGACCTTTGTTTGAATTCCAGCTTCCCCCCCCCCCCCCCCGTTCCATTAGATGAATTTATCAGTTTTTTTGGGTACAAAAATCTCATCTTGGTTAGTTTTTGCTCTTTTCCCTTAGATTTTGGTATTTTTTGTTGGTTTGGAGCTTGTGCTTGTGGGGTGCTGATAGTTTTTGTGCTTTTCTTGTTTGTGGGAGTTGTTATGAGCTCATAAAGATTGGACCTTTATGTCATAAAATTGGTTTGAATTCTAGTTTTTTTTTTCATTTCCCTTAGATGAATTAATCAGCTTTTGGGTACAAAATCTCATCTTGGTTTTGCTTTTCTTGGTTAGTTTTGCTCTATTTCCCCCCTAGACTTTGGTATTTTTGTGTTCTTGGTTTGAAGCTTGTGTTTGTGGGGTGCTGATAAATTTTGTGCTATTATTGTTTGTGGGAATTTTTGTGCTTTTTTCCTTTCCATTAGATGGTTTAATCAAGTTTGTGGGTACAAAATCTCATCTTGGTTTTGCTTTTCTTGCTTAGTTTTGCTCTATTTTCCCTTAGATATTGGTATATTTTTACTTGGTTTGAAGCTTGTGTTTGTGGGGTGCTGTTAATTTTTGTGCTTTTCTTGTTTCTGGAAGTTGTTATGAGCTCATAAAGTTTGAACCTTTTTGTCATAAAATTGGTTTGAATTCTAGGTTTTTGTTCTTTCCCTTAGATGAATTAATCAGGATTTTTGTTACAAATCTTATCTTGGTTTTGCTTTTCTTGGTTAGTTGTGCTCTCTTTCCCTTAGATTTTGGTGTTTTATTTCCTTGGTTTTTGAAGCTTGTGTTTGTTGGGGTGCTGATAATTTTTGTGCTTTTCTTGTTTATGGGAGTTGTTATGAGCTCATAAAGATTGGACCTTTATGTCATAAAATTGGTTTGAATTCTAGGTTTTTTTTCTTTCCCTTAGATGAATTAATCAGGCTTTTTGGTACAAAATCTCATCTTGGGTTTGCTTTTCTTGGTTAGTTTTTGCTCTCCTTTCCCTTTAGATCTTGGTATCTTAAATTTTGGTCTGAAGCTTGTGTTTGTGAGGGTGCTGATAATTTTTTGTGCTTTTCTTGTTTGTGGGAGTTGTTATGACTTATGAGCTAATAAAGTTTGGACCTTTGTTTGAATTCCAGTTTTTTTTCCCTTTCCATTAGATGAATTAATCAGGCTTTTTGGTACAAAAATCTCATCTTGGTTAGGTTTTGCTCCTTTTCCCTTTAGATTTTGGTATATTAAATTTTGGTCTGAAGCTTGTGTTTGAGGAGGTGCTGATAATTTTTTGTGCTTTTTCTTGTTTATGGGAGTTTTTATGAGCTCATAAAGTTTGGACCTTTGTGTCACAAAATTGGTTTGAATTCTAGGTTTTTCTTTTCATTTCCCTTAGATGAATTAATCAGCGTTATGGGTACAAAATCTCATCTTGGTTTTGCTACAAATATTTTGGTATCTCATCTTGGTTTGTGGGGTGCTTTAATTTTTGTGCTTTTCTTGGTTAATTTTGCTCTCTTTGTCCCCTTATATTTTTTCCCTTAGATTTAAGTATTTTTTTCTTGATTTTTGTGGGGTTATGATTTTTGTGTTTGTGGGGTTTTTATGAGCTGTTAATTTTTGTTCTAGCTTTTTCCCTTAGATGAATTAATCAGCGTTATGGGTACAAAATCTCATCTTGGTTTTGCTTTTCTTGGTTAATTTTGCTCTCTTTCCCCTTATATTTTGGTATTTTTTCTTGTTTTTGAAGCTTGGGTGGGGTGCTGTTAGTTTTTCTTGTTTCTGGGAGTTGTTATAAGCTCATAAAGATTCGACCTTCGTGTCATAAAATTGGTTTGAATTCTAGGCTTTTTTCCCTTTCCCTTAGATTTAAGTATTTTATTTCTTGGTTTGAAGCCTGTGTTTGTGGGGTTATGATAAATTTTGTGCTTTTCTTGTTTATGGGAGTTTTTATGAGCTCATAAAGTTTGGACCTTTGTGTCATAAAATTGGTTTGAATTCTAGGTTTTTTTTACCCTTAGATGAATTATTCAGACTTTTGGGTACAAAATCTCATCTTGGTTAGTTTTTGCTCTCTTTCTTATTACATTTTGGTATTTTATTTTTTGGTTTTTGAAGCATGTGTTTGTTGGTTGCTTATAATATTTGTGCTTTTCTTGTTCATGGGAGTTGTTATAAGCTCATAAAGATTGGACCTTTTTGTCATAAAATTGGTTTGAATTCTAGGTTTTTTTCCTCTTTCGATTTTGGGACTTATACTGTGGTATTTTCCTTGGTTTGAAGCTTATGTTTGTGTGGTGCTGATAATCTTTGTTTTCTGAAGGCTGTGAGGGCTTTTAGGTTTTAACTTTTCCTTTCTGGAAAATTGATGTTCTTGTGTTTTTCATTTGAATTTGAAGAAGCATATGTGGTAGCATTGCGGGTGTTTTTGTGCTTTTGAGAGAACTTTCAGATTTAAATTTTGAATTGCATCTGCTAGGTTATTAAAAATTGGGAATGTTGGCAAAAAGTGAAGAGTCCAGAAATTCTCCTGTCAAAGATTGAGTTTTTTCCTCCTAAAGAGCTAATAAAGTTTGGATCTTTGAATGTTGTTCTAGTCTTGGCTTCCCGATTTGCTTATCGGCAAATTTTGTTGGTTGCTGAATAAAAAAAGGTTCTTTTTGTGCTTTTCTTGTTTCTGGGAGTTGTTATGAGCTCATAAAGTTTACACCTTTGTGTCATAAAATTGGTTTGAATTCTAGGTTTCTTTTCTTTTTCTTCTCATTTTTGTCTGATCAAAGTTGTGGCTTCTCAGTAAGGGTAGTGAGGCGTAGTAGTTCTTTTTGTTGTATATGTTTCGTTCGCTTCTTGTGTAAGAAAATTCTTTGAGAAGATTTTGTACCCCCCTTTTTCAGTTTGATGTTGGAAATAGGTGAGATATTTTATTCGCTATGCTGTCTATGTTTCTTCCTTTTGAGGTGCTTCTTTGCGGGGACGTTTAGGATAATGTTTTCAACTGGGGAAACCGACTATCCACTCCTAGAAAGTAAGGCATGCTTAACTTAAGAAATTTCGTGTTTGAAGAACTTAGATTTATTCATCTCGGCGAGTCAGTATGGTTAACTAAAGGTACGCTGCATGAACACTAAAGCATTTGATGGCTTTTGTCGATAGAATATTAGTAAAACGTGTCTGCATATTTGTCGTGTATCATGATATCGTAATTTTAGCCACACTCTCTAAGTATTGTTATTATAGGTTACACTTTCTAGTCGTTATGGTTGGGTGGCATTCGTAAAAATCATGTATCTCTGGAAGGTTTTCTACTTTTAGGTGTATTTCTTGTATACGGCCTAGTTCATGCCCTTTTTGTTTAATAATATTTTTACTGCATCAAAATAAGTATTGTTATTATAGGCTATGTTACTCGGACTAGGATGCGGGTACCCGATACATGTGCGGATCTAGACGTCGGACTCTTCATCACATAACTTATAGGATTCGGGGATATGGATCCGAGTGCGGATAAATGTGCTGGAGTATGGCCAATAAATGTATATAATGATTATAAAGTATATATTTTGATTCATTAAAGGTATTAAGCTAAAGCTAATAAAATCGAGTTCTTTTAAACACCTAATATTTTATTCATAAGATATCTCGTGAAATGGCATAACATTATACATATATCCTACAAAATCAAATCAAATACCCAATCAATCTATACTTCTCGGTCATAGATGTAGTCAAAGCACCCAAGATGAGTTGACCAAATCCGGTGTGGATCCCACACCCGTGTCGTGTCGACATGGGTGCGGCAAGGATTTTGAAGAGTCCGTAACATAGATTATAGACGAGCTATCTTGAGACCTCCCTCAAAAGCCTAACTAGTTCTCATTTGTCTGCTTAGAGTTAATAGCAAAGAAATGACAGACTTGTACTTAGCATGTGGATTTGCATTGGCTTGGTTGATGGTATTACTTGGCAATCATCTTGAGTTTGTGATTATGTTCTATCATTGACTTTTATCATATTTGATGTGCTTCCCGTCTCTTTTCATTTTTCTTTATACTGTCTATTCTTCAACAAAGTTGGATAATGTTTTAAACAACTTTTGAGCATATCACACTCACTTTCCTAAAGAAGAATAAAAGCTGCAGGAAAATGTCTAAGGAGATTTTTGAAATGGAAAAATAAATCATAATACTAAGTCTTTATACTTGTCAAGCATCACTTTTCTTTTGTAAGAGTGTCATTATTATTAACGCAGCTAAACCGGAGCTCTCTGCCAAAAAAGCTGTTGTAAGAGTGCCATTTTTTTTATAATGCCCTCAGCCCTAGAACTGCTAGCTTACTTTCCTTAGAATTTCCAAGAAGAGGACTACTTTACTAAAGGAGAAACCTTTCCTCACTCTTCAATAATTTCTTTCTCCCTCCGCCCCATAATGGTTGTCACTTTTTACGTGAGAGAAGCAACAACAACAACATACCCGGTATAGTCCCACAAGTGGGGTCCGGGGAGGATGGGATGTACACAGACCTTACCCCTACCTCTGTGGGGGTAGAGAGGCTGTTTTCGCTAAACCCTCGACTCAAGAAAATCGTTTTTCGGAACAGTTTGAAAGAAATGCAAGAGTAAAAAGCTATGATGAAAATGTTGAAGAAAGGAAAGTACTGACTGTTAAATTAGTAAAGATAACCAAAGTAAAAGTAACAACAATAGTAATAAAAATGAACAAATTTTGTCAAATACTATTTAAATGTGTTCTTTCGGTACTTTGATACAGGAAATAATGCAACTAGGTATTTTCATTAATATTTAAAAGATTTTCAGAATGAGCTAGGAAAATTGATCAAATACATCTTACAACAACAACATACCCAGTGAAATCCCACAACGTGGGGTCTGGGAGTGTATAGTGTACGCAGACCTTACCTCTACCTTGGTAGGTAGAGCGGCAGTTTCCGAGAGACCCTCGGCTCAAGACAGAGCATAAGCAAAGCAACAACAAAAGCAAAGCAAGAGCAAATCAAGAGAAACGGTCAGGAAAAAATTAAAGCAGTATGAAAATGTTGGTATCAAAAGCGAATAAGCCATGATAGCGCATTTAAAAAAAGTAAGCATGTATATTTACCTATACAAAGTACACTAAAGGACACATATCAGCAGAAATCAAATTACATGGTACTATAAAGCAATACTGTGCTTATTAGTATGATAGGCTAAGCGGGCCTACAATAATAACACTACAACTACTAGTTTGCAAGCGTAAGTAGGACTACACTCGACTACCTACTACCCTTCTACCTTAATGCGTGTCCTCCACAACCCCTATCAAAGTACACTAATGATCAAATACACATTGATAACCGAAAATAAACAAAGCAAAACGAATGAAGTGAACATTAGAATATCACCACATCTATGCTCAAAGAAATTCTAATAAATATATCCTGAAAAAACGTGCATATTGTTTATTTATCTCTACCTTTGGACCCAATTGTACTTTAATATAATGGAAATTCCACTCTTTGCTTAGTACCCATGCCTAGCTAAGGTATGACCGTTAAATGGGATGGGGAAATAGTTTTATTTTTTATGAGGGAGTTGTTCTCTAGCCAGCATACATCTTTTAGTCAATGCTGTTGTTTTCTGACTTATTTTCATCTTTCTATCAAATTTCTACCATGTGGCTATGGTTGTGATATCCAATCTCAGTTTACGCGTCTCTGATTTCAGATTGACAAATCCAGAGTCCTACTTTGGTGCTAAATAAAAGCACATTACTTGGTATTTGAATACCCTTTACCATTGTGTTTGTGCACTCTTTTCAATAGTTAGTGTCCAGGAAAAAAACTACAGGACAGTCGAAATGAGACCCTGATAGACTTTTCACTGTGGAATTTAAAGGGATATTAAGCGGGAATTAACATTGATTTAAGTTTCAAAATAATGATGATGGCAGTTCTAAGTAATGTACACGTGGTTCTTTCAAGAAACTTTGAAGAACAATTAATATAATCTAGATCTTTGTAAGAAACTTCAGGTACAAGTTAAGATACATCTATAGGCTTTGCCAGACTTGACCAATAAATTTCAATATAAGTGGTTGGTGGTAGATTGCCTGCATTAAATGGCATTAAAATGGGCTGATCTAACTAGTAGTGGCACAAACCTCCTTTCTGACGCCTTATTGATTTTTCATTTATGTAGATCTTTTTCCTATTCTGTTTGATAGGTTGATTTCTTTGCCTTATTTATTCAGATAGATGAATATCTTTCCAATTTATGTTTGCGCTTCCTTTGGTGGCAGGATCAGGGCCGTCAAGAGAACTAGAAGATCAGATTTGAGGACATATATTGTTGTCAACGCATAGTAGTTTATATAGATATCATGGCTCCCGGAGGCAGCAATTACCAGGATATTGGTGATTCCCGAAGTGCGTGTTCCGACTACGGTATTGCACCAGAAAGTGCTGAATTCAAAAACTCCCCTTTTAGAAAATCTGAAGCTGTTATCGGTGGGAAGCATGGAGCGGGATCTAATAGTGCTGTTCATGAGCTACTTGAATGCCCTGTTTGTATGAATCCAATGTACCCGCCAATTCACCAGGTAGGTTTTAATGTAAGCTTAAATTGGAACGGCATATTTGCAATGAGAGTCAATTTGAGATCTCTTGACATATTCTGTCATTCACCAAAGTGGAGGAGATTTTTGGTACTTGCAGTTGAATTTTGACAAGGATGCAGATATATATATATGTGATGGATTTTATAAACTTGTAAATACATAGATATTATTGAGGATGAGTAAAAGGGATTGAAGAAAGATGCTACCATTTCTTTACAAGTAGTCAATTATTTTTCCAAACAGATTATTGAGCACCGGATCATAGTCCAATCTCTGAAGAATGTATTGGATAGTGAATGGTTTGATTTCTAAGAAAAAGTTACTGATATACTATCTTACATAATTTCGCTTTGCGGTCATCTCTCCTTTGGTGGGAGTTATGTCCAGCTTCCGTAATATTTCATTATGCTCTCTTTCTAGCCAAATCACTATATAAATGATACTAATGAGTCATTAAATTCAATTGTCACAACTTGATGAAGTTGCAGCATAATATAATCAATTCGAGCTATTAGGGAGAAAATGTTCGTCTGTTCAATAGAGATGCAATAGTCCTCTCCCTATTTTTAGTAAAAATGTTTTCAATCTGCTAGACAGCTGGAGTAACTCAACTTACTAGAGATAAGTTCCACTCATCCCAATTTTTGGTTACAGAATGTTTGGGCCCCCCTTTTATGTTATTCACGCTTGGGATATCCAGTCCTAGGCGTGCGTGTTAAGGGTCCCACATTGGTTGAGGGAATGGGTTGTTGTCTCCTTATATGTAATGGCCTTGGGAAATCCTCATCTTATGAGTTAACTTTGGGAATTAAGTTAGGCTAAGATCCAATTCTTTATATGGTATTGAAGCAGGAAGATGTCTTGGGCCCAAGTCTCTTCATCATTTTCAAAATGATTTTCACGTGCTTTGCCGAAGAAAAAAGAATTAAACCTGCACGTGAGGGAGTGTTGGTATTAAAGTTGGAAGATGTCTTGTGTCCAAGTCTTATCAACATTGTCATAGGAATCCCACATGCTTTGCAAAGAAAAAGAATCAAACCTGCACATGAGGGGGGTGTTGAAAACATAAATACTTAAATAAAAGTATCCCTTTTACTTAAAAAAAAAGTGTCCCTTCTCTAACAGTTTAAGCTTTTAGATAGATGGCTTTGCATGTATTTGAGTTCTTTTTTTTAAAGAGCCACAAGTTACTCGTTGTAGGACCATACTCTTTGATATCTTTGACTGGTGCTTCAAATTTTTGAGTGAAGCAATTGGTTAGTTCTGTTTTCTTATTTTGTTTTTGCTTAAAGTGGGTACTGAGATTCACAAGCTGTGTTTTAGAAAACGTGCGCTTCTAGTTCATGCAAGCAGTAGGTTCCCCTAAACTTAAAAATTGTAGTAGTACGCTTGCTTTATGCGGAGAGTGACCCTTTGCTGTCACAGTAACGTCTGAAATCAACTAGGTATATTTTTCGATAAATGTCTCCGACTGTTGGAGTTTGATAAAAACAGCACGAGTGCTGGTCGGTTTAAATATACTTTCTCCATTGCAATGTACAAGTCCTAGTTTGACCTGTGGGGTTATTACTTATTAGTAAAATGTTCGAATCGAGTGTAATAAAGAGTTTGACAAAAAGGTCTCTAAAATAATGATTTGATATCGATAGAATAATAAGTCGGCGAGATGTTAACTAAGTTTCCAATAATGTAAAGTGCTAGTTATTTATATTTGCTTGAATTGCTAGGTGTGTGTGGGGGTGGGGGGGTTCATTTGAGGAAAGAGGTGAACTATAGTAGCTTTCAAGTCATTTGGGCGTGGCGTGAAAGGGTTTCCTGTCTTTCTTCAGTGGAGTTTGTATGTTCCTTTCGTTCCTTCAAATAAGGCGTATGAGCAAAAAATGATGGTTAAAGTCTTTGCTTGTCATCATTTGTTAACAATAAGAGAGCGCCTAGTTTCCTAAAGGATAAATGTCTCATGTTATGGATAGTTAACTCTACAAGCTGTATTAGAGAAACAACAAAAACAACATAGCCAGTGTATTCCTACAAGTGGGGAATACACAAGTGGGGTTTGGGGAGAGTAGGATGTACGCAGACCTTACCCCTACCTTTGTGGGGTAGGGGTTGAGAGGTTGTTTCCTATAGACCCTCGGCTCAAAAGAAACATAATCGGTAAGGAAAATAAGAGAGCAAAATATCAAGATCCAGGATAGATGAAGCAACATATAATAATACACACTAAAGAGTAAGGAACTATGCGATACCTAGATAATACTACTAAGAAAGGATAAGATGATGCTAGCCCCGTACCTCTCCTACACAGAATGCGACATTACTCACCTACCGACTAACCTTCTATCCTAATCCTCGACCTTCCTATCTAAGGTCATGCCCTCAGTCAGGCTGAAGGAGAAAATAACAATGAAAAAGTTTGATGTCTGTCATTGCTAGTTAATGATAAGAGAGCACCTAGTTTCCTCAAGACAAACATAATTATGGACTTCACGACATACACAACGCACCTCTTAGTTCTATGGCCTATGTAAATGAAATTACCAATGAAGTCGGTAAAGCATACAATCTAACATTATTAGAAAAATTTGAACTTTTTAGTATTTTTTCGGGATAGAAGTTGGAAAAATTATTTCCCTATGTAGCTTTATGTAATAATAATTAAATACTTCCTTTTCTAGGGTAGTGTGTGATAGTTTGGATAAACCAAATTGGAATGTTAGACACTAAACTGTTGGCACAATCAAAAGAAAAACATGTTGACCCACCAATGCCCTTCCCCCCAAAAAGAGGATCATTAATGCCTTCCAAAAAAAGAAGTTGGCCGTCTGATCTTATGTTTCATTATTCTTTTTCCTTCTTTTTTGTTAAGCTTGTGATCCTATTCAAGTCATTAGAAGCATTTCTTTGGCTTTTACTGAGCTTGTTGATCTTTTTCTTATAAGTGTCCAAACGGCCACACATTATGCGTGAAGTGCAAGTCAAAAGTACATGTATGTCCAATTTGCCGCCATGAGCTCGGAAACATAAGATGTCTAGCACTGGAGAAAATTGCTGTGTCACTAGAATTGCCATGCCGATACCAAATTTTTGGCTGCCAAGATATATTCACTTATCATACTAGGCTTCGACATGAGCAGAACTGCAGATTTCGACCATACAATTGCCCGTATGCAGGATCTGAATGTGCTGTTACTGGTGATATTCAGTACCTTGTTACACACCTAAAAGATGATCACAAGGTTGACATGCATGATGGGTGTACCTTCAACCATCGTTATGTTAAATCTAATCCTCAAGAAGTTGAGAATGCTACATGGATGTTGACGGTTGGTTCTCTCTCTCTTTCTTTCTCTGTCTTTCTTTTACCGTTGTTCCGAGAACTAAGGGAATGAAGGGGTTGGGCGGTGAGGGTATCATTATCTATCATTTATGAATATGTTGAGGGTGTTCAACACTACAATCCTATACGTTCTACTCCCCCGTTTCAATTTGTTTGTCTTAGTTTGACTGGGTACGGAGTTTAAGAAAGTAAAGAAGACTTTTGAATCTTGTGGTTTTAAACTAAAGATATGTATAATATGCCAAAATGTCCTTTAATCTTGTAGTCTTAAACATGCCATGTGTTAAGACTAAAGAGTTGCCAAATTATGACAGACTAAAAAGGAAATTAAGACAAACAAATTGAAACAAAAGGGAGTATTGTTTTTCATGATATTGTTGCACATTGTCATGAATGCAAATAATGTACTAATATAGAATGAAAGTCTTAACAGGGATCAACAACAACATAACAGAGATCAACTCAGTAAAACGAACTTTTACTTCCAGATGTGAAAATTGCCAATCAAAATGTGTATTATGATTATACCTATCCGAAAAAAGAATGTCTATGATGAGAGTTGAGAGGGTTAGTTGGTTGTACCTTATCCCTCAAGTAGACAAGCCAAATTATATTTGGCGGTGCAAAGAAGACTCGCCAGTTGTTCCATATGTCCTTAGTCTAGAGGAATGATAGGTCCTTGTAACATTTTAGGTACAGTGCAAGTGGGAGTTGGTCGAGGGCCTCAATCTCCAAATCAACACATAATCCATGGTTTGTGTATATCGTTGTGTGCTTAAATGGGAAACCCTATGAACAGCAGTGTAATTTTGCAGCTTTCCTGCATATGGAAATGAAGCACAAAGGTCCAGTCTGTTCTGCTTCTTTATCAACAACATAAAGTTGAACAGCGGCCAAATCCCAATAAGATTCACATACCCTTTTAAGTCACAGAGAAAGAAATTTTGTAGAAATCATTGTTAACCTCCCTGGAAAATCTTGACTAATGAGAGAAACAACGAATTCAAGCTGTTCTACAAACAACTAATGCATACTGCTCTGAAACAAGAAGTCAGTTGAAGATTGAAAATTCTGAAGCTGTTGTCTGTGAAAGGAGAGAAACTGAAGACTATTTCTGTTACTTTATTTTTCCCGTAAAAATCAGATATTTGCCTCCTATTAGAGTGTCTCTATTAATACTCCCTCCGTCCCAATTTATGTGGCACTTTCCGCTTCCTGAGAGTCAAGTTTACCAATCTTTGATGCCAAATTGGATTAGATCAACTCAATATTTAAAATTAAGAATTAGATATTCAAGAACTATACGAAAGGTACTATAAGTTGCAATTTTTTTCATGTCAACATGATGAAAAATACGTTAAAATGATGGTCAAAGTTTATATTGTTTACGACAACAACAACATACCTAGTAAAATCCCACAAGTGGGATCTGGGGAGGGTAGAGTATACCCAGAGGTAGAGAGGTTGTTTCCGATAGACCCTCGGCTCAAAAAAAGTTTAGATTGTTTGAATCTCGAAAAGCGAAAAGTGTCACATAAATTGGGACCGAGGAAGTAGTTTTCTTTGTTTATCTCTCTATTCAATTGTAGCAGTGATGCATACATTTTATTACATCTTAAACTTTAAGTTCATTTATCACCGTGTTTGCATTTCAGCTACTGCTAGGAGGCTCGTACTGTTACAACCAGCTTTTTCTTTTGTGGTCGAAAATGAAGGCAGACAAAAGAGCATGACTAACTTTGTTTGCTTGCTTAATAATCTTCCCGACTAGCATTTCGCCCTGAGAAAGGAGTTTCCCTTTTGTTGATTTTTACCTTGTTCTGAATGCAAATGTGCTCTGCTTTAAAATGCCATGTTGGTAATAGTTCTTTTGCTGTTTTCTTGAGTAGGTTTTCAACTGTTTTGGTCATCAGTTTTGCCTGCACTTTGAGGCTTTCAACCTTGGTTTGGCACCGGTATACATGGCATTCCTTCGTTTTATGGGCAATGACGATGATGCAAAAAGATTTAGTTATAGTCTTGAAGTAGGTGGATTTGGCAGAAAGTTAACATGGCAAGGTGTACCGAGGAGCATCCGTGATAGTCATAAAACTGTCCGAGACAGTTTAGACGGGCTGATTATTCAAAGGAGTATGGCGCTCTTCTTTTCTGGTGGTGACAGGAAGGAGCTGAAGCTAAAGGTAGCTGGGCGTATTTGGCGAGAGCCACTGTAAACTAGATATATGCATCTTGTTTCGCTGCAGGATGCGCAGAGAGTATAGTTAGTTATCGCTAAATTGGTTGGTGGCTTAATTTTTCTTTGCATTTCTTGTAAATGGTTATTGCAAAATCCGCAGATGGTTGTATACAGTTCCTGTTTTTTGGATCGATTGGTTCGTACATAGTGTAGTTTAGCTCAACTGTGGACCATGTATCTAAAGTTGTGTTGCATTTAGGCTTTTCTGACCAGCCATATGATAATCTATCTGGTAGTTAGTCTTTTTCTGCTTTTTTCAATCTTGAGTTTTTTGTTCGTCTTTAAAGCCTTTCAAATTGTGAAGCCAGTCAACAGTGGGAAGAAAATGGTCACTATAGGAGCCTATAGTGCTATGTTGCTTGAACTCTTTAATAATATCAACATGTGAGTGTCGAATCCTTAAAAAGTAGTGCATTTTTGGAGGATTTGACACTTGTGCAGAAACATTTTTTGAGAGTATCTAGCAGAGACTAGCGGTTTTTTCTTATATGAAGTTTTGTTGAGCAGATTTATCCGACACCTGTTCTTATCGATAGATTAATGAAATAATTGGGGGTGTAAGGCGCCATATACAAAATTACTTTTATGCATTCAAGCAAAATAAGTGACCAGATGATTCTTTTGTCAGCAGTAATGACAATGACTATATACATCACAAAATTTAGAAATGCTTTTCATCAGTTTAAGATACCTCCAACAAAGAATGAAAAGAAAAGGCTAAGAAAATAAATTGCCCCATAAATCATTCTAACCATAGAGGTGGATGCAAGTTTTAAAATTTATGAGTTCTAAATTATTATAAAACAATACAATAACAGAATTTCGCAATAGACTATTTATATATATTGAGTAGATTTTAACACAAATTTTGGTCTTGAAATAAAAATAAAGATTATTTACTTGTTTTCCAGCTTATAAAGAGAACATACAGTATTATCTTCTATTGAAATCCAATAAAACCACCATCAAATATATTTGAAGAGAGGCCAACTAAATAACCCGTTTAATATTGCTCTTGACGGTCTTATCGAGAGAAGTGGATGAATTTGATCAAATTTGAACTGGTTAAAAATTAAAATGTGTTATTGGGCCTTTATGGGCTTCATTTACAAAATTGGGCCTCTAAGCTCACTCATAGCCCATAGGTCTAATCTCGTTATATACCATTACGAAACCCTAACCGTAGCACTCAAAAGAGAGGACCAGTTCCGAACTCTTCGTAAACTCCTTCGCCGTCTTCTCGAAGGTAAATGATCTCCAATTATGCTTAATCATATAGTTTTCACAATTTTCTCAGCATTTACATTAATATATCTTTTCATTTTTCAGTGCGGTTTGAACATTTCCATGTGATTTTGACAGTTCATTTGCATTTTCGTTTATGATTTGCCATTTTCAAGTCGTTTGAGCGTTTTCGGACCTTTTTTTATCACTTTTTTGCTTCATTTTCGATGCATTTGAACATTTCCATTTGATATTTACCGTTCGTTAGCATGTTGAGCATTTTCATGTAATATTTGAATGCAGTTAAGTTTAATTAGATAGTTTTCACCATTATCTCAGCAGTTACATCAATTTATCTCTTCATTTTTCGGTGCGCTTGAACATTTCCATGTGATTTTAACTTTCATTAGCAATTTCGTTTGCTTTTGTCATTTTTGAATGCAATTAAGCTTAATCGTATAGTTTTCATCATTCCTGAGCATTTTTACCATTTTTTCTTCATTTTGTGGTGCGTTTGAATATTTCCATGTGATTTTGACCGTTCATTAGGATGTTTGTTTAGTTTTTTGCTATTTTCAAATAGATTGAGTATTTTCATGTAATTTTCACCATTTTTGAATTCAATTAAGCATACTTATGTAGTTTTCACTATTTTGCTGAGCATCATTATCAGTGTTTTGCTTTATTTTCAGTGAGTTTGAACATTTACATGTGATATTTACGGTTCATTAGCATTTTCGTTTAGTTTTTGCTATTTTCAAAGCCATTAAGCATTTTCATGTAATATTTCACCATTTTTGACTTGCTTTCGTCAGTGATAACAGGTTAGTTAATCAATATGTCGCTCGGAGAAATCGCTTGCACTTACGCTTGCTTGATCCTCAACGATGAGGATATTCCAATCACCGTAAGAATCTCTTGCCCTAGTTATTCCAATTTAGTGTTGTTTTGATTGTGCTTTAATATGTACTCCTTTGTACCAATTTATGTGGCACACTTAGAATTTCAAGAGTCAACCGAATTTTTCTTTGACTGGAGTTTCTTTATGTGCCTTTTAAATATTTTAAGCTATTAATATATAGTGTAAAACCTTCCAAGGATTGAAAATGGAAGCCATAGATAGATTTTTCTAATCCTATTGTTTTAATTGTGTTTGGTGTTATTTTGATTGTGCATTTGGTGTGATGTTTATAATACCAGACTTTGATGCGTATTATTTCATTTTTTTATGAGGGATGTGTAGTATTTTCTATTAATGGTACTTTTATTGTGTTGTGCCAACATTTTTTGATTTTAGGGTTGATGTTGCATTGATTGAATTTTGTTTGTGTTTTGATGTGGTAATAGGCGGAGAAAATTTCTACTTTGGTAAAAGCAGCTAATGTGACAGTGGAGCCCTACTGGCCTCTCCTGTTTTCTAAGCTTGCTGAGAAGAGAAACCTCGGCGATCTCATCATGAACGTCGGTGCTGGTGGTGGTGGTGCTGCCGTTGCTGTTGCTGCACCTGCTGGTGGTGCTGCCTGTGGTGCTGCAGCTGCTGCCCCTGCTGCTGAGGAAAAGAAGGTAATATCATTGCTCTTTGTTACTTCTATAACAATGAAAAATAGCAGAAAATGTTGTAGTTTCTGAAAAAAAAAGAGATTTTGATGAGCATATCCTGGAATCTTCTTTCAGACATGTCTCTGGATATTATTTACACTTGAGAAAACAAAGTGGATAAATATTTATTCGAAAAAAAAATGGAAAGTGTTTTAAGTTTTGGCAAAGAGATTATTAATGAAACGATTATTTTGAATATATGGTGGAATCCCTTGATGATGAATTGCGGGTTTCTAACATTTTTTTGAATGTTGAACTTAATGTTAAGGGGTAATGATATGGTATTCATGGTGGGTGGAAGAGAATAATTATGAATAATTTTGTGAAATCTCCTTAATTAATAGTTCTTGAATTACTCCCTCCGGAAAAAGAGTGTCTACTTAACCATTTGCACACACATCTTGAGAAAATACCAACTTCTAGATAAAAATAAATAATTTGACTAAAATGTTCCTAATTAAATAGCTATTGAAATTTGGTCACCTAACACTTAATAGGGACAAATCTGGAAAAGTAAGGTTAATTCTTTCATGATTTGGTAACTGGATACTCTTTTTGAACCAAAAAATAAAGACGAAGTGGACACTCTTGATCTGGACGGAGTGTGTTCTATGGTTAGTTTTAAATGTTATTCAAGTTGTGTCTTTTTTTCTTTGGGAGGGTGATAGCACAATCGGATGTAGGCTTAAGTTCCGTGATTGATAGAACTTGGTAGCTTTTGACCAAACCTTGTATATGTTTTAAAAATTATTGAACATGTACACGAATTGAATTTAGAACCCAAGTACTAGCACTTTAGGTCACTGTACTTTAATTCAAAACCCATATAGTTCAAATCTTAAATTTGCCTCCAGGTGAGTGGAGGGGGAAATAGCTTAACTAGAAGCCAGTTCATTTTCATTGCATTTCTCTAACCCTTTTGTTTGCTTTTGTCGAAATGTCTAACAGGAAGAGGCCAAGGAAGAAAGTGATGACGATATGGGATTCAGTCTGTTTGATTAGGAGCTCCTTCCAGTTCGATTTTTGGTTCTTTTCTAAAATTTTGACGAGACTTAGTAATATCACCCTTGTTAAAGATATTTTGATATGTGACAAATGTAACCTTGACATTATGGTTTATTATGAATATCAGTTATGTTACTTTTACTTATTTGCTGGTTTGGATGATTTGTTTTTTCTGCAACATTTTTGAAGTTTTCATATGCATTTATATTACTGCATTCTTTATACCAAGTACTTTCGAATAGGAAAAATTATTACTGCCCTTTATCTGAACAGTGCAATGAGGTCAATCCAACTATGTGTGTTGCTTGCCTCAACCAACATGAGCTATCCCAATCCCGTAGCTTTTCCTAAGAACATATATTGTATTGTGACTGAGAATGAATTCGTTCATGGCAATACCATAAGCTGAAGTTGTCTATTTCTGTCTTCTGCTGCTCAACATTTTAGCAGTTTACATGTTTGGATAGACTTCTTTACGGGTAATTTTTCCTGATATAGCTGTTGACAAGGAGCTGATATCTCTAGATTGTCAACTTCTCTTGCTACTGAACCTTTAAGCGTCGGTATATCCAGAGAACATGTCATATAATGTGTTTGGACTCAGTTTCTCTGGGTAGCAGCTGAACGTAAGTAAAAGGTTTATGTGTTGTCCATTATTATTACATTTTGAATGATCGTTGAATTAGACGAGTACATTTGATTAATTTCGACCATCAAGATTAGGTCTTTAGTTTCCTGTTATAGCCCTCAGTTTGATCAAATGCTTGGCCCTATTTTGAGAATGATCCTTTGTGACACAACTTGGTTATCCATATAAGATTCACCCTTAATTGGTGGCCCAACTTTGTTGTTCTTGTAGTCTAGATATTTTCGGACCTTTCCTTGTGTCAACTTAGTTATTCTCTGTAGTTGAGATAAGATTCGGATTGCTACTTCTCTACAACCATGATTCTTTCCCCCCCTCTCCACATTGAGCTCGTCACGTTCGTTGTTATAATTGTGAAATGAACTTTTGAATTTGAAAACAGAACATTGAGGTGTTTTTGATTTCGAAAACAAAACACTGAGGTGTCTCTTCTGTTTTGCGTATGGCATTGCTATCCCTCTGGCAACATCTTATAATTTAGAACTATGTTTTTGCGGTCATTTTCCTTGTGTGGATCCTTCAACAACATGCCCAGTGTGATCCCTAAGTGGTGTGGATCCTATTTTAAATTAATTTAATGAGTGACTCACTTATTGGTGTGATTTCGGGAGTTACTCTACATGTTATTTAACGTAGAATGGATAGTGAATCTGTTTCTGCCATTAATTTTGCAAGACAAAAGAAATAATGGCTTAAATATTGTATTATCCAAAAATAATAATAATTATACTTTACTGCTTGATTCTGAATATTTATTTGTATTTTCTGTTGTATACTGTGGTTGTTGATCTGTTTTAGCTTTGAATCTATCTATCTCCTTTACTTTCTAGTTTGAAGGATATATAAAGGCAAGAAGAGAAGAACGATTCGCTAGAAAAATGCAGTGCAATTGGGAAAATAAGGAACAAGACGCTCAAAATAAGCTAATTCAATAAATGAGTGATGATCTAATCTATTCGAAATTTATACATACCAAGATGAATTAGGACGTATTGAACTAAATAATCGGTCATAAAATGTCATGGTTTATTATTATACTCAAATTCAGATAGATCAAGATGAATTTGGACGGTTTAAACTGAACAATAAATCATAAATCAATTGGGTTAAGTTTATTTTTATTGGTTACCCATTTTCTTTGTGCAATCACGTTATTATTATTTGTCTAAATTGACAAGAGAAAAACTTTTACAAACATGATGCACTTGAGTACAAAGATTGAGTTGATAATCTAATCTATTCAAAATTTAAATTTATAGAAATAAAAATGATTTGGAAATTCCCCTTGGTTATTTATTTTCTTCTAGAATGGCATTGTCATTGTTTGTCTATATTAAAAAATTAGACACGAAAATGTCAAAACATTATACATATAAACAACTAATCATGAGAAAAAGAGCCATTATTATGAACCAAGCACTGATTTTAATTATTTCTTTTTCTCAACCAATCAATATTCTCGAAATGGCATGAACTTGCTTTTTTCGAATGAATACCTCAAGAAGTCAAAGTCAATGTTCTCAAGAGCAAAGAGAAAAAGGCTAAAATATTTAAATAAAATAGACATTTAAATAAAACCACAAAATATTATAGAAAAAATTCACCATTATAACTTGTGAAATTTTGTTGTTTCTCAACATAAAAAGAAAAAGGAAAAAAAAAAAGAGTAAGAGAAATAAATGAAGACTACATTGATAAGGTGAAATTTGGGAAAAAGCAAAGAAATTTTTTCAGGCATTATTTAAAACTTTTCCAAATTTGTAAAGGACAAAGGGGAAAAAGACAAAAAAATTATTGTACCTAGGAAGAAAGTTTGGTAGGGATTTACTGATTACTTGTCCGATCATAATAAGAAAAGAAAAAAACTCTTTGATATTTTTATTAATTGAGAAAAGATTATTAAAAGACATGATAAATCTATTGATCTTTAAAAGTTAGGGTTTGGATCTAACCATTACGTATTGTTAGAATTGGTATCATAATATTGAATACTCCCTCCGTTTCAATATAATTGTTTTACTTTTCTTTTTGGTCTGTCACAAAAAGAATATCTCTTTTTATATTTAATAAGTTTTTCAATTTCAATGCAAATCTAAGATCACAAGATTTAAAAGACTCATACATCTTTAATTTAAGATCAGAAATTTCAAAAGTCTACATTTATTTCTTAAACTCCATATCAAATCAAATTAAAACGTTTAATTGAGATGGAAGGAGTATCAATTTTGGATTCATTTGAAATTGATTTAGATCAATTTGAATTACTGAAAGCAAATCTTGATGATCTATCATGACTTATAAATGATTTGTTTCAAACTAGCAATACAATTTGTACTAAAGTCTTGATGATATAACTAAAATTCATGGCAAGGCAACCCATTAGAAAATCCTGAAGATTTGCACAATTGACTTATGAAAAGAGGAGAAGCCTAGAGGAACGGTGTGACTCAAGACGAATGAATAACTAACCAGCTTTCGTCATGACTCACACTAAGATAACTTATACTAAAATCTTGGTGATCGATAAGACTCAAATCAAATTCATTCCTTAAAAGCTTTTGGTGATCTCTAAAGACAATTTATACTAAACTTCTAATAATTATCATGATATACGCTTTTTCGAACTTCTTGTGCATTACAAACATTTTGAGCCAAGTTCGAATCCTAAAGTTATTTTTACTCAAACTATTTCAAATTTGTCGTCCTCAATTAATTTGAATTAATACCGCGTAAAAATCATAATTATAAAAACATTTCTACAAAGAAGTTCTCCATTTCCCAACTCAAATCCACTAAAAAGAGTTGAAAAGAAACAAGGAAAAAGCTGAAGCTGCCAAAAACAAACAAGTTTCCCAACTAAAATTAGAAAGTAGGAAATAATTTTGTCTATATGCGTCACCACATTTAATACTTCCTTTCTGTCTACTTTATTTATGTTATTACTAAAAATAGATGATCTAAAATAATTGTTACTTCATATTTTGGACCGGAACAATATTTTAGCAATAAAATATGGAAGAATTTCAATCTTAGTTAAAAGACTGTATGTGCTTTGGAATTTTGAACAGTGAACAACCAGTTTTTAATTATATTGAATTTAGGAGTTGTTTGGTGCTTTGGAATTTTGGGTGTTGAAAAAAAAATGGAGGGAGAAGAAATCAAGAATGAACAGAAAATGCCATTGTTAGATGGGTGGAAGCTTAGTGTAAGTCGAAGGAATTCAGTTACATCATTAAGGGGTGATTTCTTGGCAAGATTGCCTGATAAAGTTATGTCTTGTGTTAATGTTGATGTTGAATCTTCATCAAACATTGATATTTCCAAATCTACTAGCTTATCTAAAGGTAGTCTCTTACTCCTCTCCCCCCCCCCCCCCCAACAACAACAAAAAAAAGGAGAAAAAGGTTTTTTTTATGATTTGTTTGGTGCTTTTTGCTTTTCAAGATTCATTTTTTTACTAATTTAAGGAGTTAAAATGAACTAAATTGTTTCATTTTTGAGATAAAAGCATTGTTGGTCACTCTGTTATTGGTAAATTCTGATTTTGATCCTTGTGATATCCGACGAAGGAAGTACATTTATAATCTTGGATTAATTGAAGTATGTGTTTTTAGTCCTTTTTATGTGGGAAGTATTCCAAAGGAGAAAAAGGGTTTCTTTTTATAATTTGTTTGGTGCTTTTTGCTTTTCAAGATTCAATTTTTACTAGCTTAAGGAGTTGTTTGGTGCTTTTTTGGTTTTGAAGATTCAATTTTTACTAACTTAAGAAGGTGTTTGGTGCTTTTGCTTTTCAAGATTCAATTTTTACAAACTTATGTATAAAATGAACTTGATACTGTAATGTTACATTTGAAAAGAAAAAAGGTCCTTCTGTTCTAATTTGTTTGGTGCTTTTTGCCTTTGATGATTCACTTTTTGAGATAATAGCATTGTTGGTCTCTCGATTATTGGTAAATTCTGATTTTGATCCTTGTGATTGTGATATCCAGTGAAGCAAGCACATTTAACCTTCGATTGATTGAAATATGTGTTTTTAGTCCTTTTATGTAGGAGGTAATGTTACATTTGGAAGGAAAAAAGGGTCCCTCTTTTCTAATTTTTTTGGGTGTTTTTTGCTGTTCAAGATTCAATTTTTCTAACTACTGGAGTTACAATGAACTAGATGATTTCATTTTTAGAAGTAAAATTTAGATACTTTCGGTTTGATGATGACGCCGGTTGAGCTTAAATGGAATAGTGATAGATTCATATAGCCGACTCGAACTTGTTTGGGACTGAGGCGTTGTTGTTATAAATGTTGAAAGAACACAATTTTGAAATGTTATTAAATGTTTCTTTGTATAATTGAAGTGCCTTACTTTTGTTACAAAGGGATTAGTTTTTTTGTTTTTTTCTGTGTCATGTTTTGAGTATATGAAGCAGCATACATGTATATGTGTGTTGAACTTGCTGTCTTAGCTACTAATTTAAAGCATCTTTCAAATATATGTAGTAGCATATATATACATCTGTTCTATATGTGAAGGAGTGTCCTTTTTTTTTTTAAATCCTTTTTGGTTTTCTTGGTAGCAAATTTTTGATAAAAGGATTTGCTGGCCTCAATTGTTTGTGCTAATAGTTGAGTGTGCATTTTGATTATCCATGTGTTATGACATACCATTTCAACCACTTTGTATCAATACGTAGCTAATTGATTGGTTTATCAATCAAGATGATGTCACCAATGCTTAGAGCTCGTTAACCATAAGTGTGTGGAAGGATGAATGAGATCCTTTCATGCTTAATCAGAGATCGAGCCTAGGAATGAAACTTTTTATACGGAGCTTCTGATACACGGTGCATTCCAAATAAGCACGAACAAGGATGTTTGTCATCAGCGTGTCTGAAATTGTAGTGTTGTTTGCCAGTTTATGTCAAAGGGTGAGGAAAAATTATATTCCGGCTCAGAGATAATGAAATGATTATTTTTGGAAGATGCTGATCCTAGGCTAATATTGGTTTTTGGTTCCAACAACAGCTGCTTGATACGATTGTTTGGTTATTTTTTGCACATTAAACTCATTCGACTTCGAAGGATTTAAAAGGATATCAAATTGCTGCCCATCTATAACCAAGCTAGTAGTAACCCTTTTTTAAAATTGTGTTTTTTTTTAAATTGCAAGCTAGTAGTAACCCTCAACCGCAATTTCACTTTCTTTGTTGTATTACTCATTACCTTTTTCATATTTTGAACATCTTACTGACCATAGGAGAAATGGATTACTATGAAAAGCAATTTGAAACGTTGAAGTCATTTGAAGAAGTTGATTCCATCGTGGCATCTGATTGCATTGATGATGAGAATCTTGAAGAACAAGATCAGCATGAGAGGGCAATGAAGATCTCCAATTATGCAAACGTTTTATTATTAGCTCTTAAGGTAACAACGATTACATGCTTACTTGAACTCATGATCCGAGAATGAGAAACCTCTATGAATTGACCTTTTTCTTGAGGTTGCATATGCTTCTGTTATTACAAATTGACAGTCAATGAATCTAGGATAGCGTGAGTATATAATTTCAACTATGTCTCACAATTTTGAGTTTTGGTTAGCATTGTTTCACCTGAGAATCTTTTGTTAAAAGACCCAAACTCTCTAGAGCAAAGCATTACTTATCTGAAATATGATTACACTTGTTATTGTGTTTTAGTTAACATCAAATTCTCCAAGACATTGATGTAACTTAAATCATATGAGAAATCCATGCTCTTATGAAATTAGAGTGTATGCATTTCTTCCTGTAATGCACTACTTCTGCATCCAACAAAGGCAAAAACACTAGGTGATTTCTTCCCATCTGTCCAAGCCTTGGTGGCCAAAGTTACTTGGTACATGTGCTGGTGGGATGTAGCAAGTACCATGTGGAATTAGTCGAGGTACGCGCAAGCTGGCCAGGACACCACAATTATTTTGAAAAAAACAAGTCCTATTCTGGCATCTTTGTGAAATTAGTTAACAAAGATGGTGATTATACAGTTTCATATAATGGCTCTAGTAACACATGTTGCACCTTGGAGATCAATGTCAGTAGAAGTGACGTTTTATGCATTTTTCTATAGTGGCAGTAGTATCTGTCTTTCATCTTGCAGATCTATGCCACGGTGAAAAGTGGTTCCCTAGCTATTGCTGCATCTACATTGGATTCTTTACTTGATCTCATGGCTGGTGGCATACTATGGCTCAGTCATCTGTCAATGAAAGACATCAACATCTACAAATATCCTATAGGGAAGTTGCGAGTGCAGCCAGTAGGGATCATTATCTTTGCTGCTGTTATGGCAACACTTGGTAGGTGATCTCCTTTGACACGCTAACCATTTCATCCTGTTTGCAATAGAATCTATTGAGTCATTACATATATTGGGGCACCAAAATTTCAAACAATTTTGATCAGTATTCAAATAAGGGGGCCCCGTTAAGTAAGATGTGAGCCAATGCAAAGCTAACAAGCTTTCTTAAACGGGATATGATCTAGACACAGTAGGATCAATTCAGTTAGCAAATCTAATGTGCATTTTATTTTTGAATTTGGCGCTATTTAAATAAAACATAATGTACAATAAGGTTTGCTTCCTTAAACACTAACCCGGCCAAGACGCGCCAATGAGATCCATAATGCCATCACTATATGGTGGATAGTAGTACTATAAGTGACTCCTTCCTCTTCAGCTCCAAAGCATAATTGGCTCACGTAAAGGCAGAAGAAAGAAAGACCGAGCTAAAGAAAGCTGACCAGGAGTGCCAAACCAATCCAGAATCTTTACCATTGGTCCCCCTATGCTATTATATTTGGACTCGGGGCCTCCTTTATGTTTAGAAAAGTATCAGTTAGAACTCTCTGGTACACTGCTCACGTTTCTTCCCTTTTAGGCTTTCAGGTGTTGATTCAGGCTGTAGAAAAACTAGTTGAAAATAACTCTCCTGAAAAGATGACATCGGATCAGCTTGTCTGGCTGTATGCTATCATGATAACGGCGACAATGGTAAAACTTGCCCTTTGGCTATACTGCAGAAGCTCAGGAAACAACATTGTTCGTGCCTACGCAAAGGTGTGTAGATCATCTTTGCCTTCCGGCTTGTGCATCGTTGTCCTGATTTCTAACTTGAAGATGCCTTTCTCAGGATCACTATTTTGACGTGGTTACAAATGTGGTCGGATTGGTGGCGGCTGTACTTGGTGATAAGTTCTACTGGTGGATTGATCCTGTCGGCGCCCTTATTCTTGCAGTTTATACCATCACCAATTGGTCAGGAACTGTTTTAGAGAACGCAGGTATCGTCTTGTTTTTATTTTGAAGTGATACTTTTTCAATGAGAATGGATATTAGGTAGTTAATCGTGAGAAATAACAAAGAAAAACAATTGGATAATGATGGCTAGATTTCCAAGATCTCATGAGGAACATAACCTCATGATAGACAATCCGATTTTTGTTTAGAATTATCTACTTTTCTTATACATCTGGTACGTAGAGTTTTTCCCGATTAAGAACTATTACTTTCATCAAGAAGGAACCATACCATGATAATGAGTGCTGCAAATGCTCTTTCTGCATGCAGAACTCGATTTGCATTGGTAAAAGATTTTGTTATGCTTCTTAATATATGTGCTCGAGTGAGTTCCAACTGTAAAATGTTGTTGCTAAAGATACATGCATTGTCGAAATATTATTATGCACCGAAGAAATCTTTGATGTTAGCTTTGTATCATCATGATTACTATGTCCGATGCTATCCTGAATGACATTCTTCATGTAGTGTCATTGGTGGGACAGTCGGCCCCGCCTGAATATTTGCAAAAGTTAACATATCTTGTTATAAGACACCCTAAAGTGAAGCGCATTGATACTGTTCGGGCGTACACATTTGGTGCCTTGTACTTTGTAGAGGTCAGTCTCCTAAAATTCTCTAGTAACTAAATCATTGTTTCCCCACCATAGTGGATGTGTGACTAAAAAGCTATGTTGCTCGGAATCTTCAAAGATGTCGATGAATGTGTGTCGGATCCTCCAAAAGTAGTTCATTTTTGGAGGATCTTACATGAGTGCGACAACATTTTTGGAGAGTCCGAGCAACATAGACTAAAAGGGAAGCATTTTTAGTTGATGATTTTGAAACTTGCATGCTTCTCTTAATGTAGGTTGACATTGAACTCCCAGAAGATTTACCTTTGAAAGAAGCACATACTATCGGAGAGACTCTACAAATAAAGCTCGAGAAACTCCCCGAAGTTGAACGAGCATTCGTTCATCTTGATTTTGAATGTGAACACAAACCAGAGCATTCTGTCCTCAGCAGGCTGCCAAACACCGAACCTTAGTTTCATGGTTACATTATAACCGGGGAAAAGAGCATAGAAACTATGAGAAAGTGGATGTACTGAGGAGAGTTGTGATTACTTTAGATTCTGTGGTTCTGTTGCTTTTGACAAACATTTGAACTAGTGGTATAAATGTGTATATTCATATGATCCAGCATAAGGGATTGTTGAAGAGAGATATGAAGAACTTGATTTTAATTTCAGGTGAAGGGTGTTGTGTCATTTTTCATTTATGTTGTTCGGACTCTTCAAAAATGATGTTGTACCCGTATTGGATCCTTCATAAATGCACTCTTCGGAAGGATCTGAGTACACACACAACAGTATTTTTGAATAATCCGAGCAATATAGTTTTGTCATAAGGTTGCAAGGTTCACCCCCTTTCGAAAATTTTGGAAGATCCTTTTGTTGTATTTGAAGTTTTTATCATTTTTAGAAATGTGAAGATCCTGAGAATAGGACCTCTCAGGTTGCTCTTGCTTGTATTTGCAGTTTTTGAACTATATGTTGTCCATTGTATTCCTAGCTAATACAAATTTGAAATGGATTTAAGTTGGTACACAAGATAATATAAATTTTAGCTGAGTACAAAATTGAAAAAGAGCCTTAAACACTCAACTGCCGATATTTATGTCTATTAGGTGCGACCCTTCTCTTGAACCCTACATGGACACAAGTCGAATTTGAACCAAGATGGCCTACATTACATCTTTTATTAGGGTGTGACTTTTCTCTCAAATCCTATGTAAACATAGACTGGCTTAATGGGGGCCTTTATAGAAGTTGGCGGCGGTTGGCCTTTATAGAAGTTGCTCCCACTGCCAACTATTCTTTAGTTCGGACTCTATTCAAGATTAATACAACATAGGTGAAAGGGACTTGGGAAAAGCTAGGCGATCAAAAATCAAGTAAGCATATGCAATCAAAGAGCGCCACCACTTTCTCCGTCTTAGAGTTTGAAATGTTGCCCGTCTTAGACTTTGAAATGTTGCGAAAAAACTTTTTTCATTACGCCGAATGAAATGTTGCGAAAAAAAGGGTTAGATGGACGACTTCAAACCATGATAGCCTACATTATATCCCTTAGGGTGAGATTGAACATGAATCAAGTTCATCCTTTGAAGTACCACCTTACCTTCCCACTTTGAATGAACACATTATTATATCACTTGAAGTATAACCTAACTTCATTTTTGAATGATAAAAATACCTCGCACTGAGCTATCCTTTTTTTTTTTGCTATGCTCGATAGGTACCCTCCCAAACCCCCTCCCCCTCCCAAAAAAAAATGGCCCACCAAGAATCAGAGAAATGACGCCATGAATAGAAAAATGAGTTGCACTTTATTTTCCATCCCTCCATTGTATACAAAACCATGCATCAACCAAGAACAGAAAAACTCAAAGAAACTTTGATTCTACAAATTCTTGTTTATCATTCCTTTATCCTCTTATCCAACAAAAAGAACATAAAATTGCTACTGGCAAAGGTGTTGCCAGTGGACCACCCTTAGCAGTAGCTCCTTTCTTTTCTTTTTCTTCACCTAATTCTTGTTTAGGATTCATCTTCTTATTCACCCCTTCATCCTTAACCTGCAGAGCATAGGACAAATTGAAGAACAAAAATTAGAATGCTAGAATCATATCAAAGACGGATTTAGAATTTGAACTTTGTAGGTTCGATCGATGAGTCAGATTACATGTCAAAGCACTACTTAAGAAATAATGCTAAAAACTAACCAACTGCAACTTGTAGGAACAATTAATTTATAAAATTACTACAACTAGCTGATTGCAACTTATAACTGATTGCAACTTGTAGCAATAAATAAGTAGCCAGTGACGGATTCAGGATTTTTGAACAGGTGTCGAACAATGGTGCTTGCGTTGCAGGAGATACCCGCCCGTAGGGCCCGACTTGCTTCAAATAACAAAAGCTAAATATAAAAAATGATGTTATCCTTAAGACTCAAACCTAGGATGCTAGATACAATTTTGAACCCTCTGAACCACTTGAGCTAACATTTTCCATTTGTTTAGTATGTTCAAAAGTTAATATATGTACATAAACACAAAAAATCTATAACATATATATATATATATATACTGTAATTTTTTGCTGAGGGTTTTCGGGTGAACACCTGAGCCCCCACTAAATCCGCTGCTGCACCCTGCACGTAGCTGATTACAACTTATAACTGATTGCAACTTGTAGCAATAAATAAGTTTTTTTAAAAAAAAAAAAATACAAGTAGCTGATTGCAACTTATAGGAACAAATAAGTTCTAACGATAACTAGAAGTCGGTTAAATAAATGAACTTTAAGCGAAACTTAACCCCAAAAGCTAGCGCAAGAGGAAAATATTGTGCAAACACTATAGAACAACACCCATCCATTTTTCATCCGACGTGGGACTCTAGTCTCTATAGATTGTGGTGAGTAAAGCTCCAATTGACCTTCCTTGTCTGTTGATGCTGATTTAGGAACAGGACCTTTGAACATTTTGCTAATCTTCATTACCAATACACAAATTTCAACAATTAGGAAAGTAAAATAAAATATTTGAAAAATAAAGATTATTTCTCCTTTTTTATTTGCCTACTTAAAAATGTCAAGATAAGATATGAACATATGTATGTCCTGAGATTCAACAGTTAACATATACACAAGATATACTTTATACTATAAATTAATAATTTATAGTATATATAAGCAAAAAAATTATACAAAGACAACTTATCTACTACAACTAAAGGGGTGTAAGGATCCCAACACGTTTTTCAAAAAATATAATGTATATATATAGAAGGTCAAAATCTTATGATGTGCAAATAACATATATGGTTAAATATCCTTAGCCTCTTTATGTATTTCTTTATATTTTGCATTTTCTCGGTAAAAAATCCTGGTTTTATCATTGATTACAACATTTGAAAATGATGGTGTGATATTTTTTTACACCATTGATGAATATTAGTTAAACTCTATTGTTAATAATAAATTTGAACAAGATATAGTACTATAAACAATAGAAAAATCCTATAGTTCAAAATATTTTTTTTTAAAATTGAGTATAAGCTTACCATGTTCTTGATTTGATTAGAGTCACCTTCTTCCTTAGTACAATTCACTTTTAGTGCATATTTTGGTGAGTACAATGTGATATTTTTTTATTTGATTTGAATCTTTTTTATGTCCTTTGTTATTGATATTTTTTGGGAGCTCTTTTACTTGCTCAAAATTGTTATTATAAGTAAGGTTGGGAAACGGTGCATTGATGAATGTGAAACTCTTTGGCTATTATTGCTAGGTGTATATTGCTTCTGTTTGCCATTTGTTTATATGTGGCAGTTACTTAGTTAGATATTTGAGTCAATTTATGCGTACTTTAATTAATTTATTAAATATTTATTATTATTTTTTATATAAATAAATTCTATCTATTGAATTTGATATTTGAAAGTTATTGGGATTAGTCTTAGATGTTTGTATATTAATTTTTGAGTTATTTGATAAACATTTTACACAAAAAAAAAATGTGATTAGTCAGGATGTCTGATCATAATTTTGGTGACTATTTTAAAATTCTGATAAACTGTTCAGATTTGCGGTGAGATAAATTTTACCATCAATTTGAAATTCGTTAGGACTTGTAGATAAATACTGATTATTCTTTAGAACTTGTAGCTGGATTTTTGGTGATTGTTAGGATTTGAAAGAACTCTTAGCGATTATTATGTAATAAAACAAATTTTGTATATCAATTTGAAATTTCAGCGATTTGTTAAAATTTTGCTACGTAAATTTTTTTCTTAACTAAGGTCAATACTTAAATGGTGGCACGAAAAAATTACATTAGCACAAATCATCCGTTATTCATGGACCATATAATTATTGGGCCTACATTTCAAATATTACCAACAAGCACTAGCGCTATTGGCCCGGCCCATTGGAAACTTGGCGCCAAATCTGACCTGGCATAGACGACACGTCACCATCCACCTCAGCATTCCCGCGAAAAAAAACCTAACTATATATACCTTCCTCATCCATTTCAATTTCAATTCCCGCCTTTCATCATCAATGTCCACCAAATCTCCACCGTCCGATCACAAATCCTCACGGGCGATTCCATTTTCCGGTCAAAACTCTGCCGGATTAGCAGCACCGGTAAAAACACCGGAGAAGCCGATCTCGAATCGCACTTCGCGGTCACTATGCACCTTGAAAGACGTTAGAGAAGCAGCTTGGAAGCTCCGAAACCCCGACCCGACCCGATCTGAGCGTTCTGACCCGGTATTAAGCTCAGAGGAAATGAGATCTCCATTGGTATATGAATCGCCGAAGTTTGAACGGAAGAAACAAGTGAACTCCGTAAAGCTACCGGAAAAGTGAGTGCTTTTACATTTATGCCCCTTTGATAAGATCCTTACTTTACTTGAATATGTTTACATAGTGTTTGTCAAAATTAAATAATTGGAAAATTACATTTTAGCCCATATTTTGAGTTTGTTACCTGGTTTAACTCTGTATAACACCTTTTATACATTATTATATACTTTTATACAAGTTTGATACATTATATATTATATTTTTCCAAATTCGCACAAATGTCCTTATTTTAGGGTGTTCTTTAATTTTTGTTCATCAAATTTAAAATATTTATTTATTCCACTTCGCCTAATAACCCTTGCTCGGGCGAAAATTAAAAAGAATTTCGCAAGACAGATGTTGTGTAGACAATTTATGCCTATTCGGGTGAAATTAGGCCTATTCGGCACATGTTTGACATAAGTCAAACTTTACCCCAAATTACGCCTTAAGTCAAACTTAGGCCTAATTTAGCTACAAAACTTTGTCTTGCGAATTTTTTTAAAATTTTTGCCTGTGCGGGGGTTCGAATCCGGAATTCATGGGTTTTTTAGGCGAAGGACAAATTAAAGATTCCAAATTTGAGGAGCAAAAATTAAAGACCAATGCCTTTGAAGGGAATTCCACACAAAAAAAGGGTATAATGTTGTATGTTGGGTTACGTGGCGTAATATTTTATGTTGGACTGTATCTTTTTTAAACTGTCTACTGAGAGAAAATATTTACGCCACGTAGCCTATATTTTGAGTTTGTTACCGGGTTTAGCCCATATTTGTGTATAAACATCTTTTATACACTTTTATACAAGGTTGATACATTATGTATAATGTTTACCCATTATATATGTTGTATAATTTTGTATATCGGGCTTCGTATAATGTTTTCCCGGTTGTATAATATTGTATATTGGGCTACGTGGCGTAATATTTTATGTTGGGCTGCAATTACGCTCTATGTCTACTGAGAGAAAATATTTATGCCACGTAACCCATATTTGTGTATAAGCATTTTTTGTACATTATTATACACTTTTAAACAAATTTGATACATATGCATAATATTTTTCCCAGATATGGTGTTGTATAATATTGTATATCGGGCTTCGTATGATGTACTTTTTTATGTTGGGTTGTAAATTAAGCTCTATGTCTACTGGAAGAAAATATTTACGCCATGTAGCCCGTATTTGTGTATAAACACTTTTTGTACACTATTATATACTTTTATACAATATTTATACATTATGTATGTATGATGCTTTCCCCTCCAGATATAATGTTGTATAATATTGTATATTGGGCTATGTGGCGTAATATTTTATGGTGGGCTATATTTTTGAAAATATCCCTTTTTTGTGGTTGATTTGTTAAACTTTAGAGTGAAATTTGAATAAAATTTATTGTTTGAAGAAATGATAAGATATTTAGATTTGAATGTAACTTTTTACAAGTTGAAATTGGGAGGGAGAACTGGCTTGGCAAAAGCTTTTAAGTTTCAGTGTGTTTAGATATAGAGTTGTTAATTTATTTTGAAAATATAATTCTTATATATAAAAATTATGTAAAAGCACTATAAATTAGAATTTTAAAGTTAAAATTTTGAATGTCTATCCTAGTAGAAGTATAAACTGTTTGTTTTTTCAAATAGTGATAGTTTCACTAATTTTCTTAACAAAGGAATAAGTTTTGGTTATAGTATAGTACAAATGACTTTTGAAAAGCCAAAAGTAACAGAAAATATGGGGACAAAGTGAGTACTACAGTTAAATTCTCCAATTCAATATAGTTGTCTATGTCTTGTAGCTGTTTTGAGATATTAGCTTCTGAAAATAATATATAGAGTATCTTTTTTTTTTCAAAATCGCTAGTTTCTGAAAGTAATAGAAATCTTACTCTGTATTTGTATTAGCTAGGAGCAGTAGTGGATTCATGATTTTCACTTCGGAATTTTAAATATAAAAAAATAATTTTGACCTCATATGTATAGTATAATTTTCTGGTGAACCCCTTGCGCCACCTAGCTCCGCCTTGGCTAGGAGTAATGAGAAAGTAAGTGACTTAGTTGAGTTTTCTTTTGTGATCCTTAATATGTATGTTTGCATTTTTGTTTAGGTATGAAATGTTGGAGAAGTTCTTCAACAGCATGGATAGTTCAATTCGGCTGCTGCATTTGAAGGGTTCTGCAACAACTTTCACTAATATTAGTGCCAAAGTAGAGAGCTTGACTGATAAGTATGAAGATCTAAAGATGTTCAAACATTTTCATTCATGGTGTTTGCTGTACCCAAAGGGTGGCTAATTCCTTTTTTTTTTTTTTGAAATTTCTAGGAGGTTTTCTTACAGCCATTTAGCTCAGCTGAAGTTTATTTTACCTGAAGCCATTGAGGTAAAGAAGATCTTCAAGCATGATGAGCGCAGTAGCTGCATGGAGCCTGATCTGTATATCACTTTAAATGCAAATGCAATTGATAATAGTGAGAAGTGGAAATCTAACAATAGTAGTGTTCTATTGAGGAAAGTATTCCGCTCTCGGCTGTTGAATTTCTTCAAGTCCCACCCTGAGGTAAGCAATTTTCTTGCTGTTTTAATTTCTATAAATTGAATGATTCTGCCCAAATATAGCTGATGTAGTATGGAGGTTTATTGGCTTGAATCGTGTTATTTAAATGACTAATATGTTCTGAGATGTTATCTCTCCTGCTTAGTTCTAAGCTGTGCATTATCTCTCCTGCTTACTTCTAAGTTGAGCTATGGTCTTTTGTTCTAAGACACGTTATTGGATAAGCTATGCATATGTTTCTAACAATTAGATGTTGGAGAAAATGCCTCTGAATACTGTGGGTGTTTTATACCAATAAAACTTGTCTGAGGATGAAGTCAGATATGAAGCACATAAAGATTGGTATTCAGAGTTTCATGAGATACACAGTACTAAGGCGGCTGCATTTTATGTATGCAAGGAGAAGCTTAATATAAGGGGAGCAGTGTTGAATTTGTACTATGTTTCTGCAATTAAGATCACAACTGCTCGGAAAGCTGTATTTTACTCTGGTCTCAGCATTGAAATAAACACTTCTACGTATATGGCCACCATGTTGTCAGCTAAGACCTTGTTAAAGTAGAATTGAATGTCTCTACCTGAATCCTAGCGCCCCCAGTATACCTCTAAAGAAAAGTGAAAGGAAGATGATTAGATGGATGATGTTATTTCCATGACAAACACACTTTTTCTATGCATGCATTGATGGTAATAATTACTATTTCTGTTTCAGGGTGATGACATTCCTGAGGAAATGCTGCCAGGCCCATTCACTCCGTCTAAGCAAGCAGTGACAAACTCATCCAGACCTTCTGGCTCATTCTTAACCAAGGAGGCACCTAATGGTGCATGCGCACTGCCGTCGGTAGCTGCATCACACATGTCTGCATCTTTTAGGAGACGCTTTTCAAATCGGGCATCTATTACCGAAGGAACGGATGCCAAGGAAAAAGATAGAGTTGGGTTCGTATCTGTTTCTCCAGTTCCAGTGACCCTCAAAGTCGATAGTTCCACTAGGAAGAAAACAGTATCTTGTGCTGATGCTCCTAAGTTATCTTTAAAACCAACTAGTAGTATGAAATGCTCAGCAGGAGGGATTGTTTCCGCTAGTTCACCATCATGTCTTCCAACTACACCTCCTATGATTGAAAACAAAAAGGGTGAAGATGGTTCTATGTCTGCTCCAGCAACCCCTATGGTTGAACCTCCCAAGAGATGTTACATGAGTCCAGATGATTATCCAGCTGAATCACCAATAAAACTAGCTAGACGCTCATCGACTAGAAGATCATTATTCTCCAACACTCCTTTGAAGAATGCAAACGCTGCTAATCAAGTCTGTGAGAGTGGAAGGTTTTCAATTGATGATGATATTCTTGACATTCTCCCTGAGAATGTTCTGCAATCGGTAAGAAGAGATACACTGCATGTCAATCTTCCTTGATAAAATTTGTTTAGACCAACTCCATTGGATTCACTGAAAATTTCATTCCCTAGAGTAGTTGAACTACAAAATAATTCTTCACTCTGTATAATCTGAACTTCTATACTTCTATGAGTGTGTTGCATGGCTTTATGTTTGTCATTCGTGAATCATGATATTATCGGGGGATTTGCTCAACTTCACTTCCTTGATTGTACAGATAGAAGAAAAGGAGAGTAAAGTACTAACGGAGCAAAATCCAGCCATATCCCAGGCAAAAAGGCGAAAACAGATGATTGCTTGTTTGCCTCGCCTCTTTGACATGATTTATTTCCTATTTCAATCTATTAAACGTTCTGTCATGACAAAAGAGGAACTCATGCACAGAGTAATTTCCAGCCATTTACAGATTACTGATAAAAGTAAGTCTGGTTGACAACTTTTAGAAGCCTGTAATCCTTTGAGATTTATTGGAGCTTCTTTCTTAATCTTGATGTTTCAATAATGCAGGTGAAGTTGAACAGCAACTCATATTACTGCAAGAACTGGCTCCGGAATGGATTTATGAAAAACCAGCATCTAGTGGAACTCTCCTCTTACTGTAAGCTACCATTCTCAAATCGCAACCACCTGTTTGCTTTGTCCATAGCAATGATGAGTTAAGGAGATGTATGCTGTCGGCTTCATGATCATTTTTCTTTTGAGTGGGTTAGAGTCCCACATTAGTTGGGGATGGGCTAGTGGTCTCCTTATATGGACTTTGGGAAATTCTCCCCTCGTGAGCTAGCTTAAGGTTGAATTAGGCCCAAGGGCCATATTTTCACTTGGTGTTAGACTTGGTTGGCCCCCATATTATATTGTCCACATTCCAATAGGCGGCGTGGGTGACCTGGGCGTATGGGGGTGTCAAGATGGTTTAGTTCCCTACATTGGTTGGGGAATGGGCTAGTGGTCTCCTTATATGGACTTGGCCAGCCCTCTCCTCGTGAACTAGCTTTTGCGGTTAAGTTAGACCCAACAACTATATCTACTTCCAATGCTTGTTATATCTATGCAATCAAATCTAAAAGATATTTGAAGTACGAATTGCAATTATTCTTGTTTTGCAGTGTTAACAGGATATCAAATCCTGACGCAATTCGCTCAAGACTAGCAGAAGCCAAGTGAGAAACAAGAAAATAGTGATTGGTACTTTATCTTACCAAGTTAGTGAAGGAATAACAATGTAGTCAAAGTTGTAAAAAAAAATGTTTTCTGTTTTCTTGGGTAAATATTTTCAATAACATTTCTGTTGCACCAGTGGTCTGTGGAGTTGTGATTTTGTGTAATATAACCAATCTTAGTAATGCAGATCTTTGTTTTCAATGTTTATTCTCTTTTATTTTCAATTTTTGTAAAGTTGCCAATTTAAACCTTAAAATGCTCAAATAAAATGAACATACTAGCACAACGCAACAAATTTAAAAAATACAGATATGTTACAAGCTTCCAAGTTTAAATGAATAGAAGTGGCAATTTTTCATACAAAGAAATTATACATTCCAAAGTTCAGAAAAGCCTCTCTTTTCTCTTCTTTCATCCTCTGTTGTTTTGGATAGGAAGATAACATGCAAATCGATCATCGGATTTATGCTTCTATCGCAATATTCCCAAATTCCAAATTAGTTGCTACGCCAACTATATCATGTATACATAATGGCAGAAAGTACTTTACACTTCTCAAAAAAGGGGGAGTGGAGGAGCTAGTTAGCAACTCAATAAACTGAAGGGAGATGAAACTCAGGGAATACTGCTCCAATATCAAGATAAGTTAGAAAAATGGTTCATCAAGAGTTCTAACACGTAAGCTCTATACGCGCGACAACAGAGTAGTTGTGACATCCATAGTTACTTTGGTCTGTTGTCCTTCTGGTTTCAGTTCGGTTTTCAACCTGAGGAAATACGAAAATGGTAACAAAGAACTGAGTTAGAGCAGATGACTCTACCATAAAAAGGAGAACAGAGAACTTGAGAATCTGTGCCGAAAATGTCAATCAAGAAGTGGATCATATAGCGGAAAAGTTATATAAATCCGAAACCCTCTAGAAATGTAAAAACAAAGGTGATAAACAGGATATGCAAGAGTAGCATTAACCTAGGAGTTTGGCAATAGCCGCCCATTGTACATCTTGTCCAGTAACTTCCGTGCATCTGGCCGCCTAAGAAGACCTTTATTATTAGGTACACCAGTTCCCAAGCATACAGGACATACTAGTTTCCCTCGTCCTGCGTATCCGATAAGAAAAATGTCATTATGTTAGTATTAAGATCATAATGCAAACAATTATCAAGTATGGGAAAAGATTGTCCATTTAAAGACTATTTGTGGAATTTCGTCGGGGTATATCGAAGTGCAAATGGATCCATTCTTGTTTTGTGATTCAACAAAGAAAACCCTATGATCTACATTTTGACTTCTCCTTCTTATAAGGACTCAAAAGTTCATTCCTTTACACAATCCACGTCCGAAATCCTGCCTCAGGACTATGATGTTGAATCAAGTTTGAGTAAATGTTGCAACACAAGCTACTACTTTCATGTCACTAACTAACAAAATTATCGACTGATACCTGCCACCGGAGCAAGCCCAGTTTAATTTCAAGAAGAGATAAAATATGAGACAATATTCCGAATTTTTTATCTAAGACGTGGAAGCTCAGAACAATTTCTTAAAAGGATGTTTGAAGGAGCCTTCAGAAAGACTGTCGAAAATCGTGCAGTTCGAGATGGATATCAAAGAATAATATGATGCTTCAGAGTTACTTGCCTAGGCTACCCTGGATGCTGCTCCTGCTGAAGGTATGGTACTCACGCATCATAAGTTTAGAGGAACTTAATCCAGAAATACATGCACAAACATATAGGAACAGCTTCAAGATATAGAAGCTAGGGTATAATAACTTACCATAACAATTGGGGCATTCAGTGAACTCGTAAACATCTTTAGCTCGTTTTCTGTTTAGAGCTTTCCATTTTCCTGTACCACCACACATATCACCTAAATAAATAACAAATGACCATCTTAAAGTAGAATAGAGCACCAACTTAAGTTATGCACACAGTATATAGATAACATAGTGCTTCATCTAAATTGGGATATAAAATTCTTTGATTCTATTGTCCTGGATAGTAAAGACTAGATATGTTTAGTCCTTTGGTTATTTAAATAAAGTATGACGAATGATTCAACAGACATGATAGTTCTCAAATGATCTGGTTTACGATATAATGTGAGGAAGAGATAGGAAGAGGACAAGGAGAATAGGAAGTAATTTTGCATATTGTTGAGATTTGAGTATCAAAAGGACTTCACCTATATCAGAAAAGGAACAAAAGGAGAAAAGAGAACTTAAGTAGTCAAAGATCCCTTCAATTACTACATCCCGTCCTCTTAGACGAGGAAAACGATAGAAGAAACAAGAAACTTGTATGTGAACAATCATGAGTACAATTGCATCAAGATTGTATGTGAAGGAAATTAACTACAAAGAAATAATTCAGATATTCTTATTCAGACTTCTCTCTTTTTGGTTTATATTAGCTCAAGTTTCCATTTTCTAAACCCGTGATTCGGGAATGTTGCAAAAACAGTTTGTCTAGGTGACTTGTTTTGATGTTCAACAATTCTCAAGTTTGTTTAGGTGGTTGTTCCCAAGTGCAACGATTCTCAAGTTTATTTAGGTTAACTTCGAAAAGAAAAGTTTGTTGAGGTTGTTGTTCCCATGTTCAACACTTCAAAAGCAGAACTTTTTGGATAAAACATTAGAACCTTAAATACTCGGCGATACAGTACTACTGACTCACTATAAAACCTTCAAAACTTTCGCCAAGTTATTACATATTGAGCAATATGTAGTTACATGTTAGTTACTTTTGTTAACTATGCAGGTGCATTTCTGTTATATTTTAAACATTTAGCATATACTGGATCCTATTGTTTTACAAGGGTATTGGATTTGGTTATACTGGTTTCAGTTTCAATTATTTGGGGATATTGATATGGAAATCTTTGAGAATTTGTTTATAGTCATGGAGAAGCATAAGAAAAGTTCTCTTATAACATCTTGTTACTAAATGTAATAGGATTGGTGGGATGAAGCAAGCAAAACGGGAAAACAAAATATACACTCACATTATAGCGCCACTACCGCCACAATTCCGACAGCCAGGACTTTCATTTCCATCTAAGGCAATTGCTTTTGGTTCAGAAATCGGATTTCCAGAAGCAGTTATCAGAGCTGCAGTCGAGCATAGGCAAGTCAGATACAATCTCCGTGAGACTGACGTTTGAGATCTCTGTTCCGAAAAGCAACAGCACTCGAATCAATAAATATAATCAGATGGTAACTGTTGCATCATTATGATTTATGAACATGTAGTTTCAAGTTCGAGACAAAATAATACATTGTCAATTTTATTTTATTATTGATATTACTATTTGGAGAGTCAAACAATGTTTTTCCTCACTATAATTTTCTCAAACATTTTTGAAAAGACATAAAAAAACACAATTTACACAATCATCAATAATCCATTAAATTCAAAATATTAGCACATCAAAAAGCTGTAAGAAGTTACAAACCTTTTCCTCTACAGGTTCATGTGAATACTCAGAAGAAGCTGAAGCACAACTCTCATTCTCTGAGCTGCAATTCACACGAAAATCTACTCTCTTCTTCAAATTGACTGCAATTTACAGAAAAAATATCATTTCCAGGTCCAAACACATTTCACACCAAAAATTCAAAAAGGATCTTCAAAAATACTACTAACGTCTAACTTTCAACAAAATACTCGGCCACTCAGAAGGAACAATCAAGAATGACCTTAACCAGTCCAAAAAAAAATATAAATATATCCCAATTGCATTTCAATTGTGTATCAAATTAAACTTCCTTGGAACAAACACCTGGAGTTCCACATCAAAAATCCAGAAGGGTCTAGGAAAAAGACAAACTTTCAACCAATCCAACACAACAAAAACAAAAATCCCACTTTGAGATTTCATCTCTATGCAGAGTAGAGTCATGAAAACTACAAAATCTGACCTACAATAAAAAAAAATCCCAGGAAAAGTGAAAACAAAGAATGACCTTAGCCAATATCCAGCTATGTATCAACTTACAGTGATATAAAGAAGAAGATTTGGAGTTTAAGTATGAACCCCATAGAGCTGATGGAGCGGGTAATGCGAGGTGGGAATCCATCTCTCTTTGTTATCTCTTTCTATCTTTCAACTTCTACATATAAACTATATTACAGTTAAGTAAAAAAGTTGAGCTTTTTTAGATGATATTTGAAATTTTGAAGCTAAAAATATCAAAATGGTTCTTCACCAAAAATATTTTCTTTCAACAAAAAAACAACAACAATCAGAAGGAACAATCAAGAATGACCTTAACCAGTCCCTCAAAAAAACCAAATATTTCCCCAATTGCTATCTCAATTGTGTATCAACTTAAACTGCTAGAAAGAACACCTGGAGTTCCAGATCAAGAATTAAAAAGGGCCCATTAAAAATACAAACTTTCAACCAATAATGACCATAACCAATCCAAAACAATAAAAACTAAAACCCGACTTTGAAATTTCATCTCTATGCAAAGTCTGGTCAAGAAAAACTAGAAATTTGAACCAAAAACCAAAAGGGTCTAGGAAAAATACAAACTTTCAACCAAATTTACCTTCACCAATCCAAAACAATAAAAACTAAAAATTTGAACGAAAAACCAAAAGGGTCTAGGAAAAATACAAATATTTCAACCAAATTTATCTTCACCAATCCAAAACAATATAACCTAAAGTTCCACTTTAAGATTTCATCTGTATACAGAAGTAGGTTCATGAAAACTACAAAATTTGAACCAAAAACCAACATAAAAGAAACATCCCAAGAAGAGTACAATAAAAAAATTCAAAAGGGTCTAGGAAAAATACAATATTTCAACTAAATTTACCTTCACCAATCCAAAACAATTAAACTAAAGTCCCACTTGGAGATTTCATCTATATACAGAAGTAAGGTCATGAAAACTATAAAATTTGAACTAAAAACCAACAAAAAAACAAAAATATCCCAAGAAGAGTACAATGAAAAATGAGCTTAATCAATCTACACAAAAAATTCAGCTATGTATCAACTTACATTGATATAAAGAAGAACATTTGGAGTTTAAGTATGAACCCCATAGAGCTGAAGGTGTGGGAAATGAGAGGTGGGAAGTCATCTCTCTTTGTTCTCTCTTTGTATCTTTCAACTTCTACATATACACTCTATTACAGTATGTAAAAAAGTTGAGATTTTGAAGGTAAAAAATAAGTAGTATCAAAATGGGTAAAAGAAAGCAAAGGGTGTTTTGGGTTTTGTTGGTTTTTGATGAATGAAAGAGAGGGAACCAACATGGATAAACCTTGGCCGCTGATTTCTGTATGATGAATATTCAAATTATGTATAATTATTTTTTGGCCCCCTAAGTTTAGATAAATGTCTTATGCCTCCCCCCAAGTCTATAACATTTCTCGAGCTAAGTTACTATCAACTCTCTAAAAATTACTACTATGCTATCTATCGCAATTTTTGTTTCGTAGTTTCTTTTTTAGTATGTTTAAAAAAAATATTATTTAACTATCAAGGTAGAATTAAGGTCTACGTACACTTTATCCTCCTCAGACATCTCGTTGTGGGATTTTACTGAGTATGTTGTTGTTATTGTTAAAAAATATTATATCCATCAATATTTGAAGTTTATGAATTATGAGCATGCCATCGAATCTATAACTCCTATTAGTTACTCCCTCCGGATAAAAAGAATTTTCATTTAGCCTTTATTTTTTTATTCAAAAAAATATCCACTTATCAAATCAAGAGAGAATTTATTTTACTTTTCCAGATTTGCCCTTATAAATGTTAGGTGATCAAATCTCAATCAATTTAATTAGGAACATTTTAGTCAAATTGTCTATTTTTGCTTAGAAGTTAATATTTTCTTAAGGGGTGTGCTAAGTGGACACTCTTTTTTATCCGGAGGGAGTACTAGATTTGCAATAAATGTTTATGCATATTTGATCAAATTTTAATACAAATATAAGATTTAAAGAAAGTTATTGAGTTTCAATTTCCACCTAAATTTATGATTTGATTTAGATAAAAAAAAATTAGAAGTATTTTCTTATTAAATTTCGTGATGGCAATATCGTTTTAGAATCTATTTTAACTACTACTTGATATTTCTCTTTTGGGAAGAAAAATTAATCAACTTACAGAACGTTTTATATGCTTGATTAGCCAATATGACTTCCTAAGTTCCATTTAACACCAACGATTATCCAAAAACTTCAATAATAACGGTAGATGTAGCTCAATGATACTGTTACTTTCATTGTTATATTGTTATGAACTAATTATTTTTAAAACGGATGTAGTTGTACTTTGACGGACCTTCCCTCCAAAATTTGAATTTATGAATAATCAATGTATCATATATTAAACTGATAAGGACAAATAGTAGACTTGATTTTAGCCAAGAGGTCGAGAAAGGTGATACGCATGGCAATTTTGCTGCAAAATTTAACAATGAATAATTTTGCGGCAAAGCAATTGTTTCTGTACTAGTAGGATATCAAAAACATTATAGCACAAAGCTGCCACACAGAGCAGCTATAACATACATAATTAAGACGTAACTAAAAGTTACCTATGCAGAACATTCTAAGGTATCTAACTTTACCATCCATTCACACTTTGACAAAATGAAATAAAGAAAAAAAAGAAGTTGGGGATATAAGATCCATTTGCCAGGTTTACAACAATCGGTCACATTTTTTTAAGATACAGTGCGCCCATAGCATAGACAAGAAAGATACAGATTCTTTCCCCATTTTTCCTGCACAGAAAATCATAAATTGGAACACAAGTCAATAACTTGTTCATAATAAAATGATGACAATACAGTTCTTTGTCTGAATGGTATACTTGTAAACCGTGGACTTGGCTAATAACAAAACATAGAGGAAGCAAAAGATCTATAGGCGATATGAACCTGTTGGGACCAAGACTTGAGTTGCTGGTGTTACACTTACATCAGGCGGGGTCGGGGATAACAAAGAGATTGAGAGAACCTCCCTACTGTATAGTTGTGATTAACATAAGATCTCAAAAGTCTACTATGATTAACTAGAATATTAAGATATACTACTATATATTATCATGAGGCGTGGATGAAAGTTCGACAGAATTCTACTAAATATACAAAGTTAATTCCTGAAAGTTCATGATATGGATATCAAAACATGACTGATAGCACAGTACTAGAGAATCTGCAAACATAGTATTACCCAGCATGTAATGCTTACTCTTTTCCTAGGTTAGTTCATCAACAATTTAGACAAAGTAGAAATAACAAATTCACAAATATTACCTTGACATGTGTGCTGGGAAACTGAGATGTTCGCAGAGTTTCTTGAGTCTCATCACCAGGTCTTCGGCGAGGCACACTCAGGATAAGGGCAGCTTGGTCTGCCGTAGCGGCTGTTGCCGTAATACGATAACCATTATCCCACCGCTTGTGAATGCCTTCACTGGGATAAAGGAAATCGAGCTCTACAACCTATTAAACATTAAAAATCTCCATTTTACTAAAGTGCACAGTGATCAAAGTTTTCAACAAATGTACTGTAAGAGAAACTAATAGGCGATGCATTCACATTCAAGTCAAGTGAGCACAATAGCTACTGTAACTCATTAACAGCTTAACTTTGACCTTTGTCGGGGTTACCGGTAAAGAAAAGAGAAGAAAAAGTTGTGTATCTTTAAAGCGGCTCTTTAGGTTCTAGAGTCAACTCCAAGAGTAACTCGGAAGTCACCTTCAAACAAAAAATTACCTTAACTTTGCCAGTGGTGCGCCACCTTCTCCTTCTCTTTTCAAGTGAATAATATTTCACTTGTCCAAAATATTTTTTTTGCAACAGAAACATAGTCGAATAACCTTTCAATATTCTCTCCGCATAATATATAAGGTGAAAACCTGCTGCTATCAAACATTTATTTGATATTATTAACCAAAGAAAGATCTAAACGTTAGTGAAACTACCGATAGTTCAACACCAATTACAACACCATCCAAATACCCAATTTGAGATGAGTATCGTGTTGTGTAAACTGTATATCAATCCAGATTGTCCTATTTACACGTCATGCAAGATGTCCATGTTCATTTAACATTCAAGCAGACAACATATAGCAATGAGAACCTCATAAATGCATAGATACCTAATATGTTAACGAAAATGTATGCTGCCCAACTCTCTGTATATGTCTTCCACAACAACCAATTAGCTTTTTCAAATTAAGCAATAATATAGTGCTATTGTGAGAAAAGCACACCAACCAATAGTCAGCCTTATATATAGGTTACCAAGAAATCCCCGGGATCAGTGGCATGCAATTCAAAAATCAGTGGATAATTGGCCCGCCCCTCTACCCTTCTCCACTTAAATACCAGGCTTTTGTCTGCAGCATGATTCAAACACACGATATGTGGCCAACTCACATGTCACGTGCTATGCTCTTATCACTAGACCAAAGCCCTGGGGGCAGTTAAATCTTCAAATATATCAAGGAATGAAACATTTAAACATCTCTGTTACTTGATTTTCACGCAAACACTCTGCTCACAACACATAACCAGGAACTAGATCAATCCAACAAAATCTGCAAGGTGCAACATAAACGGACTACATATTTTCAAATTTTTGGACTAATTGACTTTTTTTTATAAAGTAATAAAAATTTATAAATGAAGTGCAACAAACGTGGAATGGACATTTTTAAAGTAAATTTTAGGCGAACGGACATTAACCAAGCTACTTCATTTCCTTATAGAAAAATCTTACTGCGACTGACCTTTTTAATCCTCAAGCCTACAGTTCATGGGAAATTTATCCGATAAGTTTTCAAGGCTATAACATCACGACAATAGCGGGGGGAAAAGATGAGACGGGGCAGAAGGAATCAAGATAGCATATAAACACTAATACCATAATAGATATTGTGTGTGTGTGTGTTAAAGAGAGGGACAAACAACCTGGTCACTGAAGCCTGAATTGCGTGACATAACAACAGCCCACCTAGAGCCAGATGTTGCCATGGAGGTCACGTGGAACCCTTCTTTCCACTTCTTGCTTATCCACTTAAAGGGAAATGACTCACTTACTTTATAAGACTGTTGAGTGAACTGTGTGCCTGCAGAAGATGCCATAACTGTTAAATATAAGAGAGAGAAAGTTTATGACCTAGAGCTCTAAAAAGCTCAAAGCTGGCAAAACAGGCTGAATTTGCCTTTGCATAGAAAACCCTCACTGCTATCTACCACTAACTAGTTACTGGCAAATACAAGCAACAAACTCTTGCATCTCAATTGAACTACTTTAGTTGGTGGAACTACCTAAGAGAAAAAAGCTATAATCACTTTATGATTATCATCTTCCAAAGTTTGACTTGAATAAAAAGTTCAAACTGGCAAGAGAAAAATGACACATTTCCATTGTATGTAGAACAACGTTCTAGTATCTACAGAAGTAATCCATCATCTAAAATAACCACATCAGACTGAAAGGATATTTAGAGACTCGCATTATAAAAACTGATAAAGAAAAGAGAAGACATATACAGAGAGTTATAGAGACTCGCATTATAATCAAGCACATATTTATAATGCTGCCCAACTCTCTGTATAATGCGAGTCTCTAAATATTAAGAAGCTTTTAAAGACAGAAAAGACAATTGCCCTAGCAACTAACTTAATTTGTTATAGATCCATGTATAGTCCGAATGGAACTTGCAAATGGCGGTGAATCTATCTAAGAGCTCCTAAAATCCATATATATTGAGATAGGCCTATGCTTTTGTCTTCAAACTTTTGGGGCAGTGTACATAATTCAAGCACACACTTAGTGCTGCTTATGAATAAAAAAGCTTGCCATTTCACAACCACATAGAGAGAGAGAGAGGTTATGGAGGAAGGCATATCCAGTCCAGCAGTAGAGTTAGTTTTTCAATGCAAAATGAAATTTCAGAGGGGGCAACAACAAAAGGAACCAACAGAAAGCATAGCTGGCAGTAATACAAACAGCCCAATCAAAAATTATCCCGTGACCTACTAAACCACGCACCAAGCATCAACCTATCAACTTTATAGAATAATATATGAAACAGACACCAAAGTCCAAACATGTACTAATGTGATTCCAACAGGGCACAAATACCATAACTCTTGTCTCAAGCACATTTCCGGCATGGAAGCACCTATGTTTGATTCAGGCACCAAAATTACCATTTTGACAAGTAATCAAACATTTTATAATAAAATGACCAATTTTAAAAGGCAAGAAAAGATATCTAGTTGTATTCTTAAAGGTGGGTAAAAGATCAAAACAAGCACAAAGAATTAACCTACAGCATGTAAAAGAAAACCCACCTTTTGACATTACTACTAAAGAGCTTCCATTGGTGGCACCAGCAAGAGAACTGATATAATAGTTCTTCTCCCACTGCTCCATAATCCACTCCTGTAGATACACATTAGAAAGATTTAGAAAATTACATCTGAAGCTAAATAGCTGTGCACCACATGAAGACTACATGGAACTTCTAATTACCTTGTGTAAGAAGAAAGGCGAGAGCTCATAAACTTGGCTGGTGAAGTTCGTTCCAGCATCCATGATAATAGCCCATAAGCTAGAACAGGATGCTACACAACTTATAGACAAACCATCCACAGACCCTTTCTCCACATGCTGTGCCAATCTTGTGTCTGCTACATTATAATGGTACCTAAAAAAGTTCTGATGTTAATAGTAGGGAAGTTGGGGCACAAAAGATGATTTATCCAATCATGATCATGGACTAAATAAAGAAGGATCATCTCTTGATACCATGGAGCACAGACGAACATAAAGGAGATCATCCTGAAATATATTTAGTGATTATGCCACATGTATCCTTCCTAATAAATTATGTCAATGAGGATTGACTAAGGTACCAAGTTTGGTGGATATTTATTTCTCCTACTACCATATCTAGCCTCCAAAGAGTTCAAAATGAATTATCAGCAGAAGCTTGAATTTCCTCTGCTCCCAAAGTCCAAGAAGTTAAATAGTCCCTGGAATAATGGTACTTCATCTTTTTACGAATCTCTGATGGGGGTAAGTTTCTTATCAGAAGCAGCAAAAGCAGTTATTTTCTCTCGTTTCTATGCCGAATAGACGAAGCTCAAGATTATCAAAACTTTCCCCAAACCTTATGAATGAAGAGAATAGTTTTTGCAATGTACCATTCTAAAACGAAGAGTGGAGCAACAAATAAGATATCAAAAACTGAATAGAAGCTATTAAAAAGTCTAGAGCAAAGAAACGAGCATAACTCTATCTTATATCCACCAGAAACTGCCTGTAAGGAAAAAGATTGTGTACCAAGAACCAACCGAAGTTTCAAGCTTTACATGTCTCTAGAAGTCAGACACACACAACTTTCTGATGGATTTGACACTACACTAGCAACAAAGTGATCCTAAATTCTACAGAAGCTCTCGACCTACTAATTTGGATTGTTCATTACAGCAAACAGATGACCGTTGACTTCAGACAAATGCAATAGCGATCACTAGAATGCTTTTTATAAGGGAAAGGGGTCAACAGTCAAAGGTCTCACGTTTTCCCTTGACCATCTAACAGGACTCCAACCCAAGGATAAAATTAGATCATAGTGGAGTCTCACCCATTTCACGCTGGAGCTCTGTTAAGGGCAAGTGCAAATGCGAAACTGTTTGATACCGTCGATGGTATGAATGGACCAAAGGTGTAACAAAGGGAAAATTGTGCAATTCCGAAAAGTACAGGGGCAAATTTGGAACTTCCTCCTTTATTTATAACCAATAACTCCGTTGTTACCAGCTCTGGAACTCGGTATATAATGGATCCGTCCTCTTCCCTTCTCCCCACTTAAACATCAAACACGGTTCATACTTAAATGTTTCTGTTCTTTTTTAAAGATAATAAAATGTTTCTATTCTACAGTACAATTACATAAAATACTCACTTTTGGGCAGAAGCATCCCCATTTAAGGTGAAAGAGTTGAGGATTAATGTTCACCGCCGACAAATACTTATCAACTGCCTTACAAATAAGAGACAAATCATGTGACATGAAATATCTACCTCTGTTTCATCGGCTTTCTGGCGTTGTATATCGAAATCCATTGTGTTGCAGGAACTCCCATTCGAATCTTCTTCTGAGGCTGCTCTTCTTCCTCGTTTAAAGTCAGTCTCCCCCGCTTTTGTCCAACTTGAATAATCTGTAATGATTAGACAATGAGCCCATATATCGCTATGACATAAATCTTACAAACTGCGGCTTATGCGAAATTTAGAGAACTCACCTTTTGGGCACCGTCTGTGTTGATCGGCCTTATAGCAGGATCAGCTCCAAGCAAGCTTCCAAATAGAGATATTAACTTTGAATATTTTGGTTCTTCATCAAATTTCATGTTAATTACTGTATCAAGAAATTCTCTAAAAGGTGCAGGGCAGAAGCAACACAGCATCTCCGGAGATGTCGCCATCTTTTTTTTGCAGACTAGAAATGATTTGTTATCACCCTGTAACTCAGAAGATAAACTTGTAAGAAGAGGATGTGGGGAGAAAATGACTGAAACACACTGTATGCAGTGTAAAGACTGGGAAAAAGCATGTAAAGCAGATACCTGATAGCCCTGCCATGGAAGCCTGCCTCGGTGAAGAAAAATTAGTGTGTATGCAAGTGACTCCAGATCATCTCTTCTACTGGCAGTCCTTCCCAAGTGAGCATGCGCACTTGCATAACGAACAGTCCCTCTGAAATTGATAGACATCAATATTAGGTAAAATATGTAAGAAAACTAAGGCAGCGGATAGCAGAACATCAAACACACCTGAACGTGTCAGGACGCTGATCATATCCGACATGCTGCCCTTTTGAAGTGTCTCTCCACTTTGTGGCTGTACTTGGTAGATAAAATAATTAGGAAAAGGGATTATCAGAACAACACATACAGAAACCTACACAAAGCTCTCTTACCCAGTCCCAAGTCAACTAGGAATAACTTCTTCTCTTGCGGTGTTGATGGCTGACCAAGTAAAAAGTTTTCTGGCTTTACGTCTCCGTGCACGTAACTGAGGTCAAGAAGAACAGTCACTTGGAAGAATTCAAAAGAAAAGTACATGATCTCAAATTAAAATTAGTTCAAAATTTGCAGTAAATAGAAAGAACCAAAATGATTGCAAGGACAGCACATCTACGCCCTTACTTATCACCAAAAGGAAAAGGAAAAGAGTGCATTCATACCCTTTTGCATGCAGCTTCTCCAAAATTGACAAAGACTCAACTGCAATACAAGCCACCATTTCGGCAGACATCCTGCAAAAGTAGGATTTATGAGCAGAGCTCGAATTATCTACATCATAATTCAAAACTCAGTAAGTCTGTCGAGGATCTTTTCTGTTCTTAGAAATAAACCTCGGAAAATCAGAATCTATATTATATAACACTGTGAGCTGATCTTTATTAAGAAAAAAACAACAGTGTATGAGGATGGATATCAAGCCCCATTTTTAAGTTTGATACTGGCGTTACTACGTAATTCAGGTCAAACAATTGGTTACTTATTTGGACCATTTCTCGATTTGTGTGAGTCATCCTTGTGCAGGGGCCAGTTAATCTTCTCTGTATCATTCCAATGCTAATTGGTGACTTACTGAATGATGGTATCTCTATTTTCAATTTATCATAATAACCGTTAATTACTGAAAGAATGTGAATAACAACCACTTCCAGGAGGATGTCTGCCAATTGAAAAAAACTCTATTTAACAAGTATGATTTATACTAGCATTTGCTACTTACGATTGTCCAGAGGAATTCCATACATCCCATAAGCTAGGCCCTAGCATGTCCATAACCTGCAGACATGATAATAAGATCAATAGAAATAACAGTACATAGCACTCATTTAATATATAAAACAGCATTCACTAGTCCAGAAAACATATGAAGCAGCATTCACATTGAAAAGGGTCCTAATCATTAACAACCATTTTGCTTGTAAAGCCTCCGACCGAAAATATTTATCCATCCAACATTTTGGGTATGTCTCAAAATTTCATCCCATTTCAAAAGTTAGATCTTTTTCTTCCAAACTATCTTCAACGGCAAGAAAATTCTAACAGAATCTTTTTATTACACAATTGGGAGAATAAGCATGAAATAGCTTCAAATTTTCTTATATTGGACAGGATAGATAAAGTGACAATATTTATACGATGGATGGACTAAAATTTTGAAGGAAAATGATACTTTTTTTAAAGTCGAGAGATCCCCAAGGGCCAGTGGCGCACAGTTTGAAACTCGGTGGATAATGGCCCGCCCTTTACCGTTCTCCACTAAAAGGTACGCTTTTATATGCAGCAAGGTTCGGACCTGTGACGTGTGCCTAACCCACACATCACAAGTTGCGGTCTAACCACTAGACCAAAGCCCGGGGACTAGTCTCAAAGACAATTTCTTAGATCTAGGGCAAGTGTCAATGTGACATAACAAAACAAAATCAGTCACCTCAAAAGGCTATCATACCGAAAAGAAAGTAAGCAACACATCACAAGTTGCGTGTGACGTGTGCCTAACCCACACATCACAAGTTGCGGTCTAACCACTAGACCAAAGCCCGGGGGCTAGTCTCAAAGACAATTTCTTAGATCTAGGGCAAGTGTCAATGTGACATAACAAAACAAAATCAGTCACCTCAAAAGGCTATCATACCGGAAAAAAAGTAAGCAATTATCCATATCAGTCTCACTCATTCAATTGAAAGGGTGCCGGGATAAATAAGTGAACAAAACAAATAAAGACATCCATTGTACATTAAAGCTAATTGTTATGGGGCACGTGGAATCCCGTGTGAATCAGCTTGAAGAGCAGTTACCAGACCCTCTTAACAACTTGAAATACATCACGCTGACTGCATATCATATATATTTAATTTAATTCTCTATGAAGGCTGAAATTAGAACACTAAAAGAGGCCACAACTGTCCCAACTCACAACGTTGCTAAATGAGGCCACAACTGTCCCAACTCACAATGTTGATGCTTCTCCTAATAATAAATATCCACAGCTCAACTTCTTTTACCCTCCATAGTTACTATAAGTAATGCAAATCTGCCTCAGTAAACGTACCATAACATAATAGTCTCCAGCCCTTCCCTTATAATGCACTCTTGGCACTCCATGGCTGCCTCCAAGAGTACTGAACAAAAAGTAGCACACGTTCAGTCCTGCAGATCTTATTTCAATATAAGTGTGAACAGTAACTTCAAAAGATATCAAATCCTTACTTGTAAACTTGCCATTCATATGGAGGGCCATAGCTACAGCCTTTGCTATTTCGATGCTCAAACTTCAGTGCAACCTAGAGCAATAACAGAAAGTCAATGTGGCTTTCTTTTAAAATGAGATTCCACCATTAACAATTGCATCCAGAAGATGCTAAAACTTGTAGACGGATAAATTAGTGTTATCAAGAAGGAAAAAGAAACAAAAAGTGGCTAGAGGATTAGCAAGTGACCGCGTTACCTCCAGAGCCAAGGGACCATTATTGGCACGTTCACTTCCACCGGTAAGACGGCGACCCAGAAACACCTGTCCAAAACCACCTTTACCCAACTTCCTTTCAACCTTGTAAACTGGAGATCCTCCTACTTGCACCTGAAAACAAAATTAATGCAGAAGCCAAAGAAGGAGTAGAATTTCAACATCCAAAGATTTGAAAAAAAAAAATTAGAACACTACACTGGAGCTCAATATTTAGCAGTTAAATTTCACACATGCCATCAGCTTTTCTTCGGCTAATGAAAGTCGTGGTGAGGATGAGAATCACTTGGGAGGGCAATGGGCGTCCTAGGACTGGATCAAGCTATTTCTACCGACTAAATTGCAGGTACAACTGTATAATTACATTCGGTCAAGTAAGTACACCTTGTGTTAGAGTTGAGAAATTCTAGGGTTTGGATGCTAGCATTCTCCTATTTATTTTAGGTGCCTTCCCGACCAACTATATGACAGTGACCAAATACAGATAGAACATACACAAACATGTGCATTGAGTAGGACTAGTAACATCAATGCAATCGAGAACAATCCACTAAGCTCAACAAGGTACCAATTTTACTTTTTTCCAATGCAATCGAGATGTTAGGTGGATTGTTCTCAACCAAGGTACCCTTTTGGAAAATAGAGCATAATGGATATAAATACGACATATAAAATACCCTTTAATCAAATTCATAGCGAACACACCCATGTTAGGTGTTCTTTCATAATGGTTATAAATACTTCATATAACCAATCCCAACTAGTATCTAGAAATGGTCAGAAATTAACAGAGAAATAAATCATTTATATGGCCCAAAACAAAAAAAAAATCCCTTGAAACACCTAGCGAGCAACACATCACTTGCTTCAAACAACAAAGCCACAATACCGAAATTATTTAAAAGATGATGATCATGTGTAAGGATCAGGAAAATTTGTTGAATATAAGACATATATTTGCATAGAGCATAATGGATATAAATACTTCATAAAACCAACTTATCCTTTTTTGGGATTCGGTCATAGGTATGGATGATCACCGACCTGATCAAGGACTAACGACATTAATACCACCAAGAACAATCCACTCCAGGTTAAAATGGTCAGTATTTAACAGAGAGATGCATCATTTTTATGGTTCAAAACACAATATCCCTTGAAACACCTAGAACACCTAACAAGCAACACATCACTATGCTTCAACAACAAAACCACAACATCACAACTATTTTAATTAAGATGATCATTCATAAGCACCAGGCAAGTTTGTTGTGTACAAGACATATATTAGCATAGAGCATAATAGATATAAAACTTCATATAACAACAACAACAACAAATGCATAGCTAACACAACCAGGTTAAGTGTTCTTTCGTAATAAATATAAATAGTACATATAACCAATCCCAACTAGTTAAGAATGGATGATCACCAACCTGATCAGGGAAAAGAGAGGTACTCTCATCTTCTTGAGCAGTCCCTTTATTATTAGCACTCAATCCACCACTCTCATCACCCATCTCAACTTCTTCTCCCTCTACTCTCTCTTTCTCCTTAACCTCAACCTCTGCTTCTTCCTTCGCCTCCTCCGCCTCCTCTATGATCTTTTCTTCTTCTGCTGCTAATTCTTTCGCTTTCGCCTTCGCAGCACGAGTCTTTATATAACAACTCCTACCACCACCACCAACCTTTTTCTTATTTTCGGATTTTTCTCCCTCCACTACTACTGGAACACCGCGACGTACAACCCCACTACGCAACTCCCGCATTCTTTTTTACCCATATAAATCGAACAACAACAACCCCAATTGCACATCACTTATGCTTTGTCCTTCATCAAAAAAACCCTAATCATTCGAAAAAGGTTCAGAAATGCAACAAAACAAAGCTCGATCGAACTTTATTACAGTAATTAATTCCCAATTCGAACAAAAAATGACTTTTTGGGAGATTTTGATGCATCAAACCCGTAATCATCCGAAATCCGACCCGAATCCTATTAAAAAGTAGAGAAATGTAACGAAACAAACCTCGAACGAACTTTCATTTGGAAGATTTTGATGCTAGGGTTTGTTTGATAGAAAAATGATCTCTACTTTTAGAGAGAGAGAGAGAGAGAGAGAGAGAGAGTGGGTTATAAGTTGTCGTTTTATAAGTATTTTGTTTGTAGTTTGGGACTTAATTTATAGTTGAGGGAAGAAATAGGGGGGCTTGTTAAGTAAATTTGGATGTTTTTTTATGGTTGGGAAAAGGAAAATCACAAAAAAAGTTGGGTATTAATTGAGTCCCTAAAGTTTACTATAAAAGAATTTGGTCCTTTTCAAATTGTCAAATTAGATAAACTATTTTGTGTTAGGGGTAAGACTAGGGCTAGGCATAAATTAACAAAAATCGAATTAGCCAACTGACTTAGTGATTTTGGTAATTCGGTATTAGATATGATATTCGGAAATAAAATTTCAAAATTATAGTATTGGAGTTTGAATTCGGTACGAGACATTAATATGCTCAATACATAGTTGAGTTGAGGGAGGAACTGGGGGCTTATTAAGCAATTTTGGATGTGTTTTTATGGTAGAAAGTAAGTTGGGAAAAGGAAAATCACAAGAGAGTTGGCCAGTTGGGTATTAGTTGAGTCCCTAAAGATTACTCAAAATTTATTTGGTCCTTTACAATTTTCAAATTGGATAAACTATTTTTTCAATATTTTTGTCTTGGGTTAAGAGTTTAGGGCCGGGCATAAATTAAAAAAATTGAATTAGCTAACCGATTCGAGAATTTTGGGAGTAAAAATTTAAAATTACAGTATTGGAGTTCGAATTCAGTACGAGACATTAATTAGTACCGTTCGCTATTCGATATTTCTCGAATACCGAATTATTTATGGGGAAATAACTCATATATACGACTAAAACATCTAGTTTACGGCCAATGTTGCCCACTGTAACATCAGTGTATAGACAAATACATATGTCATGTGTAGCTATAGCCTACTATGGATATATAATATATATATTTTGTATGATCATGTATAAACACACGAAACCAACTCAAAATGCAGTTGAATATCTAGATAATTTAAAGGAAAAGCATATCGGCAAATACTTGATGTAATTCCCAAGCTAAATATCTTTTAAAAAAAGGAGTATTAATCTTATGTTAGCGTAAATACTGGGTGAATCGTTCTCACTCAATAAGATAGTTTTTACCAGTTTGATATTTCAAACCAAAACAGAAATAGAAGAAAGCAAAAAAGAAATTGCAGTGGAATTGATGCCATTAGAATTTGTCCGATTAGGAAAATATTGGACTATGTTTCATTTCTCATCAAATATAAATTTTGATTTTGTCCAACAAAAGAACAAAAATGATAAAAATTAAAACAAGATCCTTTTTTTTCCAAAAAAAATAAAAGAGTTCAATTCGATATAATAAATAAAGTAGGAAGGGTTCAAACCATTTAAACAGAAAGCACTAAAGATTGTTATGACGTGGCAGAAATGCATATCTTGTGTGTAGCATCATATCTCCCTACTTTTGTTAGTTGGAACATAGCATCATATCTTGTTGATTCATCTGTCAAGGTAATTGTCCTCTCTGAGGAATTCGAATACTTCCATAAACAAAACAAAACGAAATAACGTAGGCTACTGGATAATTATTATCGTGTGTAACTACATATTGATGACATGAGCAATTGCAATTTTTATGGCAAATTTATTTAAAAGTGTTTGAGTTTTGTGTGTACACGTTAGGGTTGCATGCATTTTTATTGAAAATGTGTTACACGAGAAGGGTTTGAAGATAATGATTGCATGTGTGACAATTAAGTAGTTGTGTTAAATTTCGTAAAGTAGATCTCTGAAAGTTATCGGACTATAATTATCCTGTTATTTGTTAAAGGTTGTCACCTATCAGTATTACTAACAAAGTCCAACGAAAAATTAGGCTAATTCTAAGGAATTCAAAGAGAAATTATAACACTCCGTAAATCTGGATTAGGTGTGAATGTGTTAAATGAGTATTAACACATTCAAATCAAAACATAAATAGAACAAAGCAAAAAAGAAATTGTTGGCATTAGAATTTGCCTGATTAGGTAACTATTGGATTGTGTTTCATTTCTCATTAAATGTAATTTTTTTTCTTTTGTCCAACAAAAGAACAAAAATGATAAAAACTAGAATAAGATTCATTTTTTTTTCAAAAAAATAAAAGAGTTCAATTCGATATAATAAAGAAAGTAAGAAAGGTCCAAACCATTGAAATAGAAAGCACTAAAGACTATTATGGCAGAAATGATCACCGTCAAGCACAAAATTCAAAGTTGGAATCTTCATACTTTTGTTAGTTGGGATAGAGCATCCTAGTTTGTTGATTCATCTGTCAAGGTAATTGTCCTCTCTTATTAGGAATTGCAATACTTTCATAAACAAAATGAAATAACGTAGGTTACTGGATAATTATTATCGTGTGTGTAACTACATATTGATGACATGAGCAATTTCAACTTTTATGACATGTTTATTTAAAGTGTTTGAGTTTTGTGTGTACACGTTAGGGTTGCACACTTTTTTATTGAAAATGTGTTACACGAGAAGGGTTTGAAGATAACGATTATACGGGTAACAATTAAGTAGTTGAGCTAAATTTCGTAAAGTAGATCTCTGAACGTTATCGGACTGTAATTATCATGTTATTTATTAAAGGCTATCATCTATCAGTATTACTAACAAAGTACAATGAAAAATTAGGCTAATTCTAATGAAGTCAAAAAGAAATTATAACACGCCGTCAATTCGGAATAGGTGTGAATGTGTTATACGAGTATTAACACATTCAAACCAAAACATAAATAGAACAAAGCAAAAAAGTTTTTAGAGTGAAATTGATGCCATTAGAATTTGCCCGATTAGGGAAATATTGAATTGTGTTTCATTTCTCGTCAAATATAAATTTTGCTTTTGTCCAACAAAAGAACAAAAATGATTTAAAAAATAGAATAAGATCTATTTTTTCAAAAAAAAAATATGTTCAATTCGATATAATAAAGAAAGTAAGAATGGTCCAAACCATTGAAATAGAAAGCATAAAAGACTATTATGACGTGGCAGAAATGATCACAGTCAAGCACAAGATTCAAAGATGAAATTTTCCTACTTTTGTTAGTTGGGACATAGCATCCTATTTTGTCGATCCATCTGTCAAGGTAATTGTCCTCTCTGGTTAGGGATTCAAATACTTCCATAAACAAAACAAAATGAAATAACGTAGGCTACTAGAGAATTATTATCGTGTGTGTAAGTATATATTGATGACATGAGCAATTTCAATTTTTATGGCAGGTTTATTTAAAGTGTTTGAGTTTTGTGTATACATGTTAGGGTTGCACACTCTTTTATTAGAAAATGTGTTGCAAGAGAAGGGGTTGAAGATAATGATTACACAGGTAACAATTAAGTAGTTCGGCTAAATTTTGTAAAGTAGATCTCCGAAAGTTATCGGACTGTAATTATCCCATTTTTTATTAAAGGATATCACCTACCGGTATTAATAACAAAGGCCAACGAAAAATTAGGCTAATTATAAGGAAGTCGGAGAGAAATTATAACACTCCATAAATCCGAATTAGGTGTGAATGTGTTAATAAACCAAAGCATAAATTGTAGTGAAATTGATGCTATTAGAATTTGCTCGATTAGAAAAATATTGGACTATGTTTCATTTCTCATCAAATATAAATTTTGCTTTGTCCAACAAACGAATAGAAATGATAAAAAATAGAATGAGATCACTTTAAAAAAAAAAGAGTTCAATTTGATATTAATAAAGAAGGTAAGAACGGTCCAAACCATTGAAACATAAATCACTAAAGATTGTTATGACGTGACAGAAATGCTCACCATCAAGCACAAGATTCAAAACTGGAATCTTCATACTTTTGTTAGTTGGGACATAACATCTTATCTTGTTGATTCACATGTCAATGTAATTGTCTTCTCTGATTAAGAATTGGAATATTTCCATAAACAAAATAAAATGAAATAACGTAAGCTACTGGAGAATTATTATCGTGTGTGTAACTACATATTGATGACATGAGCAATTTCACTTTTGTTGGACTCTTTAGTTTTAGTTCGCATCGGTAAAGTTCATTAAAGGAGAAAGTGCTCCTCGACGAGCGCAAAACACAATATAATTTATTTAAGCGATTAGCTAATAAAAATAGTATAATTTAAGATCGTCTCCACAGAGAATGATGTTATTAATAATGTTATCTAATGACAAGGTGTGAGATTGACGCCAACTCTCACGCTCGTGGTCAAAGCTTTGGTTGGCGCAATCCTTTCTTTGTAACAAAGTCATGCTCAGTATTATTCAGAAAATCAAATCTTTAGAGTTTCGTGGTGTAAACCACGAGTAACAAATTTTACCGTTGAACTTAAGGAATAATGAAAACTTAGAAATTGATCAATGATTACTATCAACAGGAGAATTAAAGGCAAATGGCAAGACTTGGTACAGAAGAAATACTTAGGATTAATAATCATCCTAGGTTCTTTTCCGAAGGTTCGTTGACTATTTCCTTTTCAACGAATGATTAGTCTACCTATAATATTCCAACTCTTTTATTTCGAATAACCTAAATATCATCAAGAATAAACTAATTTAAAACTCAAGAACATATGCTAGAACTATCGAATGAATTTAACAGAAGGAAAACTTCTCTCGAATATCTTTCTATCTTGACTCAAGAACAATTTAAGGAAGTTCTTATGCTTACTCAAAAGAATCGCACTTCAACAACAATATACTAGCATAAATATTCAATAAAATAGTTATTTTTTTTATTAACTAAAATAAGGAAAACATATGCATAACGTTCAAAACTCCAAACGAGAATTCTAGGAAAAAACAAAGTTAATCCATAAATAAGTCTCAGAACACCATGTTCATCAAAACCCTAAGATAAACTACTCCATAATAGTAAAAGTAAACATAATAGAAGAAGAAAATAATCTAGAAGTCACTACAACCAACTTTCGATCCAAACTTTTGTATTGAATCGATTGTAGAAAGTAGAAAAATCTTCGTTCCAATTCTAAGACGTCTCCCAAGATGTATCCGTCCAAAGATACCTTAAAAACATGTGTTTTACGTATTTAAACCCTAAAAAAATAGGCCTAGATCGAAAATTCAACGCCCCAAATAATGGTCTGCGCGAAACACGACACTCGGTGCCTGACTGCATCTGACCGAGCGAACCATATGGCTTACTAATCATCATGAGCATCAAAAGCATGAAATAATAATGATAATAAAACATGTAAAACTGATCAATGAAATATAATCTGAAATCTTATAGCGGACATATCTGAAAACATGATAAGTCTGAAAGATAATACTGACATGACATGCTAAACTAGTCTAGTCTATGAAATCTCTGAAACATGAGTCTGACTGCAAAATTGTTGATTAATATGGGTTCATGACTTGTGTTTAAAAACCCATGAAATGCAAGACATGGGTATTCATCGATTGCGGACGAACTCATGATAATCAAAGTGATATTCATGAATATAATAACGAACATGATTGATTTTAACAATACGTACATGAACATATATAACTTGTCTTCAAGGGTTTATCATGAATTGAGACATAACCTTCAATTTCTAGGATTTTTATGGATTAATACGACATGGGAAAGAACAATGATGTTCTCACACGTGGATATAAGCTATACATACCTTAATCGCTCCAATACTTGTATTAAAATTATGAACCTTGAAGAAGAAATCCAAAAGATTGAACATTGAACCTTCGAATGGGTTTATTGAAAACCTTAGGTTAAGAATCAATGATCTCACTTAGGGTTGAGTATGCTTGGTTAGAATTGCATGAAAATACGTGAAAATGACTTACATTGAGTTATGAGGATGATGGGAGAAGAGAAATTTGTTCTAGGGCTTGAAAAAAATAAGAAAACTGATTTTTCAAGATTAAGTTGCGTATTTATACTATCCATGTCGTCGTGTTTTACGACCATATTGTACTGTCAGTACATTTTTGTACCGTCAATATAAACAAATTGTCACCCAAAACAACTTTCCAATGAACGACAAAAGTATGGGGTTGATCGACAATTCAAAAGTATGATCTGTATAATTTTATACGGTCCGTATAAGTCTACCGTATCATTGATTTTCAACGGTGCTTTGTACGGACCATTTCGACGGTCCGTATAACTGGGCATAAAACAAGAATTGCAGAATTGAAACTATTTTTTAACTTTAACTCCTTGTCTTGATTTCCCAAACTCATGAATCATGATCATGGCTTAGTTTGAAGATACTAGGTGTTACAAAAATATCCTTTTGAAAATTTGAAATAAAATCACTGGCAGCGAAAAATGCTACCACGACGCGGGTTGCCCCGTCCCATGTAGATGCGGTTGTGTTAGATTTATGAACCTGGATTTTTCAGGGTACAAGTAGTTGCATCACTGGGTGCGTCGCCCAGCGCGGCGCGACTTGCTTATTCGCGTTGTCGTCATTTTTCTCCACTTTTTAGGATGAATATCCAATCTTCGAAATTCGAACTAGATCCTGATTTATCTGTTGAACTTCTACTCAGGCTTCGAAATTCTACAACCTTCATTTAAGCTCTAAACACGCTCGTTTTATTGGAATTAAGTCATACACAAGAAACACGCGTATTGAGTGTAAAATATTACATTATAGCTCGAATACAATTAAAGTATAATCAATAAAGATGTGAAATAAAATTAAAAATCCATGTTCATAGCCTATCATCACTCCTTATTAGGATCTTCTTATTCTCAAACTTCAAACCCGAAATACCTATGAAGGATGAAGAGTTGATATGAACCAAGGATTGGAACGTGTTTTAAGACTCGATTGCAAGCCAAAATGTTAAGGACCTGCACTTCTTTGCCATCAAGTTGGATTTTTGGAAGATCAAGTTGGAGGCACTTCAAGGACCAACAATATTTTTATAGGTGAATTGTAAATGATGAGGAGCTGAAGGCCCAATCATGTTCACAAACAGTTCAGTTGTGTCTACTTCAAAACGTCAACCCATAAAGAGCTAAGTTGAACCATGTAAACAGTTTGGAAGTGCAATAGAATGGCCACCAATATTGTGTCAACGGTTCACCAACCATGTTCAGTTCAAGTGGTCAGCGATGATGCGTAAGTCAAGTTCTTGTGCTATATATCGTTCGTGATCCTTCAATATTATTGAAGGGAGGGGGCTCAACCTGAAGTCTTTAAGTTTTAGAGCCACCATGAGAGGGTTAGTGCAATAGCGAGACCTATTTCGCTACCCCACAACCTAGTTACTTGGTAGTTTTTTTTTTGTTGCACAAGTCATTACGTCCATTAAAGGGTACTTGTATATTTATTTTCCCTTGTAATATTTCATTTTTGAGTAAGTTATTATGCACATGAATTCTCCTTTATCTGGGGTTATTCTCCGCTTTTCTTATTGATATATAAAATAATTGAATTAGAAAATTCTCTATTTATTGAATAATAACTTTTTTATTGATAAAAGGATAAAGATTTTTTAAATATCATCAGATTTTTTTTTGCTATCACTCTAGATATAACATAATCGTATATTTAGCAGATTGGAAATAAAAAAGTATAGTAATTCAAATTATAAACATAAAAGTAATTCAGATTGATCATGACAAATAGATATAGCAAATAAATGGAATTGAATGCTATGCCAATCCCATTTATGAAATTGATATATATATATATATATATATTTGTTTAGTTTTTCGGAAGCTTGTTTTAAATCGAGGAACCTATGTTTCCAATTCGTTGATTCAATAGGAGTTGAGGGTAATCTTATGCTTTAGGTTCTCTTAATTTATATTTTATTGAGAAAATTGATTTATGTCATTTGTTTAATAATTTTAAATTTTAGTTATCATCGGCATTAATAATTCACATTAAATATTCTTATCCATCCACTACATTAAATATTCCTATTTGTTTAATTCTTGGGTTTGAAGATGTTTAACTTTTAGTTTGATGTGCGATGATTCGTGGAGGATATTATTTCCAACTAAATACATAAATTAATAGACATGATCGTTTCATTTTTTTAGATGAAACGTGACAATAATAGCTCATAATCTAACATTATTTTCAATTGTGAATAAAAACAAACATTAATTTTGATATGTTAAGTATAAAAGCAATTATCACATTAAAAATTGTAAATTAAAGTACTTCTTTGTGAAAGTGACTCAACTTCAAACACTAAATAGGACATTGGTTAATCTTGTATTTAATATTCAAATATTAGTTATACACATTGTTACCTCAATATTTTGCCGTAAGTAGAAAATCTTGAGTAATTTAACACCTAATACTCCCTCCGCCTCAAATTATTTATCGTAGTTACTATAAATAGTTGTCTCAAATTATTTGTCATTTTAGAAGTTCAAGACATAATTACTTATTTTTTCTCCATTTTACCCTTTGTCATTAATGAAGACGACATATAAATAGAATAAATATTTAATGGAGAGAGATTATAACTTAGACATAAATAATGGTAATGTAGGTCAAATATTCCTCTTAATTAATTTTTTTTAAAGGGTGTGTAAATTAAAAAAATGACAAATAATTTGAGACGAAGGGAGTATTACTTTTGATTAGGCGTAAAGACCCGTCTGACCATAAAAATTGTGGAATTTGAAAAAAATAGTTTGTGTTTTCAAAGTGAAAAATAGTATTTGAAATTGATTGACTATGAATACAAATTTGAGTTTTTTTTTAATTATTGTGAGTAATTTGGAGTGAAAACAACTTTTTGTTATTTTTCAAATTAATTAAATTCTATTTTAAAAAATAACTATTGCCAAACATAATTTTCGAAATTCAACTTCGGGAAACAAGTAAAAAGTATTCATGCCCAAACACCCACTAAATTTTATCAGTTAGGTTCAGAAGCAAACATCACTTTAAAAGTTTTAAAATTATAAAAAATAAATAGTGTAAACCAGGTTCAATTGTCAAAAAAAATTGAAAAGATAATTTTAACGATCTTACTTCATGTTTTACTTCGTAATCTTCCAATAATTTATCATACGGAGTATTCCACTTGTTTTATATGTTTTAATTCATTGATGATAATTATTTATAAATATATTTATCAACAATAATATATTATTGTTATTACTATTAATAATAATATATACAATGTAATTATATAAGTGGGGTCGAAAAAAATAGAGTATACAAATACATTAGATACAACAACAATAACCAATTACTTGGTATAATCTCATCAAGTAGGGTGAGAGGGTAGAGTGTACACAAATCTTATCACTACCTTGTGAAGGTAGGGAGACTATTTTCGATCGACCCTTGGCTCAAGAAAAAATAAGCAAATGTACAGAGATAATAATACTCCTAGTACGGAAAAGAAATCCTCGCGGCAACCTACTAGACTTGTATCCCGATACTTGACCTCCACACCCTACTACAGTCAAACCTCTTTATAATGACAACGTTTGTCCGAGAATTTCATGGCTGCTATTGTGAGATGTTGTTATGTATGTATACTGATATTTGATGTTTAAATCTCATTTAGCTGTTATAAACGAAAGTACGCAAAAAGTTGTATTTCTGTACTTTTTATGCCATAAACGAAAATAATATACTTATTAATTTTAAAATCTCAATTGATTTTCATATCTCATTGATTAAAAAGTAAAAAGAATAATAAATTATAAATAAATCAATGACTAGTTGTACCATATCGATAAAGAATTGAAATCTAACGGACATATGCATTTAAAATTTAATTAGGAATTTAAATACAATTTCAAGTTTGACGTAAGAATTCTACAATTGTAGGTTATTCGTAAATTTTAGTCTACTAGCGATAATATAACGCTTGAATTGACGAAAAAAATTGTCCAAACTTTCAACAAAAGAGAATTCAATAGCTTTTCATTGAAGACTGTCTAAGAAGCTTAACAGTTGGCTCGGCTATCTCACCCCAAGTAGCAATAGGTTGAGGTTCTTCATCAACACTTCCGTTGTTACCTTATATATATGTTGTCTCTTGTTCTTCTACTCCAATCACTTGTGCAATAATCTCTTCATCCGTGTAAGTTTCAAGAATTAGAATAGTTGCGTCAAACTCCGTATAAGTAGTAGCATCCATTGCTTGATAAGTGTTATACGATGTGATTTGGGTTATAAGTGATGACACACTGCCAACATCCTCAACAAGTTCTAAATTTTCACTATTAATATTGGGGTTTTCATCTGTAGGTATAGTTTTGATATTTCCCCAACAATGGAGAATGGTAGAGTTCTTAACATCATTCTATGCTTCTACAAGAGTGTTAATTGCTTGTCGTAAGTTGAACTTGTTGTCATCAGATAATGGGTGACTTCCATTGCGCTCATATTCATCAATCAAATGCTTGATAAAACAACTTTTATACTTGACCTTAAAATTTGCAATTATGTCAGCATCTGCATGCTTTAGATGTGATGTTGTATTAGGCGGAAGATAATGAACCTGAATAACTAGATGTTAGCACAATATTATCATTAAAATAATATAATTAAAGCTACATAAATCATCTTAATATGTGTTAGTCGATCTTCGTATTCCTCGATGTCATGAGGAGTAGCATCTAGAATTGAGACCAAACATGAATTGTTTAAAAATGTCACAAGTCATCCGTGCTTTATTGTTAAAGAAATAATTGATGGGTGAGAGGAAGACCATATCTTGCTATGTGCATGATATTAATGGTGATTATCATAAATATCTTGATATTTTATTTTTTTATACATAATATACTTCTTACAGATATTATTACACAATATTTGAGTATGATTGTTTTAGAGATATAATTCTATAAAAAGTGTATCGCTATAATGAATGTCATTACCGTTATAAGTAGAATGCTGTTATAGAAAAATAAAATATAACATGAAAAATCGGTTCCGAAGTAAATCAGACCGTTATAGTGAAATGATGTTATAACAAATGACAATTATAGAGAGATTTGATTGTATTTACACTATTAGATAGAGAAACTATTTTCCATATACCCTCGACTCATTTATAATTATTTTATCATTAATTCAACAATATGTTTTTTGCCAAATTGCCGGGAAGATATTCGGATATCCGATTATCAACCCGCTTTCTTTACCGATTCAAATCAAAACCCTAATTTCAACATTTTCAATCCCCAATTTCAATTCCTTCAAATTCAATAGCTAATACTATCAACAATGGGAGAATGGAACATACAAGATATGCCTTTACCAGCTCTATTCGAACAGGGTCGAAAAATCCATGCTTTAACATCGGAATCGAGTATTAATAAAGTATATTTTTATGTATATATGAGGAATTAATCAATTATGCTGAAAGATTTGATTTTTAATTGAATTTGTGTTTGTTTGAGTTGATTCAAGGGTCTATCGGAAATAAACTCTACACCTACCAAGGTAGGGTTAAGTACTGCGCACACTCTAACCTCCCGACCCCACTTTGTGGGATTACATTGGGTATGTTGTTGTTGAAAAATCCATGCTTTAACATCGAAATCGAGCATTGATCAAGTACATTTTTATGTATATATGATGAATTAATCAATTATGCTGAAAGATTTGATTTTTAATTGAATTTGTGTTTGTTTTGACTGTGCAATTGTAGGAAGCAGTACATTTTTCTGTATAATTTAGTAATCGCGGATTAGGCTAGATAGAAAGGTGTGGAGGTCGGGGATTAAGCTAGAAGGTTAGTAGGTAGACGAGTGGTCTCCTTATTAGTAGTATTAGTTAGTCATCGCATAATTTTCTTTTCTCTAAACGTGTATTACTATATGTTGCTTCATTTACTTTTTATCCTGCTATCTTGTTGTCATATTTTCTTGATCCCAATCTTTACAACATTGTCTTTTATTTCGAGCCGAGGGCATATCGGAAACAACTTATTTACCTCACAGAGGTAAAGATAAGGTCTGCGTACATGCTAACCTCCCCAGACCCCACTTGTGGGACCACACTGGGTATGTTGTTGTTGTTGTGTTTGTTTTGACTGTGGATTTGTAGGAAGCAGTACATTTTCTGTATAAATATGAGGAATTAATCAATTTTGCTGAAAGATTTGGTTTTCTTGGATTTTTAATTGAATTTGTGTTTGTTTTGGTTGTGGAATTGTAGGAAGCATTACATTTTTCTATATAATTGAGAAATTATGCTGAAAGATTTGATTTTTTTTGGCTTTTTAATTGAATTTGTGTTTGTTTTGACTGTGGAATTGTAGGACACAATGCATTTTTTCTTTTATAATTGAGAAATTATGCTGAAAGATTCTATTACTACTTGATGTCTCTTTTGCTTTAATTTTCTTGCTATCTTGATGTTGTTTCTGCTTTACTTGAGCAATGTCTATCGGAAACAACCTCTCTACTTGCCAAGGTAGGGGTAAGTTCTGCGTACACTCTACCCTCTCAAGACCCCATCCGTGGGACCACATTGGGTATGTTGTTGTTGTTGTGTTTGTTTTGACTGTGGATTTATGGGAAGCAGTACATTTTTTCTTTATAATTGAGAAATTATGCTGAAAGATTTGATTTTTTTGGATTTTTAATTGAATTTGTGTTTGTTTTGGTTGTGGATTTGTAGGAAGCAGTACATTTATTCTATATATTTGAGGAATTATGCTGAAAGAATTGGTTTTTTTGGATTTATAATTGGATTTGTGTTTGTTTTGACCGTAAATTTAGTAATCGCGGATTAGGCTAGATAGAAAGGTGTGGAGGTCAAGGATTAGGCTAGAAGGTTAGTAGGTAGACAAGTGGTCTCCTTATTGGTAGTATTAGTTGGTACGCGTAATTTTCTTTTCTCTAAACGTGTATTACTCTATGTTGCCTCATTTGCTTTTTATCCTGCTATCTTGTTGTCATATTTTCTTGATCCCATGCTTCACAACATTGTCTTTTATTTCGAGCCGATGGTATATCGGAAACAACTTCTTTACCCCACAGAGGTAAAGATCCCTAGACCCCACTTGTGGGACCACATTGGGTATGTTGTTGTTGTGTTTGTTTTTACTGGATTTATGGGAATCAGTACATTTTTATGTATATTTGAGGAATTATGCTGAAAGATTTGATTTTTTTGGCTTTTTAATTGAATTTGTGTTTGTTTTGACTGTGGATTTGTAGGAAGCAGTATATTTTTCTATATATTTTATCCTGAAAGATTTGATTTATATTATTGTTAATTGAATTTGTGGTTTGTTTTGGTTTTGTAGGACACAGTGAGGAAAGGTTGCGAGATTTTGAGTGTGTGTGAAGAAATGATTGGTAAATTAGGGTTGTTTAGTCTTAATGAGACTAAAGAAGATATTAGCACAGCTAATCTCAAATATATTCTGGTAAGTACTATTAGCACCAAGTGTTAGTTCTATTGTTGTTTTATTTTGGGAAGATTATGCTCTATGTTTAATGGGAGATTACCCCACGTAGCCTATATTTTGAGTTCGTTACCCGGCTTAGCACATATCTGTGTATAAACACCTTTTATACAAGGTTGATACATTTGTGTATAAACACCTATATTTTGAGTTTGTTACCCTCATGGGTACTTTTAGTTTTGCCTTTTTTCTGAACTTGTGATAAAAGGTTGGGAGATTTTGAGAGTGTGTGAAGAAGTGATTGGTAAATTGGGGTTGTTTTCTCTTAATGAGACTAAAGATGATATTAGCACAGCTAATCTCAAATATATTCTGGCAAGTACTATTAGCACCAAGTGTTAGTTCTGTTGTTACTGTTGTTTTTTCCTTTAATTGGTACTCCCTCCGTCCCAATTTATGTGGCACTTTTCGCTTCCCGAGATTCAAACTGCATGAACTTTGACCTATATATTAAGATGTATTTTTTAACCAAATTGATATAAGAAAATTTGCAACTTATAGTACTTTTTATGTAGTTTTCAAATATAGAAATTTTAATCTTAAAATATTAAGTTAATCTAATCTAATTGAGCTTCAAAATTTAATCAAATTGACTCTTGAAAAGTGAAAAGTGGCACATAAATTGGGACAGAGGGAGTTTCATTTTGCTATCTCATTTTCTTTTTCTTTTTCTCTAAAACTTAGTAGGCGTCTGGTCACAGAAACCAATTTTTCTTCACTTCATTTGGAATTTTTGAAGTTGGAGTTGTGTTTGGTTATACTTTTTGCAAAGAAGAGAAGAGAGCGTGTTATTTGAAATTATGAAGATGGAGTTGGAAAACATGTTATAGCTGTTTTTCAAATTTGGAATCCAACTTCAAGTTCTATTTGGAAATTTCATGGTCAAACATTGATTTTTTCAAATAAAGTGAAAAATTATCCGAAAAAGTGAACAATTTGTATGGCCAAACGGATCCTTAAGTTATAACACGAGTTTAGTTTAAATGGAATAACGACGACTCATATGGACAAACTCAACTTGTTTGGGACTGAGACGTAGTTGTTGTTGTTGTAAGTTATGATAAGTACTCGTGGGTACTTTTAGTTTTGCATTTTTTTATGAACTTTTGATGCTTATAGTTATGAGTGCTAGAATTTCATTAATGAAGCCTAGGCTTAGTGGTTTATGGGTTAAATCAAGGTGCTGTTGTTGTTGAGAGGTTTCATGTTCAAATCTCATGAAATTATGGGCTTTGGTCCAACTTATATAAGATCGTGTTTCCTTATAAAAAGAACTTATATAAGATCGCGTTTTGCTCGTGCTAGCTGGTGTAGTTTTTATCAGACATTAGGCTCTAGTTCTACAATCTGTGTTTTTCAATTTGAGTGTGTGCTTTTCCTTTTTCAATACACCAAAACAATATCCACTTCCCATAAATGAAAAATTTCCGTACACATTAACCTCCATAGAATAGTTATGCTGGACCAGCCTTTCCTATTCTTTTAATACTCGTATAAAGTCAAATAAAGATGTTTATGTTTTGAAATGGATGAGTATAAAGCTGGAGAATGTAATAGCTAGTATTTAAGGATTTGACAGTATTTGTTGTGCAGTTTAGTGGAAAATGACTAGTTTTGGTAAATTTTTGGCCTTTTTATCCAAAGAAAAAAGCTACGAAGTTTCCTTTTCTGGTAATTCCATTTGGCTTTTGCCTAAACATATACTGCTCTTCAAGAAAATTATATAAATGACTAGCTCACTCAGCTGTGTTCATTCTTTCTTGAAGATATTGCAGGTCGATGTTGTAGTATTGTCAACGCAATAGTCATTTTCCACTAAATTGCACCACAAATACTGCTAAACTCGACTGATTTGAATACTTGTGGTCATTTCTTGTTATTGGTTCCTGTGAAAACGGGGGTTATGGGTGGGTGGGGTGGAAACTAGATGAACACTTCATTGCTGCCATAGAGGTTAAGAGACCTTGTAACTCATGGGAGTTCTTTGGTTTAACATTTTTCACAGGGTAGGCAGGTTGTCAGCTAGAGCAATTTGTCATGCTGGTTGCTGTGATTTTCATCCATAACCCTTCAAAAGTATTTCACCACCACATCTTTCATCACGATCACCGAGTATTATCTCATTCTGTTTATCGCAATTTTCTTCCACAACCAGACAACATACTTCACCACACCCTCCTCATCATCATCACTAATCCTCTTTTTTTTCTCCCTTCTTTCTCTCTGTCCTAGCTGGTAGCATCACATCCTTGAGCACTTTCATTGCCTTTGTAAACACCATCTCTTGTTTCCTCTTGTTCTTCGTATGTGTGCTACCATTTCCCATAGAAATGCTAGTAAATTTGTGATTGAAAGGAATCAGCTTGCTGTTTTGGTAATACATAGAACCTAAACGGATTTCTCATTGGTCAGGGCTGGGAAGGGGGTAGTAGTTGCTTTTGCTTTTCGGTTCACTATTTTTAATGTAGGTCCATGCGACCATCAGTAGCCTGAGCACCTATTAGAATCCTCTAATGTCAAGCTTGATGTTCTTGCTTTATCCATTTCTAGTTTTATTTTGTTTCACAATCAAATTAGAATTTTCCTTGATCTTGTTTTGGTACTCACAACGGGTATGGAGTCTTATATTTCATTATTTCAGGTCCCTTACTATCTAGCAGAGCTAACAGAAAAAATTGCAGAAGATGACAGGATAGGAGTACTCAAGGCTTCACAAGCTAAGCTAAAGGTAAAGACTATTACAGACTTAAGCTATGTAATAGATTGTGTACTAAGAGGGATAAACAAAATCTATTGTTTATTGATATCTTCTTATTTTTATTGGTCAATATTTCTAGGAATTTATTTCATTTTGTGAGACAATGGAACTTGTTCCTGAAGACGAGATAGAGCCATCTACACAAGGTGGAGCTAGTTCTTTTGTAGATCGGAGAGCTAAGAAGGTAGACTGGACTTATTTTTGAATTGCTGTGTACGACTGTTATATTTAAGGCTTGGAATCTTGTTACGCTCAAGCTTAGATTCTTTTAATCTTTAGTGAGATTGAGTTACTAAGTACATTTATGTTATTTGAGATTGCTCGTTTCAAACGTCAAAGAGCTGCCGAGTCAAAACTACTTGAATTAAAGGAGCAGAAAGAGCGTCGTGGGCGATCAACTAAAGCTGCTGCATTGTCAAGTCCTGTGGAGACCGGAGAAGATGATGTGTCGGATGACGATGGAGAAGAAGAAAGGGAGGTTAGTTAATTCTCCCAGTTATGTCATGGGCAGTAGCACAAGTTTCTTTTCTTTTTGTTCTCTTTTTCTGGTGTTGCAACTTTTATGGGACTTAGGTAGTCCTCCTTATCATTCAAAGAATGAATCAAAACAATTCTAGAAGCTGGTTAATCGTAAAATAAAAGATCTAATATAAGTTATAAATTCTGTTGGATGAGGTTAGTAAGCTTCTAGCAGTTGCTGCAATGTTCTTCTGGAGATTGACAAGTGAAGGTCACAAATTGGAGCTTACGTTCAGTGGATTCATGGATAGGCACTTACTATTTGTTTTCATTTGTCGGCATGAAATGTTTACTATCACCCTTTGAACCTATCACAAGGATTTGCACAAGACATCAACATCTAAGGAGCTTCCCATTTTGGATATGATTTTATAGGAAGAATCTCGATTCTGCTTATTAGATGCCATCTGATTTCTTGGATTGAACTATAATTTTCCTCTATGATATACATAACCTGATTCAAATACAATTTATCACTTCTTTTAAGTTATTTTCAACCTCAAGTTTCGGCTTCTATATCTCACTTTGAGTAAATGTCTGATTCACGAAAACCATTATGCATCGCAGGCATGGCTTACAACTATCTCTTTGGCCCTCTGTAAGGTTTGCCACTATCTTCATTAGAGTTGATCTTTATTTATTTCCTGTGCTTGATACCTTATTTCATAGTTTTCGATCACTGCCCTGCAGGCCTTTGATTTGCTTGAAATGCTGAAGAAAGAGGAAGAAATGCTATCTGCTGTCAGGGAGAAGCAGCTTCAGGTACTATTAAAGTAGCTTAGTTGAATTGGCTTCTTTTATGTTCTAATTTGTCATTGTGCTCTGATAGCCTCTGATTATGGTAATTGCTATTTGAACCTGTGCGTTTGATCCTTAATTATATCTCTTTAATTCCATTCATCAATTCATATGATCCTGTGCTTTCCTCCCCAATACAACCCGGAACACGGGGCATTTTCCTAATAGAGAGATCTTTACAGAACAATTATTCTCGAGTTTGTTGGGAGTGGTTAGGAACAGTAATGATTATGCGATGCAACTTTAAATGACGGCAACAGTACTGCTTCTGGTGGACTTCGCTCCGTCTTCCTTCATCTTTTGCTTCAATAATTACCTCAGGGTGCTACCTATTTCTTCTTCCTTTTTTTTTCTTTTGTGTGTGTGTGGGGGGGGGGGGGGGGGGGGGGCTTAGTCCTTCCCTCAAGACTAACCTAAGAGATCAGATTTAAGTTGCACAGCCGTTCTTCGTCAACTCCATGAACCTATTACTCCATATATGAAAAGACAGCTTTGTGGCATTGTTCTGTAGATTATGTTTTTGCCTCAACACATAATATTACTTCCTTTGTAGGATGGGGAGAAAGAATTTTCTCAGCTAATACTTGGTGAACGCACCCAAAAAGCAGAATCTTGGCATCGTGATGCTGCTGCACGAGCTCGCTATACAAAACCTGCAGCACCTATCACCTGTGCCACTTTTGCACAAGATGTCATAGAAGGGAGGGCCAAGGTTTCACAGGCCCATGAACATAAACACCAGCCTTTACTTTTTGGACCTGCAAGTCTTGTTGGTCAGAACCCAACAACTGAACGGGAAAGAATAGCTGCCCAGGTCTTTCAGCCTCATTATAGGTACACATCATCTCTTTAATACGAAGTTAATATATCTACTCCGATTTTAGCTCCTAGTGGACATGTAAGCCTTGAAGAACTAGTTTTCTGATCTATATTCAAATGTTAGATTGCCAACCATGAGCATAGAAGAAGCTGGGTTAACGGAGATGAATATGATGAACAAATGGCAAGAAAGGAATGTTAAGCTCATGGAAGAAGCAAATTCTTCATGGTACAAGGATGGGCCCAAGTCGAGGCCGGGTGAAGATGAAGAAGAAGATGATGATGACGCCGCCCAAGACAAGGCAAGAGCATGGGATGACTGGAAAGATGACAACCCTCGTGGTGCTGGCAACAAGAAGCTGACTCCTTGTGGTTAAGGAACTAGTTGCAGCAGAGTCCAAGAATTCCCATCAATAACCTTTTTTAGCACCTAAATTAAAATTCTTTGACATGCTACACCAGTTGTCACTCAGTTGAAACCCATTTTATCCTCGTTTTATCTGTGCTGCAGGTAGATTATGTATTGTAAAGTGATGGTTATTTTAAAGTTGGTAATGTCAATTTGTGTCAGGGTATAGAACCAGTGGCCCATGCTTGGTTACAATTAATCCGTTATTAGATGTTTGCTCTAGTTTTTTTGTTTTCGATGTTGAAACTATTTTTCTTTATCCATGGGCAATGAGTTTCGATGTGTTGTTGGATTTCACTTGATTGTGTGCGGTTTCATTGCGTGTGTTCAGGAAAAGAGTTTTGTATAAATGTATTGACATGTTATTAAGTGTTTTTATTTATGTTTTTTTCTTTCTAAGAGATGGAATATGATACCCCGATTGAAGCGTAATGATTGTACCGTTTTAGAGAGAATTTGAGTTAAGAGACTAACCCAAAAAAAAAAAAAAAAAAAAAGTGACCAATCATTTTGTGGAGGTGTCTTTAATGCATTGTATGTCCCAGTTCTTCTACATCTTGGGTCTTTTCTTTGTGTCATTTGGCTTATGTTCTTCATATGGTATTTAGACTGAATGCCTATAAATTACGTCGATACTTCCACATAGTAAGGGCAACATAAGCGACATCTCTATTCCCCCTTCCCCCACCTCGGGAATCTTTATAATTCCACTGCTACTTTTAATTTGCCCCTGACCATCAAATGAAATGTGAATAACTCGTGAATTTATTCATCTTTTGAAAAATAAAAGAAGATGGAAGCAAAAGTATATGGCTCTTAAAATAGATATGGCCAAAGCGTACGATCGAGTAGAGTGGTTATATATCAAAAAATTACTTCTTTAAATGGGCTTTAATGAGAGTTTTGTTACTTGGATTATGCAATGCAATACTACTTCGATTATAGGTTTAATATGTTGGATATAGTTGCAGTAAGGGAAGTAAATAAATATTACAAGTGTTCGAAAGGATAAACAAACAACTAATATTATAATCGCCGCAATCTTGTTGAGTCTTGAATCTTGATAACCTGAAATCAAGAAACACTAAATCTGGATTGTTACAATTGTGGCTGAGTCGAGAGATGACTCTCTGTCTTTAAGACAAGATTGCCCCATATATATGCTTTTACGTTAGCGGGCAATAGTCTCCCAAGATAAAACAACAACTAATCAACACTACAAAGCAAATAGGTTGATTCTGGCGAAGAAAACGAACACGAAACGACTTGCTGATTTAGAGAAAAAAGGAAGGAAGAGTTTATGTTTTGGTTGCTCACTTTTAGACATATTTTATGTTGTGATTCGTCCTTTCTCTTGTTCTATATTATTTACCTCAAATCTGTTTCAGAAGTTTATATAGTATTTAGGAGGAGGAGAGGTGATTAAGAGGCCCTTTAAGAGGTGTAATCATGGGTATTCATGGCCAGAAACGTTTTGTAGTAAGTGCAAAACGTTTCAGAAGTTTAATGCCAAAACTGTTGGCTTTCTGGCTGATTCTTGAAACTCCAGGGACCAAGCTGTAAATACTAAATAGTTTGGGGTCCAAAAGGATAATATCAGAAGTAGCCCACGACCCGAGCCCGGACCGAGTGGGCGGCGGCGGCGCGCGTGTGGGCTTAGCCTCGAACCCAAGCACACCTAAGTCCTCCATCCTTCAAACACATGGGTTACCCCTTGGGGTCCCAAACCCTTATTCATTTTTAGGCTTATAAAGAGAACAATTCTTCATTTTCCCACCGATGTGGTAAATTTGTCCCACACCATATTTCCATGTCTCAAACACCTTACTTCGTGGACCAATATCTCTTTCATTTCTTAACAAAATTTGACGATCCTTGGCCCTACGATCATCTACTCACTTAGTAGATTATGCACGTGTGGACAGACAAAACCTCCAATATACGGAACCCTAGTGTTTAAGTCATTAAACATGGGTGGATGCAACCTCCCCACCAAAGGCAAATTTCCAACATAATATTATTGGGGATATAGCAGGGGAAGTGAAACCTACTAGAGGACTAAGGCAAGGGATCCTCAATCCCCTTATTTGTTCTTACTATGTGTTGAAGGTCTTTCGATAATTTTAAATCAAACAGAAGTACTTGGGAATATACAACGTTTAAGTTTAATCAGAGGTGAACCTACTATTAACCATTTGTTCTTCGTTGGTGATTCATTTATTTGTAATGTAAATGTTCAAAATGCCGCTAAAATATCTGAAATTTTAAAAACGTATGAAGAATATTCAGGTCAAAAGGTGAATTTTGATAAATCTGCTATATTCTTTAGTAAAAATACTTCAGATTGTGAGAAAGATGGTATTATTGCGGAGTTAGGACAATTACAAAGAAATAACTTAGAATTATATTTGGATTTACCTGTGGTAGTTGAAAAATCGAAGAAGAAAATGTTGGAGTTTATTAAAGATAGAGTGAAGGCAAATAAAAAGTTGAAAAATATCTCTTTAAGCCCTACAAGTAAATAAGTGATGCTTAAATCTGTCTTATCTACTTTTCTTTAAGCCATGCAGGTAAACAATTTGCTTACTACCTCTTCTCCTGCACTTGTACCGAATTATACTAATGATAAAAATATTATTGTGGCACAAAATGATATTATTATATTTGCAGATGTTAGCTTACAAAGGGAGAAAAAGATGGCAAGCATTGGAGTGGCGACTTTGAATAGTTATGGTCATTTGCTTCAAGCCGTTGGTACCCCAATTCAATTTTTTGGGAAGGTTGTCACCGCCGAAGCTCTAGCAATTCGTGAAGCATTGAAAAATGCAAAGAAAAATGGATGGTCAAATGTGCAAAATCTTGTCTGATGCAAAAGCTGTGGTGGATATGATATGGAAAAGAAGTGTAATTTCATGGGAGATAGAGACTACTTGTGAAGATATATGGAAGCTTATGAGTTTCTTTGAAGACGTACATGTTATATATATTCCTAGATCTTGGAATATACTAGCGCACAATTTAACTAAGTTTTCTATTTCGTTGTTACGTAAAGTTATTTGGGTTTCTGTTTTTCCTATTTGGATTGTAACTGATGTTGCTGCATCTTTTAACTATTTGAGACCGTTTATGCATTAATGAAGTAAACTCGTTTATTGTCAAAAAAAATATTGTGCTCCTCTTTTTGAAAGAAGAAGCGCTTCCGGTTCTGTCGGTGCTTGAAATAATTTTATCTTCTCCACTGCTCAGATATGACCTTGCAATGTCACCTTTAAATTATGAACTCGTTTTGAAAAACTACAAATAAATTTGCGCACATAAACTTGTACTGGATACCAATGGACTACCAAAAAATCGGTCAGATTGTGTTATCACAAATCCTTACGATCGCCAGGAATCGGCCATCAAATTATGATAATTTTGCCGGATTACCATATATTTCATTGGTAACACCTCGTAACTTCAGGTTATGGTTTGAATCATACGATGGAAAAATGATGGAATCAAGATAAGGAATATGGGAAGTTTTTAAAAAACTAATCGAGACATAAGAAGAGTCTTAGGAAAAATTAGTCGGAAACTACTCTACGAAGTATGTTTTAAAATGAGTTTGAAGCAGGCCTCACTAAACCGAGTGTACGGATAAATTTTAACGAATTTGAAAAAAACTTCCTTCATGAAAGTTGTATCCCTTTGAAATACTTTTCCATCCATATATGGCCCATGTCGAACATAGTTCTGTACAAAAGGTTATGGCCGGTTTACTGAGGACATGTAAAATGGAAATCCCAATTCTTGTAGGATTAGGTTTTAAAGCCCAAGCCTTTATGATAACCTATAAAAATAACCCTAAAATATTTTATGTAAGGATTTTCGACCAGAGATGGTACCAAACACCTAAGGCGAATTCTTATTCAAATCCCTATGTCAATTATATTAAGTTAACACTAGAATAACACCAAATCATTATTTGAAATCGCTAGATTTTGGAAAATCCATTCAAGGTCAAATTTAGAATGAAGCTTTGAGATTTCTTCAAAAATGTAAGCCCCTCAATCATTAATGGACTATATAGAGTTATTATTATGTTTTAGACATTTAATGGATGGTAGAATCATGAAATATGATTGATTTAGATGCAATCTATCAAACGCAAAATCGTAGTAATTTGTTGTAGATTTCCCTCCAACCAACCAGCTTCCTTTGGCGTTTTCCAATAATTTAACCGTTGGATCGAGCCTAAATTTTAACTGAGTGGTCACAACATATAGGTCTTAAATGTGAACGGTTAAGAACATATTTGAAGGTAGGTCTGGAACAGTGTGGTTTGAGCTATGAACATTAGCTACGAAAATCAATGAAAACTCTTCTCAAGGTTTCAAGTTCAAATTTTTGGTTTCTTCTTCAAAAGTTCAGACCTTTTCTTCATGTCTTGGAGCGACTAAGGTATGTAGAGCTTTTATCTACGTATGGTAATATCCATGTTCTTGTCCACACCACGTTCTTTCACGAAACACGAGTTCTTCATAAGTTTAGGATTTTGTTTCATTAGCGTGATAACCCTAATACATGTAATATTATACGTCATGTCTATATCACAAGTCATCAATTGTATTCATGATAGGTCATTATGATTGTCATGAACCCGTCCTTAATCTATGAACGCATGTTTTGAATTTCATGAGTTCTTAAATATAAGTTATGATCATTATCACTCAGTTTCATGAAGTCATACATGTTTCTCATGAGAAGTTATATTATGTACTTCTTCACATGCTAAATTATAAATACAAATCATGCTTTACAAGTTATTTCAAGAAATTCATGGGCTTATAAGTCAACTATTTTCAAGTACATATTTTGGGAGTTGCACAGATTACTAAGAAGGCTCATATAGCCTGAAACTACGTATGCCAACGTAGGATAAGAATTGTTTCACCAGAGGACGATACCTTCTTATTACCCCTTGTAGGATTATTGGATCTATCATGTTCATATTCATGTCTCGTACTCTAGTAAAGTATGATATGACTTAGCTGATCGTGTAGAGATCAAACTCCATGTTCACGTGTGGTGGTTCATGTCAGTTTTGTTAATGCTCTCCCACATATATACATAAATACATTTTTAGATTTTAAACATGTTATTATACTCATGTTTATGTCCAGCTTCAGTTTCAATTCCATTTTTCTATTATATCATGTGGCTGCTTATTTCCTCCAGTTCCTCCACATACAGTACAATTCAAAATGTACTAACGTCCCTTTGCATGAAGCCTGCACTTCACGGTGTAGGTGTTGAGTTTCAAGACGACAGAGCTACACGCTAGGACTTGACCATATCAGCTAATTGGCGGCCCATTTCCTTCGGGGTGTCAGTTTGCTATTTCATAATTTTATAATTTTTTTTATGATAGAGGTATGCCAGGGCCTTGTCCTGATAGATAGTTTCCAGACTCACGTAAGAGGTTTCATAGACTAGTCTAGTTATCACGTCATGTCAGTTTTTCAGTTTCAGACTTATTATATTTTTAGACTATTTTCGCAATATACCTTGTGATTATAAATTCAGCAGTTTAAATTACATATTTTTTTAGATCATTACCTTAGCATGTTTTGATGCCCATGTTGACAAGCAAGCCATGTGGTTCGCTCGGTCCATGTAGTCATACACCGAATATCGTATTTTGCCCAGGTCATGATTCGGGGCATGACATCATTAGGTTACCTTGTCACAAATCCTGGCGATCGCAAATATTGGTTACCAATTTTTGATGATTTTGATGAATCACTACAAACTTGTGTAGAATTTTCACCCAACATATTTTTGCTTCACGATTGATCCAAACTAGTCTAAATCAACTTTAAGTGATTCTAAATTTAATATTCAACCTTCTAACAACCGTCTCAATAATTTCCAATAGTTAGTTTCAACCCATATCTTCAAATATTAATTGACCACCTTATTTTCTTTAACAATCAATCTTAATAAAACCCATTAATGCTATTTTCGTTAAAAAATATTTTAATCAAAACAATCACAAATAAATGTTAGGTCTTCAATTTTTTAAGGGGATCGTTTGGTACGCGAATTAAGTTATTTCAGAATTATAGTCCTGGAATTATAATTTATGGACTAATTTATTCCACTTATAATATCAAATTTGATGAGATAAGATGAGTTATTCAAGACTAATTTAGGATAAATTTTATTTCTTGTTTAATTGAAGGTATAAATTTTATCACAAACTTAATCCCAAAATATCCTATCTTATCCCACGTATTAAACAATCCTTAAAGCACATATGAAAAGATGGAGAAAAAGGAGGAGAAGTTCTCGCATATATCTATATTTGCACAACTTTTTTTAATACGGTAAAAAATTAAATAAAAATTTGAAAGTCCACTCCCTGAAAATTCCAGTAAAAGATTCTCTTTGTTGTAATTGAATTTGGGTGTACAAAGTAACAAGAAACAATCATATCATAAAAAGAGATATTTAATTTCAGTACTTATATATTAATTTGTTCCAATGAATAGTTTGAGCTAATATTTATGGTAAATGCTTCCTTAATTTACTTGCCAAAGAATATGTAGATTGCATTCCTTAAATGGGGGAGTTATAAGACATTAAAATTCTCATAATTCATGCCATAAAAGAACGAAGTACTTAATAAAAGTAAGTCGAAATAATAGTATGTGGTGCAATATGCTTTAGCGTTTGTACCTTTCTTTGTTGCAAAGAAGTATTTATTTTGTTTCAATTTATATGACACACTTTTCTTTTTAGTCAATACAAAAAAATGATATATTTTTTTATTTGACAAAAAATTAACTTTAAATGTTACTAACTTTTATGCTTAATGAGATAATTTATAACCACACAAATATCTTTGACTTATTTTAGACCACAAGATTCAAAAGTCTTATTTTATTTCTTAAACTCCGTGTTCAGTCAAACCACATAATATAAATTGAAATGGCTAGAGTAACTTATTTTATGAAGAATATTTTTGTTGAGAAATTGGTCATGTGTTTCGTTATAGAGTGGAAAATATATTCGTAAAACATATTTAATTACTTTGATAATAAACTAGCAAATTAAATAGTGTTTTCGTGAGAAAATTTAAGTTACATAGATATAGCATGTTTGACCAAGCTTCTAAAATCAACTTATTTTGAAAAAATATTTTTTAAAAATTGCTTTTCAAAAAAGTATTTTTAGTTAAAAACAGTTTGTGTTTGATCAATTAATTTAAAAAATGCTTTTGAACATCAATTAATGTTTGACAAAACATTTCAAAAGTGCTTCTAATTGTATTTTTTTTTTCAAAAGTGCTTTTCAAAAAAGTGCTTATGAAGAAAAACTATTTTTTAGCTTATGAAAAACAACTTCTGCTACTCCCCAAAATCACTTATTTTTTCCAAAAGCTTAACTAAACATCTCAGTTTTTTTAAAATAAGCACTTTTGAAGAAAAATAAATTTGGCCAAGCGGGCTATTATGATGTTCGTGAAGAAAAACGAGTCTGTTCAAAAGGATTTAATAATATTTTATGATTATTTAGTAGGAGTTTGGTCATACATTCTATTTTTTTTTTTTAAAAAAAATTATGAATTTGGCGTTAAAAAGAAAATTGTGTTTAATTATATTATTTGTAAAAGAGAGAATATAATATTTTATTTAAAATTTATGAACATGAAGTAAATTTGAAGCACTTTTTAAAATTTGAAATCCAACTCCAAATTGGATTTGAAAATTCTTTAACCAAGCACTAATTTTGAAATAAACTAAATACAATTACCCTAGGAAGTGAATAATTCTTAGGGCTCATTTCGTTAAAAATAAGTTATCACATGATTAATTATTTCGAGATTAGTTATCTCACTCTCCCATCGGAATAAAAATAACACTACAATATCGGGATAACTAATTACGGGATTAGTTGTACAACAACAACATATCCAATGTATTACCAATGGGGAGGGTAGGATGTACACAAACTTTTATACCACGATTTTATCCCACACTCAAATTTAATTATGAAATTAATTATCCTTTATCACTCATATTAAACGAGCCCATTGGCCATTACCAATGGGTTATTCGCACAAATGCCCCTATTTTGGGGTGGTATTTAATTTTTACCTTCAAATTTGAGCTCTTTAATTTTTGCCCTTTATTATTTTTGGTGCAACATAATTAGAATTTTGCTCGGCATAATTAGTGTTTATCTTCGGCATATGTATCATACACAACCCACATATTATGCCGATAAAGAATAATTGTCAACACTCAACATGATATGAAAAAAACATAATTTCATATGTTGACTGGCATAATTAGCGTTTAATTTCAACATATGTATCATAACATACATCAAATTATGTCGGATAAGACATAATTTCCAGCACTCAATATAATTTTAAAAAATAATATAAAAATATGCCGCATAACTTAATTGCTACATAATTTACGCCGCGCGAGGTAAAAATTCAATTTTTGAAAAAAATAAATTATATAAACTATGGCTTACGAAGTAAATTTAAATATTTTCATAAAATAAATAACAGAAATAAAAATTAAAGATCACAAATATAAAAAAGATAAAAATTAAACACCAGTGCGTTTGAGGTACAATCCGCACAAAAAAATGTTACCAATTTAGTTGTAAATATATAAAAATGATTTATTTTCTAATCACTAACCGGATGTGAGACCACAACATCCAATCCACTTTAAAAAATGCCTTCGATTCCGGGTTCCCGCTTTTCTTTGAATTTTACACTACTATTTGACATTTTCACGCTGCATACTCAGCTTTCCGCATGCACCCCACCCCACCCCCACCCCCACGCAAACTCTTCAATGCCTAGCAAACGGAAAGCTTCTTCTACGGCGCTGGCGAAGTCACCGGAATCCTCGGATTCTACTACCGTATCGTTAAATAAGAAGTTAAAACCGGATCCAGCTGTCGTTGAACCGGTGGTTGCTTCTCCGGTTGAATGCGATGATGAAGTTGAAGAATCAGTATGCGATAGCTCGATTGATGAATCATCTGCTCACAATAAGGTGAGAAGAGCTGTGCAGGCGAATGAGGAGCAGGAGTGTGTGTTTTCTGGTGAACCTGTTCCGGAGGCACAAGCGTGGCAACAATATCCTAATCGCTACATTATAAAAGTTTGCTTTGCATATTACTGTTTATATACTTAAACAGTCTCTCTATCTCTACGAGTTAGGGGTAAGGTTTATGTACACCGTTATTATGGGAGAGAACTTATGAGTTTGTTCCAGTATTAATAGGATATTAATGAAGTTACGAAATAGAGATAACTTAACAATTCAATAGGGCCTTATTTAGAAAGGTTTACTTTGCATTGCATATTACTGTTTGTATTACAGCACTTATTTTATTCTAACTTATGTGAGAGAGCTTATTGACACTGTTGTGATATTAATAGTATATTAATGAACTTAGCACCCTGCCCTTTCTTTTGAGCTGAGGTCTATCGAAAATAACGTCTCTATTCCACAAAGTCCACAAAGTTAGAGGTAAGGTCAAGTGGCGAAGCCATGATTTGCCGTAAGAGGTTCAAAATGTAAAAATATAAACACACGAAGAAGCCAAATGAAGTTCAACATGTACTATATATACATAAAAAATAGTTTTAACCATGTACAAATAGCGTAAACAATACAAGACTTTGCATACAAGTTTTTGTGTTTTCTGTTTGTTCCTCATATCACTTCACTTATTGTGACTAGGTACATTGGAAGGGTTATGACCCAGATGAAGACACTTGGGAGCCAATAGAGGGCTTAGAGTATGACTTCCAAACTAAGCAACAAATTGTGAATCCATGTTTTGAATTATTAATACATTTATCTAATGATTGATATATGCTTATAGTGGTTGGCAAAAGAAAATAAAGGACTTTGTGACCAAGGGCTTCAAAACAAGTGTTTTGCAATTGCCTGTAAGTTGCCTTCCTCTGCTTCTTTCTATCTCTTGTCTAGTTCTGGATCTCCATGAATTTATCTTTCTGATTGCAGTGCATTGATTTTAACTTTTTTTATTGGCTATAATTAGGGGGAAGTAGACGCCATATGTGGAGGTCCTCCTTGCCAGGGCATAAGTGGGTTTAATCGTTTTAGGGACAAGCTGAATCCATTACAAGATCCGAAAAATAAACAGCTTGAAGTATTCATGGACATTGTGAAGTTCTTGAAACCAAGGTTCGTGTTAGTGGAAAATGTGGTGGACTTGGTCAGATTTGCAGATGGTTTCCTCGGAAGATGTGCATTGAGCAAACTTGTTGGAATTGATAGAATATATGAAAAATGATTCTTGTATATATGTTTTATTCAATGTAAATCTTCTAGATTACGTTAGCATATATTCTTTTGTAATTAGTCAATATCTTCCCTAATTTCTAGCCTTACATTATGCATGTAACCAATGTATATATTGCAAGCAATATCAATGAAAGGACTCATCGGATTGAATTCCTTTATGGTATCAGACTAGGTCACAACTTCTTCCCCTGTTTTTAACTTAGCAACAATTCTCTCTTCTGCTACAATTCCTCCTCGATCGCCGTCCACTATGACTTATCAACCAAAATTCCATCCAGCATTAGCCATAACCAACGTCAAATCCATTATTCCAATTACGTTGGACAATGATTCCAGCCAATATCACTCTTGGACAGTCTTATTCAAAGTTCACGCAAGAGTCCACGATGTTCTTGATTATATCATCCCCTCTACGGATGAGAAAGCTACGAAGGCGGCTGATGCCGCGAAGGCCGCTGACCTTGACCTTTGGCATCGTCTTGACGCTGTCATGTTGCAATGGATGTATGCAACAATATCACAAGATATTCTCCACTCAATTCTTGTGAACGATGACTCGGCCGAGAAGGCTTGGAAAAGAATTACCGCCATTTTCCAAGACAATAAACATTCCCGGGCAGTTCATCTTGAAAACCAATTTACAAACACCAACTTGGAAGACTTTCCGACCACCACGGCTTATTGCAATCGTCTCAAGCTCCTCGCCGATCAATTGGCCAATGTTGATGCCCATGTCTCTAACACTCGTTTGGTATTGAAAGTGATTGCAGGTTTAACGGAGGCATATGTTGGATTTGTAACTCATATTTAACAACATGACCCTTTGCCTAGCTTTGAAACTACAAAATCCAAATTGAGTTTAGAGGAATCGACAATCCTCCAACGCGCAGCCTGTGAATCGGGTTCGACTGCTCTAGTTGTAAATTCCCCCAATTTCGATGACGATTACCAAAACCCCTATCACGGTAATCACAACAATAACAATCGAAACAATAACAATAATAATTGTGGACACAAGGGAAACAACAAGAAAAATAATCAAAACTCCGGCGGAGGTGGCCGGAACTCTGGCAAAGGCAACCGCGGTGGAGGCAGTGGCTCCGGCGGCGGCCAGAACACCAGCAGTGGCGCCGGCCGTGGACATCAGCAACAATGGCAACCAAACCCTTGGGCATAGTGGTCTCCTTGGTCGATGCCTCCATGCCCTTACCCAACTTATAATTGGGCCAGACCCAATTATAATCCACGACCGCAGTAGCAACCCAACATCCTTAGGCCAAGGCCTCAACACCAAGCTTTTAACGCAATCGGTCCAAGCCCAACAGACATTGAATCGGCATTGCACACACTTAGCATTGCTCAACCCGATCCATCTTGGTATATGGACACCGGGGCGACATCTCACATGACATCCGCACAAGGTAATCTCTCGTCTTATTTTAATTCGAGCAAAAATCATGGTATAATTGTTGGAAATGGCCATTCTATTCCGATTTGTGGTTTTGGTAGTGCAAAATTAAAACCTCCTCACCCTCTATTAATGTTAAAAAATGTCCTTCACGCCCCTAATTTAATTAAGAACTTAGTTTCAGTTCGAAAGTTTACTACTCATAACCAAGTTTATGTTGAATTTGATCTCTTTGGGTTTTCTGTGAAGGATTTTTAGACGGGATGACACTAATGAGATGTAATAGTCAGGGCGAGCTATATCCTATCACCACCACCATCACAAATCAAGTCGTTTCTACATTCACTTTTGCAGCTTTATCATCTTCCCTTTGGCATGACCATTTAGGTCACCCGAGAGCACCTGTTTTAGACTTCCTTAGGCGAAATAATTTGATTGAATGTACTAAAACAAGAAACTCTAATTTTTGTCATTCATGTCTTCTTGGTAAACATGTTAAATTGCCATTTGTTGATTCTCATAACTCTACTTCTATGCCTTTAGATATTTTGCATAGTGATTTGTGGTCATCTCCTATTTTGAATTATTCGGGTCACAAATATTATGTGCTATACTTGGATAATTTTTCAAAAAATTTATGGACTTTTCCCCAAAAAATCTCAAGTATATTCAACCTTTATCACTTTTCGAGCCTACATTAAAACTCAATTCGAACGGAAGTTAAAAAAATATCCAATGTGATAATGGTAGAGAATATGATAATGGTCATTTTTTGAGTCTTTATAAAGCAAAAGGAATTTCTTTTCTTTTTTCCTGTGCTCATACTTCTTCCCAAAATGGAAAAGCCGAAAGAAAAATTCGATCTATTAACAACATCATTCAAACTTTGATTGCTCATGCTTCACTCCCTCCTTCGTTTTGGCACCATGCATTACAAATGACAACATATCTTTATAACATCTTACCAAGTAAAACTTTCACCTATCAATCTCCTCTAAATATTCTGTACCAAAAAGACCCATCCTGTTCCCACTTATGTGTTTTCGGTTGCTTATGTTATCCCCTCTTCCCTGCCACTACGATAAATAAGCTTCAACCCCGTTCCACACCTTATGTCTTTTTGGGCTATCCATCAAATCATCGCGGTTACAAATGCTATATTTTGTCTTCAAATAGAATTATCATTAGTCGCCACATGTTATTTGATGAAACCCAATTCCCGTTTTCAAAGCTGCATAACCCCACTTCCTCAACATATGATTTTCTAGATGACGGGCTTTCCCATTATGTGATTTACCACATTCAAAATAAGCCAACACCTCTAAAAAATGAGCCGGCCCAAACACCACAGCCCACATCTCCGCTGCCCAGTCCTCAGCAACCTAGCTCACCAGGCAGTAGTTCCATCGGACTGCCTCTTAGTCCACTTCTCGCCTACTGTCGGAGGCCCAGGCCCAATTCAGTATGCACTGTCCGTTTCACTTCCACCTATTTTCTAGCCCACTTCGAGTTCGAACCACAAACCCATTACAGAAGCCAACATTGTAGTTTTAAACCAGATACAAAGTATCACTATGGCCTCATTACTCATGCCACAAAATCACCTTTATCACGTAACCATGTGTCTGCACTCAAAGACCCGAATTGGAAAATGGCTATGGATGATGAATATAATGCTCTTATTAAAAATAAGACGTGGGATTTAGTGCCCCTACCGTCTGATGTTAATGGTATTCATTTTATGTGGATTTTCTGACATAAAGAAAAATTTGACGGTTCTTTTGAGAGGCATAAAGCTCGTATTGTAGGTGATGGTGCAGGTCAACAAGTTGGCGTGGATTGTGGAGAAACTTACAGTCTAGTTGTCAAACCGGCAACCATTCGCACCGTGCTCAGTCTTGCTCTCTCTAAATCATGACCCATTCATCAGTTGGATGTTAAGAATGCATTTTTACATGGTGAACTGACATAAGCAGTGTACATGCATCAACCCTTGGGTTTTAGGGACACGGAACGTCCTAATCATGTATGTCTTCTGAAGAAATCGTTATATGGGCTCAAGCAAGCTCCCAGAGTCTGGTACAAACGGTTTGCTGATTATGTTTCTTCAATTGGGTTCTCTCACATCAAGTCTCATAACTCTCTCTTCATCTACCGAAAAGGCAATGATATGGCTTATATTTTTTCTAATGTTGATGATATCATCCTCACTACTTCTTCTGATACTCTTCGTAAGTCTATCATGACACTTCTCAGCTCTGAATTTATCATGAAAAACTTGGGTTTACTAAGTTACTTCTTGGGTATCGCAGTCACTCGTCATGCAAAAAGTCTATTTTTATCCTAGAAAAAGTATGCAGAAGAAATTATTGAACGTGTTGGCATGTCTTCGTGTAAGTCTTGTCCCACTCCGATTGATACCAAATCGAAGCTCAGTGCTAAGTTAAGCACTCCTTATGAGGATCATCCTCACTACCGCAGCCTTGCAGGAGCTCTACAGTAACTCACATTCATGAGACATGACATTTCATATGCAATACAACATATCTGCTTATTTATGCATAATCCGATGGATGAACACATGCATGCTCTCCGGCGCATCATGCGCTACATTTAGGGTACACTTTATCACGGACTGCATCTTTATCTCTCCTCAATAACTTCTCTGATTTTCTACATAGATGCAGATTGGGGTGGGTGCCCAGATACCAGGAGGCCCACTTCTGATTATTGTGTCTTTCTTGGTGATAACTTGCACTCCTGGTCGTCAAACGCCAGCCCACACTATCTCGCTCCAGCGTTGAAGCTGAGTACCTAGGTGTTGCCAATGTGGTTTCTGAATCATGTTGGTTACACAACCTTCTTCTGGAACTACATTGTCTACATTAGTTTACTGTGATAATGTTAGTGCCATATACCTCTCTGAAAATTCAGTTCAACATCAACGCACTAAACACATCGAAATGGATATTTATTTTGTTAGCGAAAAAGTTGCTCGTGGACAAGTACGGGTCCTACATGTCCTCTCGTGCTATCAGATAGCAGATATTTTCACAGAAGGACTTCCTTTGGTGCTATTTCAAGATTTCAGGAACAATCTCAACGTACGAGAACCTCTCGTTTCGACTGCGGTGGTGTGATAGAATATATGAAAATGATTCTTGTATATCTGTTTTATTCAATGTAAATCTTCTAGATTAGGTTAGCATATATTCTGTTGTAATTAGTTAATATCTTCTCTAATTTCTAACCTTACATTATACATGTAACCAATGTATATATTGCAAGCAATATCAATGAAAGGACTCACCGGATTGAATTCCTTTAGGAACGAACTATCAGGCACGGATGGGAATGATGGTAGCTGGGGCGTATGGACTTCCACAATTTCGTATGCGCGTCTTTACGTGGGGTGCTCTTCATTCAGAGGTAATAAAACAATTATTCTTATATGTTGTTTTCTTGGTCTTCTCTGTGCTCAAATTAAGTCTCTTCTCGTCCTGCAGAAATTGCCACAATATCTGTTGCCGACACATAATGTTGTTGTGAGACGTGGCGTTCCCACAAAATTTGAGGTACTCTACCGAATTTATTGTAATGCCCATAATCTTTCATATTGCTATTGGCTGAATGTGATTTTGAATCTGAATACACTTAAATGCAGTAGCATATGAAGAGGGCTTGAACGTCAAGCTAAATCAAGAACTTTTTCTTGAGGATGCCCTTTCAGATCTTCCTCCCGTATGTAATATTAGACTATGAATTTGCTTAAAATACAGACTTCCAATTAGTTAAACATAACCTTAATATGGCTATGTGTTCCTTTCTTTATGCAAATAATTTTGTTTTTAGGTGGAAAAATAATGAGCCAAGGGATGAAATGCCATATACTTGTGAGCCCCAAACCGACTTCCAGCATTTCATAAGATTAAGGAGGGATGGTGAGTATTTATCTTGGTAGTGTCGTGTCCGAAGAAATTGCTTAACTGCAATATTATCATGTCTTTGGATCACCGTAGTGTTCAAGTCAACTTGTGTGCACTTTGACTATTTTATCATCGAGTATCTTCCCACCAAAGTTAGGCAAATGATTTGTTTTTACTAGTATTTAAACCACATCTCTCGGTTTTTATCCACTTCATTGTCTTTTAGACAATTCTTTGGTGCACAATACTATATTTCCTTAATAGATTGTGATTAGTAGTAGTAGTATCAATATGCAGTTAGATATGCTTGGTATGTGCCCAAGCATGAAGTCTATGATGTCGTTAATATCTTAATTTTATTCCTAGATCACCATTTAAGTTATATTATTCATCTTTTGAATTTTCTCCTTGAATTGTGCTTTCTCCTAATTACCGGTTGACTTTTAAATTCTTTCTTATTTCATTTTTAATATTTCTTATATACACATTTATTTGTCACACATTAATACTATTTACATGTTCATCTTTAATTTTTTTAATAATTAGTTTATGTAAAATAAAAATGATTACTTTGGAACTACACTTGTGTATCCATACATGACATAACATTATGACAAACAAATAAGTGTTTTTGTATTACATCCATTGCAGGACAGAGTGCTTACTATACATGAAAATGCACTATGTTTCATAATAAGTGTTTTTTTAGAAGTTGAAAGGTTTAAACAACTAATTATTGTGGAACGAGGAAGTATTACTAGTATATAGAAGTTGTATTCTTATTCTATTCAAGGGCTCTTGGCTTTCAAGTTTTTTTGTGGCGCATAACCTGTTAGCATGTCTGCCATTTTGCTCCAACTTCAACATTTTTGTTGCTTATTCATCGATTTTGTTACTAATGTTGTTTCTTATACTTTGGTTATTTTTTTGTCTTCATTATTTTCATTTTTTTATTCTTGTATTGTCAAAATTATTTTTAAAATTATTTTTTATGAGTCGAGGGTCTATCAGAAACAACTCCTATGTATTAGAAAGGTACGAGCAAGGTTAGCGTACACCCCATCCTCCTTAGACCCCACTCGTGGACCACATTGGGTATGTTATTCAACATTTTCGTTCCAGTCATGCACTTTCGCTACATTTTACTCTAGATGTATCCTACACATAAAAATACCGCAATTAGGCTCAAGACGTTATAATTCACGCTACAAACGCCAATAAAGCACTAAAATGTGGGCAAATAATATTCAAATAGAGATATTTGTAGCTTGTTAAACAATGGCCCAATACGGACATCCCAGCAAAGGGGCAGTAAATGGCCCAATACGGACATCCCAACAAATGGGCAGTACACAGACTCAAAGGGACTAAAATCATGGGACTGGTGGATTGGTATCTTGTACCAATCTTGTATATATGGTATATATATTTCATGTATATTGTAGTGTATTTATTACCTAAATTAGGATTATACACTTACCATAATTGTATAGTTAGAATTATGGTAGAATAAGGTTTTAGGAATAGAATAGGAATAGGATTCTCCTATTTTGTATCTTGTATAAATACCTATTCAATTAATGAAAATAATCAAGGGGACTATTTCTTTCATAGCCAAATATCAAATTTATGTCTTAGTTAAATGCAAACATTGGGGGTAAATGTCTTTTTAGTTAGGGAAGGCGAGTATTTTTTTTTTTTTTGTGTGTGTGGTTTACCACCTATTTTTCTGTCAAAAAAATAACGACTCACTTTCTTTTTTAATCCGTTAAAAAAAGAATGATATATTTCTTTATTTGTTAACAATTTAACTTTAAACTTTATCTTTTACACAAAACGAGATGATCTATAACCACACAAATATCTTTGGAACATTAAAGCAATCTGTCGTGGAAAGTTGTTCTAGGCCTGTTCGCGAAAACCAAATCATTGTTTTTCAATATTTCTTCAGCTACATTGGCTGAGGTAACAACAAGTGCTGGAATTGTGCCTAGTTGAAGCTACATTAAGTGACCGTGTTTTTTGGACAACATTTGGAGGGAGCGGTGTGGGTAAAGGCCAAGTTGATGAAGATTTCCAATAATCGGAAGCTTCCATGGAGAAGGAGGAAACGTTTTCTTAGTTTGAGAGAACCATTTGAGGATGATCGTGATAAACAGAATCGAGGATATAGCAGTAATTAATGAGGGAGGAAGGAAGAAAGTGTTGGAAATTTGTCTTTGGCGGGGAGATGCATCCACCCATCTTTGATGAATTAAACACTAGTGTTCCGCATGTTGGAGACCTTGTTTCTTCGCATATGCATGATCTACGAAGTGAGTAGATGACCGTAGGGCCAAGAATCGTCAAATTTCGTTGAGAAATGAAAGAGATATTGGTCCACGAAGTAAGGTGTTTGAGGCATGAAAATATGGTGTGGGACAAATCTACCACATCGGTGGGAATAGGAAGAATTGCTCTCTATATAAGTCTCTAATGTGGTAAAGGGTTTGGGACCCCAAGGGGTATTCCATGTGTTTAAAGGAGGGAGGACCTAGATGTGCTTGGGTTCAAGGCTAAGCTCACACGCGCGCCGCCGCCGCCCGTCCCGTCCGGTCGGGTCTGTGGGGTGGGGACTTTATGATATTATCTTTTTGGATCCCAAATTGCATAATATTTACAGTTTGGTCCCCAGAGTTTCTGAAAAGTTGATTTTGGGGTGACGGAACTTTCTGCCTACCGTTGAAACTGTTTTTTGAGGCATTAATCAGCCATTACTTGGCTGATTAACTCCTCCATTAATAGCTCATTACTTGGGCAATTGAGCAGCCTCATTCATGACCATAAACCACCCATAATCAGCCTCTCTAATGCCATTAACAACCCTCACTTATGGCCATTACATCCTTGTTTATGGTTGTTGGGCTGCCCTCCTACATGCTATATATTGAGCTGTTTTTTGGCTCAATTCGTGACAGAAAAACAGACAGAAACAGTGAGCAATATAGCACAAAACACAACTCAAAACAGTGAGCAAAACAACCACAAAAGCAGCACAAAACAGTCCCAAAAATCACTATAAAACAATGAAGAAAACCAATGCAAAACAGTGACGAAAACCAATGCAAAACAGTGACGAAATACAATGTTATATACACAAGATATACACAATTGAGACACACTATATACATAGAGACAAAAGAGAAGAGTAAACAGAAACTCTTCCTTCCTTTTCCATATCTTCAGCAAGTCGATTCATATTTATTTTCTTCGTCAGACTCAACCTATTGGCTTTGTAGCGTTGAGACTAAAGTGTTGTTTTATCTTGGGAGACTATTGCCCGCTAACGTAAAAGCATATATACGGGGCAATCTTGTCTTAAGGACAGAGGGCAATCACTCGACTCAACACACAACGTTGTAACCATCCAGATTTAGTTATTTCTTGATTTCAGGTTATCAAGATTCAAGACACAACAAGCTTGCGGCAGTTTTGAAGATTGACCTATTTGTTCAACAAGATTCAATTTCTGAATATTGAATATTTATTTATCCTTTCGAACACTTGTAATAGTTATTTACTTCCCGTACTGCTTTATAAAGTACAATAGAAGACCAGCAGAAAGAATATATATTAGAGGTATACGGGCGGTTCGGCGCTGGAAAAGGAGATGTAGGGGCGGCTGAAATTAGGTTTTATGTAGAGAAGAATTTTTTGCTCTTGATACCATGTAGAATTGTATTAATCTCCTATTTTTTATTAATATAAATATATATAGTGTGTACAATGTAGAATCCTAATACAATAGAGATCCTATATCTGTCATAATTATACAACACTAATAATTACAAAATATATGTAGTATATTTTATAATTATTTACTATTACTTTTGTCAGTAGAGATCAACTTTTTGGTGTTATAGTGTTGTTTGGCTCTACGATTTAGATGCCGTGCGCTTCAAGTAAATACTACCAATTGAATTATTGATCTCAGATCTCAGTGCAGACGCCAACTAAAACTAAAATTATGAGCCATGACCCATGAGTTTATGCTTTTAAAGTAAGTATAGTAATGGTAAGTGTTAAATTTTTCTTTTCACATAGACATGACTCTCTCAAGTACCAAGGAGATAGACAGAGAGAGATGTCGTGGGAGGTATGACCAAGATGCCAATTAGAGAAATAGATAAGCTAAAAATAAGGTCTTATGTTGTTCAATACTGGAACATTTTTATTAAAAACAAGATACATTGAACTACTGAATAAAAAAAAATAGGAAGTACATTTAACAATAAACAAAAAAGAGGAACATCATTTGCCTAGCGTATTTTTGGAGGCAGCCCACCTTAGAGTAGTATGATGCTTAAATCTCAACATGAAAGGCAACTTCCTAGAGCGGCACTACTACAACAGGTTAGAAATTTGTCTTTGGTGTGGAGATGCGTCCACCCATATTTAATGAATTAAACACTAGAGTTTCGCATGTTGGAGGCTTTGTCTCTTCACACGTGCATAATCTACTAAGTGAGTAGATGACCGTAGGGCTAAGAATCGTCAAATTTCGTTGAGAAATGAAAGAGATATTGGTCCACGAAGTAAGGTGTTTGAGGCATGAAAATATAGTGTGGGACAAATCTACCACATCGGTGGGAAAAGGAAGAATTGCTCTCTTTACAAGTCTCAAAATTGGCTAAGGGTTTGGGACCCCAAGGGGTAACCCATGTGTTTGAAGGAGGGAGGACCTAGGTGTGCTTGGGTTCGAGGCTAAACCCACACGCGCGCCGCCGTCGCCCGTCCGGTCCGGGTCACGGGTATTGGGCTTCTTCTGATAGACCCCTAAATTGTATAATATTTACAGTTTGGTCCCTGGAGTTTCTGCCTACCGTTTGGGTTGATTTTTGGAGCGTTATTGCACAATAACCAGCCATTACTTAGCAGTTGAGGAGTCCCTCCCCTTATGCTATATATTGGAGCCTTTTGGCTCAATTGTGGGTGACAGAAAAACGAGACAACAACATATAAACACAGAGACAAACAGAAGAGAAAAACAACACACATTCTGTCCAAAAACGTGAGCAGAAACAGTGTCAAAAACAGAAACTCTTCCTTCCTTTTCCATTCTTCAACAAGTCGTTTTGTGTTTGTTTTCTTCATCAGAATCAACCTATTTGATTTGTAGTGTTGTTTTATCTTGGGAGACTATTGCCCGTTAACGTAAAAGCATATATACGGGGCAATCTTGTCTTAAAGACAGAGAGTCATCTCTCGACTCAGCCACAGTTGTAACAATCCGTTTTAGTGTTTCTTGATTTCAGGTTATCAAGATTCAAGACTCAACAACCTTGCGGCAGTTCTGACTATTGACTTGTTTGTTTATCCTTTCGAACACTTGTAATATTTATTTACTTCTCGTACTGCTTTATAATATATAACACAACATAATATAGGTACCAATAAAACTCTGCAACATAATAAATCAAATACGTGGAGTTGCAACGACTAACAAAGGGAACTTTCGTCTGACTGTAATTCCAGAGGCTTCATCCACATCCAAATCTTCAGCTTTTGCTCCATTTGGTAACGAGAGTTCAAAATGAAACAACATTCTTGCCAATGCCAATTCATTCACAACCTTAGCGAATGTGATCCCGGGACAACCTCTTCGACCCGCACCAAATGGAATTAACTCGAAATGCAACCCTTTGTAATCCACAGAACTATCCATAAACCTTTCTGGTTGAAATTCCTCCGGATTTTCCCATATGGTTGGATCCCTGGAGATAGCCCACGGACAAACAAGGACTTGAGTTCCAGCAGTTACGTCGTAGCCCAACACTTTGGTGTCCTTTATTGCTTCCCGGGGAAGCAATGGGACCGGAGAATGAAGCCGTAGACTCTCTTTCATCACTGCCCTTAAATAAGGCATGTGTTCCAAGTCATCCTCTGATTTCCCTTGAGTTACTTGTCTCACCTCGTCTCTTAATTTTCGCAATGTTTTTGGATTTTTTATGAGCTCATTCATTGTCCATTCTAAAAGAGTGGAGGTTGTATCAGTTCCGGCAGCAAACATATCCATGATAATCGCTTTAATTGAATCTATTTCAACCTTAAAACCCGACTTGTTTTCTTTCTGAACTTGGAGCAATATATCCACAAAGTCTGCTGCCCCTTCTTCTTTGTCATCTATTTTCTTCTCCTTGTGTTCCTCAATCACACCCTCCAAGAATGCATTAAACTCATCAGCCACTTTGTCCACTTTGGCGTTTAAACCGTTGAAACGATTTACCCATGCTAGCCATGGCATGTAATCTCCAATATTAAAAACTCCCAACAATTCGACAAGCTCTATCACCAATGTCTTGAATTTTCTCCCTTCTTCGCCATCACAATACTTTCTTCCTAATGCCACTCAACAAAGCACGTCGTTCGTCATGCTCACAAACAGCTCCGTCAAATCGACAACTTGTGAATTGTCGATTGAGTCCCTAATCTTTTGGAGAAGAAGAGAAGTTTCTTCTTCCCTGATTTTGCTAAACGATTGGACTCTTTTGTTGTTTAAAAGCTGAAGCATGCAAACACTTCTAGCGTTCCTCCAGTACTCTCCATATGGGGTGAAGGCCACGTCCTTTGGGCCGAAGAAAAGCTTGCTCGGAATGCTGGATTTGGGCTTGTTAGCAAATCCCATATCTTGTGTTTTCATGATCTGTGAAGCTGCTTCGGCTGAGGAAGCGATCAGCACCGGCACGCTGCCGAACTGAAGCATCATCATCGGACCATGTTGGTTCGTTAGTTTTTGGAGAGAGCGATGTGGTTGTAGGCCCAGTTGGTGAAAGTTTCCGATGAATGGAAGATTTTTCTTGGATTTTTTGGATGAAAGCTGGACAAATGATATTAAAACAAATGACAACAAAAATAAGAAAGAAAAAACTGCAAATGTGGAAATCATTTTCTTTCCGATCGAGTGTATTCGTTAAATCTTCATGGTTGATGAACCCTTTTATAGAAGAGATGAAGCGGAAAATAATAGTCTCAAGATTGTTTTAATTTTTGAAACTTTCACGTTGACATATTTAATAGATGTTCACTAAGTAGAAGCTGCCATTATTTTATTATAAAAGAGAGACCCAATTGTAAGGGGGGGGGGGGATTAAATTGTGTGGGCATTGTTTGCAGCCAATAAAGGACAAAGAAAGCAACAATTTTGAACAATCATCATTCATATTTTAATCTATTAAATACATTTATTTTTTTTAAAAATCTCACTTATTAAGTCTGAATACATCTAAAAAAGGTGTCTTGAAACTGTTCAGACCTCAACAATAAGCTTTTTAAAAAGCTTTTTTTTTATCAAACCATAATACCTTCCACAAATCTCTCACTACTCTTTATTGCTTTTGTGGGACTCAAAAGTTTTCATCTGTTCTTCTAAAAAAAGAGGTGTTATTTTCATGTGGGTTGTTACTAGGGGTTACCAGTGGGGCGGGGCGGACTGAGGTGGGTCCCGTGGGACGGGACCCGGCTGGATGGGGAAAGGTCGGAACCGGGGCTCCGGCGGGATTAGCGGGTTGGAATTAGCAGGACAGGCAGATATCCGTCCGTCTCACTTCACACCGTAAAAGGGGACCAGTGTTAGGGGATGCGGGGTTGAGATTTAGGTTTTTTAGACACTTAATTTAAAAAAATAATATATATAAACACTACAATAATTGAACAAGATCGTGTAATAAAAATATCTTAATGCTTTTTTTGTGCCTCTTATATTATTTAATAGAAATATGATTTTTTTGTAATACAATTTTAAAATTGCAACTTTGTGGTGTTGTTCAAAAGTTGCAAATCACATAGTAAAATTGCAATTAAAAAAATTACACAGTTAACCATACTTTTTCTAATTTCCTCATAATGTCTTGAGGATTTTCGGTTGGAATTGGAAGTTGTTGGTCAAATTGTTTGACGTCGCTTTATGTTTCTTCGGACAAGATTTCGTTGTAGTTGTAGTCTTCTTCTTCGTTGATCTCCGGTTGACCGCACCTTCTATGCTCCGCTCAAATTCAATCTCATAATAGAATTGCAATCTCCAATGTGTCTCCCACCAATGAATGTATGTGCTCTCCTATTTGAAATCTTCCCTCAGAAAAAACGCTTTCAGACGCTTGAATGTTCAACACATCTCAAGCCATCTTTACTAGTATCAGAAATGTCTTCTCATTCTCCCTCCAGTATTTCAACAAGTCTTCATGTCTTTCATCATTGACAATTAATTCGTACTGTACAACACCCTGCAAAACATAAACATCAAATTCACTAACTTGTGAAGAAATTGAACAACTAAACATTCTATCTCTAAGGCCTTGAATACTAGCACCAGAAATCGCATGTCTTTTATTAAGTTGCAGTGAAGTAGAAGAAGATGGTACCGAAACTGGTTGATTCTTTGCACTTTCTTGTTGGTAATACATTTTTTTTTTTTTTTTGCATTCATTGTGTATGCTAGACATAACTTCTTCTTTAGTTGGTTCTTCAATTGGGTCCGTTGGAAGTACTTCTATACAATCATAAATCATTTCAACAAGTGTTTTTACAACCGTCTACTTTAATAATCAGATTTAATACATCACCAATAATATAAATAGTGGGAATAGGAAAAAAATATTTTTTAAATTTTATAAACTTTTTTTAATAGATAGAGCGATAAGACGATTTTTGCATATATTCATTAAATAACAAAAATATTAGAGCTATACAAAATAACATAGTTGAAATAGTAGGATAATAAATATCGAAAAATTCTTTAGTAGCTTAAAAAAAATTCTCTAAAAATCCAATAAGTTCTAAAAAAAAATTTCCAATCATTATCTACAAGCATATCCCTTTGATTTTCATTATGGATGTTAAATAATAAAGTTATAGGTCTTATATAATCGTAAACAACAAGTAGTTGTTCATATAAAGAATTTCACCTAGTCGCTACTTCTTTAGGAATTTTTTTAAAAGGTAATCCACAATCGTGACAATTTTTTTTTATAGTCTTTGCATCTTTGTATTTTATTACCTTTAAAAATAAAGTTTATAACAAATTGTATTTTATCAAGAATGTTTTCAAAAAGCTTTAGGCCATCCTTTACAACTAAGTTATAAGTATGTCACGCACATCTTATATGAAAATGATCAGGAAAAGATGGAGTTAATCGAACTTTTAAAAGTCTTATAGAATAATCATTAGAAGTATCATTATCTAATGTAATAGTCATAATTTTGTCAATTATTCCACAATAATCACAAATTTCATGAATATTTTGTGCAATAAAAGTTCTAGTGTGCCTATCATCAATATATCTATATGCTAAAATACATTTTTGCATAGACCAATTATGATCTATCCAATGACATATTACCGTTAAATAATCATTACCGTTAGTACTACGGCCTATATCAGAAATGAGAGTCACTTTGCCATTAAAATGATATAATGCATAACGTAAATAATGTTGATATTCACTTGCAAATTTAAAAACGTCTCTTCTAACAGTTGATCTAGGAAAATTATTAAAAGAATGATTATACATTTCTCTAATGTAATGAATAAAACTAGGAGACGAAGGAAATGCAAAAGGCAAACCCTCCACCACAACTAATTTTGTCATATTTTCCCTATCTTTGTGTTTATTATATTTATGACCAAAGCTTCCCCCCGTCGTCGGGTTAATTTGACCCTGTACTTGGTCGGGGACACTATGTAAATCTTGTCCCGACTCAGAGGGAATTGACACACCCGGTTTTTTAGCCTGGTATTGATTCCACCTAGTTGTGTGATCGCCTTGTACATGTCTCAATAAAACTCCCGTCCCACCTTGACTTTTTCCGATTTCAAATTTATAAACATTTTTACAAATTTTACATCTAACTACTTAATTCTAAGGGGGGCCAGGGGGCCGGATCGGCCCGATCCCCCTTCAAAAAAATTTGACGGTGTCGGTACTCGAAATCGGGATCATGGGCTCTTCCCACCCGGGCCCGTCCCGTCCCGTCCCGCTTCATCCCGCCCCCGACCCGCCCCGCCCCGATCCCCCCTCCCCTTTGCAAAACTAGTCGTTGCAACAATTGTCAAATTTAGATTTTGCCCGTTGTGCAACGGTCCAAAAGGCCATTTTTGCCCCCTACCCCTTAATATTCATTTTCAACCCCTAAATTAGTATATTTACACTTTAACCCAATTTCCAACTATAAATACCTCATTTTCTCTTGTCACGATTGTGGATTACAAAGAAAATATGAATATAAAAAAACTTGTCACGATTGTGGATTATCTAGCGACTAAGTGAAATTCTCTATATGAACAACTACTTGTTGCTTACGATTATAGAAGACCTGTAACTTTATTTTTTAATGCCCACCCCATAAAACCCCTACCCCCTTAATATTTATTTTTAACTCATACACATTAACCATATTTCTCAACTATAAATTATTGACTCCAATATTGCTATCATTTATATAATGTAGATAATTGTTCGTAGAGCTTACGAGGACTCAGGAAACTTGAATAACATGTAAGAATTGTTTACAAAATACCATGCAATAATCATATTATGAACAAATAAAGTAGCAACATGAGATGTGTTATGAACGCCTCTAAATATAAAGTGCATTTAATGGTATATTTGTCTTTGAGTGGCTAGATTGAAGCCAATCTAATCTATGAAGCTTTTAAGGAAGTTGAATGCGGTATTAACTTAATTAACATATCACGGAAGCATCGACATCAGTAGTTGTTAAAAATGTAATTCAATTGGAGAAAACGTAGGGAGATAAAGTAGTTGTAAATTGGTACAACTTTAAATGGTCATAACTATGCGCTTCGGATGTCCGTTGTATCCGATAGTTGAAAAATAGGGTTAAAGTGTAAATATACTAACTTAGAGGTAAAAATAAATATTAAGAGAGTAGGAGGGATTTATGGTGTGGGGGATAAAAAATGATCATTATAGCCGTTGCAACAACGACCAAATTTTGATTTTGATCGTTGTTTCAATGACTATTTTTGCAAAGGAGAGATGGGCTGGCGGGGCGGGACGGGGTCGGGTTGGGGCGAGTCACGTCAGGATCGGACGGGCGGGACGAGCCCAGATCCCGTCCTGAGTTTGAACTCCGACACTAATTTTTTTTTAAGGGGATTGGGGCGGGTATCGAGACGGATCGGATCGGGCCGACCCGGCCCACTGACCAGGCTTAGTTGTTCCTGGAAAGTGAAATACCAGGAAAAAACACACACTTTGTGTCTGACACTAAGGTTTGCAATTAAATCATAACAAATTTATGATCCTTAACCTTCAATGATTTTGGATCCCTTATTCTTTACTATTTTCTATCTTATTTCATGAAAAATTTAGAATGTTTTCTTCTTTTAGTTGAAATTTTGACGTGTCTGTGTGAACCCGTCACATAACAGGGGAGATGGGAAAGAAAGAGGGAGAAGGCGAGATGGAGAAAGACTCAATATATGCAACTCATTTAGTGGACCTTTTCAATCAAATTTTTCTATGAAGTATTTGTACTTAAGATACTTCAACATTTATCTAATATAAAATGTTCATTTCTGTATTAATTTTTCATATTTTGTAAAGTTTGATCTAATTATTATATTAATATTTTTTAAAAGATATTTTGTTGATATAATATTTAGCAACTCTGTTATTTAAATTTTATAACTATAAATTATCTTCACCGTCTGTAGCTAAATGTTTCATTTTTTTAATTATAATAATTTTATTTTATTAAAATTTTATATTTTTTGCTAATATTTAATTATTATTTTTATTTGAAATTGTGTATTTATTATATTATAAATAATAAATTATACATATTCAGATGTTGAAAAACAAACAGTCTTAATCATTCAGAGTTCAAATCTTAGAAATAATATCTTAAATATTCAGATGTGCATTCAGATTCAAATGTCTTAATCTTAATGAAGACAAATGTCCCCTAATTAATAAGAATTATACTATTACTATTGTTTTTTTATGACAACAAAATCACTCAACTATTACTATTTTCTTCAAAATATACTAAATATCTCAAAAGCCTCATTCTTTTCTAGTTGGTATGTCATGTCATTAAAGTCAACTTTGTTTGTTTGAATATTATACCTATTTAATTCATCAAGCTTTTCTACCCAATCAAATATGACTCGATTTAAAAAGTGGCAAAGAAATCAACCATACTTTCTATTAAGCCACTTTTCAAATCTAAGATTCTTTTATCTCAATTCAAATATATTGTTTTTTAACTTAAATTAAAATTTAAGTATTTTTATTTTATATTCAAATTTAAACATTTTAAGATATCATATTTTTTCCATATTAAACAACATATTATTTCCACATTAAAATGGAAATACACAGATAACGCAAAGACAAGTATGCCAAATTACATCCGGCGGTATCCCCGTGGCCGTTCATGAAGTGGGGGATGGACATTGTCGGATCATTGCTAGCGGCACCAAGACAAGTATGCCAAATTATATTTATGACTGATTATTTCTCTAAATGGGTTGAAGCTCCAGCTTACACAAAGGTACGGAAAAAAGAGGTGAAAGACATCATATGACAACACATTATTTGTCGTTTTGGCATCCCGAAGGATAGCTTGTGACAATGGCCAAAATTATATCGCATCGAAGGTCATAGAATTCCTTGATGGCTTATCAAGAGGATCACATCTACTCTCTATCATCCCAACGCAAATGGTCAAGCGAAGTCGACGAACAAGACTATAATCTAGAATTTAAAGAAGAAGTTGGAAGCTGCTAAATGAAATTGGTTGTCTATGCTGCCGGATATATTATGGACGTATCGGACCACAACAAATACGAGTACCAGAGAGATTCCTTTTTCCTTGATCTATGGTGTAGAGGCTATGATCCCGATAGAGGTGAGAACTCCCAACTTGAGATCTCGGGCCTGATGACAAATCAAATGCAAAGTCAATGTCCGTGCACCTGGATTTGCTCGAAGAATATCATGATTTGTCGTACGTCCGGATGGTAGCCCGAAAACAAAAATGGAGTGTACTACAATCGGTGCACAAGTATCTGACATTTAAAATACGGGGACTTGGTGCTCTGGAGGGTAAGTAGAGTACCCGGGATCATAACGTAGAGAAACTAGATGCAAACCGGAAAGGACCATAAACGATCACCGGTATTATTGGTAAATGATCTTATAAACTAACTGACCAATGAGGAAATAAACTTCAAGTGATTGGAATGTAAGTCATTTGAAGAAGAACTATATGTAGTAAGATAGAACACGCGATGCACTCTTTTTTTCTTCGTCCGGTTTTTGTCCTAATTGGATTTTTTTTGGTAAGGTTTTTAATGAGGCAACATCACAAAATGAGCATGTTACTTGTCTTGCTACCGAAGAAAATTATCAAGTATCCGAGTCTTCATAGCATGAACTCCTAAATATTGGGGGGCCATATACACTCGAAATGGAGTGGAAGAAAATTTTGAAATTTTAACGAAATGTAAGGCTTTCGATATTGGGGACTGTCCGGATGGCTGGTTAATGCACACTAACGTCCCCAAAAATCAATTTCAACGGTAGGCAGAAACTTTCTGCCTTCCGTCGTTCCCAAATTCAACTTTTTAGAAACTCTATGGACCAAACTGTAAATATTAAGCAATTTGGGGGACCAAATAGATAATATCAAAAAGTCCCACGACTCGTGACCCGTGACCAGACCGGACGGGTGGGCGGCGGCGGCGCGCGTGTGGGCTTAGCTTGGAACCCAAACACATCTAAGTCCTCTCTCCTTTAAACACATGGGTTACCCCTTGGGGTCCCAAACCCTTAGCCAATTATGAGACTTATAAAGAGAGTAATTCTTCATTTTCCCACCGATGTGGTAGATTTGTCCCACACCATATTTCCATGCCTCAAACACCTTACTTCGTGGACCAATATCTCTTTCATTTCTCAACGAAATTTGACGAGTATTGACCCTACGGTCATGTATTCACTTAGTAGATTATGCATGTGTGAAGAGACAAAGCCTCAAACATGCGGAACACTAGTGTTTAATTCATTAAATATGAGTGGACGCACCTCCCCACCAAAGGCAAATTTCCAACAAAATTTTCATATTTACCTATATCCAAACAAAATTTTAATTTCAAATCCTTGTTCAAATGCTAATCACGTATAACGAAAAAAACATTAGATCTAGATAATGTGAAATGACTACTGCTGACCCTATGCCATCTTCATGGAAGAATTAATTCAACCTTCACAATTGGCGATTTGATTTTCTGAACGTCGACACATTTGAAGTTCCATTTCCACCACAAAAGCCTTCTAAATTAATTTCTTACTTTGACTTGTACAACAATATTTTATCATTTTCCTTTCCATGATGTCGACTTTGCTAGATCCCTTTCGTCTAATTGACAATTTTTGCTTGGAATATCGACTCTTTTTACATGATTTGTTCTTCTACTTTGATAAAATTGGTCATTCTTGGACACGTGTATCAATCATGCTATGCTTTCTCCTCCATTGCTAGTAGGTTGATGGGTCGTGCGCCCGGCACACATGTTTTGGCCTTGTGTGTCCATAACTCAAAATAGGTGACCTAACGGCCGCCGCCCGACTAAACATATCAATAGTCAAGGAGAAATAAAAGTCTTTTTTGTTGGCATCACACATATAGTATGTGTGCCGTGAGTGAGAGGGTGGTCGTAGATCAGCCCTCAGCTGGGGTATGCACATACACCAAATAAAAGGGTTCCACAATTTCATCAAATTTATTGCCGCACTTATGACTACATTTCAAACTTTCTTACTTTATGAATAAAAATATAAATTGGTTTGAGTTGTCTGAGGCACTCTTCTACCAAACTGTTTTAGTGATGTGAACTGTTTTTCCATAATTAAATAAGTATACATCCACGATAGAAAATGCAGGAACAATAAAATTTAACCAGCAAATATGAACAAAGAATAGGTATAATGAACTAAGGGGTTGTTTGGTACGCGAGATAAGGTGGGATATTCATAAATTAAATTTAGAAATATATAAATTTATTCTGGGATAACTTTATACCTTCAACTACACAAGGTAAAAAATTTATTCCAAACTTAATGTCCGATAATTCATCTTATCCCGTCAACCTTAATATTATTTTATCTCAAAATGGTTAGACTATAGGTATGATGAACTAATGGTTAAACTAACTCTTCTTGGGCTGATATATTTCGTCCAATTTACTGTCCCAATTAATTATGACTACATTTCAGACTTTCTGGATTTTTCATCTCAGTTGATTGATTCAAGTTCTTCAATCTTTGGATACCGTATCCCGTCGGGCATCCGTTTATTCCTAGTTCCTTACTTTCTACCCGTTGGAGAAATAACAATTTAGTCAGTAATAAAGTTTTTCCTTATTTCTTAAATTATGTATCCGGTCAAATAACATCACATTAATTATGCTGAGTTGTAGTACTTTCGAGTAATTTTCAGATATATAAATATTATTTTTTAAATAATTAAGATACATATCTATACCAAAATTCATAATTAAAATTAAATATTTTGACCCTCATATTCTAAATCCTTCACATAAATTAAAACTGAGGAGTTTATTTTGAATCAAATAGAGTATTAATGAAATTGGGACCGAGGGAGTATAATTTGAATTAAATAGAGTATTGACTTAAAGTGCGCCACCACAGCAGACTTCCAAGTTATCAAACAACAAAAAATATATTTTTATTAATGACGGGTCACTTCTGCTTCAACTGTTTAGGTGGTCTACAATCTACATAATCAGTTCAGTCAATTTGTATTTATTTATTTATTAAGATGGCCACATCTATATACATGCATTTCCTCTCATTTCTGGTAAATGCAGACTTCATATATCGTCAGTATTTGGCTCATGGATTGCATAGCCAAAGCAAAACATGCACTAGCTTTGTTCTACGACTAACAATTTGTTCAGTGGTTACAATTCACATGCATAATTCATGTTACATATTTAGGTCTAGGATTATAACGAGACAGTTTTGCCTTTTAACCTACGACAAGACAAGTACTATATACTAAAGCATGATAAATATGCTTTTTCGATCGATTTAAGGATTAACAATTTACCATATGAAAAAAATGCAACACACAAACTTAATTAGCTTCTGCGCACGATATATATATTTCATGAATATTTGTTGGTATTCAGGCCGTGGCGGATGTACGTATACCTAACAATCTATGCTTTAACCAAACCCAGTAATTTTAATATGAGGCTTAGACGATATATAGTCAAAGTTACAAAAATCTCAATAAAAAAATATTTTTGTTAACACTCAAAAATAGCCAAGTGTTTAGCCGAATTCAGTGACAACCGAACTATTTCGGAGCCGAATTTACTCCTAGCCCTCGACTACAAGAACTTCATCATCTACCAAGTAATCTCAGTCGAGTTATCAGTTAGAGGTACGACTGGGACCCACTCAGACGTAGACGCCTCAACAACCAAGTCAAAAGAATTTTCAGACCCCCATAAGCGATAACGACCAACGACAGCTAAAAGAAAGGGGCCATTATCCGAGCAAGAGGAGTAGAGGGCGAGAAAATCGGCACCACCTCCCCCATAGTCGGCCATTAAACTTGGTGGGTTACTTGATGGCTGACATGGGGGGGCACGTTTGTACAATTTTTTCCTCTTTTTGTACTATAAATAGAACGCATTTATGTATATAGACACACACAATCAATCAAACAACTCAAATCTTATCTATCTTTATCTTTTATCCTTTACTTTTACTTTACTCGGCCGTATTCATGTTTCTTACCTCTTAGTTTACTCACACCACCGTCCTAACACTTTCTAGAGTAGTTGGGGAACCAATTGCTGGAAATTAGAGTTCCGTTTCCAGCCCAAATCGCTTAAGTTAAAGAATCAATTTGTCTCCCGATTTCATCATCCGATAAAACAGCAAAAGGCAGAATTCGAGGCGAGAACAAATTTGGCACGCCCAGTGGGACCATAGGTGAATTAATAGCAAAGTTTGATTCTCCAAGTCAGGATCATTCTTGGCGTATGCGCCTAAGGTCCGGTAAGAAAATGAACCTTGAGTCCAGTCCACATCCTAAACAAAATCCTCTCAGAAGGAACAACGAACCAGCATCCTCCGCGGGTATGCCTACATCGGTGGATACCCATCCACTTCCTCCATCAACCCAAGTTGTGGTAGAATCTAGCCAATCTGAAGGTCCAACCATAATGACCACATCTTTTATTAGACAACAGATTGACTTGGGCATCCACGATATTATGTACCAAGTTTCTAAACAGTTGGCTGACATTGTGAAGCCGATGGTACATAATGAGGTTCAACAAGTGAGAGAGATGGAAACCAACCGAATGCACCCAGGAGAATGTTCGACTAGTTCTGCCATCCCTCTGACGAGCGGTGTTGTTCCTCAGCCGTATGTGCATCAGCCAGTGCTCACTCAGGCACAGCCGTTAGCGCACCTAGGAACACAAGCCCTCTCGCTTGGCAACCAGCACACTGCATGGTCGCCGCCGAACCTTGGAGGGCAAAACGTGCTACTTGACCAAGTGAGTCTATAGTATGGGCAGATCAACATGGCTCGGATACCAGTTCAGGCTCCAGGATACTTTGGATTGCCGCCCGTTATGTCGCACATTTCTACAACCGGCCCTATGATGCAGGCGAAGAACATTGGCCATCCAAATTGGCAGCTGATGGCCCCTGGCAATGACTTAGCTCGGCAATCTAGTGACGCTATTTATAGCGGAATACCATTCCAACAGTCATTGCCGGTACCCAATCCATACCTTTCAGGAAGTGTAAAATTTCTAAGAACGGCCGACGTCCGAGGTGAGCAGCCATGGAACACAGTTCCACCTTATCCTCAAGCTCCGTTAGCCTTTCCAGGAGCTCAAGTTGCAGGTTTTGGTGGCCATACCCAACAACAGTCATGGGGCATTACCCACCTATTGGAAATGGCCAGCAAACCACCTACAACCTTCACAACCATGTCCAACAAAGTGAAGAATGGAGGCCGCCAGTGCAGAACGCCTACCAGCCGAATCCAATAGAGAATCGGCAGGGGACATCACAACTGATAAACCCGGATATTATTGCTAATACAATGCAGAGGTACTTCGGCATCCAACTGAAACCTTTGTAAATGCATGTTTATAAGAAGCCCCACCCCGATTGGGTAGATCGGATAACATCTTTACCGAGGGGCTTCAAAACACCGGAGTTTGCCATCTTCTCTGGCGACGACGGCAAATCCACTATCGAGCACATTGGTAGATTTACTGCCCAATGCGGCGAGGTTGGCCAGAATGAGTATCACAAGTTGCAGTTATTCCCTTTTTCTCTAACGGGAACAACCTTCACATGGTACACCTCTTTGGCTCCTGATTCCGTACAGAGCTGGGTCGACATGGAGGGTTGATTCCATGATAGGTTCTATTGGCCCTAACCTCAGGTTATCGTGACTGATCTAACGAATCTCAAGCGGCAGGTCGATGAATCGGCTGCCGATTTTATCAAGAGATTTAGAAAGAAGGTTGGAAAATGCACCGTACACGTCCCAGTGTCTGAGTGTGCCCACATGATAATCAACAACATGCACCCTCAGTTAAAGGAGAAGCTGGTAGGACAATTTTGCTCTGACCTGAGCCAGTTAGCCGAAAAGCCTAGCCAAATAGAACAATACGTCCAGGAAAAAGAGCGGAGAAGAGACAGCCAAAATCGAGGCTCCCACTTTGTATCCATCATTGAAGCGGATAAGTTTGACTCAGAGTCAATCGATTGCTCGACAAACGCAATGGTGGCCGAGATTGTTAGGGGTAAGGTTTACTCTTGCCCAGTCTTGAAAGCCGTAAAAGTCAAGGAGATGAGTCCATCCGATGACAGGATCGGTTACTCATTTGACATCACGAAGGCATATAAGATCTTTGATCATCTGCTCAAAGATAAGTAGATTCGGCTGCTTGATGGTCATATGATTTCGCCTGTCGAGGAACTAAAAGATAAGAAGTACTGTAAGTGGCATAATTCATACAGTCACTCTACTTCTAATTGTGTGATCTTCAGAAAAGCGATCCAAAAGGGCATTAAGGAGGGGAGGTTCAAGCTAGCCGACAAGAGTATCGATGAAATGTCCATTAATACCGACCCTTTTCCCGCTATACCAATATCTATGGTATCTTTTTCTAAGCCCGATGAGTCAAGGGACACCAAAGGGAAATAACTGATGAAAAGGGTGTGGGTCCCAAAGAAACCTATCGAATGGGAGAAGGCCATAAGGACCTCTATGTTCAACCGGTTAGGCAACCTACATGACATTCGTGATGACAACCAGCCAGCTAGGAGCAGTTTTCATGGCCGCCCTAAATACTCGAGGGACATTGAACAAGAACTTCAGGAACAAACCATGAGGTTCAAAAGGGTCCCTATCGACGCCAGGCATAGGCCTGTGGGGCAAGTATGTATGCCAACCAATTAGCAGGCGAGCATGCCTCGAATAGATGAGGAACCACTCCCTAAAGCCAAATAGAGGGTGGTCGAGTTTAACATTAACGAGGGTGTTTCATCCTTGCGTATCATGGCGAGAAATGAGGACCAGACGAGACCCCGGAGAATGATTAAACCAGCCGCCAACATAGAAGAGGGGAAGTGGTCTATCAATCAAGCTCTCGGAAAGAAAGAGGCACCACCGAGAGTCACATCCAGAACTCATAAAAGAAGGATGCAACGTGCCAAGGCCTTATGTAAGATGCAACAAACATTGCATCTAATTTCCAACACCAAGGCAGTCAAAAATCAGGAGATTCCTGAGTCTGCCATAGCCGAGGCTATCGAGTGGGCATTAGACTCAGTTGCTTCAAGGGCAATGTCACAAGAAGGAAAGATATCGGGTCAATCAGAGTTGGATGAACAGCCTACCGACAACCCTACAGAGGAACCCCGACAAGAGAACATGGCCCCAGATGGACCTTCAACCGAGGCAAACCCACATATCGTGCAGATGATTCAGTTAGAGGATCTTCAGTCGATCCCCACTTATCTCCAAGAAATGGAAGATATGAGCTTATGGTCAGCCAAATTGAATGAAGGAGGAGACTCCGTCCTCTATTTATTTAGCCAAGACCGGATTGACGAGATGTGGGCAGACATTGAAATGGTCAGCCTAATCCCGTGTGAATTCTAGGCCAGCCGCTCCGCGCTGGATAGCCTAGAATGTGATATTTACGTAGAATATGCAGAATGGGCAATAATAGCCGATACCACGACTAGGGACGCTTTAAGCACTGCGTTTGGTGCACCTACTAAAGAGATGGTTAAACACCTTAAGCTCCTCTATGTGAAGGCGTACATCAACGGCAAAACTATTAGCCGAGTGTTCATCGACATTGAGGTTGTGCTGAATGTGATGCCGCTGCTTACTTTGAAAAGCCTCAACAAAACCAGAGAAGATATCATCCCAACTAACATGAAAATGGCTAGCTTTATGGGAAAGGCTTCTGAAGCATTGGGGATTCTAGTAGCAGAAATCATTATAGGTCCCAAGACGGTCAGGTCTGCCTTTTTTGTAATAGATGGCAAGCCGTCCTACACCATTCTGCTGGGCAGGGACTGGATTCACACCAATCGATGCCTTCCTTCTATCATGCATCAAAAACTCATCTTTTGGGAATGAGACAAGATAGAAATCGTACCAGCGGATGATAACTCATTCTAGCTAGGGCTTCAGAACCTAGAGGTTATCCTCTACTCACCATATGTGGCTCTCATAACTGTCACAGAGCAATATGAAGAAGGATTTTGGGAATCCTATAATCTTACCTCACGAGGGTTTAAAATAAAATAATTATCTGAACCACGGCTTACCTTGGAGGATTTAAATGGTTGAAGAAACCCAAGTTATACGTGATATGTGGCATCAGCTGACCGCCCTAAGTTCTGAGGCAACGATAGATGAGGAATCGCAGATGGGGATCCACGACATCGTACTAATGCTTGCGGCTGATGAAGTTGAGTTGCCGATGGAACTTGAATCGCCCATAAGAAGGACTATGCCTAGTTTTGAGTCTCAAGATCCTTTGGAAGATATAAACTCGGGAACTGAAGAAATCTCTCGGCTAACACATATTAGTGGTCTGCTGAAGGAAGAAGACAAACAAGGCATAACGGCCCTTCTACTACAGTATAAAGACTGCTTCGCATGGGATTATCATGAGATGTCTGGGCTGGTACCTACTTTGGTAGAATATAGATTGCCAATCAAGGAGGGTTTCAAACCCCAAAAACAGCCGCCAGAAGGTATCACCCAAACTGATGCCTCAAATCAAAGCTGAGATCGAACGACTGCTGAAAGACGGGTTTATCAGAACGGCTAAGTATGTGGAATGGTTGGCAAACGTCGTACCAGTCAAGAAGAAGAATGACAAGGTTCGGGTATGTATTGATTGCATGAACCTAAATCTAGCCACTCCCAAAGATGAGTACGTCATGTCGATAGACGACATGCTAGTCGACTCAGCAGCTGCTAACGGTGTATTGACCTTCATGGATGGATACTCTGGCTATAATCAGTTATCGGTAGCCCAGGACGACATTCACAAAACTGCCTTTAGGTGTTCAGGAGCGTTGGGTATTTACGAGTGGATAGTTATGCCATTTGGTCTGAAGAACGCTGGTGCCACTTATCAAAGGGCAATGAACACCATCTTCCATGACCTGATAGGCAAGACTATGGAGGTCTATATCGATGATGTAGTAGTAAAGTCTAAGGACTTCAAGGGTCATTTAGCTGATCTTGAACAAGTACTGAAAAGAATGAAGATTCATAATCTCAAAATGAATCTAGCCAAGTGCATGTTCGGAGTATCAGCTGGCAACTTCCTTGTCTTTTTGGTACACAAGAAAAGCATCGAGATAAATCGTAACAAAGCCAAACCAGTAATGGGATCCGCACCACCCAAGACAAAGAAGGAGTTACAAAACTTGTTGGGAAAGATCAATTTCTTAAAGAGGTTCATATCCAACTCGACTGGAAAGATGAAAGCTTTCTCACCTTTACTCAGACTTAAAGAATCAAAAGAGCTAGTATGGAGTCCGGAACAGCAAGAGGCCCTTGATCAAATTAAAATGGCCATAGCTACTCCCCTCCCCCGTACTGGTGCCTCCCGTGCCAGGAAAGTCATTGAAATTGTATATTTCGGTTGTGGAATTATCCATCGCTTGCTAGCACAGGAGGCCGATGATGGGACTAAAAGAGCGGTTTATTATCTTAGCCGAATGCTCAATGATGCTGAAATTAGATATACTCAATTGGAGAAGATTTGTCTCTCTTTGTTCTATGCTTGCACAAAACTCGAGTATTATCTAATGCCTCGCGTTATATACGTTTAGTGCAAAGTTGATATTGTCCGATACTTATTGAACATACCTGTTTTGCAAGGACGATTAATGAATTGGCAATCAAGCTCACTGTATTTTCTCTCGAGTATAAGCCACGCAGGGCCGTCAAAGGTCAGGCGATAGCCGATTTCTTGGCAGACTACCCCTGTGTAGAGGCGGAGGACCCATGCGCCCCCTCTACAACATATATGGACGACGTCCCTTGGACGCTGACTTTTGATGGGCCAAGAACCCAGAAAAGAGTCAAAGTCGGGATAATGATAACCGATCCTAGAGATGAAACATGGAGGTTCTCTTATCGGTTAGATTCTGACCTGACAAATAACCTAGCCGAATATGATGCTCTCATCATAGGACTCAAGCTCCTAATCTCTATGAAAGCAAAATACATCAATATTCGCGGAGACTCTCAGTTGGTTATCAAGCAGTTGGCTGGGGAATATGACTACAAGGATCCGAATTTATTAGCCCATCACGAAATGGCTAGCATGTTACTTAGCAGGTTCACATCATCTACATTAAGTCATATTCCCAGAGGCATGAATGTTGAGGCTAACGACTTAGCGCAAGAAGCTTCTGGCTTTAGGAAGTCGCTACTCACTTTAGAGTATGACGTACTGCCAGCCGAAGTGTTAGTTGTTGATCAAATTGACTCATGGAGGCAGTTACTAATTAACTACCTAAAAGATCCCTCCGGTTGCAAGGACCTCAAGGTTAAAAGAAAAGCCTTGAAATATGTGCTCATTGACGATGACCTCTATAAAATGAGCGTGAATGAAGTACAACTCAGGTGCATTGCCAAAGTAGAGGCCTTGAGGGTCATGGGAGAGGTCTATGAAGGAGTATGCAGATCACACAGAGCGAGGCCAGCGATGAAGTGGCTAATCCACCACTACGACTATTATTGGCCTACTATCAGTTGACTGCTTCCAGTATGCCAAAGGATGCGAAGAATGTCAGAGACATATACCAATATAATGGGTACCAGCCGAGTTGCTGCACCCAATCGTAAAACCTTGACCCTTCAGAGGATGGGCTATGGACCTCATCGGCAAGATTCACCCACAATCGGCTAAAGGCCACAATTTAATTATCGTGGCTACAGATTACTTCATTAAATGGGTGGAGGCTCAGCCGATGAAGAGGGTTCATCAGACAGATGTCATTCAGTTTATCCAACACCAGATCATATATAAATATGGTATCCATGAGACGATTACAACTGATCAAGAGACGGTGTTCAATGGTTCTAAAATGGAAGCCTTTGCTCAGAAATTCGGGATCAAAATGATCACATCTTCCTTATTACGCACAGGCGAATGGGCAAGCCAATGCAGCCAACAAACTTATTGTGGACACAATTAGTAAGAACGTTGAGGATAAACCAGGAATGTGGCATCTCACTCTGGATGAAGCCATTTGGGCGATCAGGAATTCTAAATCTACAGCTACCGGGATGACACCTTATCGGCTAACCTATGGCCAAGATGCAGTGTTGCCGTTGTAAATTAATGTTAATTCCTTACGGGTGGCCAAGCAGAACTCTCTAAGTTTAGAGGAGTATCAACAGGTCATGCTAATGAAGCTAGACCAGCTAGATGAAGATCGACTGATGGCCCTAGAGAAAAGCGAAGTCGGTAAACGTAAAATGGCTACAATATACAACAAACATGTTAAGCCTAAGAGGTTTACCGAAAGAGACTTGGTTTGGAAAATCGTTTTGCCGATTGGAATGAAATATCGTAAATTCGACAAATGATCACCAAATTGGGAAGGACCCTTCGTAGTAAGCCAACGGACCGCCGGCAACACATATCGACTAATAAACATGCATGACGAAGAAATAGACAGGAATGTAAACGACAAGTATTTGAAAAAGTACTATCCTTCGATTTTTGGCATGCATGAATAAACGACAGCCACAGACCGGCTGCCTGGTCGCACAAAATAAGCAAATCCCCTCAGACGGGAGATGTATGGCTAAATGGCAGCCACAGACTGGCTGCCTGGTCATAAATTATAAAGCCATTTCTTTCACACGCCTGTGTCGTAAGGTTGGTCGCACTACTCAGGCGAAGAAACGTCATCCCAAGTGGTAAAAGATAATGGCCCATCAAATCTGCAAGGTTTACTCTAAATTTGCTTTAAAGTGCCGAGAGCAATGCTGAAGTTAAATGGTGGGCTATGGATTCCCACATCCAGGTAAACCAAGCACAAAAACAGAGGTGTCGCGCATACCCGAACCCGACGTTACAGCGGAAATCAAATTTAGACAGTACGGGGGCATCAGAAGGACCCAAGCGCCCCCATTCGGCTACTGTGACTAACTTTACTCGGTCCAAACAACCCGAGTAATGAGCGACCTTGGTTGGCCGAGTACGAAGGTTAGCCGAACAGCGGCCGCTGGTGAACCAGTCACAAGTAGAAAGAAAGTCATGGTTTATCGTGCTGAAGTACTGAAACAAGAGAGAATCATCTTGTTCCAGTCTACCATACGGAGTCAGAACCAGTTGTTCATCAACGAAGGCCAAGGCGGAGGTCAGCTCACTATCGGCTAGAATAATTTTTCCTAACCTCCGAAATAAAATAGATGAAGCCATGGTTTCCGGCTAAGAAAAGGGCCAAAGATTAGGTAACAAACCTATGGGGGATACCTTTCCTTAAATAACCTTCAGAGGCGCGGCTGAGATTAGTTTATTATTTTCAAAAGCACGACCGAAAATTATCAGAGCTAACTTATGGTAATGAAGACGCCTCGGTTAGAGGGGAAACACATCTCAAAAAGTAATCATTATTGCATGCACTGGAGACGAGACGATTGAAGTGACATGCGCGGCTGTCAGACTGAAACGACGGCTACTTTCGGATACATCAACTCAACAGTCACACTCGAGTTAATGTAGGGGGCAATTGTTAACACTAAAAAATAGCTAAGTGTTTAGCCGAATTCAGTGACAGCCGAACTATTCCGAAGCTGAATTTACTCCTAGTCCTCGACTACAAGAACTTCATTGGATACCAATGAATATCAGTTGAGTTGTCAGTTAGAGGTACGACTGGGACCCACTCAGACGCAGACGCCTCAACGACCAAGTCAAAAGGATTTTCAGACCCCCATAAGCGATAACGACCAACGACAGCTAAAAGAAATGGGCCATTATCCGATCAAGAGGAGTAGAGGGCAAGAAAATCGACACCACCTCCCCCATAGTCGGCCATTAAACTTGGTGGGTTACTTGATGGCTGACATGGGGGAGGGGGGCATGTTTGTACAATTTTTTTCTTTTTGTACTATAAATAGAACGCATATCTGTATATGGACACATACAATCAATCAAACAACTCAAATCTTATCTATCTTTATCTTTTATCCCATACTTTATCCTTTACTTTTACTTTACTCGGCTGTATTCATGTTTCTTACCTCTTAGTTTACTCACACCATAGTCCTAACGCTTTCTGGAGTAGTTGGGGAATCCATTGCTGAAAATTAGAGTTCCGTTTCCAGCCCAAATCGCTTAAGTTAAGGAATCAAATTGTCTTCCGATTTCATCAGCCGATAAAACGGCAGAAAGTAGAATTCGGGGCGAGAACAATTTTAAATCCATAATTTTCAAAGTATAATAAATTCAATGCAAAGCCATAAAGATTGAACCGTTAATTTAAATTAGCTGATCCACCTCCATATATACGAGACGTCTTTACCGCAAACATCAACGAACACCAATGTGCAATCATGCACGTACCGTTCATACTTGGTGTTACTACTTACTAGAGGCAGCTATATTAAATACAATATAAGGACAAAGACATTTACTAATAACATTTTTTTGTCATATGTTGGATGTTGTTGCCAAACGTACTTTTGCAACAACAAAAATTGTTGCATGTCGTTGCAATAATCTCCGATGCGAAAAAAATCGCAACAACAAGTTATTTTTTTGTTGCCATTTACGTTTTTAGCAACAATATATTAAATTGTGGTTGTCATTTACGTTTTTATATTGTTGTACAAAATAAAATACACATAACATATGATCCACCATAAAGGGTGAATCATATTTTATGTGTATTTTTTTGTCAATTCTATACTTTCTTGTAGTGATACTAAGGAGCCGTTTGGACATGATTTGAAATTATGATGATTCGAAGTTGAAGTTTTGTTTGGACATTCAATTTGGATTTCTTAAGTTGTATTTTTTCTTATAGACATAAAAAAACCACTACTAGAAAACTCCAATTACATGAGGATTTTCTAGAGAATTTTTAAGCAAGATCTGCAGGTAAAGAAGTTTCCTACAAATTTTCCTGCTAATAAAATTCCGTTGAAAAAAAGCTCGTGGATAATTATTACCTGCGTATTTTTTCCCTAGGTAATTTACTTGGGAATTTTTAATTCCGCATGTAAATTACCTACGATTTTTTTCACAAGAAATATTAAAAATTCGCAATTAATTTTTGATAAAAATCGTTAAATAAAAGGAATTTTCTTATCATTTTTTCCGGCAAATAATTCTGCATGAGAATTTGGAAAGAAATATCAAACATTATTATTATTCCATTTCTCTAGATTTAATTTATTTTCTTTGACTACAAATATTTTTCATTCTATTTTGTATTTATTTTCTTGACTACAATATTTTTTGTTTGTATTTTCATTTTGACGTAATGCTTCTTTTGTTTACAATACCAATTTGTGTTAACAAATTACAATCACACCAGTACAACTACAAAGTACAAACGCACCCCACCTTTCTTTTCACTACATATATACCCATTACATCATCCTACCAATACAAATTATGTACTTGACTTCCAAATTCCAATTATCCCACTGAGATGAGACAAAAATAGCAAAAAAAGGTTCTCACTCCATTCACCTTTGTCTAATATTTTCTTCTTCAAGTCTGTTTAAAACAAATATAACTTTTTATATTTAATACTAACTTTTTACATATAATATTATATGCAAAGATATTTTGGTATATAACACATTTTTTATTTAACCACAAGATTCAAAAGTATTATTCCATCCGTTTCAAAATATTTATTTTACTTTCATTTTTAGTCCATTTCAAAATGAATGACTCTTAACTTTTTTTACAATTCTTTTATTTCAACTTTCCACATAACATATTAAAAAAAATACAATTAAATAATATTTTAATATATTTTATATATTTTTAATTAACAACCATATGATTCAATTTTTTTTAAAACTCAATGTTAAGTTAAAACTACGTTTGGAAACATAGAAAATACTATTTATTTTTTAAAAGTACTTGTTAAGTTCAACTTAAACAAAGAGATTAAAACGGAGGGAATACAGAGTCAACTAGAATAGTAGTAGTAATATTTGGAGTAGTAGTAACATTTCTAACCCATCATTTGTACTGCAAGAAGCTAATTGTGGTTTGTACTACTTCAAACAGTACATGCCACGAGTTTCACATCAAATATAAATGAGAATACGAATTCCTTATACGAATTTAGATAATATTCACAGCTAGCTTTTAGGTTGAATTAAGCTCAAATACATTATTTACAAAAATTTAATCTTTTATATGATATCTGAGTCGGGTCCATTTCAATTCTTTGTTAACCGATGATAGCCCCAAATTATATTATCCACGTTAAAATTGAGTAAACTTGGACAATCTCACCCTATAAGTTATAAGTTATGGGGTTGAGTTTGACCCGAGATTCTTTATCCTGTCTTTATCTATTATTCCAAATTTCTCCACATTCTCTGGTGAGATTTTCATTTTGTAAAAAGACAAAAAACAAAAAGTTGAGCTCTCTTTACATATATACTATTGGGATTGGTGCAGCTGAAAATTCTGCTTTTTCTTGGTAAATTCCTGTATTAGGAATATTTGATGATGATATATCCTTTATGGGTCTGCATAAAAAGCTCATGTAAAGATTCAATCTATTTGAGCTTTTATATATGTTGTTAATTGATTTGGTTGACAAGTTTGAAGGTAATATTCAAGAAGAAGAGAGCAATAAACTTTTTTTTAGCTTCCAGGTCAGGTTAGATTTCAGTTAAATCTTCATGTGATTTCCTAAGCCATACATATACTGTTGTATTCTTTTTATATAAGTAGCTAATCTTTAGACTGAAAATGAATGAGAGGAAATGACAAAAATAATCCCTTGTTTTTGAGGGTAGGTTCAAAATAAGCCCTTAAGTATACACTTAACAGTTTTTGCTCCTTTAACTTTGTTAAAAGTTAACACTTTTAATCTTCGTCAAATATTTACATAACAATGTCAGTTAGATATGACGGGAACTATTGAAAAAAAAATTAGCGAGAACTTGTAGTTTCTGCTATTTTTAATTTATTTCGAGAGGATGGTGCAACTTTTTGTAGTGTTTAGTGTAGTATTTTGTTGTTGCATATTTTAGGATTTGATCGGATTTTTTTGCTGTTTAGAGTTTAATATTTTTTCAGTTAATCCTCATGTGACTTTCTAAGCCATACATACTGATACTGTTTTTGGGATTGAATTCTTTTTATAAGTAGCTAATCTTGAGACTGAAAATGAATGAGAGAAAATGACAAAAATGGTACTTTATGTTGGAGGGTAGGTTCAAAATAGTCCATTAAGTATGCACTTACCAGTTTTGTTTCTTCAAGTTTGTCAAAAGTTAACACTTTTAATCTGCATCAAATATTTACCAACGTTGTATGTTAGATTGGAAACTATGGGAAAAAATGAACTGAGAACTCACGTTTAGATGTATATTTTTTGTTGTTTCTGCTATTTTTTAATTTGTTTCGAGAGTCTGGTGCAACTTTTTGAGGTGTAATTTCTGCTATTGCCTCCATCCCAAAATAAGTTTTGTTCTAGCTCTTTTCACGCCCACTAAAAAAATAATAAATACAAGGTTTCGTTTACTAAGTTGCCCCTATTTATTAGATGTTTCTTGAGAATTGAGTACTATTAAGAAGAAGTAGTTCTTTAATATAATATTAAGGGTATAGTTGGAAATAATTACTAATTATTGTCTTAAATTCCTAAAGCGACAATAATTTCCGGACAATTTCTTTTGCTAAAACGACACTTATTTTGGGACGGAGGGATTATTTTCTAAAATATTTTTTTAGTGTCTAGTGTAGTTTTTTGTTGTTGTATATTTTAGGATTTGATCAGACCTTCTTAGTGTTTATAGTTTAATTTTTTCCACCGTTTCCGTCAAATGTAACAGAAAGAGTTTGGTAAAAATTTGACGGTGAATAAAAGTGTTAACTTTGGCGAACTAAGGACCAAAACTGTTAAGTGCATACTTAAAGGACTATTTTAAACCTACCCTCAAACACAAGGGACCATTTTTGTCATGTTTTCATGGGCTAATTTTGCGACATCCAACTAATCTTGAGACTGAAAATGAACAGGGGATAATTAGTAGAATGAGAAACATGGACAAGGAAGTAGAAAGGGAAGACAATATGGAAGAATATGTGAAGAGAATTCCACCATGGACTAAACATATAACAATTAGAGGAATTGTAGCAAGTTTAGTGATTGGAATCATTTACAGTGTGATAGTAATGAAGTTGAATCTCACTACTGGACTAGTCCCTAATCTCAATGTCTCAGCTGCTCTTCTTGCCTATGTATTCATCCAAATATGGACTAAGCTTCTTCAAAAGGCCAACTTTGTTTCAACTCCATTCACTAGACAGGAAAATACTATTATTCAGACTTGTGCAGTTGCATGCTATAGTATTTCCGTTGGAGGTATTACTAATGTTGTTTCTTTTACTTTGGTTATCTTTACTATTTGTTGTCCGTACTTTCCTATCTTCAATATTTGAAATTTCAAGACTTTGCCACGGAATTTTAATAAAAATATTGAGCTAGCACTTATAAAAGTGAACTCGAACTCCATGAAAATGAGTTTGAAACTTCGAATTGATAAAATTTGAAATTCTATGAATTTCTCCTTGAGTTTGGACTGAATTCAAACTCCATAAATATTTCCTAGAGTTTGAACGTGTTAATGCTAACCTTAGAAACATTTCCTGGAGTTCCTATATTCCAAGTTGTGCATATATATCACTCAGTCCCTACTTGTGTGATTACACTGGATATACGAGGCATATGTATGCAAAAGTTTAAAGATTATTGTGTTTTTAACCTAAGGATGTGATCGTCCAAACATGTTTTCAAATTAAAAAGTGGTTAAAATTCAATTAATTTTAAAATGCTGGCCAAAGTTTACTTAATGGTTCAAAAAGTGACTATTAATCCATTTCTCCCAAAAAAGGATAACATAAACTAAACGAAGGCAATACATTATCACACAAATTGTTGGACCCTTACTCCTAAAACTTCTATCTTTTCATATGTAACTTTTGAGAAATGTAGTATAACATGTTGAAAGATCTTCGTCATAGCTTTTCTTTTCCTCTTGCATTATTTTTCGAACCTGTTCTGAAAACCGTTTTTCTTGAGCCGAGGGTCTTCGGAAACAACCTTTGTACCCCACAAAGGCAGGGGTAAGGTCTGCGTACACCTCACCCTCCCCAGACACCACGTGTGGATCACACTGGGTATGTTGTTGTTGTAAACTACTCTCTCTTTCTAGTCCATTCGCACTTTGCTTGAGGTTATTTTCATGTTTAATTAGGTGGCTTTGGATCTTATCTTTTGGGATTGAACAAGAAAACATATGAGCAATCAGGGGCTGATACACAACAAGGCAATATACCAGGGAGCTATAAGGAACCTGGTCTTGATTGGATGATTGGTTTCCTGTTTGTTGTTAGCTTTGTTGGGCTATTAGCTTTAGTTCCACTTAGAAAGGTATGTTCGCTTCTTCACTATCCCTTCCTTGAGTTTTGATGCTTGTGAATTCAATGAACCATGATAAGGTGGTTTTGTATATACAATTTTCCACTTGCATACAGGGGCGGAGCTAGAAGTTCGAATACGGGTTAAAAAATTTGTTAAATATACATAAGTATTGAATTGAGAACCCATTATTATCACTTGAAGTCGTCGTTCTAAATTCAGAACCCATAAAGTTGAAATTCTGGCTCCAACACTGCTTGCAGATTCACAGTGCTAGTTGCTGCCTTGACCGACTCTCTTGAGCATTTATTTATTGATTGATTGATTTTTCTGCAGATCATGATAGTTGACTATAAATTACCTTATCCGAGTGGAACTGCAACTGCTGTTCTTATTAATGGATTTCATACACCTAGGGGAGACAAAATAGCTAAGTATGCATGCAGTGATCAATGTAGATTTGCGAAATTAGCTGAAATATGGAAATGAAAGCTTTAAATTTTTCAGGAAACAAGTCAATGGGTTCCTGAAATTCTTCTCGATTAGTTTCATATGGAGTTTTTTTCAGTGGTTTTATTCTGGTGGAGATCAATGTGGATTTGTAAACTTCCCCACGCTAGGACTAAAAGCTTGGAAGCAGTCGTATGTGTACTAGATTTCACGCTCTACTGATTCTTTGAATGATTTCTCCGTCATAGTGTAATAATATAACGCAATTGAATTTTGCAGGTTTTATTTTGATTTCAGCATGACTTATGTTGGAGCTGGGATGATTTGCCCCCACCTTGTGAACTTGTCTTTGCTCCTTGGAGCTGTTCTGTCTTGGGGAATCATGTGGCCTCTAATTAGTGAACTGAAAGGATCTTGGTTCCCTGCAACTTTACCGGAGAGCAGCATGAGGAGCCTTAATGGTTACAAGGTTTGTAGGAATGACATCAAATCATCGTATTCTCTAAAGTCTGCAATTTATGACTAGGTCATTGTTGTTACCACTTTGTTTAAATGTCAAAGTCTAGTTTGAGTCAATTTTACTCCTTATATGCAGGTTTTTATCTCCATTGCTCTTATCCTGGGAGATGGCCTTTATAATTTTCTCAGAACACTTTTTTTCACTGCTAGAAGCATATATGCCTCACTGAACAAAAAGAACACAGCATCATGTAAGTTGGAACTGTTATACTATGGCTCTCATGTATTATTTGATAATGTCATTGTTATGAAAAAGGCAAAAACATGTAGTCCACCAAACCACAACTTTGGTCATGAATTTTAAAAGAGGGCAGCCCGGTGCACTAAGCATCCCACATCCACATAGGGTCCTGGGGAAGGACAGCCGAGATGTGTCACCAGTCTCGGTTAGGTATTTCATGAATTCACTCTCCCCATTAGGCCTTTATGGCCTTGCCCGTCAGTATGACATTAAGCGGTTTTACACTTTCTGTCGTATTGGGGGAATGGGCTACAAAAGTATTTCTTGTTTATCCACTAAGCGTTCTCGCACGACGGAGTGTGACGTGGGCAACCTACCCTGATGCAAGCATCCGTGGCTGATTCCACGGGTCGAACCTGTGACCTATAGGTCAGATGGAGACAACTTCTATTGTTGCTCCAAGGCTCCCCTTCAACTTTGATCATGAATTTAGAATGTTAAAAGAATCTTGTCTTAGCTAACAGGAATATGGACAAAACTTTTTCTCCAGCAGGTTCAGATAACAAGAATCAACCGCTTGATGAGCTCAAGGGAAATGAAGTATTCATTAGAGAGAGCATTCCGTTATGGGTAGCTTGTGTTGGGTACATGGTTTTCTCTGTTATCTCCATCATTGTCATCCCACTTATGTTCCCTGCACTGAAGTGGTATTACGTGCTCGTTGCCTACATTCTTGCACCATCTTTGAGCTTCTGCAATGCCTATGGTGCTGGTCTAACTGACATGAACATGGCATACAATTACGGGAAAGTGGCTCTCTTTGTGCTTGCTGCATTATCTGGTAATGACAATGGTGTAGTTGCTGGACTTATCGGCTGTGGACTTATCAAATCCATAGTTTCTATTTCCTCTGACCTGATGCATGATTTCAAGACGGGCCACCTCACCCTTACTTCCCCTCGCTCAATGCTTCTTAGCCAAGCCATTGGGACTGCCATCGGTTGTGTGATAGCACCTCTCACATTTTTCCTCTTCTACAAGGCTTTTGATGTAGGGAACCCTGACGGGGAGTACAAAGCTCCTTATGCTCTAATCTATCGGAACATGGCGGTCTTAGGTGTTGAAGGCTTCTCCGCTCTGCCCCAACATTGTTTGCAGCTCTGTTATGGTTTTTTCGCCTTTGCCATAGTTGCCAACTTGGTGAGAGACATAGCCCCAGAAAGAGTAGGGAAATGGGTTCCTCTCCCAATGGCTATGGCTGTTCCTTTCCTTGTTGGCGCCTACTTTGCAATTGATATGTGTGTGGGCAGTTTGGTTGTATACCTATTCCACAAGTTCAACAGCAATAACGCCAGTTTGATGGTTCCTGCAGTTGCTTCAGGATTGATTTGTGGCGATGGATTATGGATTCTTCCGTCGTCAATACTCGCTTTAGCCAAGGTTAAGCCCCCTATTTGCATGAATTTTTTGGCCTCGTGAAACTTTCTGATGCCCGAAACAAAGATGCTGAAGAGTAGTTGTTGATTTATAAGAGTTGCGACGGATATATGCAAAGAAAGAAGCCACTTTACACCTGATGCAATACCAAAATCTTGAAAGCCATTTCATCTATGCTAAATTATTGTAATAGAATTAGGAATTGGCTAACATACCCTAGTCGGATGCAAATCCAAGATTTTTAAGTTTATGGATACCCACAATAATCTCAAATTAATTATACAATAATAATTGAATTTATAGTCAAATATTTATAGATATTTAGAGGTGTCTTAACTTTTTGGGTTTCCCACCCACTCTTCGGTACCTGCATTGCGATCCAACTAAATCCAGCTTCGCTAAGAAGTCCTACATTTGGAGTAAAGCGCTCCATACCCGTGGAAAAATGGTGTATCTTAATACATGTACAATGTCCACGCAAAAACTAGCAGATTCACGTGAACCCATAGAAAAAGGGCAATGAAAGCAACCTATGAATTTGGCTTTAGGAGTTGCTGAACGCCAGCAAGTTATTCAATCCCTTCCATTGAGATTTGACAAGATAACTCAGAGACATCCTATGATCCATGATTTTCACCCCTTCAATGACTGCTAGGCCACAACCTCGGCACCAACTTCTATTGTTTCTCTTATACTCTAAACGCAACTCACTGGTCACGAGTCACTTCACCGATAAAAAAGCAGTACAAAATGGTCAAACTGTCATGGTTTCATCAACTTTCAGCCAGAACTTTACTACCCAAAGGAGAAATTACATTTCTACATAGTAATATATATATGGTCAAATAAAGAATACAAGATCAATTTGCAAAAACTTTTATGATAAAGAGACATTTAATTCACTGTTTGATAGGTAAAGCTCTCAAGTAAATACCAACTTCATCCACATAACAAAGCAATAACTTTAGACTAGTACAACAAAAAACTAGTAAGTAATAAGCAAGAATCATCTCTTAGCGCGTTTGTTTTTTGCAAAACGTTCACCCTTGTGGCCTCCTCCAAAATCATTAGTAGTCTCAGCAGTATTCTGCTTCTTCAAACCTTTTCTCCCACCAAACCCAAACTTAGAGTCCCTGAATTCCCGGCTTTTCCTCTTTTTGTCAAACCCCTTCCCTCCTTTTCCACCACCAAATGTCGCCTTTCCCCCTGAACGATCTCCAGGAGATACACCAGGTCTCTTCTTATTTGATCTCTGAAAGGGTTTATTAACGTCTCCTCCATCAAAAGCCAAATCTAAACCACCAGCACTTTCTTTATTGAATCCGCTTTGCTGCCTTTGCTTCCTCCACTTTTTAACCGACTCGATCTCTTGCTTCTTCTGCTTAGTCCTTTCTTTCATCTTCTGTGCTTGTACATCCTTGGCAAGTTTCTTGTTATCTCCGGCTTTCCTTCTCTCTTCGGACTCCTCAATCCTTCTCTTCTCAGCTAAGAGTCGGCCTTTAACTTTCTCCATGTGAGTGTCGGTTTTTACCATTTCCGCATAATAGTCAACGGGCCTCAGGAAGGGTTTATCGGTTGACTGAAAGTTGAGGTACGCTTGGCGTATACCTTCTAACCCTTGCGTGTAGAAAGAGTGTTCCCTCGCCAAGTCATCGTTCACGTCCACCTGTTCTTGCTCCTCCCTATCGATGTTAAGCCTGTGAGTCCAATCCAAATTGTTAGGCCAACTGATATCATTCAGCCTTTCGAGCAAACCCTCCTTATTATATACAGCAGTTTTTGAAGGTTCAGCCAATTTTACAATTTGCTGAGCTTCTTCTTCTGATTCGGTGTCTGGGTCGAAATCCTCATTCTCTGTGTTCATCATGGCCAGTTCATTCTCAACCATCATACAAATGGCACTTCCTGATAAGAATAGAGAAAAAATAATATTAGAGACTTAAGAGTTAATCGACGAACTAGCTCAAATTACCTGTCACAGGCTCAAATAAAGGAGATGGGTCGGGTAAGGTTGGCATCAAACATAAAACTATCAACAACCAAGTTCTCTAACAGACTAACAATAACTCAAGGAGCCATTCAGCTTCACTAATTCAGATTAAAGGTGGGGGGTTTCAAATTCTTGTTCATAAAAAGGGAATAATTTGTAACCAATGCTTAGCACTAGAAATTTAGAATGCTTCAGCACAATTAACAACAAGAACTACGCCTCCTAAGTCCCAAACAACAAATCAAATTTACAACTTTCAACCCAGAACTAAACACTAACAATACAACAACAAATAATTAAGGTTACCGTAATTCCACCCACTAAAAATCAAAGGAGAAAAACTTACAGGCCTATCATTTTAACAAACCCATTTCTTTGTTTATTTTTCCTTTTTTCACTCCATTCTTGTAACCCATTGCTCATTCACTAGAATGCTTAAGTAAATGATTGAAATTTACAACTTTCAATCCAGGAACTGAACACTAACAATACAACAACAAAAATTGAACTTTACAAACTTCAACCAAGGAAACAATACACCAAACAAAAACTTACATTTTTTTTTTTGCAATATGTAACAAAAACTTATCTTTTTGACAAACCCATATCTTTTCTTTGTTACTTTTTCCTTTTTTCACTCCATATTTGTAACCCATTGGTTATCCACTAGAATGCTTAACTAAGAGATTAAAGTTCACAATTTTCAGTTTCCAATCCAGGAACTAAACACTAACAATACAACACCAAAACTTATATTTTTCCTTTGATATGTAACAAAAGCTTATATTCTTAATAAACCCATATCTTTTCTTTGTTCTTTATCCTTTTTTTTTCACTCAATATTTGCAAGTATTACTGTTTCAAGCTATTATCACAAGATAAGTAAATAACACTACAAATTAAGCAGTAAAAAACACCAAGAAACACAAAAAAGAATATAATTAAAGTTACATCAATGAAAAATCACTAGAAAATTAGAGAGAAAGAAAGAAAAAACTTGCAAAGATTGGAAGAATTCGAAAGAGACTGATAAGAGAGTTCTGAGATTTTGGAAAGAAGGGTTTAGGGTTTTAGTCTTGAAATATAAATGGTGGGCCAAAACTTATTAGATTTTGGGCTTGAAGGTATTTGGGCTTGAAGGTATTTGGGCTTATGCATTGAAATTCATGAAAATTTGCACAGACAACATATTTTGCACCATTTAATTACATGAATTTCTGGCAAGTGGGTTGGTCTTAAATTTTTATCCTTCAAATAGGCCGGTCTTTAATCTTCACCTTTCAAAATCCAACGTATGGATAGAAGGGCATAAGTTCTTTTAAGTGGATGAACATAACTTATGGGATATTATGATGCAAAAATATAAACTCATGCTCCGCGAAAAAGTTAATTTGAGGGACAAAAAATTAAAGACCAACACAAAAAAGCAGTAAAAGTGCAAACGATCCATTTTGCACAACGCCGTTTAAGGCACAATTACTTTTTCAAAAAATTTGCGTCCATACCAATTAAGGGTTTTCAGAATAACATCACAATCATACAAGTTTGAAAAAAGTTTGTGGAATTTCAAATATGAAATTTCAGTTTAATTCAGGTGGATGTTACTGAAAAGTTTTAAAATATTAGTAGGAATAAAGATTAGTAGTTCAAATTTGAGAATAACTACTTTTAGTTTTGACAATAATGCCTAAAGTTTGGCTGCTAAACTTCAAACAAGAATGTCGGAATTTTTCTATGCCAAATTGCAAACACGATTTTTGCAACTTTAATTGCATATGCCTAAATTTGGTTCTAAGATCGTGAAACATGCAATTTTTTATATATTGCGACCATAACTTAAATAGTGATCTCAAAATTGACGATATGTATACTTGCTCGAAATGTACAAGGCCCTGGCAAAGGCTTAGATTTTTTAAATAGTATTCTAACTGTTTTTAATTTTTATTGTATATGTATACGGTGTTCATCGACCTAGACAAGACATATGATAAAATCACAAGGGATGTTCTATGGAGATGATTTGAGGTTAGAGGTGTCCATATGGTGTACACTAGGATAATCAAGGACATGTACGATGGACTCAAGATCCGATAAGGACAGAGGGAGGAGACTCATAGTACTTTTCAGTTATGGTGGGGTTGCATCAGGGATCAGCTCTTAGCCCATTTCTATTTACCTTGGTGATGGGTTGCGGCATCGGGGAGGTGTCATGGTGTGTTATTTACGGATGACATAGTTCGATCGACAAACCCGGTGGAGTTAACGCTCTAGATTTTGACCTCTAAAGGGTTCGATGGATGACCAGGGATAAAAATACATGAATATCATAACCTTAATGCATAATCGTCTCGGCCGACAAGACCTCGGAATGATAATAGGATAGAAGTCTGAATTGAATAACATGTAACATAAGGTAGCCATCCAACAAATATATACATATAACGGGGCCGACAAGGCCCTAACAAGAGTATCAACATCTAATAGGAAGGCCGACAAGGCCGTACAAAACAACTATACAAAGACCATCAATCTGCAAGCCTTTAAGTGTACTATCATACGTCATCAGGTCAGAACATGGCCCCGACATACCCAAAATGACTATATACATAAGAAGTATAGTCTACCACTCTCTAGACAACAACTTCGAAAATAGAGGAGTGCGACGACCAACTGCTGAGATGTACAACCTACAATGGAGGTACGTCAGTCTGTCTACCTGCGGGCATGAAATGCAGCGCCCCAGCAATGGGAACATCAGTACGAAAGAATGTACTGAATATGTAGCAAATGTAAACAAGGTAACAATAAGTAGAGAGATACAAAAAATACCACCTGAAACTCATAAGTGTCACAATGGACCCAACCACTTATATGTGATATATAATCGCGTATATAACACTGTGGGCAATATTGTATACGGTATATCATGTATATAATGCTTTAGGCCTATATGGGCAATATCATCAGTATCATATATGTATAAGTTGTGTATATAGCTCCATAGGCCTCTAAGGGCAGTATCAATACATAACATATACTTATAAGGATCATCTGAATACATATGACATACTCTTCAACTCGTCGGAGTGACGTAAGGTCATTACACCCCCGACTCTCTTTATGCGGATTACATATTACCTTTTACTTTGATGTGATCAATAAGAAAAAGGGAACTTACTATCGTTAACTCTTTAACATAGCGTCAACGAAATTTGTGTTAATAAAGTGAAAACAATAGTGTCAAGAGTGAAACGTACTCCCGATGAGGCATAGATAAGGTGCAAGAATTCATCAACAAACTGGAACACAAGTAGCTTCTTTAACAATTGGAGATAGAGTTCTTATCGTAAAATGTTATGGGGTTGTCATTTATGAAATCGATCATGACACTAAGGAGAAAAGTAAGCCCTACATACCTCGTCTTTGAAGTTATATGGGTCCCACGAGTCTTGTCACGCCCTATGAACGATTATCTACAACGTATGAATGATTCGTATCAATAACAGATTCATAGCGTATAAGAAGATTCATTTAGACATTTCATCGAGCAACTTGCGTGCATAAGTTTGTAAGATCATTCGTAGCTTAAACTCTACACATAACATCACAACAATATTCGTTACTACTCCTACTTATCACCATAACTCCATCCATAACTCCATAAATAACTCCACAACTTCATATAGTACCATCAAATTATACAAAACAGCCCACAACAACAAGACATAACTTTAAGATCCATAAACACTTGCTCCTTAAGAAGTTTTCAACAACTCTTATATCAAGCACTCTTATAATCTTAAGAATATGACGGAGGAGATAAAACTTACCTTAAACCTCAAGAAATGCTTCAATTCCAAGCTTACTTCACCACCAAGTTTTCTCTAAAATCGTTAGAATAAGGAAGGAGATGATCTAGCGATGTTCACGAGATTTCCCATGTCGGATTTACGTAATTTATCTTTGATTTCACCTTAATTCTCTTGGAATTACTTAGAGAGAGTATTAGAGCTGCTTGGGGTTCTAAAATGAAGTGAAATGAGGCTTTGGTCGAATGAGGGTCCTATTTATAAGAAAAAAGAAAGTCGACAGGTCATGTGAGTGCTTCTCGCAGAATATGTACTGAGCCCTAACATTATTTGTCAAATCCTTCTACTCTCCTGCGTCTCGCAGGAACTTCGTGCGAGTCACAGGTTGTGCCCCGCAATTCACAGAGGGCTCCGGGAGGCAACATATTATCAAACTTTTGTCGAAAGTTATTTCTATTGATCTGATAAGTCTTAAACCTTCCCGAAACTTACTCAATACATCCATAAGAGAGTGTGGCCAGTAAAAAACTACCACGTTTAGAAGCTGAAAGTTGTAGAAATACGGATGTTGCGGTGGATGTGTGTGCATACTAGGAGAGATGGAATTAAGAATGAAGATATTATGGACAAGGTGGCATGACCTTAGTGGAGGATAAGATGCAAAAAATGGACAGAGATAGTTTGGACATATGAAGAGGAAATGCGCGGATGCCCTAGTGCGGAGGTGTGATATGGATGATTTCAGAAGAGGTAGACCGAAAAAGTATTAGGGATAGAGATGGCAGTGGATCCTGGACCCGGTCCGGATCCGATGGATCCAGATCCATTTTATAGGATATGGATCTTCAAAATTTGGACCCGACCCGGATCCCATTTCGACGAATCGGATCCGGATCCGGATCTTGTATTTGAGATCCGTATCCGGTCCAGATCCGACCCGTGGATCCATTTTTTATTAAATATATTAATAACCTGAAATGTAATTTTATAAGTATTTTCTTAAAATTGCTAAGCACATCCTTGCAAGTTAATTCTCAAAACAAGTTTAATTTATCCCCGCGTTAACTCAAAAACCAAAAAATAAAGAGATAACTTCGATAATAAAATCAATGTTATATTAGTGAATGACTAACATCTCTATAGACAAGTAGTTAAAATTATATTCACTTCATTTGTGAAGATTTCAAGCACATGCAAGTTCTTCATTGTGAAAATACTAGTCAGCATTTTCCACAACTATTGTCATTGTCCAACATTTTCAATTAATAACTCACAATCAAATGAGACAACGAACAAAATATCTCATATGAACATTTCAAAATTGAAACACAACAAACTGTTAGCTAAGTAAAAATCGTTTGTCAGTTAAAAAAAAATCTTACCAAGGTTACATTCTTAGCAAGATAATTTTTTTTACATGTGGATCCAGATCCGATCAGTGGATCCGATGGATCTGGATTTTGATCTGATTTTTATGAACCCAATAGATTTGGATCCGAATATGGATTCAGGTATGAAAAATGGATCCGAATCTGGATCTAGTAAGATCAGGTCCAGATCTTATTCGTTGTCATCCCTAATTAGGGAGAGGTGATTAAACAGGACATGACATTGTACCAATTTGGGTCCGAAGGATTTAAACCAAGTGTATGTGCATCACAACTTCAATGTCGGTTGGAGTGGGACCCGCTGCATGGTGGGCCTGCGGAGGTCGAGGCCCAATTACACTTGCTTGCTACCCGGCCCATCATTATGTCGAAATCATTGGGCAGTTGCGAACTGTTGGGCCTGAAGGGCTGGCCGGCCCCCGACCATTGTACGAAGGTCCCAAAAATATAAGTTGTTGGGCCACTGCCCATTGGCCCAGCCCCACCGCCAGGGGTCCCATGGGTGGAACCAGTGGGACTGCAGCCCACTGCCACCTTGCCGTGCACCGCCGCCACTGATCTGGCCACCTCCTCCACTGCCGGAACCACCGTGTTTGCCCCCGCGGTTTTTGCCATTATTTTTCGAGTATTCTTGTTGCCACCGTGACACGATTTTGGCCCTAATTATCAATAAAACCTGAAGAATTAGTGGAGGACGTCAACATAACAACGGGACTAGCGCCGGAAACGCCTTTTGGGCTAAGCCGGCTTCTTCGAGCGTAAGCATGGAACGAGCCTGATAAAATTGAGAAAGAGGACTGCTCTGACGAAGAAGCGTGTCAACACCACTATATGCCTCAAATAGGCCTGCAACCATTTGTAGAACCAAACGATCATTCATAACGGGCGCGCCAACGTTGCGGAGTTGGTCCGCCAATTCCTTCAACCTTTTGCAATAAGCCGAAACGTTCGGGAAATCTTTCATGCTGACTTGGGAGAATTCCTGTTCAAGAGTAACAACTCTAGAGTTTTGATTATCTTAGAATATATCACGTATTCTATCCCAAGTAGCCTTCGCCGTAGCGTCAGGCTCAATAATCGTTTGCAATAGGTCGGTAGATATATTGGAGTAAATCCACGAAGAACGGTAGCATCAAGGGTTGTCCATAACTTAGGATCATCATCGGGTTTAGGCGCCTCCGTATCAGCAAGAGCTGGGGGGATAATGTGAGGGAGGACTTGATGCGAACGTGCGTGAACTTTGAACAGTTCGACCCACGTCGCGTATTGGACGTTTTCTATTTTAAGAACGATAAGGATATGGTTCTTGATGTTTGAAACAGTAAGGGCATGGTGAAACATGTTCTTAGCCATATTAGCAACGCAAGACGTGATGGAAGGATTTGGAAAAGAAATTTGGGAAGGGAATTTGCACGAAAATCGAGAGTAGTGGCTCGAATTTCGATGCACAAATAAGAGAAATTTGGGGGAGAAATTATTGACCTAGACTTCTGATACCATTAAAGAAATAATCTCTTGATTATTCTCATTAATGAAAGAGTATTTGTACAATTTACAATTTTCATAATAGGAAAATTCTATTCCTATTCTACTTCCAAAACCTTATTCTACTTGTACAATAATTATACAATTATGGTAAGTATACAACTCTAATTTAATTACAGCTAATCTACCAAAAATAGAGCCATTAATTCGTGATATACATGGTATGAATATACCGTGTATACCACGGAATTTACAGCCCATAAACAACAAATATACAACCCACTGCCCGTGATATACACGGTGTATATCATGTGTATATCACGAGTATTTATCAAGCCCATTGGACTAACATGAACAAAATCTAAAAAGTGATCTAACAGACAAGTGCAAACAATCCATATTAGGCTAGAAAGACGATACTCATAGAAAGATACTATAAAGCAAATGGTAATTCAATGTTAGTGAAAAATTCTAGAGAATTTTAGATGTTTCAATAGTAGTAGTTGTTAACAATTTTTAGTGCAGCTTCGCTTGTGTGATCTTTTTCACGTGCCAGTTTCAAATTCAGATAAAAGAAAATGATTGTGATAGACTGACGACGAACGTAAAAATTTGTCAATTTCAAATAAATCTTCATAATAGCTCTTATCCCAACTTTTTTTTTTTAAGATTGAAGCATAATTATGTTATGTTAACAATGCAATATTTCGAGATAATTGGTGAGGTTTAGTAGAAAGTTGTCTAATTATTAAAACTAAAGTGTTCAATATGCTTGGTGTTAATGCATTATCTTCACAATCACAACTTGTTGGAATCTCCATCTCCTATTCAAGCTCCTCATCATTCATCAATGGAGTTTCTAAAGGAGAAGATTTGGATAATAAACAAGACAAGCTAAGCTTCAATGTTTTCTAAGTCTGCAAAGCACGTTTTGGAACAGATATATTCAATGAGATTATTTAATCTTGATCGTTAATTTATTCTCCCTTAATGATCAACTCTCAGCCGTTGGATTCATCTCACAACTAGCTCATTTAAGAACTTCTAGATAAATTATACCTATATACATAGGATATTATTTGATTCCATTTTTATCTTGTAGTGCATTGTTACAATTTTTTATTTTGTACTCATAGGATTAGTACAAGTGTACATGTAGGATACATAGTAGAATTTCGATTTTTTGTATTTATACGTATGAACAGTGGAAGAGAAATACAACAAGAAAATTTTCCAATCTTCTTCTCATTTACATTTTGCCTTGTAACACAACTTTCTAGTCCCAAAAAAACGAGTTTTCCACGCGACGATCAACCTTTACCCGAAAAAAGGAAATTGAATTTTCTTAAACAATCTTCTTTTCTTAGATTAAGATATCATCAGACCGATAAGTTTAAGAATGAATGCGTTGATTTTGTGATTCCTTCTTTCCGCTCTTCGCTTAGCTACACCGGCTTACAGATGCCATGTCCTTCATGGATCTAGGAGTTCATACGAAGTGTTTTAATTGTAATCAGTGTAATATTCACACCCATCACCAGAAAATGTACCTAAAAGGAGCCACTTTTTGGACATCACTTTTTCCCCAATTATTGGTAAGAAGTTACTACTAAAAAACACACAAATTTTCAAGAAAGGTAAATCGAAAATTGGCTCGTTATAATTTTTTTGATGAAATTAAGTAATATATCACTGAAATAAAAATAAGTGAGAATGATTAAATACAATCAATATAACTCATAATTTTTTGGAGTCAAGATGGAGGATGAAATCTTGTTTAACAAGCAAAGAAGAACTTTTTTTTTATTTGTTGTTTTATCATTTAGTCAAGGCAAAAGAATCTCTTTTTTTTTTTTTTTAAGATTCTTAATAATATTATCCATGTACAATACCAGAATTCTATGATTACATAATATGGAAGTGGACATATATAAAAGTACACTCTAATTGTTAAATCTACTCTATTATGTCAATCATTTGTTTATTATTAACCATTCGTCCAAGCTAATAAAGAAATGCTTATCCAATATCTTGTCTTTTTTGTTTGTTTGTTTTAAATAAATCAAATAGCGCCAATATTTGCTCTCAAGGTTTCAATTTTTATTTTAAAAAAATAACAGCAACGATGAATATGAGGTTTGAAGTTGGAAAACTAGCATTGTACATAAGCAACTGATAAGGTATTATATATTATTAATTATATTATCGTCAAGTTTCTCTCTATTATTTTCATCATCAATTGGTAATTTTATTATCAAAATGTTCCCTTATATATTTCTTTTTTGTTCAAATTGGCTAAAGATTGCTCTTGTAAAGCTCACTGCAAAAATCTGGTCGTGGCACTCAATAGATATGTTCTTTGCGAAACTTGACTTAAATAAATCTCTCATGGGAATGGAAATAAAAAAATAAAAGTCATATAAGATTCGAGTTCATACAACCGTCAAAACACATTTTGAATTAAATTAAAACCAAGGAACAATGCATTAAGGCTCAGGAGTCTTGACGTGGCTTGAATGGATTGGGCCAAAGTGAAGAATACCTTGTTAGTTGGGTTTGGACCATGACAGAGTGATATCAGAGTTACTATATCTCATAATATGGTGGTAAGATAAACCTCAATGAGGATATTGAATCCCTAAAGACAGCTAACAATTGAACTTGAAAGGTGATCTGCCATGAAACTTAGCTTAGATAAATTCCACATCAAAATAAGAGGAAAGTTAGAGGTCATAATAAGTCAATTTCAGAATTCTACTGTCGAGAAGCATTTTGGATTTCGATTTTGAACTAGGCCGAATGTCTATTTTCTTAATATGTTATCAAAATACCCATTTCAATTCTTGATTTAGCTTATGTGGGATTCTCATGTTATATTATTCACACTATAGATGTCCAACCATGAACATGCCTAAGGTATTAGAGTCTCACATCAATGTAGAATAGGATTGTCTATAGAGGCGGATCCTGAAAATTTAATGGGCTCAACGTTTAAGATTTTTAACCTTGAACTCGTTGTAATGTTAAAATTTTAGGTGCATGTCTAATATTTGCTAAGATTTGTTGAGAATCTGTAGCCGAAAGGCTACGTCCTCCCTTAATTATTTGTCTCCTCATATAATTTTGGATGTGCAAGGTCAATTTCTTTTTATAATAATTCGAATATCTCTTTCTGAAGGAATAAATAATCAATCTAGAACACATAGTTCTTCCCAAGATTCTTCATATTTGTTTTAATAGTCGACAATATAATCACATGTATTAAACACGAACTCTACCACTTTCACAGTCTAAAGTCGTACCTGAGTTATAGAATTAATTGCTCCAACGAACAAAGATTCTACGAATGTTCTTCACCAAAGAAGAGAGAGTTTTTCTTTGTTGGAGACTTGGAGTTGGAAAGAGGGAAGCATTAGGAGGAGAAGAAATCTGCAGAATTAATATAAGATTTCTCCTAATAGAAGTCTATTTATAATTCTCTAAGTGACACAATTATTCAGAAATTTTTCCATGTAACTCTTCTCTTCTTTTTTTTTTCCTATTAATATTATAATAAATATATAACTCATATATATTTATATATTCAGATATAGATCTGGGGTGACCCAATTCAATTTCCAACACTTTCCCTGCTAGACTATTCCTTTAAGGACAAAGAATGAATGTTTTCAAATTTGGAATAGTATGTCAAATATACCATTGCCCTCCATGAGACTTGAAGTATATTTCCATGGTTTATTTTTTTTTTCTCTCTTTCTGATTTTGAATATCCTCTTTTTTCTTCTTTTCATTAGCTTGGTATTTACATTAGAGTCCTGACAAATTGGAAGTCGCGTCGCATAACACTCATTTAAGGAGGAAGTATTTTCTACCATGTTTTTTTTTCCATATTCAAAGCTAACATTTGAGGCCTCTAATTAAAAATGGAGAGATCATATCCATCACAACACGAACCCGATGCTTGATATCCTCTTAAGCATATTATGATACAAAAAAATTCAAATTTTCACATGTTAAATGAGAACCAAAAGCCATCAGAAGCTTTGGCCCTTTTGACTGTTAATTAGGTTAACAAAATCCTAAAAACAATCCAGTGAACTTTTCCATATTAATAATTTGTGTTTGAAATTGAAACAGAAGTACAAGTTTGACCCTTTTGAAAGCCGCTTCGAACCACAAATGATACTCGTGATTGTTCTTAGTACATTGACCAAATTGACTTTCAATTCTTCTATTTTATTTCATACATAGCAAAACATAGGTAGTGTCATGATCTAATGGTAAAAAATGTTTGGAATGAATATTTACACCAATTCAATGAATATGTTATTATATCAATTTTCTCATATAATGGTAAAATTAAGAATTTCACTAAAGGAAAATCAATATTATATATATATATATATATATCAATATTATATATATATATATATATATCAATATTATATATATATATATATATATATATATATATATATATATATATTTAAAAAGTAACATTCGACCTATATAATTTTCAGCCTATATATATATTTTTTATATATACACAATATTTATAATTTTTCGATAAAAGATATTCTACAAACCCCACTCTTCAGTCTACATAGTTAAGTCATTATTATCACTAAGTCGAAATCATAATTATGCATCAAAGATCTTATTTCTTAAATCTTTTGTCCAATTAATACCATTATATAAAATAAAATAAATGGATTAATAAACTCGAAACCCTTCTGGTGTATGCCTTATCATTTCGTGGACTTTAAAGATACAATTATGATAACTGTAATAAGTTGTCTTCTTTTGGCTTTTATATCTAACAACAACTATGAATTAAACTACTAAAAACATGAGAGAGACTAAATAATTATCAACAACAGACGAGAGGGGTTACTCAGATGGTAAACGTCTTTCACTTTCAACTAGAATGTTGCGAGTTCGAGTCACTAAGAAAGCAAAAAGAAGAGCTCTTGGGAGGGACGGGGGAGGGATTATAAAAAAAAAAAAAAAAAAAAACAAAGGACGAAAGTACAATTATCTTTATTTGTTTCGTATGAACCAAAACAAATCATTGTGAAAAGGATTCATTACTTCTTTTTAACTATTTGGTGTTCAAAATTCATTGGCCTCCGTAATAAAATCAAAAGTTTTGCTAAGAATGTTTAAGAATATTCTTTAGACTCTACCAACGCGTGGGTACATACCAGTACTTGATGAATTTGGACTCTACCATTAATATATTAGTACTTACTTTCTTTAGATATAATATAAAGCTTCTTTAAAGAAATATTTCTAATTAAATTAGTGAAAGAATTTGATGGGGAGGAAACGTGCAAGTAATTAAGAACAACATGGACAAACCAAGAGATGTGGGAAACTAATTTTTAAATGAATGAATAAGTTCGTCTATATATATACAGCAGTATCGTTGAGTTTGAAATTTTTTGACTACTATAGCGAATGACTCGTATACACTTATAACATCATTGACATTCAAATAATATTTCGTTGTTGTAGACAAAAAAGATGTAAATTTAATTTATTACTTTTAGTTGCCAAATTCTAAGCTTAATCACACTTTGTATAGTGCAGAAAAATCTTTTAATAATGAAAATATATATTCATATAATGCTCTTTGTCATAAATAGTATATTTAAGTATCAAAATAATTGATCAAAATCTCAAGACATATTATTGGTAATCTTAAAGATTCTATTACTAAGAAACTAATTAGTCATAATAACCGTAAAAAGAAAAAAAATAGATATTATAGAGGGGTAATTCTACAAAGAGCGTAATGTTAAGATGGTTGTTGTTGCTATAGGTAAAAAACTGTTATAAAGAGGTAAAATATAACATAAAAAATTGATTCCAAAAAAAAATTGAATGTTGTATAGAGGTATTGTTATTTGAGGATGGCGTTATAGAGAAGCTTGACTGAATGTATATAGATGACATATAAGTGAGGAATTACTAAAATTTCTAGGGGTCATTATTAAATATTATATATTTTTTGGTCCAAAATATTTATATTGTTTAAGGAAAAAAATAAAGCCTAGATTTTGTATATTTAGTAGTGCCAGATATACCGTTGAAGTTACATGTTCGACAGAACAAAATATTTTTGGCACATATTTTGTAATTGTGTTAAAATTATTTAATAAGAATAAATCATTTATTCAGAACCTAGTAAAACAAAATAATGTGATTCAGAACTCATAAACTTAAAATCTTGGATCTGTCTCTATCACTAAATTGAGGGAGAAGTTCAATAGAAAAAACTTATAGTACTATTCTTTTACTTTTACGTATTATTTTGATAAACAAAAATAAATTATTATCTACACCATGACAAAAAAAGCTTTGTCAATAATGCTAAAATTTAGAAAGAACGTTGAAAGAAAATATTTTATTAATTAGTCATTTTAGAATAGCTTTATCCAGAGATAATGTTCAATGTAGGGATGGTAATTGGGCGGGGTGGGTGCGGATACGACTACAATGAGCATAAATCTCACTCACAGGCCTAAACGACGAGCAAACACTCGAACGTGAGAGCAAGAGATCACCCAACGAATGGACGAGCTCAAAGGGGGCAGGGAGGATGAGGAGTGACCTTTTACTAGACCTCGAGGATCGGCTTAAACTTGAAACTGCCTCAGAAGCAAAGAGAGACAAAATAATAGAATTCATGGAGATCTTGGCATTTGATGAAGATGAACTGATATACTGGCATTCTCTTCCAACTCAGTATCCTAACTCAGGGTAAACTATCTCTAGATGGCAAAGTGAAAAGTAGAATTGATATGCACATCCCTCTCCCCCGCACCCGTACCCGCCAGAAAATTTTATACCTGCCAACCCGTGGCAGGTAAAATTTTCAACATCCATACCCGTCTAGGCGGGTATATTCCTAAATCCACACACGCTCCACCACCCAAGTGGATATCCGTCACCCGTCAATACCCGCCTTTACCCGCCTGCCATGTTTTGTAATCAATTCATTTGTGATCAATTAGTGATCAACATGATCCCAAAAATTCAAATTCTAAAAATTATCCTAAAAAATTGAGTCAAGAATCAATACTGTCACAGTCTCATTTTCTTTGGAAGAGAGGGAGGAGAATTCCGAATTTTTTCACCATCAGAATTCCCCATTTTTTTCACCTCTTCCCCCTTACACAACAAAGAATCAAGAAAATAAAATTTCCAAGAAAACCCAAAAATTATCCACCCAAATAGCTATATATTACAAATTTAGACAAAATCCAGATATTATTTTAGCTATATAAGCTAAAGTTTTTCAACTTTTTCAATTGAAGTCCACAAACCCAATAGGTAAAACTTAACAAATGTACAAAAATTGACCTCACAAAGACCATCCCAAAGCATAAAGCAAAGACAACAATATTTCCCGATCAACATCTCCTTTAAAGAAAAAGGCAGAGACGTCGATAATGAGATAGGGGGGAGAGACGACGTGAAGGGGAACGAGAGAGAGGGAGGCGTGAGGCGTGAAGGACTGAAGAGGCGTAGGGTTTTGAATTTTGTTGGAGAATGAGAGACTTGTCGTGACTTATGGGCTGCTAATATTTTGGGCTTGGGGCGGGTATAACGCAAGCGGGCGGGTAGGCGGTTGGATGCGGGCGGGTAGGCGGTTGGATGCGGGGCGGGGGAGGCGGGTATGACTGCCAATCCACCACCTACCCGCCTACCCATGACATGTACATTTTTAATACACATACCCGCCTACTACCCACCAAAGTTATACCCATACCCGTCCCAACTGGGGCGGGTGCGATGCGAAATCCGCAAAATTATACCCACCTGCCATCCCTAGTTCAAAGTCATAGCGCCGTCGCCGGCGCAACCGGGCTGTCCAAACGTGCGCGGAAATAAAACATTTTGACCAGTTTGTCCCTCATAATGTTGGAGTAAAAAATACACTTGATGATTTTATGGTAAAAAGTCAGTATAAGAGAAACTACAAGGTTTTTTTTTATAAAAAGACCAGTCTGGTGCATTAAGCTCCCGATACGTGTGGTATTTGGGAAAGGGCTGCATAAGGTAGGATCTGGAGAAAGTAGGGTATACGCAGGTCTTACCCCTACCTCGTGGAAGTAGAGAAGTTACTTCCGAAAGACCCTTGGCAAGTAACAAAGGGTTATTTCTAGAATTAAAAAAACATTTTTCGATAATGTTCGAAAGGAAAAAAAGTCAATTTTTAAAGTTTTTTTTTGTGTTAGAAATATTAGGAAAGAGCTAGAAGAATCAACAGAAAAATGTCAATTTTTTCTTATGTTGGATTTTTGCAAAGTCGTAAGATCATGGGCTGACGCCTGTCCAGTGCAAGTGTTATTACTAGTCAAACTTTCTAGGATGATGCTTTTTTAGATGATTTTCAAATTATGACAATATTTTGATCATTTGTCATTTCTTTAGAAATCATTTTATGTCGTGGAATTACTTTTTTATATTGGAAACTTACGTAAATGTATCATTCGGCCAACTAGTTATCAATATGGCCGAAGTATATATTATTTATATACTCCGTCTGTAAATATTATGTATAGATATATATATTTAGTATAAAACATATATTACTTATACATTGTACATATTCTGTAAACTAGACAAGTATTAAGTGAACGCAATTGAAGCAATTTGCACGTATCTCAATTATTTTACTTAGTTAAGAGCTTTCACCGCCAACACATAGGACGTTTAATAACTTTGGTCATCAAAAATTAAAAAGAAGAAAATGTTATAGTGCTTTTTTTGTTAGTACGAAAATTTGAACATTAATCTCCTATGAATTTCATCTGATTTATTGGTTGTTACCTAAAAGCGATCAAACATTACTAATCATTTATAGTGAACCTGCGTGTGTAACTTGAATAAGTAGGTAATAATATGCTGAAACTGATTTAATTAGTTAAAATATTTAAGTCACTGCTGATTACATTCTTTACTTTCTGATCACCAACTTATAGAAAGGTATATTAATTAATTAATAAAATGAATTTTGACAACAAAAGTCTATCCAGAAATTTCTAGTATTTAATGTTTAGTTACCACTATAAATTCATTTTTAAACTCTTTTAAATTGCCTTTGAAAGAATGTTAAATATTAAAATTGCCTACGTAGGTCGTGACATAATCTAATTTTTCAAACATGTACGTTCATATAATTTTTTTTTCCTAATATGCTACGGAACCTCTAAATGTTACAACTTAAGTTCAAATTAGGGGTGTGTTTGGTACGAAGGAAATATTTTATATGGAAAATAAGTGATTTTATGGAAAATATGCTACTTAACCTCTAATTTTTTTTTTATGTTTGATAATTAATTAGATAGTATTATCGAAAAGAGAGTATCTTTTTTCTATATAACAAAGAACTCTCTGAGAGCTAGTGTTTGTATGATTCATAATTAGACGTTATAATAGATTTATCACTTGCTCTTCTCCATTTAACTGTCATTTTTATCTACACTAAAATTTAAAGATTCAACTTGTAACATGCACCTAACTGGTGATAAAAAAAGTATCATTTTTTGGGCAAAGTTATCCTTCGATTTATGGGTTCGATAGAACTCATTAATATCTTAGCTCAAAATTCACTTAATATGTTTAAGCAGTTTATCCAGAAACTAGTAACTTGACTTTTTCAGAATTCAGAATTCATAAACTCAAAATTCTATTTTCGTCCCTTATCGAATTATCGTTTTGGAAATATAATTAAAAATAAAAATAGTAGCTCATTAGCCTTCTAGAAAACCAAAAAGCCACCTCAGCCTCATGGCCTACTGCTAAAAACCAGATAAGTCTTTGGTCAATTCTTCTTAATGCCAAAATGTTAATTGTATTCTTTTTCTTATTCCTCAAGCCACCAAAAAATAAAAAGATAAAAACTCTTAACAAAAACCCAAAAAAAAATCAAACTTTTAATTAGTTAACCTTCACAATTCTCTTAATTTTTGTACAACACCCCCACCCCCACACGGCACCCCCCACCCCCACACCCCTAACAAACTCTTTATATAATCCCTTTTCTTTTCCCTCTCTTTCCCATCACACCACTTTCTAAAAAAATTCCCCCTCTTTCCCATATCTCTATATTTCTTCAAAACTAATTAGAAGAAGCAAAAGGGGTTAAATTTGCAACTTTGCTAGGCCAAGAAAATTGCAAGAAATGGGCACTTTAGTGGGACATGTAGCACCAGGATTTGGTTTCTTTTTAATTGGTATTTGGCACTTGATTAATCATATTAGATTACATGCTTTGCATCCAAAATCATACACTTCTTTACCTTGGTTCCCAACTCCAAGAATTAGGTACTTAGAGCTTTTCTTGATTATGGGGGGTTGTTTGGCTTCAATTTCAATGGAACTTTTTATTGGTCCAAAAAAACACCAACCTTTAGATATTGATGGAACTATCCCTTCTTACCATCTACACAATTTTGAACATTCAAACATCTCCTTAACTTTCTTTATCTATGCACTTTTCTCCATAATCTTTGACAAAGTTACACTTCCACCCCATACAAAATATGGGATGACACAACTTCTTGGAGCTATTGCTTTTGGTCAACAACTATTGCTTTTTCATCTTCACTCTGCTGACCACATGGGTGTTGAAGGACAATATCATCGGCTTTTACAAATAGCCATTTTTGTGTGTTTAACGACTACCCTTTTGGGAATTCAACATCCTAAGAGTTTCTTGAATAGTTTTATGAGGTCTTATAGCATTATGTTCCAAGGGATTTGGCTTATGGTCATGGGGTTTATGCTTTGGACACCAAAGTTGATCCCAAAAGGTTGTTTTATGAACTTTGAAGAAGGTCACAAAGTGGTTAGATGTGAAAATCATGAAGCGCTTGAAAGAGCAAAATCTTTAGTGAATATCCAATTTAGTTGGTATTTAGTTGGGATCACAATATTTTGTGTCACTCTTTACTTGGTTCTAATCAAGATTTTCCAAGAGAAAGTTGAGTATCAATCTTTGGATAGCAAATTTGAGGATCAAGAAGATGATTTGGAGGATGTTGAAGCTCAATCGAGTAACAAAAATGGGGTTGAGTCAAATAGATTTTTTGAAATGGGAAAAATATTCGCGTCTTCATCAGATATGGAAAGGTGAAAAAGAGAGAAATGATAATTGTAAAAAAAAAATAGAAAATGATACGTGTACAAAAATAAGATTTGGTTATGTGGGGGCGTTTTTAATTTTTTTTGTTTTGATTAAGGTCACAATAAAATATTGCTGGCTTTGTGGAATAAAAAAAGAACCAAGAAAAAAAAGAGGGAATCTGGTTCAAGATTTGTGTGGTTTGTATTGATGGCTTTTAGTTTAGGGGATGCTTGTTATAAAGGGGGCATACATGTAAGAAAAAATTAACATATACATGGAGAATGTGAGAATTAAATCTTCTTCTCCATTGTTATTACAAAGTTGCATAATTTGTAATTAAAGGTCTCTTTATTCAGTTTATTTATTATTGGACATCATATACATGGACTTTATTTTCTTACATCAGTGCTACTGCTTGGCATGGTTTTAATTTTTTGGGACGTTGAAGTTTAATGAAGGTCATGGTTAATTTATACAATTGTAAAAGGGAAACCAAAATGTATAGTACCCCTTTGAAAAGTAGTTCTTGTTAAAAGATGTAGCATTTGTCCATCATCAATTGTATAACGATTTTAAAGTAAAATACTAATGTTTTTGGTTCACTCTATTCATACATTGAACTTTTGAGTAGAATGTTTTTATCATTTTATATAGTAGTAAAACTAAACTTTAATGAGCTCGTTTTTATAACCACACTTTCTTTGTTCATGTTTAATTGCTCTGAACTTCTCTCTCATAAATTATTTCATTAAACCGCTCTACGATTGTTTTTAACTTTCTCAATTCAACCCATTAAGTCACTAATATTGTCTTAGGTCTATTCATTAGTGTGTCGAGAGCCTAATATTATTTCTCTTTCAATTACAAGCGCATCATATTGAGTCTCCTTTCTTTCTACTTCAAAAGGCAAAATAAAACGGATTTACATGTATAAAAAGGTGTTGAATTTTACAAGAGTTTGAGATAATGATAAAAAAACACATCTGAAGTATCACTTTTTGCGATTTTTCTATCTGAACTATCAAGTGTTTGCGTTTCTTACTAGAACTATCACTAAGTATTTATCAAAACATACATCGACTAGTATCTGATGGTGTGTGGCGTACACTCTTTTTGTTTGTTTAAAAATGGTGCCAACTGACACTTCACGCTGATAATTAAAGAATTAATTGAAAAGAAATAAGAGATAATGATAAAAAACACTCCTGAAATATTATTTTTTTGCTAGTTTCCTACCTGGAATATCATTTTTTTGCTAGTTTCCTACCTGAACTATCATGTGTTTGCGTTTCTTACATGAACTGTCACCGACTATTTATCAAAATACACCTCAAAATTAATGAGTCGGCTGCCATGTGGACGAAATTTTATGGGCAAATTAATTTATCGCCTTATGGTGATTGTTTAAACACTTGGTCTAGTCAACTTTGAGGTATGTTTTAATAAATAGTTGATGATAGCTCATATACGAAACACAAACACTTGATAGTTCTATAATAGTTTTCAATAACAATAAACCATTTGACTCATTATCTTATAATTTTGGGTTGGATTAAATACCCTTTCTTTAACTTTTTTTTTATAAAAAAATACTATTTCTTTAAATATTATATTTTGAATGTCTCACTGTCTCAAAAAGAAGCCCTTAGACTAATCATCGAATATTTAATTACACACTTTTATTTACATAATTTTTGTTATTCTTCTGAACTATCTCGAAACGGAATTATTACGCTCAAAGGCTGAGGATAACTAATAGAGAAAGGAAATAAAGAATAGAATAAATACTTCTTTTATTCTTTTTCAAGGTCATCTTACAATCAACTTTAATCAACTCATAATTATTTATTTATTTAAGCTTGTTCTGATCCTATTAGATTCTGCAAGCTAAGAATGATGTGATCAGTGACTGAAAGAAGCTTTCACAAAAAATTAAAATATTTGGATTAGGTTTTATATCTTCCATTAAAGATAAAGACCAAATTCCATTTTTCTTTGAACAGTTTGGACATTGTTTAAAGGGATAATCGCTTCGAAAATAAAAGAAAGACATAATTACAATTTGATTTCTTGATGTCTAACATCAAACGTTATGGTGAAGTGATAAATATTTTTCAAAATTTAATTAAAAATTCGGTTTTGAGATTTGAATATGAAGTCACCTTTAGTAGGAGCAATTTTAACCTCAAAATGGGACTTTCCGATACGAATCCGAACTAGTCAAGCCCCAACGAATGTGCCTAACAGGCTGATTTCGAGTGAAAAATATTAGTCCATGTTTTAAAGGAACACCCCAAAATAGGACTTTTCGGCGCGAATTCGAATAAATCAGCTTCAGTCATTGGGTGGCAAATTTAAAAAGGTTCATGCTCTAACCTCCATGACATTAATATGTTTGGAAAGTCACATGATAATTGGAATTGGTGTAATTATTAGGATAGTAATTACTCAGCCTAGTAATTACACAATATAGTAATTACTCTGACATGTTTGTTTGTTATAATGTAACTACAGTGTAATTACAAGCGTACTGTTTGGTTGCACAAGTGTAATTACACAGTTAGATTAATTTAAGAATTAAATTTAATTATCAAATTTAAAAGTTAATATTTGACAAATATGTACTTTTATAAATTATATTAAATTAGGTACTTAAGATACATATTATTTCTTGAAAATATATCAATTAATGATACAAATTGTAATTAATATTTTTAAAAATAATATATGGATATATATTTTTCAATTTAATAATAGTTTATTTAATTAATTATAAAATTAAATCACACATTTTGTAAAAAAAAAACATCATGAACTAGATGTTTGACAAAAAAGTTAACGTTTATAAATATAATGCCATAACTTAACATAAAACAAGTTTCAACATAACTTAAGTAAATATAGTTCAAAAGAAAGGGAAAAGATAAGTCTATTCCCTCATTTAACAACGAAATTCTACTTTAATAGCATCACTCATTATATGCCAAGTTTATTAATGACTCATTGTTTCTAATATTAGCACGTGAAGTTTCAAAAACTAGAATAATAACGCAGTTACACCATGAAGAAAATAATAAAAACAAGAAATAGAAAAATATGAGTAATTACATGGAGTCACAAGAAGTAAAGGTTATGAAATGAGAAAAAAGGAAATGAAAGATAAATAATATAAAAATAAAAATTATATTTTAAAAATAAAAAGTAATTTAAAATTAAAATTTAAAATATATTTAAATAATAGAAATAAAAATAAATGAAATAGAAAAGAAATAAAAATAAAAATAAAAAGGAAATAGGTTAAAAAGTAATTATATAATTACATGATGTAATTACATCAAATTCTCAATCCCCTTTGAAAATTGGAGAATGTAATTACTCTTTCTCTTAATTACACTCAATTCACTACCAATCGAGTAATTATTTGGTCAAATAATCGAGCAAAACTACGTAATTAAACCAAATTACGGCCAAAAATTATTTCTCATGTGTCATTTCAAATAGGCCCGCTTAAATAACTTTTGACTTTTGACAATTGACAATTGACAATTCCATCCTTGGGGTAACTTCCAACAATTTGTTTTTGCAATATTCGTTGTTTATTTGTTTCTTCTTTGGCCTTCGTGTGCTTGGATACTAATGTAAGAAAGAAGACATCCGTTATACATACACCCCCTCCCCCTCCCAAAAAAAAAGTAATTTTAGAAATTAATATATAATAAATTTTTCTCAAGTATACCATTGCAAAAAGAAATGATTTGAAAATTTGATAATAAAGGTAATTTGAGAATATATAAATAGCAATTTAGTCAAATAACCTTCACGATCAAATACTTTTAAATAGTTCTCTTGATGAGTGTGTCAAAATCTTAAACGATATATTCCTTCGATCCGAAATTGTATATACAAAATATTTTCTCCGTCTCAAAATACTTGTCACATTTTTCATTCACGCTCATTAAGAAAGCACTTATGAGCCGAGGGTTTATCGGAAAAAGCCTCTCTACCCCGCAGGTAGAGGTAATGTCTACATAAATCTTATCCTCCTCATATGCCACTTGTAGAATTACATTGTGTATGTTGTTGTTCATTTTGACTATTTTACCCTTAACATATTCTATCATGTTATCTCTCATCAATAAATAATTACTCTATCAATGATGAAAACCTCTTAAATGTTGCTAATTAGTATAAGGGTAAAATGAGAAAAAGTTACTGAATTTTATTTTGATTAAATGAAACGACAAGTATTTTGAGAGAGTTTTGGACCAAAACCATCCTGAAACGTAAACAACATCCTTACTATATCTTTCTTAGTAGAAAAATGTAGGAATTGATTCCTTGAGTATTTCATTCCATTCATAGAATATATATACACAATCATGGTATGTAGTAATAATCTAGGTTATCTAAATTACAAGATGCTAATTACTACCTAATTGATTTGTCTAATAATTACAATATTACTAATTGATTAGAATTACATGATTTATGGTGGAGGATGATAATATGGGATTTCTCCTATAATTATCGTGTACTAACAGTCCGCCGTAGTCTTAGCGGGAGGTTCACGGATGCTGAGATTGTCCCTGAAATCATCAAAAAATATGCGCAGAAGCCCTTTGGTGAAAATATCAGCAATCTGATAATGGGACGGGACATGGAGAACTCGGACTTGTCCACGAGCAACTTTTTCGCGGACAAATAAGATATTCATTTCAATGTGTTTTGTGCGTTGATGCTGAATATGATTGCCGGATAAATATATATCGCACTCACATTGTCACAATAAAACATTGTTGCCTTTTCAATCGGACAATGTAGCTCCAATAGTAGATTACGGAGCCAACATGATTCAGCAAACACGTTGGTCACACCTCTGTATTTTGCCTCAGCACTAAACCGAGACAGTGTAAATTGTCGTTTGGACGACCATGAAACAAAATTGTCCCCCAAGAACACACAATAACCGGAAGTGGAACGTCGTGTGTCCGGGCAGCCACCCCAATCTACATCTGTGTAGGCTGAAAAATGTTTGATGGAGGACTTTTACAGATGGAGGCCGAAATGGAGAGTACCCTTTACATACCGCAGAATCCTTTATAGCCCCCATATGCTCATCATTCGGATCATACATGTGTAAACAAACTTCCTGAACCGCATAGGAAATATCGGGTCTCGTAAAAGTCAGTTACTATAAGGCTCCTACAAGGCTTCGGTAAAGTGTCGGATCACTATATGGAGTACCTGCTGTGTTACTCAATGTCGTCTTTGTGTCAACTGGAGTATGTGATGGTTTGCAGGAAGATATCCCTGCTTTTTCAATTATTTCTTCGGCATATTTCTTTTGATTCAGAAATAGACCACCTACATATTGGGTGCCTGCAATGCCAAGAAAATAATTCAACATACACAAGTCCTTCATTGCAAAATTTGCTGCAAGAAGAGACATGATGGACTGGCGAAGTGAAGTGGATGATGCTGCAAGAATAATATCATCAACATACAGAAGGATATAGGCCATGTCAGTGCCATTCCGATAAATGAACAACGACTGATCAGACTTGCTATGAGAGAACACCCAACTTGGAAACGAATCCTGCAAAATAGTTATACCATGCTCTAGGAGCTTGTTTCAAACCATATAAGGATTTCTTCAATAGGCAAACATGATCTGGATGTGAATAGTCTCGGAAACCCAACGATTGATGCATGTATATTGTTTCCTATAAGTGATCATGTAAGAATGCATTTTTAACATCCAACTGATGAATGGACCAAGATTTGGAAAGAGCCAGACTGAGAACCGTCCGGATAGTTGTTGGCATAACTACCAGACTGAATGTTTCACCACAATTGACCCCAACCTACTGAGACCTGCCATCACCAACAAGACGATCTTTGTATCTCGCAAAAGAACCGTCAAAATTCTTTTTATGACAAAAAACTCACATAGACCGAATGACATTCACATTAGAACGGTGTGGTACTAATTCCCACATCTTATTATTAATAAGAGCATTAAATTAATCTAACATGGCAGTTTTCCAATTCGGGTCGGACAAGGCCGCTTTAGGATTTTTTGGTATATGTGACAGTTGTTCCGTGGATAGTAGGTTAAACTGACGTTTGGGCCTAAAGATCCCATGCATAGCATGAGTTTCAATGGTCCGGGGCTGTTCGAGAATGGTAATGGGCCGAAGGGGAGTGTGATGGCCAGTGTTGGGCTGGTTTACATGTGTAGGTAAGAGAGCAGTGGGCTCTCCCACTTGGGTTTGCCCGCCACGAGAACATGATTGGGCCGAGACCCTCGGCAACACGGCTATGGTCTCCACTCCAGTCCTATTTTTTGGATGGGCCGAAACATATTGGTTATTTTGGAAAGGTGGTTCCACATGTGATTGGGTATGGAGATGGTGGTATAAAATCGGATGTAGTCCATTATCCAAAAAATCATATGAAGGTGAGGATGCCATATAAGACTTAGCAAATGGGAATTTAGACTCATAAAAAATCACATGACAACAGATAATTATTTCCCCATTCGTCAAATCATAACAATTATATCCCCTATAATTTTGTGGGTATCCCAAAAACACACAAGGAGTAGACCGAGCCTGCAGTTTGTTAATAGAAGTAGATGGAAACAAAGGATAACATAAACATTCAAACACCCTTAAATGTGTAACAGACGGGAGACGATGATATAACATTTGTGTAGGAGACACATTGGATAACAATTTACTAGAAAAAATATTTAAAAGGTAGGTAGCCATTTGAAGTGCATGATGCCAAAACTTTGGTGGTGTGAAAGAATGCAAAAGAAGAGAGTGAATCATATTATTAATCGTTCGAATTTTTCTTTCGGCTTTCCCATTTTGTGGTGAAGTACGTGGACACGAAAGATGCAAAGTCATCCCATTTTGGTGACATAAATCATTAAAATGAGCATTTATGAACCCCCAATTGTCACATTGAAAACTTTTAATGCTTTTGCCAAATTGAGTTTTGATAAAAATACTAAATTGTTTTAAAATGGTGGATGTTTGTGATTTATGTCCCAATGGAAAAGTCCACAAAAATTTGAATAATCATCTAGAATGAGCATATAGTATTTATGACCTGCAGATCTCAAAACGGGTGATGTCCACAAATCACAATACACAATATCAAATGGCAGATAAGTATGAGAATTAGAATAGGCAAAAGAAAGCTTAACATGTTTACCAAACAAGCAAGATTGGCAAATAAAAGAGTCCAAAGGTTTATTACACAAAACCAAATTATTCTTCCTAAAATTACAAAAAACTTGTGCTCATGTGTGTCCCAAACGATTGTGCCATAGAGTAGGAGAAATGGCAGCAAAGGTTGATGGTTTATTCATGCTATTTTTGGAAACAGAGGTGATGGAATATAAGTCCCCCGTGCTATTGCATCTCATAAGTGGCATCCCCCGTCTAAAAGTTCTTCACAGAAAAGCCAAATGGATCAAAATTTACAGAAACATTATTGTCAATTGTAAAACGTCTAACATAGATCAGGTTTTTAATTAGATTTGGCGCATGTAAGACGTTTTCAAGTGTAAAAATGGGTGTAGAGAGGCTAGTGTTACCTGACCAATACCACGAATTGGAAATTCCTGCCCACTGCTGGATAATATTTTTATTATTGCTCATATTATAATAAGACGAGAGATTACTTTGAGATACCGTCATGTGTGACATAGCCCCTGTATACATGTACCATGACTCATCGGGAATACTTAGATGCATGTTATTCATGGCTTGTTCAATGTCAGTGGACGCATAGCCTACCGAAGATCGTGCTTGAGCCGCAAACGTATGTTGGGGACGAGACCCTAGAATTCCGGGTTGGCGAGTTGAATGTGGAGGCCTGGCCCATGAAGAAGTAGAGTACAGACATGGCGGGGCAGCCCACTGTGAGGCCCAGGCCCACGGTGGCCTGCCCCTACTGATTACCGCCGATGCTGCCTGGACGCCACTGCCGCTGGCGGGTTGGCCACGGCCACGGCCTCATCCCTTTCCACCATTATTTTAACAATTTTTATTGCCCCCCGAACCAGATTTTTAGGGCTCCAAATCCGTGAAGAATGAGTTGGTGGAGACGAGAGCGGTGCCGACGGTGGATGCTTCAGAAGATGCCTGTTTTGCCTTCATTGTTTCCTCGAGAATTAACCTCGAACGGGCCTCATAGAAAGGAGGCAATAGATTACTTTGTTGAATGCATGTAGCAACCCCATCATACTGTTCATTCAATCCGGCAATCAACTGAAGGACTAACCGTTGATTTGTCGCGGGCGAACCAACGTTGGACAATTGGTCTGCAAGCATCTTTAATTCTTGACAATATGTTGAGATGTTGGAAAAGTCATCAAATTTAACATTCGTAAATTGGTGTTTAAGATAAACGTCCCTAGAAATTTTGTTATCTTGAAAAATGTTTTGCAACCGTTCCCATGCCTGTTGAGCCGTAGAATTGGGTTCCAAGATGGTATGGAGAAGATCATTTGAAATTGTGCCATAAATCCATTGAAGAACTATAGCATCTAATCGAGACCATAATTTCGTGTCCACCGTAGTGGTATCCGACGGTGACTCGGACGGAATGATATGGTCAATCACCTCATAAGCACGACAATGAATTTTGAATAGTTCTGCCCATAAGGTATACTGCCCTTTCTCCATTTCAAGAGTTATGGAGATGAAGTTCTTGACGTTATTGACGGCAAGAGCGGGATGAAAGATTTTTTTTTCGGCCATAGGTTCGACTTAGAAACAAAAGAAAAAGAGAAGTAGGTGGTGTTGTGATTGAAGTGAAAGGTAGAACCCTAAGTGTTAGAGAGAAAAAAACAATGTCTAGCCATGGGGGGTTATGGGGGTAGTGGACGGCTAGGTTGTGTTTTTGTTTTTAGGGTTTAGGTACCGTTTAGGTTTAGTGTTTAGAGGATTACTAAACTTAAAGGGGAGGGGCCGAAAATAGCAATGAGAAATCGGCTAGAAGAAGAAGGAAAAGAAGAAGGTTTAGGGGCAAATGATCTTTAGACTCTTGATACCATGTAGGAATTGATTTCATGAGTATTTCATTCCATCCATATAATATATATATATATATACAATCATGGTATGTAGTAATAATCTAGGTTACCTAAATTACAAGATGCTAATTACTACCTAATTGATTTGTCTAATAATTACAATATTACAAATTGATTATAATTACATGATTTATGGTGGAGGATGATAATATGGGATCTTCCATAATTATCGTGTACTAACAAAAACATCCTCCAAATAGTATTTAAAAGTTCACAACTTCCATCCTTTTGTTAGAAATTGTTAAAAAACTAACGTACCTCATAAAAAATGTGCAGTTCACGTAACTCTCAGCAAACTAATTCCTCTATCATTCCATTACCCGTTGTAAAAAGCTCCCCACAAAGAAAATTAAAAATCTCTCTTACACCATTGTTTGATGAAACAAAAAACATGTTAGGAAGGTGTGAGGAGATGTTATCTGCTCTTTTATCCTTTAGTAACTGAAAGAAGTTGAGAAGAAACACATTTCGACTAGTAATTCTTTGATATCAATCACATGAAAAATAATTTGCTAATTTTTTTGATAATTTTTAACAGGAGGAAAGTTGTGAACTTTCAAAAACTTGGAGGATGTTTTCTGCTAAGGATATAGTAAGGAGGTTGTTTACGTTTGAGGTATAGTTTGAGGATGATTTTGGCCCAACGTATTTTTTAGTAAAGACAACAAGTATTTTGGGAGAGAGAGAGTAATAAAGAAGAAGAAATAATAGAATGGAATGGAATGTTGGAAATTTGCCTTTGGTGGGGGTTGCATCCACCCATATTTAATGACTTAAACACTATGGTTCCGCAAGTTGGAGGCTTTGCCTCTTCATACGTGCATAATCTACTAAGTGAGTAGATGATCGTAGGGCCAAGGATCGCCAAATTTTGTTAAGAAATGAAAGAGATATTGGTCTACGAAGTAAGGTGTTTGAGGCATGAAAATATGGTGTGAGACAAATCTACCACATCGGTGGGAAAAAGAAGAATTGTTCTTTTTATAAGCCTAAAAAATGGATAAGGGTTTGGGACCCCAAGGGGTAACCCATGTGTTTGAAGGAGGGAGAACCTAGGTGTGCTTGGGTTCGAGGCTAAGCTCACACGCGCGCCGCCGTCCAGTCCGGGCTTGGGCCTCGGGCCTCGGGCTTCTTCTGATATTATCTTTTGGACCCCAAACTATTTAGTACTTACAATTTCAGTTTGGTCTAAAGTCGGCCGTGGGCGGGACAGCCTCTCGATTACACGTCGACGTTACGTCGGCGTTTGGTACATTCGTTCCTTCATTAAATTATTATTGTCTCGTTTATTTAGTTTAGATCACTTAATTTTATTGTCTTTAATTATTTATTTATTATCATAATTAAAATGGAAGGATTAAAAGGTATGTTTAAGGGTAAAGGTAAGGGTGCTTCTTCTAGTAGGGGCAACCAGGGCAAGGGTACTTCTTCTAGTCATCTTATTCCTACACGGGATGATTTTGTTGATACTCAACATTTTCCTACAATACCATTAGATTTAGACCAGGAGATATTTTCTCGGAACTCAAGAAGACTTTAATTTAGACGATGATCTAGATGATATACCCACTAATGTTGATGACAACACACCCACTAGTGCACCTTCAACCGAAATACCTCATATTCCCCCTAGTATGAGACGAGGTCCAAGCAAACGACCATTAAAATCGATGCATGGACATTTTTTGATAGGGACGTAGAGAATCAAGTAGCCATATGTAAAATTTGTAAAAATGTTTTAAATTTTAAAATCGGAAAAGGTCACGGTGGGACGGGGGGTTTAATTAGACACGTAGTAAGTGCTCATCCAAATTAGGTATGCCCAATACCAGGCTTCAAAACCAGGTGCGCAAACGCCCGCTCCATCGTGACAAGGTTCACATACTAATATTGTCCCGACCAAGTACAAGGTCAAATTAACCCTATGACGGGGGAATTGTAGGCCCTAAATACAATAAACATAGAGATAGGGAAGCAATATCAAAATTAGTTGTTGTGGAGGGTTTGCCTTTTTCATTTCCTTCATCTCCGGTTTATTCATTACATTAGAGATATATATAATCCTGCTTTTAACGATTTTCCTAGATCAACTTGTTAAGAGAGATGTATTTAAATTCGCGCATGAATATCAACAATATTTACGTTTTTCATTATATCATTTTAATGGCAAAGTATCCATCACGTACGATATAGGTCGTAGTACTAACGGCCATGATTATTTAACTCGTAACTTGTCATTGGATAGATTATAAATGGTCTATGCAAAAACGTATTTTAGCGTATAGATATATAGATGATAGGCACACTTGGTACTTTTATTGCGAAAATATTTATCAAGTGTGCGATTATTACGGAATTACCGATAAAATTATGACTATTACATTAGATAACGCTTCTAGTAACAATTACGCAATTACAATTTTAAAAAATAGTTTAACTCCGTCTTTTCCGGACCATTTTCATATAAAATGCGCGTGCCATATATATAACTTAATTGTAAAGGATGGTCTATCACTTTTTGAAGACATTCTTAGTAAAATACAATTTGCTATAAACTTTATTTTTAAAAGTAATAAAGTACAACGTAGAAAAGAATATAAAAAAATTTGTCATGATTGTGGACTACCTTTTAGAAAAATTCCACAAGAAGTATCCACTAGGTGGAATTCTTTATACGAGCAACTACTTGTTGCTTATGACTATAAATTACCTATAACTTTATTTTTTAACCCTCATAATAAAAAGCCAAATTGATATGATTTTAGATAGTGATTGGGAAAAAATTTCCGAACTTATTGTATTTTTAGAGAAATTTTTTCAAGCAACAAAAGAATTTTCCGATATATTATCCTACTATTTCAACTATGTTATTTTATATAACTCTAATATTTTTATTACTTAGTGAATATATGGAAAAACCAACTTATAAGGCACTATTAAAAAAATGTTTGTCAAAATAAAAAAAGAAAGATAAAATTAGGAAGAGGAAGGTAGAAGGTTTCTGCCTCTTGGGCTGATTTTGGAGCATTGAATCTCCATTACAAGGCACTTGAATTCGGCTATTACTTGGATGAATATAACTCCTCACTAAGTGTCATTACAGGGCTATTAAAAACCATTAGTTGGCTAGTTGAGAGGTCATCCTCCTAAACACTATATATTGAGACCTTACTCTTATTTGAGGGCAGTGGAGAAAACAGAAAAAAGAGAGCAGTAGAAAGAAAAGAACATAAACTCTTCATTTTCCTCTAAATTTTCCATTCTTCAACATATCGTTTTATGTTTGTTTTTCTTCGTCAGAATCAACCTATTTACTTTGTAGTATTGATTAGTTGATGTTTTATCTTGGGAGACTATTGTCCACTAACGTAAAAGCATATATACGAGATAATCTTGTCTTAAAGACAAAGAACCATCTTTTGACTCAGCCACAGTTGTAACAATCGAGATTTAGTGTTTCTTGATTTCGGTTATCAAGATTCAAAACTCAACAAGCTTGCGACAATTATAATCTTGGCTGTTAGTTTATCCTTTCGAACACTTGTAATATTTATTTACTTTTCGTACTGCAATTTTATTCAACATGGAATTCCCAAAAGAGCAACTTCTTGTAGTTAATAGTTCAACTTAAAAGCAAAAGAGTAGATATGTATTATTAAAAGAAATGGACTTTCTTTTTAATATTTTTTAGAAAAGTTTTTAAAGCTTTCCAAAATTCTCCATTCTTTACCCATCACGACCAAAAAATTTCCTTTCTGGTAGACTAGTTGTGTACATGTTTTTTTTTTTGTTAAACTGTTTGATTTTCATTTTTTGTAAGAAGTAGTATCTATAGAAAACTTTGTTGGAAATTTGCCTTTGGCGGGAGTTGCGACTGACCGACTTTAACGGCTTAAACACTAGTGTTACGTATGTTGGAGAATCCGGTTCTTCACACATGCATGATCTACTAAGTACGTAGATAACCGTAGGGCCAAGAATCGTCAAAATTCATTGAGAAATGAAAGAGATATTGGTCCACGAAGTGAGGTGTTTGAAGCATGAAAAGTGTGGTATTGTGTTCAATTCTCCCTCATCGGTAGAGGAAGAAAGAATTGTTGTGTATATAAGACTCAAAATTGGTTTGGGGTTTGGGACCCCAAGAGGTATCCCATGTGTTTAAAGGAGGGAGGACCTAGATGTGCTTCGGTTCGAGGAAAGCCCACACGCGCGCCGCCGCCGCCCGTCCGGTCACGGGCTGTGGGCTGTAGGTCTTCTGATATTATCTTTTTGGGCCAGAGAACTTTGTCAGAAGTGCAGTTTGATCCCAGAAGTTTCATATGTACAGTTTGGATCGAATTTTTCGGATGTACGGTTTGGTCCCCGAAGTTTCAAGATGTACAGCTTGGTCCCCGAAGTTTCCGTAAAGTCGAATTTGGACAATCAAAGCGAAACGCCAAGCACTCAATTCACCATTTATTTTGGCTGAATTACTCCTCCTATAATGGCCAATCCGTTGGTGTCTTCCACAATTTATTTTGGTGGCTTTACTACCTCCATAATGGCCATTATTTGGCCAATAATGGCTGTTATGGAGGCAGTTAAACAACCCCTCCCTCACCTATATAAACACCCCTTGCACCATTGTTGAGGCACACTTACAATACACGAAAATACACAATCAAAAACAGTTTCTTCCTGCAACTTTCAAGCATCATTTCATTGCTCAATATTCTTCACGGTAGCTCTTGAGTTTCCTTTGCTCAAGTGTTCCATTGTTGTTTTATCTTGGGAGACGAATTGTCCAGGGCGTATAAATGATACATACGGGGCAATATTGTCTTAAGGACAGAGTGCCACACTCGACTCAGCAAACAAAAACAATTTTCAGTTTTTCTTCTTCAACAAAATTGTAATTTCAGTTTTGTTGTTCTATTGTAATTTTCAGTTCTTGAATTACTTTGCAGTTACTTGTAATTTCCGTTTCCTGCAACCTTTGTAATCCCAACAAACTTTTCCAAAACCAAAAAACTTGAACTTATTTTGTATTTTCATTGTTATTAATAGAATCTTAGGGCGAAATGAATGAACTCCACGTACCTAAACTTTTCAAAAAAAAAGAAGTAAACTTAGCCTTAAGGTTGGAGCTATGTTATGAGTTAAGAGCAAAAAATGAGACTTTTTCGGGAAGGCGGATTAATATTAGACCAAAATTCTAATAAATAATAAAATTGTTCAATTTCAAATAGAATTAAAACATATTTCACTTTGTTTCCTTAAATCTTAAAAGCTTCAACCAATATAACGTTTACAAAGGGGAAGTGACATCAATGCATGCGAATTTCTTTTTTATAGTTTCTTGTAAGTTGCATCTAATTGTCTAGTCTTGTCTTGCGGTAAGAAATGAAGTCATATTATTGTCTTCCTCGTCTCTAAAAAAAACTTTTTTACTTTTTATTTGTCTATTTTAATTTCTTTTTGTTATATTTCTTCCATGTTCTTTCTAAGTATCTTCTTGCATTCTAATGATTTGTCGACTCAATTTGCACACAAATTTTCGAGAGTAATACAGTATTTTATAAGCATCAACCTAGTCTCATGATTGAAAAAATTGTTATTTGTACTTCATTTGCCATATGTATATGTAAATGAGATCCATTCGAATGCGACCAAAAAGATCCAAAAATGTTAGAAGCAAGAAGAATATACCGATCTACCAAAATCTATGGGCAAGTCAATTAGATTTTTGGAGTGAAAATAGTGTAAGGTTCTGAAAATTCGCCAGACCTTCTGAATAACAATACAAAAAGGTTTGAATGGTGTCAGTTGTGTGAGGCAAATCTTGTCATTCGCCAAGATATGTGGACAACTCAACCAAATTTATAGTATGAAGATAGCGTCACTAGAACTTATGACAATTGTGCAATATTTGATCATGGTCAATTCAACCATGATTTGTAGGATGAGAAAGATATCACGACCTTTTACTCTTTTTTCAAATCCTGGAGATGAATTGATCAGAAACTAACTTAATTATAATCAAGAGATAAATGTTTGTATATTCAATCATGATCAAATCGAATTATAATGAAATTAAATAGTTCGACGCTTGGAAATCTACCAAATTTAAATGCAAATATGAACAAAATATATTAGTATAATTTTAAATGGTAGTCTAAATAAAATTTACTGACTTTAGATGCAATTTTTTCGCACAATTTTCATTAATCGAAATAGAAGTTAAACAATGTTACTGTAAGATCCTACTTGTGAAATCTTCCCAATTAGAAAAAAAAATTATGCTCAATTACTCAATATTAAGGTCCACTTGTTAAAGCTGAAGAATATTTTTGTCCAAATTTTATTCGTTTAACTTAAAATACCTATTTTCGCGCATTATTCATTAACAAAATAGAAGTTAAACAATGTAACCACAGAGATCCTACTCGTGAAATCTTCCCAATTAGGAAAACAAATTTGACCTAATAACTCAATATTAAGGTCCGCTAGTTAAAGCCGGAGAATATTTTGATCCAAATTTTAATCGTCTAACTTAAAATACCTATTTCCGCACAATTTTCATTAACTGAAATAGAAGTTAAATAGTGCCACTTCAGGATCCTACTCGTAAAAATCTTTCCAATTAGGAAAAAAATAAATTTACGTCCAAGAACTTAATTCTACTCGTGAAACTTCCCAATTTAGGGAAATAAATAAATTTAGGCCCAATAACTCAAATATTTTAAAAAGCCTAAATCAAATCTTTTAAGATCCAAACCAAAATCCCCAAAATATAACAAAAGTCTCAATTTTCCCCCAATTTGAGCTTTCTTTCTCATTGACACGAGACACACACACACACACACACACACACACACACACACAGAGTTCCTCCATTTTCAGTGAACTTCTCTTCTTCAACACCTACCCACCCCCTTATACCACCCACCCCCCTTTTCTGGGTTTTTTTCTCTTCATCCATTTTCTTGATTTTACCCCATAAAGATTCCACCTTTTATTTCAAGAATTGGAAAAATTTAATCTTTTAAACCCCCCACACCACCCCCTCCCTTTGTGGGTTTTGTTCCCTTAATCCATTTTCACCATTTCCCCCCATAAAGTTTCCACCTTTAATTTCAAGAATTGGAAAAATTTAATCTTTTTAATAGTTGGGGTTGATGAAATTCATATTAATTACTATAAATAATGGAGAATTCTGCTGCATCTGAGGAGCCACAAAAAAAGAGACCACATCTCAACACTGTTTTTTCATCACCAACTATGGCTTGGCATTCTAAGTTTTCATCTGATAATAAAACTGTAAGATTTTTTGATGACCCTTTTCATTAATTCCTTAATTTTACATTTTTGTGGTTATTTTTGTAATTGAAGTTGTTGTTTTGTGTGTTGGTTTAGTTGGTTATATGTGCCTTTTAGGGTTACCTAGTTGAAAAAAGAATGACCCTTTTCATGTGTGGTTGTATATTTTTTAGTATAACACCTAAAATTAGGGCTTTATGAGCCATAAAGTTGTGATCTTGAGGAGGAATTGTTAGTATTCATTAATGAAATAGTTCGCCAATTCAGTGCTTTATTTGTCGAGTCAATCTTCCTGGAGAAGACTTGAAAAGGATTTCCCGAGCATGGTTGAGATCAATGTGAAAATAAGAATGCCGAATCCACAATTTTTCCTTTTTTGTGGTTATTTTTTGTAATTGAAGTTGTTTTTGTATATTGGTTTAGTTGGTTATATGTGCTTTTTAGGGTTCCATAGTTGAAAAAAGAACGACCCTTTTCATTAATGCCCTTAATTTTTTCATTTTTTGTGGTTGTTTTTGTAATTGAAGTTGTTGTTTTTGTATGTTGGTTTAGTTAGTTATGTGTGCTTTTAGGGTTACATAGTTGAAAAAAGAATGACCCTTTTCATTAATTCCCTTAGTTTTACCTTTTTGTGGTTATTTTTGTAATTGAAGTTGTTGTTTTTGTATGTTAGACTTAGTTGGTTATATGTGCTTTTTAGTGTTCCATACTTGAAAAAAGAATGACCCTTTTCTGTTCTTTATTTTATTTGTTGATTTTTAGCTTTATTTTTGATGAAAAGGAGTTGTTGATCTGAGTAGTACTTTGTTTTATGGCTGAATTACAATGTGGTGATTTATGCCATAAGAAGGGTAGTTAGTGTCTTCGCCATAAAGTTGTGATCTTGAGGAGGGATTGTTAGTATTCGTTCATGCCCTCAATTTTTCCTTTTTTGTGTTTATTTTTGTAATTAAAGTTGTCCTTATGCTAAGTGTCTATCGGAAATAGCCTCTCTACCTCCCAAGGTAGAGGTAAGGTCTAGACCCCTTTTTGTGGAATTTCACTGGGTATGTTGTTGTTGTTGTTGTTGTTGTATTATTGTAATTAAAGTTTTTGTTTTTGTATGTTTGCTTAGTTGGTTGTGTGTGCTTTTAGGGTTCCATAGTTGAAAAAAGAATGACCTTTTCTTGTGTGGTTGTAGTTGATAAAGAGTTATGTTTTTTGGTTATGTTGATTTTTAGCTTTATTTTTTTATGAAAAGGGGTTGTTCAACTGATTAGTTTTCAGTGTTATGGCTGAATTATTGTGTGGTGATTTATGCCATGAGAAGGGAATTTGCTATAAAACCTAAAATTAGGGCTTTATGAGCCATAAAGTTGTGATTTTTCCCTTTTCATTAATGTCCTCAGTTTTTCCTTTTTTTGTGGTTAACTTTGTAATTGAAGCTGTTGTTTTGGGTGTTGGTTTAGTTAGTTATATGTGCTTTTTAGGGTTCCATATTAGAAAAAAGAATGACCCTTTTAGTATAAGGATATATAATTTTTTGTACTTTATTTTATTTGTTGGTTTTTAGCTTTATTTTTTATGATCTGGCTAGTTTTCAGTTTTATGGATGGATTACTGTGTGGTGATTTATGCAAGAAATGCCCTTAATTTTTCATTTTTTTGTAATTGAAGTTGTTGTTTTTGTATGTTAGATTAGTTAGTTCTGTGTGTTTTTAGGGTCCCATAGTTGAAAAAAGAATGACCCTTTTTCATGTGTGGTTGTAATTGATATAGAGTTTTGTTCTTTATGTGGTTATGTTGATTTTTAGCTTTATTTTTTTTTAATGAAAAGGGGTTGTTGATCTGATTAGTTTTCAGTTTTATGGATGAATTAGAGTGGTGATTTATGCCATGAGAAGGGAAGTTAGTGTTTTATCTATAAAACCTCAAATTAGGTACTTTTTTCATGTGTGGTTGTAATTGTATCTCTTCTAGTGTATGGAGATATAATGTTTGGTTCTTTATTTGGTTTGTTGATTTTTACCTTTATTTTTTATGAAAAGGGGTTGTTGATGGCTAGTTTTCAGTTTTATGGCTGAATTAAAGTGGTGATTTTTGCAATGAGAAGGGAAGTTAGTGTTTTTGCTATAAAACCTAAAATCAGGGCTTTATGAGCCATAAAGTTGTGATATTGTGGAGGGATTGTTAGTATTCATTAATGCTCTCAATTTTAAAGACTGCAAGGTTATTCCGAGTGAGTATCTTACAACCCGATATAAGCTTTTGGTGATGGATTTGGAGATCAAGATGAAGAAGAAGAGGAGGGTTGTAGATGACAGGCTAAGAATCAAATGGGGGAGTTTGACCATGGCTAGTGCAAATGAGATGGGGGAGAGGTTGATGGCCAAGAGGGCTTGGGGGAATAGTGGGGATGCGACCGATATGTGGGACAAGAGGACCAGTTGCATTCAGGAGGTAGCTAGAGAAGTGCTAAGGATCTCGCGGGGTAGCCGTGGTGGGCATTAGGGGACTAGTGGTGGAATGGTGAAGTTCAAGAGAAGGTTGAAGCAAAGAAAGCGGCGTATGCGAAATTGGTAGAAAGCAAGGATGAAGTGGAGAAGTGGACGAATAGGGAATTGTATAAGATGGCGAGGAAGAGGGCAAAGGTAGCGGTTACGGCGGCGAAAATGACGATTTTAAACGCATGTATGTGTAATTAGAGGAAAAAGGCAGGGATAAAAAGTTGTACAGACTAGAGCGAGGAAGAGGAGGGCCCGTGATTTGGATCACGTGAGGTGTATCAAGGACGAGGACGACAAAGTACTTTGGAGGACGCGCATATTAAATGGAGGTAAACGGAGGGTCCACGTTAAACGGATTGGGCTCACAGAATACTTCGTGGCCGGGAGGAAGAGCCACAAAAGAACCTGCCAGGAACTGTATAAAAAGGCCGATAAAAACATTGGGTTGGGAGATCTGGAGCAACCCTGAAGGTACTAGGATTTTGGATATTATAGAAGTATTAAGGTGGAGGAGGTTAACAGTGTTGTTCGCAGGAAGCGCAGGGGACGAGCGACCGCTTATGTTGAGATCCCGGTGAATTTTGGAAGAACGCTGATATGACAGGTTTGGAGTGGCTGTCTGAGTTATTTAATTCATTTTTAAGACGACGAGAATGCCCGAAGAATGGAGGTGGAGTACAATGATTTCTTTGTACAAGAACAAAGGTGACATCTAGAGTTGCGACAACTATAGGGGTATCAAGCTGCTAAGCCACACTATAAAAGTTTGGGAAAGGGTCGTGAAGATGAGGGTGAGAAGAGGCGTGTCTATTTTCAAGAACCAGTTTGGATTCATGCCGGTGCATTCGACTACAGAAGCCATTCATCTTATTAGGAGGTTGGTGGAGCAATATAGGGAGAGGAAGAGAGACTTACATATGGTTTTCATCGACCTCGAGAAAACATACGATAAAGTCTCTAGGGAGGTCTTATGGAGATGTTTGGTGGTAAGAGGTGTACCCGTGGCGTACACTATGACGATCAATGATATGTATGATGGAACCAAGACCAGGGTACAGACAATAGGTGGAGACTCAGAACACTTTTCAATGATGATGGGGTTGCACCAGGGATCAACTCTTAGCACATTTTTATTTGTTTTGGTGATGGATGGATTGACGCAACAAATACAAAGTGAGGTGCCATGGTGTATGTTATTCGCAGACGACATAGTCTTGATTGATGAGATTCGCAGCGGAGTGAATGTTAAGCTGGAGGTTTGGAGACATACTCTGGAGTCTAAAGGGTTCAGGTTGAGTAGGACCAAGACAGAATACTTGGAGTGCAAGTTCAGTAACAGGAGTGACCATGAGACAGGCGTGGAGGTGAGGCTTGATACTCGGTTATTCCAAATAAAGGAAGCTTCAAGTACCTCGGGTCTAATATCCAAGGGAATGGAGAGATTGATGATGATGTCACACACCGTATTGGGGCAAGGTGGATGAAATGGAGGCTCACATATGGAGTCTTGTGCGATAAAAAGGTATCATCAAAACATAAAGGCAAGTTCTATAGGGTGGTGGTTAGGCCGACTATGTTGTATGAGGCAGAGTGTAGGCCAGTCAAGACTTCGCACATCCAAAAGATGAAAGTTGCGGAGATGAGGATGTTGAGATGGATTTATGGGCATACAAGGAGTGATAGTATTAGAAATGATGATATATGAGATAGAGTGGGAGTAGCCTCGATGGAGGATAAGATGCGGGAAGCGAGGTTGAGATGGTTCGGGCATGTGCAAAGGAGAGACACAAATGCCCCAGTGCGGAGGTGTGAGAGGTTGGCTATGGACGGGTTTAAGAGGGGTAGAGGTAGACCGAAGATGTATTGGGGAGAGATGATTAGATGGGATATGACGCATATGCAATTTACCGAGGACATGACCTTAGATAGGAGGTTGTGGATGACACAGATTAGGGTAGAAGGGTAGTAGGTAGTTGAACGTAGTCCTACTTACGCTTACATACCGGTAGTTGTAGTGTTATTATTGTAGGACTGCTTAGCGTATCATACTAGTAGACACAGTATTGCTTTATAGTCTTATGTCGTTTGATTTCTGTTGCTATGTGTTCTTTAGTGTACTTTTTTTTTTACATGCGTTAGTTACTGTTTTTTTCAGAATGCTCTATCATGACTTATTCGCTTTTGTTACCATCATTTTTATACTGCTTTAAACTTTTTGTCCGGGTCTGACCGTTTCTTTTTTTTCTTGTGCTTATGCTTTGTCTTGAGCCGAGGGTCTTTCGAAAACAACCGCTCTACCTACCAAGGTAGAGGTAAGGTCTGCGTACACTCTACCCTTCCCAGACTCCACGTTGTCTCAATTTTCCTTTTTTGTGGTTATTTTTGTAATTGAAGTTGTTTTTGTATGTAAGTTTAGTTAATTATATGTGCTTTTAGGGTGACATCGTTGAACAAAAGAATGACCCTTTTCATGTGTGGTTGTAATTGTATCTGTTTTAGTGTAAGGAGATATAAACTTTTGTTCTTTATTTGGTTTGTTGATTTTTAGCTTTATTTTTATGAAAGGGGGTTGTTGATCTGATTAGTTTCAGTTTTATGGCTGAATTATAATGTTGTAATTTATGCCATGAGAAGGGAAGTTAGTGTTTTTGCTATGAAACCTAAAATTAGGGCTTTATGAGCCATAAAGTTGATGTAGGTTCTCTTCTTTTGGTATACGGCTTGTATACGGGTTTCCCCTTTTGTTAGTAGGATTATTTACCTTATCGAAAAAATGAGCCATAAAGTTGTGATCTTGAGGAGATTGTTCAAGGTTATGTGCTTTTTAGTTGTACGGATTATCAATTGGCTGCTATTTGCGGTAGAGGGCAAGTGATGAAAAGCACATCCGAAGGTTATAGGCTAACGTCAACGAAGTTGGAAGGGAACATTGGGAGGCCAAGGTTTGCCTCCTAATGGCGGCACAAAAGCTAAGTGATCTTTCCATCTTCCTTAGTGGCTTAGCCTAGGTGGTAGAGTTACCTAGTACAGGTGTTGGTGAGAGGATGCCGGGACCCATTGGAATGGCGCAACCTTACCCTAATACTACAATATTTTTTTTAAAAAGAAAGAGAAGCACATCCCTAGCTATTGGTGTTAAGTTAATTATATGGAAAGTGTTGATCTTGATATTAAAAAAGAGTTTAACTAGGTTGTGCTTCCATGGGTGTTTTCTCTCTCTTGAGGTTCTTTTGCCAGATACCGTGATCTTATCTCTTGTTGGTTTCAATTTTTGCTTGCCTTATGTAATGCTTATACATGTGTCTATTGGCTTCTCTTTTATGTTGATTGTTTTGAATGTTCTGGTTAATCTAAATGTTCAATGTCTAAGTGATTGTTGATGTATAGTAACGTTAGAATAACCGATATAAGTAGAATAACTCGAGAGGCTCTCTCTCACATTTTTCTGTTCAGTAGGGTGAAAATGTCTTAAACCACTTATAGCTTTCAGAAATTTTATTTGTGGGACTAAAGGTGTAGAAGTTACTTTCCTAAGGTGATGACCTAGCAGTCAAAAACCCAAAGTAACAATTTTGGGAAACAAGGTTTTGAATCGCAATACATCGCTTTACTAGGTAATTTCGTCTTATTTGCCTAAATTTTGGTAGGCAGAGTTTCGTTTATGGTACTTGTGGAAGGCAGCAGGTATCTAGTGGACTAGTTGAGTCTCATAGGTAAACTGGACATTGCTGTTATTGAAAAAAAAGTTCAACTTCTATCTTAAACATTCCCTATACGCCCGGTGGATTAGTCGAGGTTCACGCAAGTTGACTGGACATTGCCGTTATTGAAAAAAGTAGTAGAAATTAGGGAAATGCAGAAAATCTATGTTAAACATTCCCTTTGGGCGACTGTGGTTTTGCTTTCCCAAAAGTGCATCCTTGTTGATTGCTATGCATTTTTAGGCATTTTATTAATGACAAATGATATGGTCATACTATACAACTGATTATCAATTAAATACAACTGATTATCAATTAGATACACCTGAAGTCTTAAATTAATGTGGTGTGGTGAATATGGAGTAATAACTAATGAAGGATCTTACACGCTGTTTAATCTTTACGTGGAAATACTGTGCCAAATTCCCAGTGCCATCCAGTGCTCTTTTGAAATTGGTTCAGGTAACCGAGCATATATTGCCTAACATAATGTGTCATACACCTTTATATGATTGTGAATCCTACATATGACTGGTCAAGCCATGAAGTATTTCTCTTTCCTAGTTAGACACAGGCTATTGTTTTTTCCCTATCTATACTTTTTTTATATAAGATGATTGTGAACCTTAAGCAGATACACTTTTAAACTATTTCATGCCATCATTTACTAGTTGCTAAGTTAATATGGCCATAGGTGCAAACCACCAAAAGAGGATTTGCATTATGCTACAGACTCTTTTTGATGAAGTGAATAGATTCATTTATGGCGTTAAGCAGATGCAAAAAGGTATAAAGATGATTGAGTTTGCGTTAGTGTATTCAAGTAAAGATGGATGCTGTTGATGGAGGTTGATCTTCTTACGTTGCTTCTTCCTCTTGTGGCATGTTCTTCCTTGTCCTTATTCGTCAAACTCACTCTCCTCATGCTTCTGGTCTCAAAAAACGCGAATCACCATTAGATATGTTTAACAATCACCAATCTGGTATGAAACATGGTTTGTTGTTTCTGTGAGGCGCAGGCATAGTAGACATTCTCTCTCTTCTTGATTGGAGTTGCAGCACTGGATTAATGCTTCATATTGTTCTACCGTCTTTCTTCCATTTTGTACTGGTTTGTTTTATCCTTCAAAGATTTTGTCGCGTCTTCAACTACATACCAAGGGTTCACATAGTTTCAATTTTTGAAACTATTGCCCGTTCAACTAAGAGGAGCTCAAACATATCCAGAGACTTAATAAGTTTCAAAGTAAATTCTTCAGAATGGTTGAACAAAATTGTCATATTAGTAGCCAAGTGAGTATGGAACCTTTAAAAGAACATAGCTCGAGCTGAGGGTCTATTGAAAATAGCTTCTCTACCCCGCAAAGGTAGGAGTAAGGTCTGCGACTCTGCGTACATCCTACCCTCCCCAGAACCCACTTGTGGGATCACACCGGGTTTGTTGTTGTTAAAAGAACATAGCTCTTTCAATATTGTCTGGACATGAAGAAATGAAACTTTGAAAAATTGGAGAACATACCATCACTCAGATATATATTCTTTTTGCTTTTAAATAGTAAGTTACCACTAAGATAAGATTTTATCTTAGTTATATTATCGTACATATGGCCTAAACTATACCATGAGATCACAAGATAACCATAAGTGACTATTTCATGAATATCTTGAGCAGGTTCTATAAATTTTAGTTCTTGTGGTAAGTTGTATTTCCGACCAGTTACTTTATTTTTTTTTAATTTTTTTTTTTGATTTGATATAGTTTTCTAGAAGGTCGGTAGTGGAGGGAAGTGGATAGTGGTCCACGGAGGAGGAAGGATTACAGTGTTTTTGGCTGTAATGAGTCTGAGTGGACTTTAGATATTTATTTCCTGCCAAAGTTTATGTTAAAGAAATGTACTTTGGGCCTAACTCAACTCCAAAAGCTAGCTCGTGAGGAGAGAATTGTCCAAGATCATAAAAGGAGTTCATGTAGCCATCCAACAAACAATGTGGGACTCCGACCCCCCACCCTCCACCCCCGGGCGCATGCCCAGGCTAGACTCTGGAGCATGGATAATATAAGATGGGGGACCCAACATCGGAAACAATAAATTGGGATGGGCCTGGCGCTGATAACCATGTTAAATGATGGACCTTGAGCCTAACCCAATCCCAAAAACTAGCTCACGAGGGGAGAATTGCCAAAATCATATAAGGAGTCCATGTACACGATCCACAAACGATGTGGGACTCCAGCAATTTATGTTGAATTTTAAATTTGGGAAATTTGCGGATGGTTGGTTTTTGATTCAAATAACTACCTTTTAAGGAAATCCAGCTCAGTGTCATATTTAATTATCTGAGTACCTTTTTTATTTCCTTTAATCGGTAGTTGAACGCCTTGTTCTTTTGTTAATTTTTTTGTTGGGCATAAACTAAGTTCCTTGTCAGCACAAAACTTACTAAATCTTGTGATGGACAGTAAAATGACTAATCTTGGTTAGCTTCTGAATGTTCTTCCTAGAATAGTCTAACAACTACTCACCTTTCAAAAAAGTACAAAATTAGCAAGAACTTTAATGGTTCAATTTTGGAGCAGATTCAGTTTCCTTTAGATGCATAAAAGGCAGCTCGGTGCACTAAGCTTCCGCTATGCGCGGGGTCCGGGGAAGGGCCGGACCACAAGGGTCTATTGTACGCAGCCTTACCTTGCATTTTTGCAAGAGGCTGTTTCCACGGCTTGAACCCATGACCTCCTGGTCACATGACAACAACTTTACCAGTTATTCCAAGGCTCCCCTTCCACGGCTTAGATGCATCTGTTGCAATTACCAGAGTGCATATATATGTGTGTTTGTGTAACGCAGAGAAGAAACATTCTTACTTTTGCATTTACGAATTACAATTACTTGTCAACATATGTTCATTTTTGAGTAATGGATGGCTCAATATAGGAAAGGTAACATAGCAATTTTACATCTTATTCTTTGTTATCTTTATCTAACCTGATGTACAATTTTTTTCCTCTGCTTTTGCTTAAGAAAATAAATAACTCTTGATGCACAAAGTACATGATATATAATTTGGAATTAATGTTATTGAGACTTTCTAGTGTCTTTGTTATATGTGGATGAAATTGAAGGTATAGGATGGGTCCAAAAATGTATAGAACTTGTTAAAAAAGGATGATAGTTTGAATTTCTTTTTTTTTGTTGGCAGGTTGATGCTGCAGTTCTCCAGTATCAAAATCAAAAACTAGTACAGCAGTTAGATGCACAGAAACATAAGATGCAAGATCTTAAAGCCAAAATGAAAGAACTAAGGGACAAACAAGCTTGTTATGATGACTTCTTGGTTACATTAAATCGGATCTGGAATCAGGTAACATCTTTACTTATCCTAATAATTTGGTGTCTGAATGGCCTAAGTAGCCTAACATGTGATTTGCGTTGTTTTGATGATCTCTTAAATAACTCCATGCAGCTAGATGATGACCTGATTATCCTTGGGGCACGCAATGGGGCAGATCAAATAGCCTTGCAAAGCTTGGATCAACAAGATTATTCTCGAGGTTGGCTGTTAGAAGAATAAGTGAATTTGAGTTTCTTTATCATCCTGAAAGTTCAATGTAGGAAAGATAAGCTCTTTTGCATTGTGTGAGAATAACTCGTTGATTTCTAAAAACATTTAGGTTCAATTCCATCATGTCCTGCGGAGGAGATATTCCTGTGTAGGGTGTTGAAAACCAACGCCATTCCAGGCAATGCCAATACCGGATCTATTGATAATATCAAAGAAGCTCTTGATCTTCGTCACTCTTCTACTCTTGAATTAATGAAATCGTTGGAAAATGCTATTGATGCTCAGCGAATTAAGACCGAAAATTTTGCTCATCTTTTGGAAGGAAAACCATCCGCAGAAGGTTGGGAACCTGGAGAAACCTCTTTATTCTCTAATTACATTGCAAGTGTTTGTTGCCTTTGGAATTTATTTTGTTACTATTTACTATGTATATAATTGGTGCTTGTATCAGGTCTAATCTGATTATTTTATCATTGAGATTTTGCAGATGCTATCATTCTTCTAAATAAGATTGATGATATGATGAAGGAAGAGGCTAATTATCTCCATCGAGTGATTGATGCTTTTCATTTGAAACACAAAGAATATGCTGATGAAGTTGAAGCTTGTAATCAACGCCACTCAGTGGATCTATCTGAGTTAAAACGTCTTGAAGGTATTTACGACATTTATTTCATGCACTAACACAGTATATGAGATCTATTAAGTACAATGTTAGAGATCAACATTGACATTAAATTCTGGGGCGTGTCTATGTGGCTGTCCAAGGTTGTTTGTAATATTTAGCTTTAACCATTGTGTATGACTTGGATATATGTGCATATCTGTTTTCAGCTCATACTTGTACCTTGTGTAAGATTTTGAGTACATTCAGTATTGTGAATTAGAGTTCAACTTTGATATCAAATTGATTGGTGTTTGGTAAATGGCTGTCCAAATCGGAGATGTAGTGTTTAAGTTCAGGTAGGGGTGTGAAATGGGTGGGTTGGGCTGAATTTGGCAGGTTAAATCGACCCGCCCAAAAGTCACTTGGGCTGAAATGGGTTAAAAACCCAGTCATAACCCAACCTGCCCAATTCTTACTAAGTTTTAAATTCTTTGTTTGTTTTCTTATAATTTGTGTAAGTACCTAATAAAACCTTTTTTCCTTTTATTATTACTGTATATAACTTATTAAATAAAAGAATGTCTTCTTAAAAATACTTGGACAGTTTCCCATGTGTCAATTTGGACTGCATATCAACCTAGTTTTTAAATAGGCTGAATTGGACGGGTCAACATGGGCTAAAAAAGGCAGCCCCGTGCACCTTGTATCCCGCTGTAGCGGGTCCAGGGAAGGGTCGCACCCCAAGGGATGTGATGCAAACAACCTACCCTAATGCAAGCATTAGTGACGGCTTCCACAGCTCAAACCCAATAGGTCACTCGGAGACAATTTTACTGTTGCTCCAAGGCTCCTTTTCAAAATGGGTTGAGTTAATAAATAAGCGGGTCACTGCCCGCCCGAACCTAAGCGGGTTGGGTGGGTCATGATTTTATGGGCTGATTTTGCCACCCCTAACTTCAGGCATTGCGTAGGATGACATGGATGTGCACTATCTGTGTTGACTAACATCTTTTGAGCAAACTGCCACTGTCCCTTGAATATGTGTTAATTGCTAATGGTAAAAGGTGAACTGGAGGAAAAAATGATGGAACTTGAAGACAGTAGAAGGAAGCTAGTTACTTTGAAAATGCAGAAAGATGTGGCGTCTGGTGGGCAGGAAACAATTTCGAGTGCAGTTAATGGAAGTATGTCACCTGAGAAGCATACAGACCGAACAAAAGGTGTGCGGGAACTGAAGGAGTCTATAGAAGAAGCAAAGGTATCGTGGCTGTAACTCACCCTGATGTCTTGCCTGCGTGATATATGCACATTTAAAAACATGATGGTTTTGATTGCAGATACTGAAAGAGGACCGCCTCTCTGAGCTTCAAGATGCCCAGGAAGATAATCTACATTTGTTAAAGCAGTTGCAAGATCTTCAGGTATTCAATAAGAGTTTCTTGAATTCAGGGTGTGTTCGGTATGAAGGAAAATGTTTTCCAGGAAAATAAGTGGTTTCTTACTTATTTTCTTATTATGTTCGGTATTTAATCAAAAGTATTATCCTAAAAGCATTTGTATACTATAAGAGGTGGGATTGAGGGGGTACGGGTGTGGGATGGTGGGGATGGGGGCTACGGGGGTGAAGGTTGGGGGCTTTGGAGAGCGGGGAGACACAATCAATGTGGAATGTCACTTGTGGAACTTGTTTTCGTAGAGAATATTTTTCAAAAATTTTGATCAACCGAACATGGAAAAATTGAAAAACATTTTCCTCCATACTGAACACACCCTCAGTAAAATTTAGAACTTCATTTGAATTAGAACACAGCTTCGTGAGGCTAAATTTTGATTTTCTGTCCATATAGAATGAACTAAAGGATGACAGATATGTGTCTTCATCTCGTGCTTATACCTTACGCAATGATCAACTTCACCATTGGAATGCTGAGGCAGAGCGATACAAAGCTCTGACGGAGACTCTTCAGGTTAAGTTACATTACTTTTCATGTATCATTGTGGTTTCGATGGTATCCTAGCATGGCGTCTTTGCTTAAAATTAAATTCAGGCTGACAGGTCTTTCATCGGACGAAGGGAGAAAGAACTGGTTGTAAAAGCAGAGGCTGTGGATGCAGCAAAGAGATCAGTTGATAACTCCGAGTCAAGGATTGAGGAATTGGAGCATCGCATTCACAGATTCATAATTGAAAAAAATGAGCTGGAAATTAAAATGGAAGAAGCTATTCAAGATTCAGGTCGGTGTATTTGCAAGTCAGATTTTAGTTTGGTAGATTTATGTAATCATCTGCTAATGAGAAGGTAGAGTTTTGCAGGAAGGAAAGACATTAAAGAGGAGTTTCAGATAATGGGCTCTGCTTTATCAAAAGAAATAGGAATGATGGAAGCTCAGCTGAATCGTTGGAAGGAGACTGCTCAAGAAGCTGTTTCCTTACGTGAAGAAAAACAGTCATTGGAAGCTTCTTTAGGAAGAAAGGTTAAGTCTTGGTGCCGTAATTTAATTTATATCTGATTACTTCTCAATTAATAAATAGGAATTCATTTTCTTAACTAGGAGGATGGGGGGTTCGAGTGTCGTTTAAACACTGAAAACTAATGGAGGATCTTTTCCCAACCACCCCAGGCATATTGTATCAGTGCTGCCGGTTATCTTTTTGTTCTTTTTAGTTTGGGTGGGGGTGGGGGGTCAGCAAAGTGTCCCTAGTGAAAACTATTAACCCCACTTCTCTCTTGTTTTCCATGTCCCTTTCCCCAGAACCCAAAAAAGGGGAACTGAAATATTAGAGAACATCAAGGGAAGATTTATTTCAACTGATTTCGTTTTTAATTCTGAAATGCGTGCCACTTACTGCTGTAGGCTATTGAGCACAAAGACTTGATCGGTAAAGTTGCTCACCGGACTGGGGAAATCCGAACACTAAAGGAACTTGTAAGTTTTTCAGCATAGACCTTTGCTTGTTCATTAACAAGTTCTGTCCTTATCATTACAAGTTATGTGCCTGAGTTTTCTTGCAGGCTGAGAAGATGCAGAGGGACAAACAGGAACGTCAAATCTTCTTGGACATGCTTGGCCAGCAAATTTATGATAACAGGTAGTTTAATTTCATTTGCTGGTTCTAACTATTGTTTTGTTGTCATGTATATAAATTGCTAGTGCACTTGAAGTTTCGACTCATTGGTCTATGTATATACATGTGCATATTTGTGTGTGTTATATGCTCTAGTGTTCTTTTGGCTGTCAAATTTTACAAGAAAATATTGTGAATGATTAAGTGGGTAATGTTTCATGGGCACCCGCAAGGGTGGCTCAGTTGATTGAGCATGGGACTTCCATAATGGAGGTCTCAGGTTTGAAACCCCCTGCCTTCAACAGCAGGGGATTTGCCTTCTGAGTCGAGCTCGTTGCATGGTGCTTGCTTAGTGCGGGTTATCACTTCTGTGTGGTTTGCGGGCTAATGCACGGGAGCGGGATTTACCCTGTGGGTTCCCTTGTCATAAAAAATGAAACAATTTCATGGGCTCATATGAGAATCAAAAAAATATGGGATGTTGCAAAGATTGGTTTCCATTTTGTTCACCTGCAGTGTTGTAGGAGGGTAGAGGGGCGGGCCGATTATCCACCGAATTTCGAATTGTGCGCTGGGTCGTTGGGGATTTCTTGGTTATCAAGGTTTTTGTTTTCACTTGATTGATTATCTCCTGTATTCACAATAAGACTTTTGACCTCTTTGCTAGAGACATATCGGAAATTAGAGAGTCAGAGAAAAGAGCTCACTCACAAGCTGAAATTTTGAGAGCGGCTCTGAATGAGCATCATCTGGAATTGAGAGTGAAATCTGCTAAGGAAACTGAGGCTGCTTGTCAGCAGAGGCTTTCTGCTGCTGAGGCAGAAATTGCAGAACTACGGGCAGAACTGGATGCTTCTGACAGGTGCCCTTCTCTGATACTTGCTTCTAAACTTATGATGCATTTTCGTGTAATCCTTTTGTACCAGAATGTCTAGAAAGGTACTTATCTGAAATGAATCGTGTGCTCCCTTGCTGCACTAACAACAATTGACCAGTCTAGTCAGTGCCTTTTATTCTTGATTGATTCTGTAGTGGTTGTTTGTTATTACAATATGTGCTTGCATTAAGTGGAATCTATCCTTCAAATGCACTAGTTTAGAAGCACCCAAAGGTGTGACCTAGTGGTCAATGAAGAACACTAGGTGATTTCTCCCATCTGTCTATGCCTTGGTGGACTGAGTTACCGGTACTTGTGTTGGTGGGAGGTAGCAGGTACCTTGTAGAATTAGTTGATGTGCGTGCAAGCTGGCCTAGACACCACATTTATCAACAAAAAAAAAATCACTAGTTTAGAATATAAAGATAGCTGTCCAGAATTCATAATATAACTGCTGAGGCAGAATGTCATCTGGAGATCCTTTAATAGTGATATGGGCATACTATTAGAAGGTACATACCGATCTATATGGAAGGACAGTCTTGTTGTGCACTCCTCTTGAGAATGAAGAACAAGAGATCTTCTGTTTGGTTCTTTTTAATGCCATAACAGAAAGAGATGTGGTCATGTAGATCTATTTTACTGGAATTTATTGACTATTCCATATATCTGCTGCTGGCACGCTTTAAAAATTGGTTTGCACTGAATGTCGGCATATAAATATATGCTTTATCCTGTGTGCATCATCTATTTATAATCTTATAATGATCTTGTGTGTATTAGAGACGCTTCTTTTACCCTGTAATTATAAAAGTTTTACTTGCAGGGGTGTTTTAGAGCTAAGAGAGGCGATAAAAATAAAAGAAAGGGAGTCTGAAACCTATATTTCTGAGATTGAGGTACTTAACTGGCCGTGTTTGTTACAATTTATTGGATCACTTCCTTTCTGTTGCCATTCTTCTGATCCATTTACATTTTAGGCTATTGGTCAAGCCTATGAAGACATGCAGACGCAGAATCAACATCTTCTCCAGCAGCTGGCAGAGAGAGATGATTATAATATAAAGGTCTCTATTATCATATTTCCCTTGATTGCAATGACTATCCTACACCTGTAGTTAGGGTTGTCAAATGGACGGGTTGGGCTGAGTTAATAACCCGCACAAAAGTTACTTAGACTGAAATGGGCTAAAAAAGTGGGTCATAACCCAAACCCGCCCAATTCTTACTAAATTTTACTATCTTTGTTTGTTCTTTTATAATTTTTAGTACCTAATAAAACTATTGTTTTCCTTTATTATGGCTATTTATAACATAAAACAAAATGTCTTTTTGAAAATATTTTGACAAAATTTCTCATGGGTCAATTTGGGCTACATATCTGCCCAATTTTTGATGGGCCGAGCTAATAAATGGGCGTATCAATGACCAGCCCAAACTTGGGCGGGTCATGTTTTCATGGGCTAATTTTGCCACCCCTACCTGTAGTTATTCATAGGAAGTGATGCAGTTGACTTGTACTCATATTTACTTTTGGGTTTTAAATGCAGTTAGTTTCTGAGAGTGTCAAGATAAAGCAGGAACAAAGCTTACTTCTCTCTCGGAAGAAAGTATTATTGTCACAACTAATAGAGTCTCAAACATCACTTGAATCTCTGAAAACGAGGATAGCTCAAAGTGAAATCCAGGTAGCCTTCTGCCTCTTTTTGGCATGTAAATGTGTAATTTGGAATTTGTTTGATCTTTTTCAACCATGACGATCATTATGTTGCAGATGAAAGTTCACGTTACAGAAGCTTTAAGTTATACCCAACAAGATAGACATCTTGCACTCACCCTGGAAATAGTAAAGCGAGAATTGGGGGATGCTGATAAGGAATTGAAGTGGCTGAGATCTGCTGCTTCCTCTGCTGATAAGGAATACGATCAGCTCATGAGAAAGCTGGATGAAATTCAGATGGAACGGGAAACTGAAAGGTGATATTCTGTTCAACCAACTCTCTTTACCCCATCACGTGTACTTGAGGTTGAATGTCGATGACTTAGCCTTATGTGGATATGTATTCATTAATCCAATTGCCTGTAGTAGAATGTGAGCTAACAAGCAATCTGCTGGTTGCCTGGATTTATCGTTCTGTTTTAGATATTTAAGGTTAACTATAGCTAAATGGAGGTGGACAAAACTTGTGTTACTAGAAGATCAATGCTTTGTGCAAGGGACTATTTTTGGGACCTGCTTATCCATACAAATGTTCACTTTTTTCAAAACAGCGTTTGGTTATACATTGGACTGATCTTTGAATATTTTTTTGAAGATGAGTTTCAAGTTTGAAAAAGTGGTTTTGACTAGTTTTTCAAGTGAAATTTTTGTCCATTCACTTTTTTTTCTTTCAGATATCACATTTTTATGTCCAAACACCTGCTTAGAATTGTCCTGATTTAGTCTATTCAGCCTATTGATTCAGCTGTGTGTTGGAATTTAGCCTTTGCATGTATTTCTAATCTTGTAGCTCATGAAGAAAATAATTTTGTTATGCATCTGCTATGAGTTCCTTGATTCCAGATCTTATGAAATTTTTATCAATCTAGGAGTGAGAAAAAGAAGCTTGATGAAGAGCTAATGGAGTTGAATAAAACTGTTGATGAGTTGACTTCTGCAAGTGGCGAGGCTGCAGTACAAAAACTGCAGGATGAAATAAATGATTCCAAGGCTATTCTCAAATGCGGAGTGTGTCTTGATCGGCCAAAAGAGGTATGTACATGCATTCTTTTTTGCTCCAGAAGTGGGTAATCGTTTCTCGTTGAGAACTTTGAAGAAGCATACAACAACAACATACATAGTGTAATCCCACAAGTGGGATCTGGGGAGGGTAAGATGTACGCATACCTTACCCCTACCTTTGTGGGGTAGAGAGCCTTAAACAAAATTGTAGTCTTTGCTATCTTTTTAATGCAACATGGCCTTCATAAATGATGTAGATTCCATGTTAGATATGATCGGGGCTGGGAGGGCTTATTTCCTTGTGAATATTTGGTTTACAGATGCTCCTTGATCCATCTAGACTCTGAGCAACCTAGTCTATTTAGGAAGTTAAGGCCATATTGGCTTTGTAAATTTAGAAGTGGCTTCTCTCGTAGGTATAGAGTTGGGTTAATTATTTACGAGCTACAAACGACCCTGACCCTAATTTTGTTGTTTAATATACTTGGCAGGTTGTAATCACAAAATGTTATCACCTGTTCTGCAATCCATGCATCCAGAGAAATTTAGAGATCCGTCATCGCAAGTGTCCTGCTTGTGGAACTGCTTTTGGGCAAAACGATGTTCGTTTCGTGAAAATCTGACCAAAACCTCGGTAAGCTCACAGCTCGGTAGACATGTATATTGTTGCGTTCTCTGAGGGTGTCGTTCGAGAAGCCTACTAGTGTCAAGAATTCATACCCTTGTGAAGAACAAAGTGCTACCTTTTGTTTTTCCCCCTTTCTTTTGAATTGGGGTGCACCTATTTTTTTGTTTCTCCACATCTCTTTACTCAATTTCTCTTTTATAGTCTTTTTTGCTTCCCCACATCTCTTCACTTAGTCTCTCCTTATGTAGTCTTTTTTTGGGGCTTTCTCCACATTTCTCTTGATTCTTCTTTCAATTGTATCTGAGACAAACAGTGTAAAGATTTATCTTGTAGTGTTTTTTTTGGAAGCATCTTGTTTGAGATGGCAGAAGGGGAGCCTTAGAGTAACTGGTAAAGTTGCTGCCATGTGACCATGTGGTCATCGGTTCAAGCCGTGGAAACAACCTCTTGTAGAAATGCAAGGTAAGACTGCGTATACTAGACCCTTGTGGTCCGGCCCTTCCCGGACCACGTGCATAGTGGGAGCTTAGTGCACCGGACTGCCCTTTTATCTTGTTTGAGATGGCAGCCATCTATATGTTATTTTTTTCCTTTGTTTTCTTTTTTTTTAGCAGGCTTCCATATGTTCCCGTTTGCTCTTAAGTTTTAGCAAAATATTTGTATAAACAAAGGGCATTAACAGGGTACTGTGATATACAAAAGTAGCTTAATGACTTGGAACAAAGAAGTTTCACGTACTTTGTGCTGCAGTTATGAGATTAGAAATGAGAAAGTGGAATTCATAAAGTCGATTCTAACTTGTTTGGGATTGAAGCTTGTATATATTTCTCTTTGTATATATACATTTGCCCACTTTTGGCACCTGCTTTTTGGTGGTTGTCTTTTGTTTAGTTCATTGATGAAGTGTTTATGAGAGCAGAAACATTTCATCTCAGGAAACAAAAAGAAGTCTTTTAAAAGAGTTTTAAGTTCTGTGCTTTGTTGGTGTGTAGATTTTTTACATTTCAGGTTAAGTTGACTTACAATAATAAGTTTTCATAGTGACTTGAAAAGTAAAGCAAAACTTGTTATCACTGGTTAAAAGTTGGATTGATATTCACGACCAACAAGTATTGGATTCTCTTTTGTATAGGCCAAGGAGAAAGAAGGTTGGAACGCCAATGAGCATCCATTATATTGAATTTACCCGATACTCTTCATTTGGGAATGTTCATTACCAAAGTCATTGAATTAGAGAAACTATGTACTTAGAAACTATATTGCTTTTTCCCCTTTGTTTTCTTTTTGGCAGGCTTCTATATGTTCCCATTTTGCTCCTTAAGTTTTGGCGAAAATATTTGTATAAACAAAGGGCATTAAAAGGGTTCAGCTATGTACAAAAGTGGCTTAATGTTATCTTTTGCTTTGAAAGAAAGAAGTTTCATCTTCTTTGTGGTGCAGTTATGAGACTAGTAGTGGGATATAGCTGATTTTAATTTGTTTGCGACTGAGACTGAGACGTAGTTGTATTATATGTCTCTTTGTATATATATTTGCCAACTTCTTTACCTGTTTTTTTTTGTGGTTGTCTTTTGGTAAGTTCATTGATGAAAGTGTTTATGAGAGCAGAAACATTTCAATCTCAGGAAGCTAAAAAAGTTCTTAGAAGAGTGTAAGTTCCGTGCGTTTTTGGCATATGAATTTTTTACATTATCAGATTAAGTTGACCTACAACAATAGATGAATTTTCATAGAGTAATAACTTGCTATAACGGGTTAAATTGAATTGATTATGTAGTATCTTTTTTTTACAGCAGTGTATAAAAATCTCTTTTCTACTACAAAAAGTTAAGTACATATTTGCATCAATAATAGGGGGAAGGAGTATACTTACTCACATTTAGTGCTTACATCAAATAAATTGATGAAATAGAGCATCTTGCGTATAAATGTTTATTAATCCATCCATTTTATTTTATAGCATGGTGTCTTTTTTACGTTTCCAAAAAAAATACGTTTTTATAATTAGATTCTCTAACTTCAAACTTTCATTTTGCTCGTCTTGTAGTTTCTGTTAATTAGTAGTACCTCTTAGTCTCGAAGCCTTAACCTAGTAGACAAAGAGCTTGTTTGGATTGGTTTATTTTAAGCCAAAATAGCTTATAAGCACTTTTGTAATGTGTGGATAAAAAAAATTCTTTTAAGCTAAAATAATAAAAATAAGTCAAAAACATAAATTAGAATTCCTAATTTATGGCTTTTAGCTTATAAGTCAAAAATCATAAGCCTATCCAAGCGGGCTCTAAGGCTGTAAAACCCTTGATTAAGAGTTAAATAATTTACTTATTGCACCAAAACAAAAATTAATCTTGAAACGTCATATGCAAATACATTTCAAGAAAATCACTATCCGTATAGAAAATAGGAAATAAGCTAAATTAAATCATATTTTTCATATGATATAAAATACCACCAAAACCTTTTTAATCTAGTGATATTAGTGAGAGTTTCACAGGCAAACATAATAAGTGTATTTCAATTTTCATTTCCTCATTTTTCCTATCTTCTATGTATAATAATAAGGATAAAAAAGATATATACAACTATAGTCCTTCTCATATTTTTTATTTTATTTTCCTTCTACACCATAATTTTCCTTTGTAAAATAAATACTACTCCCTGCCCCCGAATAAAAAAGAATGTCCACTTAGTCATTTGCACATTACTTAAGAAAATGTTTACTCCTATATAAAATTAGATAATTTGGTTAAAATGTTCCTAATTAAATAGGTATTGAGATTTGATCACCTAACACTTAATAAGGGCAAATTTAAAAAATTAAAATTAATTCTTTCTAGATTTAATAAGTAAACATTCTTTTTAAATTAAAAAATAAAAGGTGAGTGAACACTCTTTTTATCCGGAGGAAGTAATAAAGATAAAAACGATATATACAACTATTGTCTTTCATATTATTTATTATGTTTACCTCCTAGACCATCATTTTCCTTTGTAAAATGAATATAGTAATAAATTCAAAGCCTTGTGGAGGGTCCCACTCTATACTTCAGTTTTGTATTTATTCATAAAATGATTGACTTTAAGTTTATCCGTACCTTAAAAAAAATACTATCTCAATCTAATTTATAGTATGTAGTTTGACTGGACACAAAATTTAAAAATTATATTTTTTTTGAATTTTATGGTTTAAAATAAGCTAAAAATATTATGTGGTTATAAATATCTCGTTAACCGTAAAAGATAAAAATTAAAGTTAAATTAATGTCAAATAATAAAATATGTCATTTTAAAAATTGATTGAGAGTGAGATGTATCAACCTATCTACTCATCCAAAAACGGCACCGTTTAGCTCTACACTTCCTTCTAAGATATCTCTATAAAAAAAATCTCAAAAAAACTTCATAAAATCTTCAGTCTCTCACATTATTTCACTTGCCAAATCCAATAAAAACAATGATTCTACAAACAACAACCAATTCCTTCACATTTTCATCTCAACCTATTTCAAGGACCAATTTTTTCTTTAAAAATCTTACCTTTTTCACCTCTCCTTTGTTACCCAAATCTTTTTTACCTAGTCTTGATTATAAGTTCTATTTGGGTAACAAAAGGAGCTCATTTAGTGTTGGTAGTGTTAAAACTGGGACAACAAACATTCATGCTACTTTGCTTGAAGCTCCTGTTTTGTGGGCTGGTAGAGTTTGTGTATTTTATGCTCTCTTGAAAGCTGGCTTAGCTGGATCTCCTTCTAATCCACTTGTATCAGGTATATGTTTTACTCCTTCCCTTTCAAAATGTTTGTCTTGTTTTGACTTGGACGGAATTTAAGAAAATAAAGAATCTTTTGAATCACGTGTTTGTTAACTAAAATGTCCACGATCTTGTGTCTTCAATAAAAGACTTGTCAAAAAAGAAGAAGATACATGTGTTTGGAATAAAAGACTTGTCAAAAAAGAAGAAGATACATTCATTTTGAAATAGATTAAAAAGGAAATTAAGATAAATATTTTGAAACGGAGGGAGTAAACATCAAGAATGGGAAATGGGGTTGTTTTGTTATGTGGGAAAATATAGTTTTTGAGTCTTTAGCTTGATTTTGTGATGTGCTATTGAGAGATGGGATTGTTTTGTTTACTTGGGAAGTGTGGTTTTTGAGTCTTTTAGCTTGATTTTTTATGTGTGTTTGAATGTAGATTTATCAAGAATGGTACAATGGGTTTAGTTTTTTATTCTTTTAGCTTGATTATTAATGAGAAATGGGGTTGTTTTGTTACCCAAATCTTTTTTACACTATCTTGATTACAAGTTCCTTTTGGGTAACAAAAGGAGTTCATTGAGTGTTGGTAGTGTTAAAACAGGGACGACAAACATTCATGTTACTTTGCTTGAAGCTCCTGTTTTGTGGGCTGGTAGAGTTTGTATTTTATGCTCTCTTGAAAGCTGCTTATCTGGATCTCCTTCTAATCCACTTGTATCAAGTACTCCCTCCATCCCAATTTATATGATGTAGTTTGACTGAGCACGGAGTTTAATAGAAAGAATTTTGAATCTTGTAGTCTAAAACAAGCCAAAGATATTTGTGTGGTTATAGATTATCTCGTTAAGTGTAAAAAGGTAAAGTTTAAAGTTAAATTGTTGCCAAATAAGGAAATGTGTCATTTTTGTGACTCACTAAAAAGAAATGTGTCATATAAATTGGGACAGAGGGAGTATATGTTTTAAACATCAAGAATGGGAAATGGGGTTGTTTTATTATAGGGGAAAGTATGGTATTTGAGTCTTTAGCTTGATTTTTAATGTGTTAATGAGAAATGGGTTGTTTTGTTTACTTGGGAAGTGTTTTTTTTGAGTCTTTAGCTTGATTTTTATGTGTTTTTATTTGTAGATTTATCAAGAATGGTACAGTGGGTTTGGTTTTTGAGTCTTTTAGCTTGATTTTTAATGTGTTAATGAGAAAAGGGGTTGTTTTATTACCCAAATCTTTTTTACGCAGTCTTGATTATAAGTTCTATTTGGGTAAAGAAAGGAGTTCATTGGGTGTTGGTAGTGTTAAAACTGGGCCAACAACCATGCATGCTACTTTGCTTGAAGCTCCTGTTTTGTGGGCTGGTAGAGTTCGCGTTTTTCATACCCTCTTGAAAGCTGGTTTAGCTGGATCTCCTTCTAATCCTCTTCTGTCAGGAATATGTTTTACTCCCTCCGTTTCAAAATGTGTCTGGTTTTGACTTGGCACGGAATTTAAGAAAATAAAGAAGACTTTTGAATCATGTATTTGTTAACTAAAGATATGTAGAATGTACCAAAATGCCCTTTAATCTTGTGGCCTTCAATATGTCATGTGGAAAGTTGGAATAAAAGAGTTGCCAAAAAAGGAAAGCTACATTCATTTTGAAATAGATTAAAAAGGAAAGTAAGGCAAATATTTTGAAACGGAGGGAGTAAACATCAAGAATGGGAAATGGGGTTGTTTTGTTATGTGGGATAAGTATGGTTTTTGAGTCTTTAGCTTGATTTCTAATGTGTTAGTGAGAAATGGGGTTGTTTGGCTATTTGGGAAGTGTGCTTTTTGAGTCTTTAGCTTGATTTGCATTGTGTTAATGAGAAATGGGGTTGTTTTGTTACCCAAATCCTTTTTACACTGTCTTGATTACAAGTTCTATTTGGGTAACAAAAGGAGTTCATTTAGTGTTGGTAGTGTTAAAACTGGGACAACAAACATTCATGCTACTTTGCTTGAAGCTCCTGTTTTGTGGGCTGGTAGAGTTTGTGTATTTTATGCCCTCTTGAAAGCTGGCTTAGCTGGATCTTCTCTTGTGTCAGGTATATGTTTTAAACATCGAGAATGGTAAATGGGGTGTTTTATTATGTGGGAAAAGTATGGTTTTTGAGTCTTTAGCTTGAGTTGTAATGTGTTAATGAGAAATGGGGTTGTTTTATTTATTTGGTAAGTGTGGTTTTTGAGTCTTTTAGCTTGATTTGTTATGTGTTTTGGTTGTAGATTTATCAATATTTATGTCGGAAAATGTGGTATTTGAGTCTTTAGCTTGATTTGTAATGTTTTAATGAGAAATGGGGTTGTTTTGTTTATTTGGGAAATGTGGATTTTGAGTCTTTTAGCTTGATTTGTAACGTGTTAATGAGAAATGGGTTGTTTTGTTTATTTTGGAACTGTTGGGTTGTTGGATCTTTTTGTTTGATTTTTTATTGTTAATGAGAAATGGGGTTGTTTTTTTTTATCTATTTGGGAAGTGTGGTTTTGAGTATTTTAGCTTAATTTGTAATGTGTTAATGAGAATGGAGTTGTTTTGTTCCTTATAAAAAAAAGAAAGAAAGAGAATGGAGTTGTTTTGTTGATATGGGAACTGCGGTTTTTGAGTCTTTTAGCTTGATTTGTTATATGTTTTGGTTGTAGATTTATCAAGAATGGGAAATGGGGTTGTTTTCTTATGAGGGGAAGTATGGTTTTGAGTCTTCCGCTTGATTTTTAATGTGTTAATGAGAAATGGGGTTGTTTTGTTTATTTGGGAACTGTGTTTTTTTTTTAAAATAAATCTTTTTGCTTGATTTGTTATTGTTAATGATTAATGGGGTTATTATCTATTTGGGAAGTGGGGTTTTGAGAGTTTTAGCTTGATTTGTTATGTGTTAATGAGAAATGGTTTTGTTTAGTTTACTTGGGAACTGGGGGGGGGGGGGGGGTTGTATCTTTTTGCTTGATTTGTTATTGTTAATGAGAAATGGGGTTGTTTTATCTATTTGTGCAGTGTATTTTTGAGTGTTTTAGCTTGATTTATAATGTGTTAATGAGAAATGGGGTTGTTGTTTATTTGGGAACTCTGATTTTTGAGTCTTCTAGCTTGATTTATAATGTGTTAATGAGAAATGGGGTTGTTTTGTTTATTTGGGAACTATGATTTTTTGAGTCTTTTAGCTTGATTTATAATGTGTTAATGAGAAATGGGGTTCTTTTATTTATTTGGGAACTGTGGTTTTTTGAGTCTTTTAGCTTGATTTATAATGTGTTAATGAGAAATGGGGTTCTTTTATTTATTTGGGAACTGTGGTTTTTTGAGTCTTTTAGCTTGATTTGTTATGTGTTTTGGTTGTAGATTTATCAAGAATGGGAAATAGGATTGTTTTCTTATGTGGGAAAGTATGGTATTTGAGTCTTTAGCTTGATTTATAATGTGTTAATGAGAAATGGGGTTTTTTGTTTATTAGAGAACTGTTTTCTCAAGTCTTGCGTGTTTTGGTTGTAGATTTGGAGACTAATGGAAATGCTGATTTGGATTTTGCCAAATGGTTTGAAGAGTTACAAAGCAAACCAGGTTTGTGGAGTGTTCTTTAGTACATCTCACATTTGTTTGTATTTGTACTTAAATGAAAGATTATATTGTATGAGTTGATGTAATGTATGCTTATTAACAACTAGGTGTGTGGAGTGTTCTTTTCATAATTGCTTAGTAGAGTTTGAGTGGTTCTTTTTCTTTTTGTTTTTATAGCAAGTGATAGAAGTATGACCATGACCAAGTACTTTTGTCAATGTTCTAAAGTCACCAACTAGTTTAGAAAAACAACAAAATAGACCACATATTTTGATGGGGTTTTAGGTCTCGAATCCTTAAGATCTGGTTAAGGACTCAATGTTGCTATTGAAGATTGAATCAGAGTGACATGGGCTGCGGTTTCACTGTTTCAGCGAGCCCTTACTTCTTGATTCAGCTTAAAATCTTGAAAATTTTGGAGGTTCATATAATTTACTAATAACATAGTTCCCCTCCAAATATATTAGTGTGTATGTTGCAAGGGTGATAGGGAGGCATTATATATGCCAATCTGGAGTTTGTAAGCATTGGTAACATATAAATGGAAAATAGTGCCATTACCTTGTACCTTAAGCTCTCATGTGCTTTGGATTTTTTACTATAAGTGAATGGTGCTGCCTTGATTTTACACTTTTACCTGCGTCTGCTTTATGTTGATGACAACTATTAGCAAGAATATAGGCAACTTCAGATTCCGGATATAACTTTACTTTTATACTTGAACTCATATTAAGAGCTCATTTGCCTTGTGCATCAAATATTTGTCATAACTTGGTCCTCATTGTTTTGTTCTTAGGATAGTACAAATAGGCTCCTTGCAGAAAATACCAAATACGTGTGAGTTCTCCTTGCAGAAACATTGATTCCTTTGTGCAGTCTTACATTGCCATAGTACACTAATTCCCGCCTCCTTTTTCATTCTTTGGGTGAAAGTAAGCAAAGCCTATTCATACATATAGATAGCATTTAAATGTTTTCAATATAATCATGTTAATGGAAAATATATTTGTGGCTTCGTACATGACATGTAGATGTAATTTTGCTCATCTTCAGACCTGTTATTCTTTTTGAGCATTTTCTTCCAAATTCAACCACTTAGTAAATAGAAAATTTAATGATATTCTTGTTTTAACAGAGAAGGATGCTACTGACAGAAGGAAATTAGTGAGTAAATGGCATCCTACCACTAAAGGGACCCTACGTCGAAATTATAGGGTACCGTCCAAACCTGAAGGACGGCGCCTTCTCAAATCCATTGCGTCCTTGCTATCAGATGATGACCACTTTAGAGATGCCACTTCTCACAAGGTAACGAGAGCTTTAAAATTTTCTCGTCTGGCGTTTTCCATAATAAGAGTATTTCTCAATAAGAATAACATGTATCTTTGTTCAACATTTCCTAAGAAGTATATACTGTTTTCTCCAGGGTTGTCAGATTAGGAGGGAGAGTGCTCACGGAGAAAGTGTCTGTTGCAACAACGTGCGGGCATTGTTTGATGAGCTCCCAACACCACATGTTATCGTCGAGATCACCCCATTCCCGGCTGGTCCTCTAACAGAAACTGACTATGGAAAGGCTGAAAAATTAGAGAGGGTACTTAGATCAGGTCCTTCTGTCTGATTAAAGTGTCATTTGGAACTCCCTTTTTGAATGTATTTCTTCTCTTTGTACATAAGCAAGAGAAACTTGTGCAATGTTCTTAGACTTACAGCATTCAAACTATATTAAGAAAGCATTTTCTAATGCTTTATTTTCCATGCTTACCCATTCTCTCATTTCTCAACTACATGAAAAAAGAGGGTGGCAAATCCTACTCCTCTCCCCCCTTAACACCTACTAGGAAAAACAGACTCAATGGCGTGGTAATGAGGATTGGAAGAATGCGAACGATAATTTCTGGTTGACCATGTTCCCAGAATAAAAATACATTCGAGAAAGGATGAGCACGACTAACATCAAAGAACTTGTGGGAACTTGTTTTCTTCTAGATGAGACTTCGGATGGTGTTGAACCTATGTATTCTGTGGTTCTGGATTGAGGGGATTATGGTGGTTGGAAGTACAAAAAGATGCACTTCTTCAGAGGCACATGATGTGCGCTTTAGACGCATATCACGAGTTTGAATCTAATCACGAACATACATTTGGTACTTAATTGGAGAAGAGTAAAGAGGCAGGTCCATTCTTCGTTGAGTTTCAAGTTGTGCACTAACTAGCCACTGGAAATTTCTTGATTATTAAAAGAAAAATAAAAAAACAAGAAGTATAAAAGAAAATACTCATTATAAATCCAGCAAAGTGAAAGGTTGTTGACTACCTTCTGCATTACTTCTAGCCTTAGTAAACACATTATCAAGTTTTATCAAAGTGAATGTTGTTGTGAAGAGATACTTATTCCATTCAAACGTTGTAAATTACTAATTATAGTATTAAATATACAAGAATCTAGATATTATTTTATACACGATAGAATAAGGGATATGAACATGTATTAGCAATATGAGAATAAGAGTATCTAAAGACTAAAATGCCCATAAATTAAGGAACCCCTACACCAATCAATGTATTACTACTCACTGCATAACAATCACTGCATTATTGTTCCGGCATAACAGTCCTATATTATTATTCACCGCATAAATAATACATGCACTATAATCCCCACATAGCTAGGGCTGTAAAACAAACGCTCTACAACAACAACATACCTAGTGAAATCCCACAACGTGGGGAAAAACGCTCTCTTAGTTCAAAATAATACTACTATGCACCCACCCCATATTCCTTCAACAAGTAGGCTCCAAGCAAGTAAGGATATGCACCATCCATGAGATGTTACTAAAACACATTGCTTTTCCAGTAAAACATATCTATCAAAAAGCATTTTCTGCAATACAAGGAGGATTGAAAGGGTTGGTTACTGTCTCTATGACCCCCAGTAAGAAAAAATGCATATTAAGCACGTATCACCGATACATGGACAGCATAAAATTTTGCTTCAAGAGTGGGGGGCAGGGGTGAGGTTAAGATCAACACAAAGATCAAATAACAATCTACAGTTTGAATCATTTAACTCCAACAGAGGCCATCAAGTCTTCGTATTCAGGATCACTCTCTTGTTTTTCTGCCATTGCTGGATTACCACCAGGATGAGGATGTCGAGGGACAGATGTGGGTGAGAAGGGGTCATATATTTGATGTGCTCCAGCGGAGCTAGAGGCAGGCCTACCATGCCGAAAGAAGACATTGTTGGGAGCCTCAAAGTTCTGTGGTCGAAGCATGGCATTTGGATTATTTTGCTGAGGCGGCATGGAGTTTCCTCTAGGAGGGAAAGCACCTACATGATTCGGAGCTGGCCTAAAGTTCATAGGTTGCATTTGAGGGCCAGTAGGTGAAGCCACACCCTGATTTGGAAAATTCGGGTGCCTAAATTGAGGGAGAGGGCCAGCAGGTCCTCGAGCAAAGTCAAGTGACATACGTGGTCCTAGCTGATTAATCTGATTGTTTAAATGGGGTCTTTGGAATCCTTGTGGAGGATTTGGATTGTCTATTGCTGGTCGTAGATGATGGCGCATCATTTGGTTTGAAGGTGAAATTTCCTGAGATCCAAATTGACTAACTAGCCTGGAGGAAGCAACTTGAGAGGCTGGACTCTGTGGATGGCGAGGCTGGAATGTAAAATCACTACTGGGCTGCAGTGGTTTTGGAGTTACAAAGGAAGTAGGTCTCGCGGAATTAATATTAAGAGAACTTCCAGGAACTGGATTAGGTGCAAGGCTGGGAATGACTGGTTGTCCACTAGACACAGAGTGATTCAAGAAATGTGCAGGGTTAGATCCTGAAGATGGACGCGATGGTGGAGGCATATGTGCTGATGGAGCTGGTCCAGATGACTGGGGTGCTAAGTTATGGCCACGGAAAACATCACCCATTGGTCGTGAAGTAAGATGATGACTTCCTTGAGGGGAAACTGTGGGGGGAGCCATGGCAATCATGTTGCTTGGACCTTGACCTGTCTGGTTGTTCCATGGTGACTGAGACCATCCAGGGGAGTTCCCAGCTGGGGTCAATGGTCGGTCTGGATATGCTGTAGGAGGGACGGACTGAGGCAATGAAGGCATAACTGGTCTGACAACATGCGGAAACCCTGTTGGACTCAGTTGGCCCTGAGAAAATTGAGGCGGAGTCATATTGGATTGAGGTGGTGTAGATCCTAAACCTGGCATTGAATGTCTAGGTCCAACAATTTGTCCAAAATGAGCTGAAGGCATGTACGGCTGCCGCATTAGCGGTGCCTGTGGCCTAGAGTGAAGAAAAGGGTTTCGAGGAACCGAACCAAATCCATCTTGCATACCCTGTGGTGGACCAAAGGGTGATGATGGCAATACTTGGTGAGGGTTGCCGACCAGGGGTGCTGAAGAACTCCCAGAGTTGACGGGTCCTGGAAATGGAGGTACTGGATTCTGAGATGTCGGTCCAGGAAACCATTGCCCTTGGTATGGCTGGAAATGACCTTGTAATTGAGTAGGTTGTGTCCCCACAACTGGTTGAGCCACCCCTTGATTTACTACAGGAGGGGTCGTTGGGCCAGGTGTTGCTTCACCGGAAATAGTTTCTCCATCACCTGACGTTTTTGTGGTTGTGGCCGCTGGAGTCACCTGAGAACCAAATGGAACACTTTAACTTTATAAAACAATAAAAAAAAATAAGAAAAATGTTATAACACAATAAAAAAAACAAGAAAAATGTTATAACACTAAAAAAAAACAAGAAAAATGTTATAACACAATAAAAAAATTGCCACAAGTAAAACACGCCATACTGCTGTTTACTTACTGAAACCCGGGTAACCAGAAGTTCAGTTAAAGCAACTGCAGCGTCAACCTTTTCATATGTCTCAGCTGATACTTGGACATACATTTCCTCATAAGCGCCAGAGTCATTTTCACCAGAAGTAACTTCTACCTGGGGACAGATTAAACAGACAGGTCAATTTTCAAGATATCAAGGTGAACAATAGGAATATGTCGTTGCAGGTCATTTAGGAGACTTGACAGACCAGACATGATGATATAATACTCTATGTTGCTCGGACTCTTCAAAAATGTCGAAGGTTGCGTGTCGTATCCCCCAAAAGTAGTGTTTTTTTTGGAGGATCCGACATGGGTGCGATAACATTTTTGGAGAATCCGAGCAACATGGATAATACTGTGAGCACGTAGGGCATAGATTGCATAAAAACTCCATTTATAGGTGTCCAACCTAGACTAAAAATATAAATGACGGATTATATTAGGGACATTACCTTCTCTCCGGTATCTGCTTTAGTACCATAAACCTTTACTTGAGCTCCAGTTTCCTGGTTTTCAGTAAAATAAAAAACACTCAATGTTGACCAGGAACTCTTTTTACTATGCAATCTACAAAAATAAGTAGAACTTCAAGGTCTTGGATGCTAGAAATAATTACCTTTTCCAGTTGCTTATGAGCAGGGCCAAAAATCAAACCAATAAAATTATACCCAGGATGTTCTTTGATCTGCAACGAGAACAAATAGAGATGCTTCATGAGGATCTATTGATAATACGGCTACTCTTACTCAGTGTCAGTAATAGATGGAATAATGTCACATCTCTTGATTAATGTTTAATATGCTTTCAGATTTTCGTGCTTGTATAATACAGCTTGACCTAATAAGCACAAATAATTAAGCAAATAATAATTTCTTGTAATATGAAAAGGATACCTAGTTTTAAAGGAAAACAAAGTCAGTAATAAGATACTGTCATGGTTCTTAATAGTAATATGTTTCACAGTTTTAAGTTTGTATCGTATAGCTTGACCATAAAAAGCACAAAGAATTGTACCAATTTCCATATCCTGCATGATTTACGTGAAGAACTCCCAGGAGTCATTTTAAAGATAAATAAAAAATGAAATTATTTATAGGTAGCATTTTAGGAATATATCACGAACGTTCTACACAATCTGGATACATAGTTACAGACTACAACAACAACTATGCCTCAGAAAAACACGGCTTTAAAGGCCGCATGATAACTATATCAATTCATTAAAATAAATTAAAACATCAATTAAGCAACACCTAATTCGTGGCACTCAGAATCAGTATTAACTAAAAGATACAACAATGAATAAGTGCACATCTGCCATTTAACATCTAAACCTGCTCCTTTTTGTTGTGGAAGCAAGGATTGGTGGTAGGAGAAGGACAACTACAAACAATTTTCTCCATAAATCCCCCGTTAATATAGTTTACCTAATTTGTATTGCAAGGCTAGTCCATCATTCTTATTGATATTAACACACATTCAAGTCTTATAAGATTGTAACTATAGATAGAGTAGTAATATCAAGCCGAGCAGAAGTTGTGTGTAGTCCAAAACAATACAGATGATCCTTAATCTTGCTCCAGTTGATAAGCATTCTAAAATTTTAAAAATCAACTCATAGAACCCAACCGGGGGCACTATTGGAACAAGCAAAAAAGAGAAAGAGCACAACGTGCCAGAAAACTGGGTTAAACTTACAGGTACTGGGATTTTTGCCTCCTTTGGTACAGGCTTATAACCAGCAGGTGGCTTATAACTCGGATTCAGTTTTAGAATCTCCCCTGCATTTTAGTAAAAACAGGTAAGTTGTATGGTGCATTTGATAATGGAAGAGTAAAAGTCGATGACGCAAGGGATCAATCACAACATACCAATCGCTTCCCGTCTTTCAAGTTCCAGTGATCTCACACTCTACATCCACAGAAGACGTCAGCTTTTGAAGCTAACATATGCAAAAATTTGCAACTAAAAAATATCGCAAGTTATTTTACCTCATCATTAGGATGATGATCTGACGACTCGTGATCTTTAGCAGGAGAGGCTGATAATGAGTCTTTGCTGCCTTCTCCCTCCAAACTCCTAGAACTCAGTAGTTGTGTTATTTGATCCACGCGATTCTGCCCAAAATTTGTACCATTACAAGGCAGCAATATCACTTAGTGGCACCTGGAGTAGGAAATTGATAAAAGCCATTCACACAGCATTACACTGACTTCTAGGAAGTTCTGATCCAATTGAGAAGAACAGGAACTACCACGGATTCCAGTCTAGCATGTCCTCATGTCGCACAAATATATGTTCACAGTTCTTTTTATCAGTAAAACATAAGTCTATTTACAGTTTTTGGATCAATGCAGCATATGCATGCGCATATTGCATGTAAATGTACACTTGCACATAATCAAACATGGTAAAGGTGATCTTTTATGATTGTGCTTTGAAGTGCTCTTGCCCATGCTTTGGAATTCTTACAGAAAGGTGTGCAGCTGTTACGATTCTTCTGTATATATATGTCAAACTCATGCAGACTGAAGGAGCACAAAACATAAAATACAACAAAAAGTGTAATCTCAACATGTCCCACAAATGTTGAGTTTGGAATTAATGTCAGTTTGTATTCTTTTGATGAAGGATATTAAAGGTTATTTCTTTCTGATGCAAGAAATATTAAGACAACAACAACATACCCAGTGTAGTACCACAAGTGGGGTTTGGGAAGGGTAGGATGTACGCACGTTACCCCTACCTTTGTAGGGTAGAGATGTTGTATCTGATAGACCCTCAGCTCAAAGGAAAAGTTTTCGAAGCAGGGTTGCAAGCAAGATAGTAAGATATAAAACAAATGAAGCAAATGAAGAGTCAGATAGTAATACACATTGAAGAATAAGAAACTACGGGATTACTAAACAATACTGCTAATAAGGAGAAGAGAACAGGAGGATAGCCCCCTACCTCTTCCCACATAGAGTGCAACAACACTCGGCTATCTACTAAACTTCTACCCTAACACTCGGCAAGCAATAGTAAAAGGAAGGTAAAAACCAAAAAAGATAACTAAAAAAGCTCATTCCTTACTACCAACACCTATTCTTTTTAGAAAGTATTACTTACACATATTTCTCAATTTCAAGACAAATCTTAAAAAAGAAGAGAAAGTGTAAATATATATATATATATATATATATATTTATTTCAAAGCATTCTGAAGTACCTGATATGCCAAGGCTCTTGCTTTTCTAACAGTTGTGTCCTGTGCGAGATCAGGGCCCCACTTGGTTTTCCTTTGCACCTGTTTAGTGCTATCTTCGTTTAAAGAATCACTAGCTCCTTTCTTCCCTATTCGAAATACCGGAACCAACGAACCTGCTAACTTGTTTTTTGGTATCACAAATCCAGTTTTATTGGCAAACATAGAGATCTTTGGGCCACTCAATGGTGTTGCAGATGAAGAAGCCGTCTGAACGCGGCTAGAAGCCTGCTCAAGTTTTGTGCTCATGCTTCCTTTTAAGCACACTGCACACCCGGTACTCGGTATACTAACACCTGCAATACATTTATGGTCAAGAAATCAATCCGATGGGAATCATAGCCAATTGAAAACAAACTAAGAATTCAACAAAAAAAAACTAAAATCTAAGTTACCTATCTAATATTGAATCCAATTGTCACAGTAAGTAATTATATCATTAGACAGCTAAATCAACAGAGATTAGTTCAAGCGCTCATAGACACAAACATATGCAGCGATAGATATTACAACATATAGAGCTCTTTTTTATTTTACAGCATAAAGAGCTCTTTACAGATTCCGTAGCTCGTTATCTTAAAAAAGGCAACTGAAAATGAATGAGGCAGGTCATCCAGTAAAATTTTGACCTTCACGGATCTTCTATATGCTTTACATGGACCACATAAATTGCCACAATATAGGCAAAATTAGGAGAATAAGAATATATATGTTCTTTTATTATCAACTAAAAGACCAAAGTACAAGCTGAAGTACGACTATGTGTAAACCAATTCTCCACTAATCTTCATAATCTTGTTTATTCAGACACATTTTTCTTTAAACAGAAAAGTGCCTTTTGTACAGCTCAGTTCCTAATCAACGTGCGTCGCTATGGATTAAGTGTACATGAGCTTATAATGATGATGATGTTTGAAGGCATAATATGCACATAACCAATTACAGAATACTACAATGCACTAACAGCTGCATATTTGACCCCTGATTTTCTACTATAACTGCTTTAAAAACATTAACCTCAGAAGATGCTCCTAAGCAGAAACTAAAACTTAAAACAAACATTTAAAAATGCAAACACACCGTAATACCAGTCTAATAGCCTGTTTGACCAAACAATCAGAATATGCTTATTCTGAAAAGTTCTTTTTGTTCGAAGTGTTCTCCCGAAAAGTACTTTTGGGGAGTAATAATTTGTATTTGACTGACTAATTTAAAGCACTTTTGTCAATATTAGAACAACAATTTGTGCTTGACCAAGGTTCCAAATGTGCTTCCGTGGGAAAGCTATTTTCCCAGCTTCTAGCAAGAAACTTCTATAACTACTCAAAAGCACTTATCTTTTCCCAAAAAATTTTGGCCAAACAACTCAACTCTCTAAAATAAGTACTTTAAAAAAAAAAAAAAACACTTTTGGCTTCCCGCTTGGCCAAACATGCTACTCCCTCTATCCCAATTTATATGACACACTTTCCTTTTTAGTCAGTCCAAAAAAGAATGACACATTCCTTATTTGACAATAATTTAACTTAAACTTTACTACCTTTTTAGCTTAACGAGATGATTTATAACCATACAGATATCTTTGGCTTGTTTTGACCACAAGATTCAAAAGTCTTTCTTTATTTCTTAAAATTAGTGCCCAGTCAAACCACATCAAAAAATTGGGACGGAAAGAGCTCCCTCTTGATCAAAAAGAGTGTCCACTTAGCCTTTATTTTTTTATTCAAAAAGAGTGTCCACTTACCAAACCTTACTTTTTCAGATTTGTCTTTATTAAATGTTATTTACCTATTTAATTAAGTTTTAGTCAAATTACCTATTTTTGCCTAGGTGTTAGTATTTCCGTGAAAATGGCTAAGTGAACACTCTTTTTGATCCGGAGGGAGTATAAATCTAGTACTCATACATAGTTCTTTTTCCCAAAATCTAACATAGCAACAACTCTTCATGAACAGATGGGAATATTAAGAATGACTGTGTCATCCATCAACTAATCCCCATCAAACAGATTGTAATACCAAGATCTGAACTTTCCACTTTCCTCAAACATAAATGAAGCAATAAAATTTAAATTTTCATTTTCCAAAACCAAACTACCAAACCATTTCAGACAGAAAGGAAGCAGCATATTTTACAACAACAACAACATACCCAGTGTAGTCCTACAAGGTGGGGTATGTGGAGGGTAGAATGTGGTCAGACCTTAGCCCTACCATGGAGGTAGAGAGGCGGTTTCCGATAGACACTTGGCTCAAAGAAAAGCAAACCATAGCAAATAATGCTAAATAAAGAACGACAAAGCAGTCTGGAAAAGAGAACAATAATGAAACTACCACAATATCATACAAATAATAACAGGAACAAATATTTTGCAATAACACAAAAACAAATAAACAAAAACCGAATCTTGACTTTATTAAAAACAAAATGTATAACACTTGAACAAAAACCTTAAATATCAAAAACCCATGTCCCCAAATGCACAAAAAACACATTTTTACCAAGAAGGAGAGATGCAATTCCTTAAATATCAAAATCCCATTTCATATTTTGCCCCCAAATGCATTCTTACTAAGAACTAGAGATGCAAAACGTCAAGAGAATCGCTTGAACTGTACTCTATAGAAGCAAAATGGTGAGCTGATAGAGAAATCTCGAGCCAAGGATTCTGGGTTTTTTGAGGTAATAAAAGAGGGGTTTTTCCTTTCTTTTTGAGCAAAGGACTAATTTAATTGATGTTTAATAGTATAAAGTTTCTTATAACATATGGTAATGTTCTTTTTTGAGAAAATAACAAAAATGGAACTTTTGTTCTCTTAAATTTGACAAGAGCCGCACTTTTAATTTCCGTCAAATATTTAACAAACTTTGATGTAATTGTGAAAAGGGTTAAAAATCCCCCTTTAGTTTGAAAAAGTGGTCCTCCATTACTAATTATAACTCATCCCTTTATCCCCTCAAATTTCTGTCAAACGTTTTCTACTTTTGTTTAGCAACAACATTATTAAGGAGAGAAAAAAGTGATTTACATGAAATACTTGAAGAAATAAATAGTTCAAGTCACTGAATTTTGATAGCTTACTAGTCCTCCTCTATGTTTAGCCCCAAAAATTTTTACACTAACAGAAGAATTCACTTTGTATAACACAACTAGAGTGCTACAAAATTACAAGAGTAGTGGTAATAGCGCATAAAATGTCTTCTTTTAACCGATAAACTACGTTTATCTACAATTTTTATTTCATCCTAAAAATATTTTAGAAAGAAAAATGAAAGAGAATTGTAATAGCTTAACGAGACATAGCATGCTTGATAAGTTCATAATTTTTTCGTAAAGGTATTTTTTGCATTCCACATTTTACGGAAATATGTTAGCAATAGAATCAATTGAAGTGGAAATCAATTAAACAGTAGACCCATTATTGAGATGTTGAGCATTAAGAAAATCCAAATAAAAATGAGGGTTGATGAAAACTGGTCTATGCTTGCAATAATGTATATCCAAATCGTCGTGAAATTGTTCAACAAGCACAAAAACTAGCTTGGCCTCATTTGTAATAGCATAAGAATAAATAAAAATCAAGTAGTAGTGGTTTTGGTGCACCTGCGTCGTATAGTATTGGAAAGATATAAGTATACTATATGATAACTGAAACTCTTACCATGCTACTTTTGAATCATTCAAAGTCTCTCCGTTCTAATTTAAATATAAATAAAATAGGACCCATGAAATAAAATAAAAAAATCAGGCCTCCCCAAAATACAAGCAGAGTTACCTACCCATCATTAAACCGAATTGAATCTCACAAAGATACATTGTTCTTGAGGTTGTTCTTTGACCTTACTGCCAAATACCAAGCATATAGCAGTGATTAAAAGATCAGTCACATTTGATGTTTCTATAGATCCTCCTCACGAACAGATATGGGTTACATATTATTTAATTGAGTCGGATTAAATAATGGAACGGGTTTAAAAATTGAAATCAGATTATTTTGGAGAATTTGGCAATTTCCGTTAAGAGAGGAATATATTTTAAAACTTTAATGACGGAAGAGTATTTTTTACCTAACTTCATAACGGATGATATTTTTAGCCCTTTTCCCAAAATAAATGAACACTTTTGACCCTTTTTCCCAATAATTTAAGCTAGAATTCATACGAGGTACAGTTTTAAAGAACTAACCTAACCAAAAAACATAAGGTACATTTCTTTGTCATTTTCTCGATTTTCTTGGTTAGAATTACATTCAGTTGACACTCTTAGTTAGAATTACATTCAGTTGACACATGAATATGATAAAAATTTATTGTAATGGCATTGGATTGTACAAGTTCGAGTGACCAATTTTAAATTATTGAAATTATCATTAGAACATTGTAATTTATATTTATTTCGATACACGAAGCATCTCACATTCGTGAAATTTGGAAAAGGACCGCATCTCAAGGTATACTGTAACAACATATCCTTACACACATAAATAGCTAAATTTACAATGCAAACTCATAATCTATAGTTCCACATAGACAACTTTAGAGCAGTTCCACGGCTCCCCCCAAAAAAGTATGAGATGGTGAATTTAAAGGCGAATCCATTTTCTCAAGAAATAACTATTCTTTCCTCTTTCCTTTTTCATTTCTATTGTTGATTTTCTCTAGCAAAAAGTTTTTCCATCTCCAATAACAAGGGAAATTTGAATTCCTTGAGGAATGGTCAACAATTCAGAACATTATTTAGATTCCTGTATAAATGAATCCACCAAAATATAATAAATTTATCATATTATTACAACTCCCACCTGCTAATAAGCATGGCATCTCACCCTCTATTAGCACCTATCTCTGAATTTACATACTATTATGTATAAAGGGCAGTCCTGTGCACGACGCATCCCGCTTGACATAAGGCCTAAGAAAGACAGCATCCCAAAGTAATGTGATATAGATAGACTACCCTGTCACAAGTATCAATGGCTAATTCTACAACTCAAACCTGTGACCTATCGGTCACACGAAAACAACTTTAAAGTTACAAACTATTATGTATGCAAAGCAAAATTGGTTTCACAACATTCATGGTAGAGTCAATTGAATCATTCTAGTTCATGTAAAATAGACAACTATGTCAAAGCGGAGATTTTCAAGGTTTGAATGCGAAGACAGCAAACTGCTCAACCAGTATCCACGTCTCTACTCTACTTTTATCCTTCAAAAATGGAATAGCTGATGCGGCTGCGAGGTAGACATCGGATATGCTACTTCAAAAAAGGAGCAGATTATGGTGAATCAGACAAAAAGAAAGTTCAACTTTAAGTTACTGAAAAGTTACCACACGCCTCAGGTAAAGGGGTAAAAATTAGAGAAAAAACTGCCGAGCAAGATGTAAGCTGCACAATATGCCCAAATAATGTATCCCCATCTCTTGCTAAGACAAGGAGATGCCATGACATATGAGCCAAACCAGTAGAGAGGAGGGCTGGCAGATAAGAATCGTGTTGAAACCTGTCAAAGTGGTCGGAAGAGAGTCAGATACAGTTCTGCCTAGCGTGCGTGTTTACCTAGGTTAACTGACTTCCTAACTTGAGATGAAACTAACAACTTCCAATCAACTTGATTCAGATTCTCACAGGTCATTCTTGAAACAGATTTTGAATATTGTTTGCATGTTGTGATTCATTTGATTTCCTCTAATCACCCTCAAGCACAACTGATCTACTCAGAAGGGAGAGTTGATGCCAGAGGACGAAGCAAGAAAATGTAAACTATGTTCATTACTAGAACATGAAAGAAGTTCATCCGCTAAAGAACTCAATGTGCTTAAGGACATCAAAACTCCCCACAAGAAGTTAAGCCTCTATGTAGTTTACAAGAACTTTTCCTTCTTTCATTCCCGCACAAAATCTTCTAATTTCAAATAATTCAAGGTTTGGAAAACTTAATTAGAGTGTGACAGAGATTTCCTCACCATCTTCTCCACAAGAATAAAAGAAACGAGAAAAACTATTTAGTACTCTCAAATATAATCTGACTGAGAAAAATGACTTGGAATAGGTAGAAAGGATAAAAGTAGGATATGGAAGCAAAAATTCCTTGTTGCGATTACTCCCGAGGAAAAAAGGAAAAAAAGATAAAGAAATTTGGGTTTAAATTTAAGTTAGCTCAACATACATTTAATATAATAAGTGAAATTAGTAAAAGGAAAAGTGTTGTTCAAAGAAATGTTGAATTAGCTGTCATGATTTGAATTATTGAAGATTGGAACTTTATCATTAAGGAAAGGGTTAGGCAAATTGGAAATACTAAAGGGGAAGTTTCAGTCCAATAATAGTTATCCCAGCATTATACCAAAAGCTAGGTAAATATATTCCTAGAATGACGTTGCTTCGGAAATGGAAAAGAGGTTAGCTGACCTGTACGTGCATGACAAAAAAAGCCGTTGCTGCCATGAACACAAGGTGTAGAATGAAGGGAACAACAATAACTGGTTTAATTCCTGAAATCTCTGATGGCTCATCTTCTGATGGCTGTACCACATAGTTTTCTTCTCTCACAGCTGGTTTACGCTGTCTAAGAGAGTCGCCTATCACAAGTTAAGTAAAAAATGAGCATTGTCTTCACATTTCAATACAAAATTTTGAAATCGAGTCCCATAGGAATGAGTTGGAGAGAGATAAAATCATATTAATTCACATATAACAATGTACATCTCATCACAAAATGCAGCAAGATGAACAAGGAGATCATCAGAGCAAAGATTAGAAGTTTAAATGGGATGCAAACATTGAAAGGAAACACGCCTACAAGGAAAAATACAAGTGTGGGTGGGCAAGTGTATCCAAACTCAATGCATACTGCACGACATTCAAAATGTCCAATATCTTTGTATTACCAACTAGTAAAATCAAGCAGCGGCCATATACTAGATCAGGAAAATGATGTCCAGTCGTTAGTTGTAACCAGAAAAAAGGAAACCTGCCTTTCGTACATGATAAAAGCATACATCTTTTGGAAAATGACTTATGTCAAGCCATACCTTGCCCGGCGTCAGATCTGTTTTCCGATGGAAAGCCAACATTCTTGGATCCTGCACTTCTCCCCAGAGGAATGGATGAACCAACAGATTCTTTATTTGGAGAGGACGCCCGAAAACCAAGTGAGACAAAAACCTCAGGCCATAGCTTCACATAATGTATGATTGTGCAGAGTGCAAGAGATAGTATTGGGGATGCAAGAACAAAGTTTGGAATTTGTTTTACTTGAAAATACTTTAAGAAACCCACTCCCCTGAGACAGAAGAAATATCAAAGTCAGCCTCTATTCTTGGTGGCAATTGACATTGGGTTTAGACGAGGATACTGATGTTTTCCTTTTATTTTTTTCTACTTTATCTTTTTTTCCCTCTTTTTGGTGTCAAAAGTCAAAATAATACATGATACTGAGATCTACCAATGAAGTCATTACTAGATGGGTATCACAAATCAGTTAAAGCGCCCATGTGCCTTTATATGAACCTATTTCCTGTTACTTATCACAATCAGTTAAAGCACCGATGTGCCTTTACATGAACCTATTCCCTGTTACTAAGATCTGGCAACACAATGTGGAAAATTTTGGTAAAGCTAAAAGTTATTTCCCACCATCACCTTTCCTCACCAAAGAAATTAAACACAGCCACACAGGTGACTAACTGATGGTCACTAGGCCCAACCAATCACCCATGAGAAATTTCCCAACCTAGATAGATGTTCATTGATCCGATCATAGGGGCCCACCAGAACCCTACCCCAAATGGCATCTCACTTCAACTAAATTGCAAGAAGTTCAAATTCAACTATACCTTAAAGAATTTCTGCACAAAAATTAACAAAAAAAGGGAAGAAAAAAATTAAAAATAATATGATATAAATGGCAGAAAGTGGGACTGAAATTTGAGGGAAAGATCAAGGTAGTTTTTAAACTTAGCCTTAGGATTTTCTAATTATTGGTAGAGAATATAGAGGCGAAGATGGGTCTAAACCTTGAGGAGAGGACTAAGTAGTTATTCTAAGGTATTAGAACTTTCTAGAGGTACAAGAAATTGAAAATTCTTCTGGTATTAGTCTTAAAAAGAAAACAATCGTACACCTAAAGTTTCAGCAGAATAAGATAAAACTGTAATTTGGTATCTACCAAACCAAATTTAATGCTGAAGAGGCAAGTGAGAGTTTGAAAAGGTAGAAAAGGTACCAACATACCAATAACGACTTTGAATATAGTTGTAGAGTAAAGGAAGTCTTGCCTTGCACCAAGGCCTCATTTCATCTGAAGTGCCTCCCACACACATATTGTAGTACCCATAGGCTTGAAAAGCAATAAACGGGAAAATGATAAATAAGCTACGCAAAGCCCCAAAAAGAAGAACCAGCACGGTCACCTGGCAACATGTGGAAGATTTTGTCAGAGTAATCTCAAACAACAAAAACATCACTTTGCTACAGCTATATGCTATATATATTTGTCGAATTCCGAGAAGAACCATTGATGCTCAAACAAATTGATAGTTCATAATCATGAAACTAACACAAGCCACTGAAACCTAACATACTCCCTTAGCCCCAATATATGTCTTTGTTGTAAACTGCAACGTCACAAAAAAGTTAAGTGAGTCTATTTTAAAATTAATTTATACAACTCTCACAGATTTCAACAATTTATGCTCTGTTAATTATCAAATTAAAAAATGCTATAACAGTCAAACTAACGACTTAAACACCCATGTCCAGTCAAACAGTGTAACATAATATGCTCTGTTATTATTTGTTGTTTCTTGTCCTTTGACTATTACTTTATTTTCTTGGTTTATTCATCATTTTTTTCATCTCACCTTGAATTGACTGTTGTTTCTATCTGACCTCTTTCTATGGTTTCTCTTGAGCCGAGGGTCTTTCGGAAACAGCCTTCCTACCTTGGTAGGGGTAAAGTCTGCGTACACTCTATCCTCCCCAGACCCCACGTTGTGGAATTTCGTATGTTGTTGTTGTAGGGAGTTCTATAAGGAGCATAACTCCAAAACAACTTTTCTCAACCACCATTTTTTTTGATAAAGTAAGGTTTTATTAAAAAACAGTATCAAGATGATATTGTGAAAGTACAAAGAAAATGCAGGCTAGATTCCAGTAGAAGCCTAAGCAGTCTAGCATGTCATCTAAATTCATAACAACATTTCCATCCTTCCAATAGTATACGTTGTGCAAACAACTATATTTCACAGACTGCAACTGCTCCTTTTTGCCTTCAAAACACCGCTTATTTCTTTCTTTCCATATAGTCCAAGCAATGCTAAGAGGAATGGCACTCCAAATCTTCTTCAGGGATTCATCCGGACACGCAGCTTCCCAACACTCTAACACACTCTCAACCACCATTACCATGTCTCAATTTGTGGATGTCCCCGAAAGGATGCTCAACCACCATTAAGTTTACAAAGATGATATAACAAGCATATTGGTGATAAGATAGTTCAGAGCAAAAGAAGCAAATTAATTTATGAAAAGGAGCGGGATAGGAGGAGTAAGGCTTTTGAGTTTAAATAAAGATTTGAGAGAGGAATAAAGTGAGTGGAAGTGGATGAAAGTTGACCTATTCTACACTAACATTTTATTGTTAATGCAAAGCATGAAGATAATAAGGTATTGATCTCAATATTAAGGACATGTATGAGGGTGTCAAGACCCGAGTTAGGACAGTAGGAGGTGACTCTGAGCACTTCTCGGTCGTGATGGGGTTACATCAGGGATCAGCCCTTAGCCCGTTTCCCTTTGCCTTAGTGATGGATGAATTGACACGGCATATTCAAGAGGAGATGTTGTGGTGTATGTTATTTGTAGACGATATAGTTTTGATTGACGAGACATACAGTGGGGTTAACGATAGGTTAGAAGTTTGGAGAACGACCTTAGAGTCTCAAGATTTTAGGTTAAGCAGGACTAAAACAAAGTATATAGAGTGCAAGTTCAGTGACGTGTCACAAGAGGAGACAGGTGTGGAAGTGAGGATTGAGGCACAAACTATACCCAGAAAAGGAAGCTTCAAGTATCTTGGGTCCATAATCCAAGAAGACGGGGAGATTGGCGATGATGTCGCACACCGTATTGAAGCAGGATGGATGAAATGGAAGCTCGCCTCCGGGGTGCTTTGTGATAAGAAGTTATCACCTAGGCTGAAAGGTAAGTTCTACAGAGCGGTAGTTCGACTAGCGTTGTTGTATGGCAGAATGTTAGCTAGTCAAGAACGTCCACGTTCAGAAGATGCAGGTAGCGGATATGAGGACGCTCAAATGGATATGTGGTCATACTAGAAGAGACATGATTAGAAACGAAGCTATACGGGACAAGGTCGAAGTGGCCTCCGTGGCGGACAAGATAAGAGAAGCGAGACTGCGGTAGTTCGGACATGTGAAGAGGAGGTGTGAGGATGCGCCAGTTAGGAGGTGTGAGAGACTGGTGATAGCAGGAGTTAGAAGAGGTAGAGGTAGGCCGAAGAAGAACTGGAGAGAGGTGATTGGACAAGACATGGCACAACTCCAGCTGACTGAGGACATGACCCAAGATAAGAAGATTTGGAGGTCGAGAATCATGATAGAAGGTTAGTAGGTAGTAGATTTTTGTCGCACTGTGTGCGAGAGGGATAGGGGGCTAGCCTCACTATCTCCTATTCTCCCTTTTTATGTAGTATTATATAGGTTTAGCGTAGATCCATACTATTATGTGTGTATCCCTAGGTGTTGCTTTATTTGTTTTGTTATTGTAAAATTTTGTTGTCGTATTTCCCTTGAATTTCTGCATTGACTACGTTCTTTTGAGCCGAGGGTCTATTGAAAACAATCTCTCTACCCCACAAAGATAGAGGTAAGGTCTGCTTACATCTTATCCTCCCCAGACTCCACTGTGTGGGATTACACTGGGTATGTTGTTGTATTGATTCCTATCCTTTTTGTCCTTTGGCAAAAAAAAAGAGCAAATTTGATATGCCTTAGTCTCTCTCCTCTACATCTCTATATTTTTGAAAATATCTCACATTAGAAGCCTCTTGGTCTCAAAGTTTGACATTCTTGGGGTAAGAGTAATAATGTAACAGCTTTCAAAACATGGTTGAAAAGACTGACAGGCTCATCTAGTTTTGTTTCACGGATGATCCATTAAGCAACTCAGTCCCACTTGAGCCATCATCCATGAGCATATGTTATTAACACTCATGTCAGGTTAAATCGAACTCCCAGAAGACCCTTGGGAAATAGTGTGCCAACTACAGCTTTCACGAACTTGCAGTAAAGCAGAGCAGCTCAATTTAGTATGAGCCTCTGCCACTTCTTATATAGTGAGATTAGATTTAAGAACAATCATAACGTACTAAGCACTGATCCAGAAAGACAAAAAAAAAAAAAAAAAGAGTTACATCGATCAAAGGAAGGGCATCGACAGAGCAAAACTTACACCAGCATGTTTTCTAACAAAAGCTGCTTTATAGGACCTATGCATTGTCTGGAAACAAATATAGCCAGCATTAAGCACTCCATTCGACCTTGCAAATCCAGAGAGAGCAAGCCAAAGTGTTGCAATGTTATTTGAACCCCTCATGAGATAATACAGTCCTCCAATGGTACACAAAGCATACATACTCTCAGTATATCTGTGAACAGACAGCAGAGAACATACTCATATGCAAGTCATCATAATATGAGGCGAATGCAAACTAAGGCAGAAGAAAATACATTGATGAGTAGAATATGGAGGCGGGATTAAGGCAAAACAATATTGAAGCTCTCAATGCCAGCTCTGAGTCCTTCAAGATAATAGCTGAGAGCCTGTGAACCAATAACATAAAGAACAATAAGCAGATTAAGAGTCCTTACTATCCAATTCTTGAGATCTTGTGGCATTGAATACTTAAATTAAACCTAGAAGTTTCTCCACAGGTCAGAAAAAGGCACATACTTTCATAAAGAAGTATTACTTACTAAAACAAAACTGGCACAACTGCAAGTTCCTTAGACATGTTTAAATCCCTTTAAAACCATAATGGATTATAAAGCTTATAAAAAGAGAAAATGCCATTAACATGAATGTGTGTTTACTTAACATCAATTAATTAAATAACTAAAAATAAGAAACTATCCAGCATAGGACATTACCTGTAAAGATAAAAGGCAGCCAAAACAAATGAAAGGTTATTAAGCACATAACCAGATAATCCGAGAACAGCTCTCTGTCCAATAAAGGGTATCAATGGGGCAAACACTGCAAAAACAAACATTCCATAACTTTTTCAATCTAAAATGTAGTAACAATTAAGAAAAAAGTGCTAACTTTTCCACGAAAACGGGAATATGAAAGTTACCAGCACAATGAGCATCATTCTTAATGAGCAAGATACAATTTTTGAATCATGTCATGTAACAGATCAGTGATTTCACATTTGTATCCATATTATAAAATGCCAATCCTGTTGCTTCTATAATCTCTACTAGAGCCTGTTGATGCGTAGCAGAATAGTGACATGTTTATCTCTACTATGAAATGTCAATCCCATAGCTTACATAGTCTCTCTTAGAGCCTGTTGGGAGTGTCGCTGCCTTTCAAGAAGTACTTTTTCAAGTGATCCTTCTAAAATAAAGTAATTTTTAAAAGTTTTACTAAGCATTTCAATAAGTATTTGGTGCAATAGCTTCTAAAGCATTTTAAATCTTTGCATTCACAAAAATAACCATAAGTGCACATTGTTTATCCTTCAATGTGATAACAAATGCAAATTGCCTTTTGGAACAAAGGCTAAAATTTAGGTCCAACAGCAATTCCAAAAGCTACAAAATTTGAGCTTTTGAATTTTTTTCCAAATACTTAAATAAATACTTTTACAAATAGAAACATGTGCATGAATATAATACTCCCTCCGTCCCATTTTAAGTGTCTTAGTTTGACTTGACACGGAGTTTAAGAAATAAAGAAAGACTTTTAGATCTTAAATTAAAGATGAATGGGTCATTTAAATCTTGTGGTCTCAAACTTGTCTTGGTATTGAAAAATTTACTAAATAAAGAAAGAGGCACTCTTTTTGGGACAGACCAAAAAGGAAAGTAAGACACATAAATTGGGACGGAGGGAGTATGTCATTATTAATCAACAAAAATGGCATCAGAAAATTCAAATTAGAGATAATGGTAAAAAACACACCGAAGTATCACTTTTTTACGAGTTTCCTACCTGAACTATTAGGTGATTGCATTTTCTACTGAACTATCACCAACTATTTAACAAAACACACCTCGAAGCTGACTAGATCAAGTGTTCGAAAAAAATCGCCAAAAGGCGTATGACAGCTTAATTTGCCCATAAAATTTCATCCACATGACAACTGACTCGTGTTTTGATAAATAGTTGGTGATAGTTTAGGTAGAAAACGCAAATACTTATAGATCAGGTAGGAAAATCGCAAAAAAGTGATACTTCAGGTGTGTTTTTTTACTATTAGCTTTTCAAATAATTGAAAAAGAGAATTACCTATTCGCAAAGCAAGGAGATGCAAATCGGAAGCAAAGGAAAAAAGAGTATGTTTGTTCATATTACACACTATACCAAACAATGCGCGATTCGTACAAAGTACACACTATCCCAAACAATGCTATCCTCGATCGCCGATGCTAATCGTGGGAACCGAACCAGCAGCAAACCGAATTTTGAATTTGAACTGGAATCCGAACCGTTAATGGAGAGGCAGCTAGGGTTAATCGAAGCGGAGGTATCGTAAGGGCTTAGCAATGATCACCAGAGAAGTATTAGGGAGATTAGAACGAGTCTCGAAACGACGATGTATTTGAGGACGAGACGAGTGTGGTGATAATGGAGATTGATCGAGGACGATCCGGCCAATTTTTCCGGTGGAGAAAGGATGATACCGGCGGAATTATTCGTCGGATAATGTAGAATGGCGATTAAGGGAAAATATTGTGTATATGTATATATGGCCTCAGATTAAAATTTGGCCTTAACCACTAATTTTATTGAGTTTATAATATGTCATTATTCATCCACAAAATGATGTCAGAAGATTCAAACAATTGAAAAAGAGAATTACCTGTTCGTGAAAGCAAAGAGATGCAAACCGGAAGCAAAGGCAAAAAAGCGTACGTCTGTTCATACTCATATCCACACTGCGCAATTCGTACAAAGTATACACTATCCCAAACAATACTATCCTCGATCGCCGATGCTAATCGCAGTAATCGAACCGGCGGCAAACCGGATTTCGAATTTGAACCGTTAATGGAGGAGAGGCAGCTAGGGTTAATCGAAGCGGAGGTATCGTAAGGGCTGAGTAGTGATCGCCAGAGAAGTATTAGGGAAATTAGAACGAGTCTAGAAACGACAGCGTATTTGATAACGAGATGAGTGTAGTCGGATTTTGCGGCCATTTTTAACGGCGGAGAGTGGTGGTTATCGGCGGTGGTTGTGGACATATGCTAAACGGAAATTTGAAATGTTAGTTATGCAATACAATGTAATTTTCCTGCTTGTTTTCTTCTTGTTCTTCTTTTTTTCTACTTTTTGTTTTTCTACTTTTTGTATTTCTACACCATATATTTTGTTTTATTTTAATTTAGGCTAAATTGAGATTTTTTAACTTAATTTTGAAATGAAACAAAAAATCTGTTTTTCTTGTTATATTTGAAAAAAAAAATCATTTGTCCCAATTTATATGACACATTTTCCTTTTTAGTTAGTCTCAATTTTTTTTTATAGATTTCTTTATTTGATAGTAATTTAATTTTAAACTTTATCTTTTACGCTTAACGAGATTATTTATCACCACACAAATATTTTTGTCTTATTTTAGATCAAAAGATTAAAAGTCTTCTATTATTTTTTAAATTTTATGCCCGATCAAATTACGTCACATAAATTGGTACTGAGGGAGTAGTAATAATGTTTTGACCTTATACAAAGAGAAGTGTTAAATTGTGTTTTAGGACTAAACTAGTTAAAGAATTAACCAAACTAAATATTACTGCTAAGTGTTAAGAGTCACACATCGGATATGAAATGTGAACATGGACTCCTTAATGGATTTGGACAATCTTCACCCTACAAGCTAGCTTTTGGGTTGAGTTATGCTCAAGATTCATTCATTTACGTGATATCAAAGTCATGTCTATTCCATATATGCTAGGGTTTGTTCCTAATCGTGCGTCTTTTCATATTTGGGTTTTAATTTATTAAATCCTTTCTATTTGGTACTAAATATATGGTTTGTTCCTAATAATGTGTCTTTTCATATTTGAGTTTTATTTTGTTATATACTTTTTATTTGGTACTAAATATTGGATATATTGTAAAGAATGAATATTGGGTCTAATTCAACCACAAAAGATAGCTTGTAGGGTGAGTATTGTCCAAGTTCAGATTTCATGTTCTCATTCAGTATCTATACTGATGTGGAACTTTTAACATTCCCCGCACGTCCAGACCTTGTTACTATATAATTTGGGGGTCCAACATCGGTGAATAAAGAATTTAAATGAGTCTGACTCATGTAAAGAATAAATCTTGCTCCTAACTCAACCCCAAAAGCTAGTTTGTAAGATGATGATTGTTCAAGTCTATATAAGGAGTTCATGTTCCCGTTTCATATCCGATGTAGACTCTTAACATATATTTTCAATTTTCAGGCTAGTGGTGGTGCTCTATCAATATCTGCTAGCTCTCCACCAAATCCACAATCTGGTGCTCTTATAGTGGTTTGCTTCTAAAACTCACTCTTCTCCTCTCTTTTTTTTCATTTTTTAGTTACATTTTGAATCTCATTTTTCTTTTCTTTTTTCAATGCAGAGGCCGAGGGACAGAAACGATAGGGAAAATGCTGCTCCTAAGGACGGAACAGTGATCTCCAGAGAACTATTAGGGAGATTAGAACGAGTCCCGAGACGACAGCGTATTTGATAACTAGATGAGTGTGGTCGGATTTTCCGGCAAGTTTTAACGGCGGAGAGTGGTGGTTATCGGCGGTAATTGTGGAAATATGCTAAATAGAAATTTGAAATGTTGGTTAAGCAATAAGTATATTTTTGTATTTTAATTTTGGCTAAATTACGATTTTAAACTCAATTTTGAAAAAGAAAATAAACAGTTTTTTCGCTTGTTTTATTTGATAAAAAAGAAATTAATCATGGTTTGACTTTGTACACTTACAAAAGGAAAGTGTTAAAATATTAATGTTAATATATCCGTTGCAATCCATAAGTAGATTTTAGGGAGGGTAGAGTGTATGCACAGCCTCTTCGGCTCAAGTAAAATTATATCAAACAAGTTTGAAAATAATAATAATGGGATAGCAAAAATCATGACACAATACTAAAGAAAACATGCAAAAGGAATAATAGCTACAACAAAATAATATGATAATGGAAGTATCATAAATCGAATAACAAGAAACTTCAAGAATACTAATGTGACTACTAGTATATGCGGATAAGCGAATATATTTGGAATGCATAATACAAATTAGGTTATTTAATTTTATATTTTTTCTAATTGTGGCAAAAATTGATTAAAATGTTTAAATGTGCAGCTATGATGTTTTATCACACTCACTAGTTTTTTGACGTTTAAGGGCTTTATCCGTCTTTAATTTTGTTGTTTGTTGCTTTGTCTAATTTAATAATATATCTTATCGTAGTGCATTTTACGAACATACAAGACCATAAGCTTCTCAAGCTCAAACATTTATATTTTTAGTTAGAGACTAACGTTTTGCAGCTAATGTGAGATTCACTCAATTAAAATCTCAAGACGCAACAATAACTACAATGTAAGGAATGATAGACTTACATCACGATGTCTTTTCTTCGTCATTTTAATTTTAATTTTTTATATCATAGATCCTGAGTGACGTTTTAGAAAGCGTCAATTCTCGTACGGATTACACATTATTGATTCCCAATAGAGTTGATATCTCCATTAACTAGACTCTATCTTATTAGGTACACAATGATGGAGGCCTTTAGTGCAATTGCTATCACCATCCAAACCTGGAGCATTTTGAAACTCCACGTACTACTATTTGGTATGTGATCATAGATGTGTACTATTGATAATTATAACGACAGCTGTATTGATTTGGTAGTGTAATTAAACCTATCAATTTGGAGGAAGAAGAAGGTCACATATAATTATCTACTTATAAGTTGAAAAGTATATTTTTTGGCAAATATTAGCAGTAAATTTAAGATTTTAAGTGAATAAAGTATTATTATGGCTATTACTCTTTCTTGACAATGAGTACAAATTTAGTGTGCGTATATAATTCGAATCCAAAGCTATTAAAGTATTAGATTTAACCTTTATATATATATATATATAACGTTAATAATATTTTACATTATCCGTACATGTTGTGCAAATAATACGCACTCATCATGGGTAGTCACATGTTATTATATCTTATATGAATTGATAATATATCAAATTCGTTACACGGTCGGTGTATAAATGTTAAACTCTGTCATAAATTATTGATTTATTATCACATTTTATCAACCGATGAGATCTCTTACTTGATTTTCGTACTGGTGAAAGGTAGCAGGTGTTGGAAATTTGCCTTTGATAGGGAGGTGCGTCCACCCGTATTTAATGACTTAAACACTAGGGTTCCGCATGTTGGAGGCTTTGTCTCTTCACACGTGCATAATCTACTAAGTGAGTAGATGACCGTAGGGTCAAAGATCGTCAAATTTCTTTAAGAAATGAAAGAGATATTGGTCTACGAAGTAAGGTGTTTGAGGCATGGAAATATGGTGTGGGACAAATCTACCACATCGGTGGGAAAATGAAGAATTGCTTTCTTTATAAGTCTCAAAATTGGCTAAGGGTTTGGGACCCCAAGGGGTAACCCATATGTTTGAAGGAGGGAGGACCTAGATGTGCTTGGGTTCAAGGCTAAGCCCACACGCGCGCCGCCTCCGCCAGTCCGTCCGGTCGTGGGTCTTGAGTCTTGGGTCTTGGATCTTGGGCTTCTTCTGATAGACCCCAAATTGTTTAATATTTACAGTTTGGTCCCTAGAGTTTCGAAAAATGAAATTAGGAACGACGGTAGGCAACCGTTTGGGTTGGTTTTTTGGAACGTTGCACATTAATCATCAGCCATTACCTGCTGATTAAACTCCCTCACTAACTAATGGCCATAAACATCCATTACTTGGACAATCCTCCCTTATGCTATATATTGGTGTCTTTTGGCACAATTGTGAAGACTACAATAGACAGAAAAAGAGACAACAAGATATACACACAGAGACAAATGGAAGAGAAAAACAACACAGATTCTATCCAAAAACGTGCGCAGAAACAATGTCAAAAACAAAAACTCTTCCTTCCTTTTTCATTCTTCAGCAAGTTGTTTCGTGTTTGTTTTCTTCGTCAGAATCAACCTATTTGCTTTGTAGTGTTGATTAGTTGTTGTTTTATCTTGGGAGACTATTGCCCGTTAACGTAAAAACATATATACGGGGCAATCTTATCTTAAAGACAGAGACTCAGCCCACAGTAGAGATGGCAATGAATCTTGGACCCGGTCCGGATCCGGTGGATCCAAATTCGTTTTATAGGATATGGATCTTCAAAATTTGGACCCGACGGATCCGGATCGGACCCGGATCCATTTCTGACGGATCGGATCTGGATCTGGATCTTGTATTTGAGATCCGTATCCGGTCCAGATCCGACCCGTGGATTCGTTTTTTATTAAATATATTCATAACCTAGAATGTAATTTTATAAGTATTTTCTTAAAATTGCTAAGCACATCCTTGCAAGTTTAATTCTCAAAACAAGTTTAATTTATCCCCGCATTAACTCAAAAACCCAAAAATAAATAGGTAACTTCGATAATAAAATCAATGTTATATTAGTGAATGACTAACATCTCCATAGACAAGTAGTTAAAATTATATTCACTTCATTTGTAAAGATTCCAAGTACATGCAAGTCCTGCATTGTGGAAATACTAGTCAGCATTTTTCACAACTATTGTCATTGTCCAATATTTTCAATTAATAGCTCACAATCAAAACGAGACAACGAACAAAATATATCATATGAACATTTCAAAATTGAAACACAGTAAACTGTTAGCTAAGTAAAAATCGTTTGTTAGTTTAAAAAAAATTCTTAGCAAGGCAAATTTTTTACATGTGGATCCAGATCGATCCGTGGACCGGGTGAATCCGATGGATCCGGATTTGGATCTGATTTTTATGGACCCGACGGATCTGGATTCAGGTATGAAAACCGGATCTGGATCTGGATCTAGTAGGATCCGATCCAGATCCGATCCGTTGCCATCCCTAGCCCACAGTTGTAACAATCCAGATTTAGTGTTTCTTGATTTCAGGTTATCAAGATTCAAGACTCAACAAGCTTGCGACAGTTCTAAATATTGGCTTACTTGTTTTTCCTTTCGAACACTTGTAATATTTATTTACTTCCCGTATTGCTTTACATATCCAACAGCAGGTATCTCGCAGAATCTATCAATGTGCACCTAAACTGATCCAGAGACCGCAATTATTAAAAAGAGAAAGTTCAACTCAATGAAAAATTATTAGTCATGATCAGACTCTCGTACCCTTACGATGTATCTTGGTGAAGACTTACTCGTGTTGAATACTACTTAATAACACAAGACTAATAAATTGTACTACAAGATAAGTATCGTTAATACTTAAGATTAAGATTAAGTTATTTGATTCAACATGTACGTCACATAACGTGGATAAATAAATATTTAGCACATGTTTATTGTAGAAGTGAGTACAACTAGGGGACCAACTATGTAGTTACTAGAATCTCATGCTATTATCTTCTCATCAGCTACTAGATGGTCCAATAGGGTGGCCAGTGGGCCGGGTTGGTCCGGTCTCGACCCGACCCCATCTCGGTCCTGCCCCGATCCCGAAAAAAATATCGGAACGGGACTCAAACTCGGGACGGGACCTGGGGTCGCCCCGCCCGTTCCCCCCCCCCCCCCACCCTTTGGAAAAAATATTTGTTGCACAACGGTCATTTTATATTTTGGCCGTTGTGCAATAGCCAATTTTGGCCTCCCCCAACCCCCTTAATATTTATTTTTAACCCCTAAGTTAATATATTTACACTTTAACCCAATTTTTCCAACTATAAATACCTCATTTTCTCTTCATCTTTCTCACAAATCTTCCTACAATCTCTCTAATCTCTCAATCTATCTCTCTACAAGTCTACATTGTCTATTAAATATTAAATTTTATTTGTTCATTTGTATAACTATATCAAAGTTCAAAATTTGGGAGTGAAGTTGACAACTAGTTTGAGGATCATTCATCGAGCAAAGTTTCAATTTTTAACCTCGATTACACGTCGACATTACGTTGGCGTTTGATACCTTCGTTCCTTCTTTAAATTATTATTGTTACTTTATTTTAATTAGCGCACTTAATTTCATTATCTTTAATTATTTATTAGTATAATTAAAATGAAAGGAATAAGAGGTATGTTTAAGGGTAAGGGTGCTTCTTCTAGTAGGGGTAACAAGGGTAGGGGTACTTCTTCTAGTCAACCTATTCCTAGACATGATGATTTGATTGATTACACACATATAGATGAAACACAATTTTTTAATGATATACAATTAGACGATGAGATATTTTATGCAACTCAACCAGACTTTAATTTAGAAGATAATCTAGATGACACACCAACTAATCTAGATGACACACCCACCAGTGCACCTCAGACTGAAACTGGAACACCTCATATTCCCCCTAGTATGAGACGAGGCCCAACACAACGAAAAATAAAATCAGATGCGTGGCCTTTTGTTTAATAGGGATTAAGAGAATCAAGTAATTAGATGTCAAATTTGTAAAAATATTTATAAATTTAAAATGGGAAAAGGTCAGGGTGGGACGGGAGGTTTATTGAGACATGTACAAAACTTTCACAAAGCTAGGTGGGATGAATATGAGGCTACAAAGTCGGGTGCGCCAATGCGCTCTCAGTCAGGACAAGGTTCACATACTGTCCCGGACCAAGTACAATGTCAAATTAACCCGATGACGGGGGGAATTGTAGGCCCTAATACGATAACATAGAGAGGGAAGCAATAACAAAATTAGTTGCGGTGGAGGATTTGCCTTTTTCATTTTCTTCCTCTCCTGATTTTATTCATTACATTAAAGATATATATAATCCTGTTTTTAACGATTTTCCTAGATCAACTGTTATGAGAGATGTTTTTAAATTTGCACATGAATATCAACAATATTTACGTTATTCATTATATCATTTTCCTGGTAAAGTATCTATCACGTCTGATATAGGCCGTAGTACTAACGACCATGATTATTTAACTGTAACATGTCATTGGATAGATTATAAATGGTCTATGACAAAACATATTTTAGCATATAGATATATTGATGATAGGCACACTGGAACTTTTATTGCAGAAAATATTCATCAAATTTGCGAGTATTATGGAATAACTGATAAAATTATGACTATTACATTAGATAATGCTTCTTCTAATAATTATGCTATTAGACTTTTAAAAGATCTTTTAACTCCATCTTTTTCTAATCATTTTCATATAAAATGTGCATGTCATATTTATAACTTAGTTGTAAAGGATGATCTATCACTTTTTGAAGATATTCTTAATAAAATACAATTTGATATAAACTTTATTTTTAGAAGTAATAGAATACAACAAAAAAAAAATATAAAAAAACATGTCACGATTGTGGACTACCTTATAGAAAAATTTCCGAAGAAGTAGTGACTAGGTGGAATTCTTTATACGAACAACTACTTGTTGCTTATGATTATAGAAGACCTATAACTTTATTTTTTAACGTCCATAATCGAAATCCAACTAATATGGTTGTAGATAACGATTGGGAAAAAAATTCAGAACTTATTGTATTTTTAGAGAAATTTTTTCAAGCAACAAAAGAATTTTCCGGTATATATTATCATACTATTTCAACTATGTTATTTTATATAACTCTAATATTTTTATTACTTAATGAATATATGAAAAAATCATCTTATAAGGCACCTATTAAAAAATATTTATCAAATTAAAAAAATATTTTATTCTTATTCCCACTATTTATATTATTGGTGTTTGTTTTAAATTCGACTATTAAAATAGACACTTGTAAAGCACTTATTGAAACTATTTATGATTGTATAGCAGTACTTCCACCTCTAACTCCAAAAATCCAAATGACAATCATCTAAGGAATCAACTAAAGAAGAAGTTTCATCTAGCATACACGATGAATGTAAAAAAGTATATAGAGACCTGTCCAACGGGTCGGGGACCCGCCCGACCCGACCCGAAAAAACTAGGGCCAGGGTCAGCAAAGCGGGGACCGATCAGGGTCAGGGTCGGGCCAGGGTCAGAATATTTTACCCGTCTGACCCGACCCGACCCGACCCGCATATTTTTTAAATATAATTTATATTATTTTTCCTTCATTAATATTTATTTTGTACTTATATATATTTTTGTCATTAATAAGTGATATAATGCATGTTTTTATAATATATGTATTGCTCTAATCTACATTGAGCTCGATATAAATTATAAAATAAGATAAAAACGGTAGCTGATTATTAATTATATATTTATATTATTAGTCGTTCTGTTAATATCACAGAAGCATAATGTAGGGAGAGAAAGTAGTTGTAAATTGGTGAAACTTTAAATGGACATAACTCTGCGATCGGATGTCCGTTTTACCCGATTTTTTTAATTTTGCATATTTTTTCGAGACAGGGCCGGTCAAATAGCCATAAGACGGTTTGGCGCAGCCAATTTTTAGAAAAAACGTCCGTTTTCCCAATCAATTTGTGTTTTTCCCCAAATCAGTTTCTAATTTTCATTTTCTTTAGTCAAGATCTCACGATATACAATACATTTCAACGTCGAAATTTCGTGGTAATGTAGGGGTGAATGTCAAATTCAGTTTTGGAAATTCAATTTAAAAAAAAAATCCTCGACACGACCCGGCCGGACCCTGGCCCGCCAAAAAATTCCGACGGGTCAGGGCCAGGGTCGGATTTTTTTTAAAAAAAATAGGGTCAGGGTCGGGCAGGCAGAAAAAAAAAGCCACCCGACCTTTGGACAGGTATTACCAACAAGAAAGTGCTAGCAACAAATCAGCTTCCATACCATCTTCTTCTTCTTCTTCTTCTTTTTCTTCAATACAACCTCAAAAAAGACATGTTGTTTATGCAGCAAGTATTGAAAGCCTTAGAAATAGAATGTATAGTGGTACCACTACTAATCAAGTTGGCGAGTTTGATGTTTTTGTTTTGGAGGGTGTTGTACTGTACCAAGCAGTTCTCAATGAAGAAGGACGTGAAGACTTGCTGAAATACTGGAGGGAGAATGAGAAGACATTTCTAACACTATCAAAGATGGCCCGAGATGTGTTGAACATTCAAGCGTTATCAATAGCGTCTGAAAGCGCTTTTTCTGCCGGAAGATTTCAAATAGGAGAACACAGACACTCATTAGCGGGAGACAGCTTGGAGATTGCAGTATTATTCAGAGATTGGATACGAGCGGAGCGTAGAAGGTGCGGTCAACCGGATATCAACGAAGAAGACAAAAACTACAACGAAATCTTATCCGACGGAGGTCGAAGCGACGTCGAGTAATTTGACCAACAAATTTCAATTCCAACCGAACAACCATAAGACATTATAAACAAACTAGAAAAGGTGTTTTTAAATATGTAATTTTACTATGTTATTTGCAACTTTCAACACCACAAAGTTGCAATTTTAAAATTGTATTACAAAAAAATCATATTTCTATTAAATAATATAAGAGGCACAAAAACAGTCTTGAGATATTTTTATTACACTATCTTGTTCAATTATTGAGGTGTTTATATATGTTATTTTTTTTAAAAAAATTAAGTGAAAAAAAAAACTCGAAAACTCGATCCCGACCCCGTCCTGATAAGACCGATCCTATTTTCCGATGGGGAACGGGACGGGACATCGGCGGATCCAGCCAGTCCCGGCCCGCCAGTCCCGTTGGAGGACCGGTCCCACCCTACCCCATCCCGCCAGGACCCGCCCCGCCTCGTTGGCCACCCTTAGGTCCAAGTAGTCTTTTGCCCCTATGCTCAAATCAAATGAACAATTTGCACGTCAGTATTGTTGCGGGCCTCCATCAAAGTTTCCTTCTACTCGCTCCTTAGGCATCTGACAGATATGTAATATTATCAAGATTAAAAATATTTACCGCGTGTTTATTAATTGTAGAAGTGAGTAAAACTATGGCCCAAATATGCAGTTTTAACTAGAATCTCATGCAACTATCTTCTCACCAACTAGATTGAGTACAACCTGGATCACCGAAGAACATTAACAATGTTAAAGAAAATAATATAATAATAGTATAGTAGTCCCTTCATTCCATAATAAGTGGTTGTTTAGGTCTTTCAATTTTTTTCAAAATAAGTGGTTCCTTAGAATTTCAAGAATATTTGTTAGATATGTAAAGCAATACGGAAAGTAAATAAATATTACAAGTGTTTGAAAGGATAAACAAACAAGCCAATGTTCAGAACTACCGCAAGCTTGTTGAGTCTTGAATCTTGATAACCTGAAATCAAGAAACACTAAATCTGGATTGTTAAAACTGTGGGCTGAGTCGAGAGATGACTCTCTGTCTTTAAGACAAGATTGCCCCGTATATATGCTTTTACGTTAACGGACAATAGTCTCCCAAGATAAAACAACAACTAATCAACATTACAAAGCAAATAGATTGATTCTGACGAAGAAAACAAAACACGAAACGACTTGCTGAAGAACGGAAAAGGAAGGAAGAGTTTTGAGTTTTCTGTTCACTGTTTGTGGACAGAATTCCAGTGCTCTCTTATGTTTCTGTGTTGTATATAGTGTCTCATTTTCTGTCTTGTATATTGTCTTTACAATTGTGCCAAAAGACACCAATATATAGCATAAGAGATGGACTCCTCAACTGCCAAGTAATGGCCATTAATATGACCATTAATCAACCAAGTAATGGCTGTTTATGGCCATTAGTATGACCCATTAATCAGCCAAGTAATGGTTGTTTATGGAGGGAGTTAATCAGCCAAGTAATGGCTGGTTAATGTGCAATTACGCTCCAAAATTCAACCCAAAACGGTAGGCAGAAACTTTCTGCCTTCTGTCGCTCCCAATTTCATCTTTTCGAAACTCCAGGGACCAAACTATAAATATTAAACAATTTGAGGGTCTATCAAAAGAAGCCCAAGGCCCACGACCTGTGACCCCCGAGACCCAAGACCCAAGCCCGGACGGGACGGAACGAGTGGGCGGCGACGACGATCCTAAGCCTTGAACTCAAGCACATCTAGGTCCTCCCTTCTTCACATACATGAGTTACCCCTTGGGGGTCCCAAACCCTTAGCCAATTTTGAGACTTATAAAGAGAACAATTCTTCCTTTTTTCCACCGATGTGGTAGATTTGTCCCACACCATATTTCCATGCCTCAAACACCTTACTTTCGTGGACCAATATCTCTTTCATTTCTCAATGAAATTTGACGATTCTTGGTCCTACGGTCATCTACTCACTTAGTAGATTATGCACGTGTGAAGAGACAAAGCCTCAAACATACGGAACCCTAGTGTTTAAGTCATTAAATACGGGTGGACGCACCTCCCCACCATAGGCAAATTTTCAACAATCCCCTCTTGAAAGAGATTTTGGCGCATACACAAGGTGCCTACTTTCAGCAATCTTTCAGCGAAAGAATATTGCATCATGAGAGCTAGCTTCTGCTTTAAACCTTCCCTAGTTGAATACCACCGGACTTACTTACTACGCGGTGAACGTGATGTCTTGAACCGTCAGTGTTTAGTATAAGTTAAGACAATGATACCAACACAATAACTCTTCTTATTCATTTTTTTCTTATTATTTTGTCCGTTGTGGCCATGGACACACTTGGATTCTTAAGTGCGTTCATTTGAGGTGGTCTGTCCTCGCACTTAAATAGGTGATCTCCTACAAGGTATCCTACTATACCCACTTCACAAGTGTTAGGAATCATTAAAAAAATTCTCAACCTTAACCTCAACCGTTTGAGGATCGTTAAAGGTTTGGAAGATTAACCTTTACCCACCATACAGGTAGCACTTTAATGTCTATCGCGGGAACAACTTTGGATTCATGTTTCCTTACATAAATCATCATCTGAAGTGCTCTTGCTTCCACCGAAGCGCTCAACTGAACCTTTTGCAGCTTAGTTTTCCCATTGAACCAAATTATTGGGATCTCCAGTCAGTATGGTTGGGTTACCACCGCAAAGGTTCGTGTTATTTGGATTTTACGCCCATTCCCCTAGACAGACAGAACACTTGATCTTCGGGTAGTCCTTTAGTTAAAGGGTCCACTATATCATTTAATTAGTAATCAAGGAAGTGACACCCGTGATGATCAACTGCCATACGGTCTTATGTCTCCGATAGATCCTGATAGATATGTCCAGACGCCGTCATCCATGTCCTTTCTGAAGCCGACCGGCTAGCCATAATGTATAACTGCTGAAAGCACATGTTTCTCCCAATAAGGGACGTCCTCTAAGGAGTTGTGAAGTTACTCAACTTCTTTCATGCTTTGTATAAAGCGATAAATCTGATTCCATCATGAATCGGCCGATGCAAGTTTGCTTAGAGGTTTTTCCAAGACCCACCATAAACATTTCTTTGTGGCTTTGGTGTTCTTCACATCTGATGTCCAGTTTGCATCACTGTGTTCTCCCAGAACCACTGGACATCCAGAATACCATAATCCGTAGATAAGCGAATATTTCAGATATCGTCATATCCGACTCAACACCTTCTATTAATCATTTATTAAAATCATCAGTGAACCTTAGTTCAACTGATCTACTTTGTAGGCCGATACCAGGTCGGTTATAGTGTGTAACATACATTGAACTACATATGACCTGCGCATATCGCTCCTTGTATATGGGTGCACCATGATTTCAATCAGTTATATGATTCATATCCATTGGTGGCTTCAACGAGACTGTCAATTATCTCACAACTGAGTTTGGAGTTAGACCAGTCCGTTAGATGTCTTAGAAATCCAATTTCTAAGATGTCATATGTGATACTCATATCTTTTGTTTCAATATAACTTCCACTCTCAAACTGTTGGTTTTCCAACTGTTGGCTTTCTAACTTCAGAGTCAATGTTTTTGTGGTCAGATTCATTGTTTCTGTTTTATCTGAAACTTTCAGGACCAAAATGTAAACATTTCAGGGACCAAAGTGAAAGTTCAGGAAGAAGCCCAACAGTCCAGCAAACCAACTCTGATTCTCCCCTTCCAACTCTCCGGTTAGGAAGGTTGTTTCAAGATCCATGCCACGCAAGACTGCAATGGCCCTGGATGTTAAGCTATTCACAGGGAAGCACATGTACAAGTAGCCGAGGCCTCATACTCGTCAGTAGATCCATCTACTTTGTACTCACTTTTGAGTATCCACTTTTACAACCCAAAAGTTCTTTTTCCGGAGGAAGATTAACCATTACACAAGTATGGTTCTATATGATGGAATCTATTTCTCTCTTTCTAACTTCTTTCCAAAGCAACGCTTCTGGAGATGACAATTATTTGTTAATTGTCCATGGTTCGTTCTCAACCATACAAGCTAGAAGGCCTGGAATAAGTCTTTGTCCTCTCTTTGCTCCGTCTCGGTTCAACATCTAGAATCCCTGAGTTTTGTACAAGCTAGAAGGCCTGGAACAAGTCTTTGTCCTCTCTTTTCTCCATCTCGGTTCAACATCTAGAATCCCTGAGTTCTGTAGATCTGGAATATTAAGTTCCGGATAGACAACAACTTCTGAGTCCTGTAGATACGGAACGTCTAGTTCCGGACAGTCAGGCCCTCGCGGGTTCTTGTTAACCTCGAGCAATTACTCATTTTTCCTTTTCAAGAAAAGTTATCTTCGAATAATTTCTCATTCTTTGACGCCAAGAGGCGATAAGCACTACTGTTATTTGCAGATCCAATGGTTATGCAATTTACAGTCTTAGGTCCAACTTGACCTGTTTTGGTATTCCAATCTCTACCAAGCCACCCCACATCACAACATTTGTATGTGAGACCCTTTCCATGTTTCACACGGAGAGTTATCCTTATCCTTATGCGGAGTTCTGTTGAGAATCGCATTAGCGATAAGGATCGCCTCGCCCTACATAATTTGGGCGTACGTCTTTGCGCTTGGCTAACACCGTTAGACTAAGGTGAGTAATGAGCAGTCGTTTGATGAACGATGCTGCACATTCTCCCCCTCTATCACTACGAATTCCTCAATCCGTAAGCTCAGTTGATTTTCAACTTCTGCTTTGTAGCGCTTATCCACTTCAACAACTTCATCTTTGATTTTCAACAAACAAAGGATACAATACGTTGTACCATTATCAATGAAGGTCACAAAGTACTTGTCTCCCCCTCTATTTTGTATAAACTTCAAATCACCCATGTAGGTGTGACTAAGTTCTAGAGGAGCGGTGCTTCTTTCGCTATTCCTTTAAAGGAATTTGGAAAGGTGATTTTACCTCTTCGCCTACCTTACATTTATTTTGAGTGTTTATGTCGACAGAAGGCAACAATCTCAACTTCGTTAGCTTTTAAATGACTTTCTATTTAACGTGTCTTAATTTATGATGGCATAGATGCACGGATTACAAATATATCATTCATTTGGCTACAGACATACCGTACAATTCTTAGTTATTACAGACCTGTTGGACTAGTCCCAAACCAGCTTGACCAACAACCTCCCTTAAACCAAGTTTGGGACATGTATCACCTCATTTTTAGAGTGGTCCCATTCCCTGAAGTCCTATTAAGGACAACCTCTCCAACCCCTTCTACTTTAGAGGTGGTGTTGCTTCACATGAACAACCTATTGCCCGTGGTTAGGGCGTAACCGGATCATATGTGATCTGAATACTCTGGCCCACTCTAGTTGCTTTGGCAGACTGAGTGTCCAATTTCTTTTCTGCCTTTCCTTCGGCCTTCAGATCATTTAAGACCTAGAAACTCTGGCCCACTCTAGTTGCTTTGGCAAACTGAGTGTCCAATTTCTTTTCTGCCTTTCCTTTGGCCTTCAAATCATTTAAGACCTGGAAACTCTAGCCCACCACACTAGGTATCCATTACTTTTCCTATGAAATGAATTCTGGCCCCACTCCAGTCGCCCGTAGGTTTTGTATGAATGAGTGTCCAATATTATCCTATGAAGGATCTTCTGCCAAATAGTGTGACAGGCTCAACGTCTTTAGCTTTTAGTCTTCTTCCCATATGATTGGTGCCCAGACAATTCTTGGCGCTTACTTAAAAGTGGTAACAGTTTTCGCACAGTCAGTGGATCTTTCTCCCTCGTATGTGCGAACATACTTTACACACTTTTAATAATTACACTTAAAAGATCAGATATTTTTAAGTCGTTTACAAAATCCAATCTTTAAACGGGAAGGAAGATGATATAAAACTTCTGATTTTAAAGCGTAAGGAATATAAATTATTTTGGAAAACATTTTCATATTCCTCCTTACTTTAAGCCTTTTTTAATTAGACATTATTTAATCTTATTTTTGACAAGGAAGAAAAATTACTTATCCCAATTTCGGATTCTGGCCCACTTCAGTCACTTCATCGGACTGAGTGTCCATTTCCTCCTTACCATAATTCAGATCCTTTGTCTAGGATAGATATAGGCTTTCTGCTACAAGTTAGAACCACAACTTCAGCCTTCTCCTCTTGTCCCAGTTGACATCCTCAGCCTCTCGGGAGCACTTGTTCCCACCACTTTCGGGAGCGGTGGCACCATGAACATGTTGACCTTCAACAGCATAATCAAAACTCTCTTCTATCAGAAACCCACAACCATATCCAGATTTGGTCAAACAACTTTTGACCGACATCTTTCGAACACTAATACAAATTTTGTCTTAAAACTGTTGGATATGTAAAGCAATACGGAAAGTAAATAAATATTACAAGTGTTCGAAAGGATAAACAAACAAGCCAATGTTCAGAACTACCGCAAGCTTGTTGAGTCTTGAATCTTGATAACCTGAAATCAAGAAACACTAAATCTGGATTGTTACAACTGTGAGCTGAGTCGAGAGATGGGTCTCTGTCTTTAAGACAAGATTGCCCCGTATATATGCTTTTAGATTAACGGGCAATAGTCTCCCAAGATAAAACAACAACTAATCAACACTACAAAGCAAATAGGTTGATTCTGACGAAGAAAACAAAACACGAAACGACTTGCTGAAGAACGGAAAAGGAAGGAAGAGTTTTGAGTTTTCTGCTCACTGTTTGTGGACAGAATTTCAGTGCTCTCTTCTATTTATGTGTTGTATATAGTGTCTCATTTTCTGTCTTGTATATTGTCTTTACAATTGTGCCAAAGACACCAATATATAGCATAAGAGATGGACTCCTCAACTGCCAAGTAATGGCCATTAATATGACCATTAATCAACCAAGTAATGGTTGTTTATGGCCATTAATATGACCCATTAATCAGCTAAGTAATGGCTGTTTATGGAGGGAGTTAATCAGCCAAGTAATGGCTGGTTAATGTGCAATAACGCTCCAAAATTCAACCCAAAACGGTAGGCAGAAACTTTCTGCCTTCTGTCGTTTCCAATTTCATCTTTTCAGAAACTACAGGGACCAAACTGTAAATATTAATTATTTGAGGGTCTATCAGAAGAAGCCCAAGACCCACTACCCGTGACCTGAGCCCGGACGAGACGGGCGGGCGGCGGCGGCGCGCGTGTGGACTTAGCCTTGAACCCAAGCACATCTAGGTCCTCCTCTCCTTCAAACACATGGGTTACCCCTTGGGATCCCAAACCCTTAGCCAATTTTGAGACTTATAAAGAGAACAATTCTTCATTTTCCCACTGATGTGGTAGATTTGTCCCACACCATATTTCCATGCCTTAAACACCTTACTTCGTGGATCAATATCTCTTTCATTTCTCAATGAAATTTGACGATTCTTGGCCCTACGGTCATCTACTCACTTAGTAGATTATGCACGTGTGAAGAGACAAAGCCTCCAACATACGGAACCCTAGTGTTTAAGTCATTAAATACGGGTGGACGCACCTTCCCACCAAAGGCAAATTTCCAACAATATTTTGGACATGTTCTTCCAAAATTGACCTTGTTTAAATAATCAACATTCATTAACTACATTTTCTTTTTTTAGGCATTGATTAGGGTAAATTAGTAAAAGAACTAATAATTTTTCATGAATGAACACTTTCTTAAGGAGTGTGCACAAGTTAAAAGAAACACGTAATTGAGGGAATACTGTTTAATGAATGAAACTCACAGTACAACAGCTTTGAGTTTGTTGGATTGTACATTGTTGGCTTTTATTACATATTTTTGACAGTTGGAAGTAGTTGGTCATTGATTCATACTCCTAGCTGTTTCTTTTAAGGATTTTTATATACTGCATAACAGTCTAATAAAGTTTGAATAAAAACTAAAATTGTATAATCGTAGTTAATATAATAATTTATGTATAATCAATATTGTACATATTATGCATCGATTATATTGCCGATAGTTAAATTGGTGATTTCTGGATAAAAAATGTAAAGATCAACAACTTCCATCTTTTCTAAAAGAATAGGAAAGTTGGAGTTTTTGGCCTCAAATATTGGTAAACTCTGACGTCTTCAAGTTAGTACTGATAATTGATTTATAAAGTGTATACACATTCAGTAAATTTCATATATATATATATATATATATATATATAATACAAATGCAAAATTTAGGACATAAAGCTATTGTATTAAGCTGAACCCATAAGTTACATTCTAGTTTCTCGCTTGCTTAATTATGTAGATTTGCAAACTCAAATATACTATGTTATTATAAATTTCGGAACTTAGGGGCCCAAATGTAATTATTTGTTCATATAAAATAATTGAATCCCAGATAGGATATTCCATTTTTCTCGATGTGTTTCAAAAATTTGCTGTTATCAAAAGAAAAAATCAACAGCAAAGTACCAAGCTAAAACTTCACCAACAATTATTAAAATTTAATGTATTTTGAGCAGTTGGAAGTTACAATTTCATTAATTATGATGCCGACCTTTACCGGATATTAGGTACACGTACATTGCCCTTATTCTAGGATAATAGGACTATATATATATATATATATATATATATTTTGTTAAGAGTTCTACATCGGATATGGAATGGGAACATTGACTCCTTATATGGACTTGGACAATCTTCACCGTACAAGCTAACTTTTGGGGTTGAGTTAGGCCCAAGATCCATTATTTACATGGTATCAGAGTCAGGCCCATTCCAATTATTTGTTCACCGATGTTGGGCCCCCAAATTATATTATCCACACTCCAGTTAACAAGGTCTGGGCGTGCGGGAGAGTGTTAAGAGTCTTACATCGGATATGGAATGAGAACATGGACTATTTATATGGACTTGGACAATCCTCACCCTACAAGCTAGCTTTTTGGTTGAGTTAGACTCAAGATCCATTATTTACATGGTATCAGAGCCGGCCCATTCCAATTATTTGTTCACCGATGTTGGACCCCCAAATTATATTATTCACACTCCAGTTAACGAGGTCTGGGCATGCGGGGGAGTGTTAAGAGTTCCACATCGAAAATGGAATGGGAACATGGACTCCTTATATGGACTTGGACAATCCTCACCTTACACGCTAGCTTTTGAGGTTTAGTTAGACCTATGATCCATTCTCTACATGACTTTTGGGGTTGAGTTAGGCCCAAGATCCACTCTTTACAGCTTTTGGGGTTGAGTTAGGCTCAAGATCCATTCTTTACATGGTATCAGATCCAGACACATTCTAATTCTTTGTTCGTCGATGTAGGACTCTTAACACACACACACACACACACACACACACACATATATATATATATATATATATGGAAAATTTGTTGGAAATTTACTAAATGTGGAAATAAGTATATCCCATTAAATTATGACTCGAACAATTGGGTCCACACATTGAAAACGTCGTTTCCACACACGTGCACACGTAGTGTCAAGTATCGCAAATTTCATTAGTGAAAGAGATATTGGTACGTATGTAATACGTTTGAGACATAGAATTATGGACGGTTATTTGGCCAAATGACAAAGTATTTCACGTTGGTAAATGAAGGAAGAAGTGTACAAAGTGTAAAATGAAACGAGTCGGAAATCGCCGCGGCGCCACATCGTCGAAGCCGCAGCGCTAATTCATAGCGCTTCGGAGGCAGAAATCTGCGACGGGAAGTTGGGAAAATCTGACCTTTGGACTGGTTTTGGAGCATTGATTCTCCATTACTTGGCACATGAATTCAGCCATTATTTGGTTGAATGTAAGCCCTCAATCAAGTGCAATTACATGGTTATTGAAGGCCATTAGTTGGCTAGTTGAGGGATCTTCTACTTACACTATAAATTAAGGCCTTTGGCTCAATTGAAACACTACACTCAACACTTAGAAAATACTCCAGAATTTTCAGAGTTCATATTCTTCCTCTTTAGCAAAGTTACTATACTCAAAGTTCTTCAAGAGTAACACTTGAGTTTCCTTTGCTCACTTGTTAAAGTTGATGTTGTGTCTTGTGAGACTTGCCCGATCCAATTCACCTCCATTGAGGCAGCGATGTGGTGACCAAGAAGCAGGAGTTTGAGCTCAACCAGTAGAGTAGTCGGCCTAACCAAAGCCTCACGACAACATAAAATTAGCCTTTGTCTATCCACCTCTTCAGAACGAACCAGAGTCTATCAATGGAATGCCCTGAGTGCTTGCTCAATACCGTAAAAGGAGATATACGGGGCAATCTTGTCTTAAAGACAGAGTGTCATCACTCGACTCAGTAAATCACACAAGCAGTTTGTAAGGTTTTTATTTACAGTTCTATTGTAATAGTTTGTTTATCCTTTCTACTATTGTAATAGTTACTTACTTATCGTTCCCTACAACAATTGTATCCCAATAATTTTAAGACAAGATTTGTTGTAAGTAAGTTAGAAAAATGACTAGCATAAATCAAACTGCTTGTGATTCTGCTGCTGCTGCTCAAGGCAATCCCTCTGCCTTCCCCACTGCTCAAGGCACTCCTAATGCCTTTCCGGTTGCTCAAGGCTCTTCCAACGCCTTTATTGCCGCTCAAGGGAATGTTGTCGTTCTTCATCCGCTGGATTTCACCATGAACGCCCTGAAAAGTTCATGGGGTCAAACTTCAAGAGATGAAAATAAAAGATGCTATTCTATCTGACTGTTATGGGAATGACACGTTTCCTAACAGAAGATCCTCCACAAGCTGGAGATGAAATGGATTATTCGCCTTCTGAAACGGGTGAAGGGGCCTAGGTATCCATGTCATTAATGGCATGAAGATGGTTCTTGATGCATGGAGTCATAGTGATTTCATGTGTAAGAATTACATATTGAACTGGCTTGTCGACCCTCTCTACACGGTGTATTGCACCGTTGGCACTACCAAAGAGTTGTGGGAGAAGCTGCAAAAGAAGTACAACGCACAAGATGTAGGTACTAAGAAATTCATCGTTGGGAAATTTCTGAAATTTCAAATGGTGGATAGTAAGACAGTGATGTCCCAAGTCCAGGAATTCCAAACGATTCTACATCACATGGATTTGGAAGGTATGAAGCCAAACGAGCAGTTTTTGGTTGCATCATTGATTGAAAAGTTACCTCCTTCATGGAAAGAGTTTATGAGCTACTTAAAGCTCAAGAAAAAGGAGATGAACTTTGAAGAACTTATTATCAAAATCCAAATTCATGAAGATAATAAGAAGGCATTGCCTAGGGGTAAACAACCCGCTGAGTCAAAGGCAAATCTGGTTGAGGCCAAAGGGAACCTAAGCAAGAAACGCAAGTTCCAGAAAGACGACAAGACCCAAGCAACAGAGAAGTTCAAAGGAAACTGTCACCACTGTGGAAAACCTGGTCATATGATCAAGGACTGCCGCAAGCTCAAGACTGAGCAACAAGAGAATGGCAAGGCTCAGGTTAACGTCGTCAAAGACCAGTTTCTGGATGACATAATTGAGAAGTTATCAGCGGTGGTGCTAGAAGCAAACCTGGTTGAGAATCCTATGCAATGGTGGATGGACACAGGTGCTACAAGACGCATATGTTACAATAGAGATGCCTTCTCCACTTATACACCGGTTACAAATAAGAAGTTGTTCATGGGCAACAACGCTTCCTCTGACGTGCTGAAGGTAGGAAAGGTAGTCCTGAAGATGACTTCTGGAAAGGAGCTCACTCTGAAGGAAGTGATGCATGTTTTTGAGATTAGAAGAAATTTAATTTCAGGTCTTTTATTAGTTAATACTGGTTTTAGGCTAGTGTTTGAGTCCAATAAATTTGTAGTCACTAAGAATGAAATATTTGTGGGAAGAGGATTCGTCTGTGAAGGCCTCTTCAAAGTGAACACCGTGTCTGTATTATGCACAAGCAATAATATTGAAGCCTTTACTTCTTACTTGCTTGAGTACTCTAATTTATGGCATCATAGATTAGGACATGTCAACTACAAGTCCATCCAAAGGTTGGTAAAGTTGGAGTTGTTGCCGTCTATCGACGTAAACCCTCAACATAAGTGTGAGGTGTGCGTAGAGGCAAAACTCACAAAGCTTCCTTTTAGATCCGTCGAAAAGAATACCACTCCTCTAGAACTTATTCACACAGATATATGTGATTTGAAGTTTGCACAAACTAGAGGGGGGAACAAGTACTTTGTGACATTCATTGATGATAGCACAAGGTATTGTTACCTTTACTTGTTGAAAAGTAAGGATGAAGTCTTTGAAGCGTTCCGACGTTACAAAGCAAAAGTTGAGAACCAACTAAGCATGCAGATTAAATCCATTCATAGCGATAGAGGGGGAATATTGTGCCCAATCATGCATTGTTCATCAAATGATGGCTCCATACTCACCTAAATCGAATGGTGTGGCGAACGTAAGAACCGCACATTGAAGGAAATGATTAATGCCTTACTCATCAATTACGGTCTTCCCCAAAATATGTGGGGAGAAGCTGTCCTTACCGCTAATACGATTCTTAACATAGTCCCACATAAGAGTAATGACAAAACTCCATATGAATCATGGAAAGGAAAGAAACCCACCTATAAATATTTAAAAGTGTGGGGTTGTTTGGCAAAGGTTGAAGTACCAAAGTCAAAGCAGGTCAAGATTGGGCCTAAGACTGTAGATTGCATATTCATCGGATATGCAAATAACAGTAGTGCTTATCACTTCTTAGTACATAAGTCAGATATTCCAGATATCCACGGGGGTACAATCATGGAATCAAGGAATGCTCAATTCTTTGAAGATACCTTTCCTAGAAAGGAAAAAGACATAACCTCTCGCAAACGAAGTTATGAACAAAGCTCTCAGGAACCGGGAGTCGTTGACGGCCCAGATCTAGATGGTTCAGATCTAGTGGATCTCGAAGTGGCTGAATATCCGGAATCTAGTCTTCCAAATTCTCAGAACTTGAAGACTCCAGAGATGGAACTAAGGAGAAGTAAAAGGGCCAGGAAGGATAAATCATTCGGTCCTGACTTTGTAGCTTATATGGTTGATGATGAACCAAGGACAATTGCTAAAGCATTGTCAACTCCAAAGGCACCGCTCTAGAAAGAAGCTATTGAGAGTGAAATAGGCTCTATTATGCATAACCATACTTGGGAGTTGGTTGATATTCCTCCGGAAAATAAACCGTTGGGTTGTAAATGGATACTCAAACGAAAGTATAAAGCAAATGGGTCTATAGATAAGTACAAGGCCAGGTTGGTAGTCAAGGGCTATAGGCAAAAGGAAGGCCTTGACTACTTTGACACATACTCCCCGGTGTCTAGGATGACGTCCATATGAGTATTCATTGCGATCGCAGCGTTGCATGACTTTGAGATACATCAAATGGATGTTAAGACAGCCTTCCTAAATGGTGATTTGTAAGAAGAAATTTATATGGACCAACCTGATGGGTATGTGGTTCAAGGGCAAGAGAAGAAAGTCTGTCGGCTTGTCAAATCTCTGTACGGGCTGAAACATACCCCGAAGTAATGGCACTAAAAAATTGATAGTACTCTATTATCGAAGGGTTTCACCATTAATGAGTGAGACAAATGTGTCTACATGAAAGGTAATTCTGACTCGTTCGTTATGATATGCTTGTATGTAGACGACATGTTGATCACATGGAGCAGTCCTAGCATAATTCTAGAGACTAAGAACATGTTGAAACAATGCTTTGACATGAAGGATATGGGTATCGCAGATGTCATCTTAGGGATAAAAATCTCTAAGACATCTGACGGATTGGTCTTATCTCAGTCTCACTACATCGAGGATGTTTTGAGAAAGTTCGAGATGTTTGACAGTTCGCCTATAAAGTCACCAATGGATAGAAATCAAAAGCTACATAAAAATCCTGGTGCACCCATATGCCAGGAGTAATATGCACAGGTGATTGGTAGTTTGATGTACATAACAAACTGCACCCGACCTGATATTTTTTATGCAGTCAACAAATTGGCTAGGTTTACTCGTAATTTGAGTAATGATTACTGGAAGGCGTTGAATCGGGTTCTTCAATACCTGAAATACACGCTAACTTACGGGTTGCATTATTCGAGATATCATGTACTAGAGGGATACAGTGATGCAAACTTGATATCTGACATAGAGAACACCAAGTCCACCAGTGGGTATGTATTTACAATTGGTGGTGGGGCTGTGTCTTGGAAATCCTCTAAGCAAACTTGCATCGCCCGATCCATGATAGAATCGAAGTTTATCGCTTTAGACAAAGCAAGAGAAGAAGCTGAGTGGCTTCACGACTTCTTAAAGGATGTTCCGTGCTAGAACAAACTCGTACCTTTTGTAATGATCCACTGCGACAGCCAGTCGGCTCTAGGAAGGGCACGAAATGCGATGTACAATGGCAAGTCTCGTCATATTCGACGGAGGCATAAGACAGTTAGGCAGCTGATCACCACGGGTATAATATTCATTGATTATATAAAGTCAAAGGATAACATAGCAGACCCGCTGACAAAGGGCTTACCCAAAGATCAAATATTCTGCCTGTCTAGGGGAATGGGCTTAAAACCCAAGGTATAAGGACCAATACGATGGTAACCTAACCTTACTGACTGGAGATCCCAGGAATTAGGTTTAATGGAAAAACTAAGCCGTAAAGGTTCAGTTGATCGCTTCAGTGGAAGCATGAGCACTTCGGATAGTGATTTCTGTAAAGAAACACCAAATCCAAAGTCATTCCCGCGATAGACTATAAGTGCTATCTGCAGTGTGGGTGAAGGTTAAGTTTCCAAAACCTTTAATGATCCTCACCGGTTGAGGTTAGGTTTGAGGAAATTTTTAATGGGTCCTAACACTTGTAAAGTGGGGTATAGCAGGATAACTTGTAGGAGACCACCTATTTAAGTGCGAGGACACGCCGCCTCAAATGAACGCACTTAAGAATCCAAGAAGTGTCCACGGCCACAACGGACAAAACATTACGAAGAACTGAGTAAATGAAGTTGTTGTGTTTGTATTGTTGACTTGGCTTACACTAAACACTGATGGTTCAAAACATCACGTTCACCGCGCAGTAAGTAAGTCCGATGGTATTCAACTATGGAAGGTTCAAAGCGTATGCTATCTATTCAGATGCAACATCGGTCCGCTAAAAGATTGCTAGAAAAGGCACCAAGTGTGTGCGTCAAAATCTCTTTCAAGAGGGGATTGTTGGAAATTTACTAAATGTAGAAATAATTATATCCAATTAATTTATGACTCGAACAATTAGGCCCGCACGTCGGAAATGTCGTTTTCACACACGTGCACACGTAGTACCAAGTATCACAATTTTTTTTAGTGAAAAAGATATTGGTACGTATGTAATACGTTTGAGACATAGAATTATGGACGGTTATTTGGCCAAATGACAAAGTATTCCACGTTGGTAAATGAAGGAAGAAGTGTACAAAGTGTAAAATGAAACGAGTCGAAAATCGCCGCGGAGCTGTGAAGGGTTGGGAAAATCTGACCTTTGGGCTGATTTTGGAGCATTGATTCTCCATTACTTGGCACATGAATTCAGCCGTTATTTGGTTGAATGTAACCCCCCAATCAAATGCAATTACATGGCTATTGAAGGCCATTAGTTGACTAGTTGAGGGGTCTTCTACCTACACTATAAATTGAGGTCTTTGGCTCAATTGAAACACTACACTCAACACTTAGAAAATATACTCCAGAATTTTCAGAGTTCATATTCTTCCTCTCTATCAAAGTTACTATACTCAAAGTTCTTCAAGAGTAACACTTGAGTAAGGATGGCAATTGGGCGGGGCGGGTGCGGGTACCCCTCCCCGCACCCGTACCTGCCAGAAAAATTTATACCCGTCACGAGTGGCGGGTACAATATTCAACATACATATCCGCCTATGCAGATATATTCCTAAATCCACACCCGTTCCACCACCCAAGTGGATATCCGATACCCCCCAATACCCGTCTGTACCCGCCTACCATATTTTATAATCAATTCATTTGTGATCAATTAGTGATCAACATGATCCCAAAAATTCAAATTCCAAAAATTATCCCAAAATTTTGAGTCAAGAATCAATACTGTCACGGTCTCATTTTCTTTGGGATAGAGGGATGAGAATTCCGATTTTTTTCACCATCAAAATTTCCCATTTTTTCACCTCTTCCCCCTTGCACAACAAAGAATCTTTATTTTTTTTTCAAGAAAACAAAATTTCCAAGAAAACCCAAAAATTATCCACCCAAATAGCTATATATTACAAATGTAGACAAAACCCATTTATTATTTCAGCTATATAAGCTAAAGTTTTTCAACTTTTTCAATTGAACTCCACAAACCCAATAGGTAAAACTTAAAAAATGCACAAAAATTGACCTCACCAAGACAACCCCAAATCACAAAGCAAAGACAACAATATTTCTCAATATTTCCCGATCAGCATCTCCTTTAAAGAAAAAGGCAGAGACTTCGAGAATGAGAGATGGAGGAGAGGCGGTGTGAAGGGGAACGAGAGAGAGGGAGTCGTGAAGGCGTGAAGGACTGAAGAGGCGTAGGGTTTTGAGTTTTGTTGGAGAATGAGAGACTTGTTGTGACTTATGGGCTAAAGGCACGACTTATGGGCTGCTAATATTTTGGGCTTGGGGCGGGTATGACTGCAAATCCACCACCTACCCGTCTACCCGTGACGGGTACATTTTCAATACCCATACCCGCCTACTACCCGCCAAAGTTATACCCATACCAGCCCCAACTGGGGCGGGTGCGGTGCGAAATCCGCAAAATTATACCCACCTGCCATCCCTACACTTGAGTTTCCTTTACTCACTTGTTAAAGTTGTTGTTGTATCTTGGGAGACTATTGCTCAACACCGTAAAATGAGATATACGGGCAATCTTATCTTAAAGACAGAGTGTCATCACTCGACTCAACAAATCACACAAACAGTTTGTAAGGTTTTGATTTCCAGTTCTATTGTAATAGTTTGTTTATCATTTCTACTATTGTAATAGTTACTTACTTCATGTTCCCTACAACAATTGTATCCCAATAAAATTAGACTAAAAAATCGTATAAAGAATATACATATATAATTTGGATCTCAAAAGAGATATTCAATGTCATCGTGAAGTTGAAATTCTTACGTTAGACCCCCAAAGTCTTACCTAATTTAAACTTCAAATAAGGAAAAGATTTTAAGGTAATGCCTTACATAGTAAGGAATTTCAGACAAGGAAAGAGTTTATACAACGTAAATTTTAATTGATTTATGAACCCATATATAATTTTTAATTTTTAATTTTAGGACTTCCTATACAATAGTTCAAATAAAAAAATATTCAATAACTAAAATTTTAGTTGATTTTAAAATTTTAAATATTTGAAAAATAATTAAATTACAATTCCGTTTAATGTGAGATCTGTTTCTAAATGATAAAAAGGTTGAACGATTCTCTAATGGGCTTCGTGTTTTTCCTATTGTATAACAAAAATTGTAATTAATTTTGGAGTTCTAAATATTATACAACTAATTAAATTATAATTTTGTTCAATGTGAAATCCGTTTTCAAAGAATAAAAAAGTTGAACGATGTTTTGCTAATTATGAAATTTTTAGTTCAAATAGACAAAGAAAATCATATTAACAAAGAAATCCTATACCTATTGTTCAAAACATGATTTCCTAGTGTATAATGTGAATTTGCAAGTCTTCTTCAAAGCTTTTGTAGTTAATTTTGATACAATTTTACTGCATTCTTTAGTAATATGTTTTATCAACCATTGTCCCTCGGACAAAAATATCAATCTTTCTAGAGGTGTTTTAATTTATTTCTACATATGAATTTTCTCTCATTGATAACATATACCTAATATATACCATAAATCTGTGGGTTATAACAATTGCAGGAAACGGGAAGTAAGTAAATATTACAAATTGCTAGAAAGGATAAACTAAAGATTACAACAAATTGGAATCAAGAACGATACAAACTCCTTGTGATTTGTTGAGTCGAGTGATGACACTCTGTCTTTAAGACAAGATTGCCCCTATATCTCATTTACGTTATCGGGCAATAGTCTCCCAAGATACAACAACAACTTAACAAATGAGCAAAGAAAACTCAAGTGTTACTCTTGAAGAACTTTGAATATAGAAAAACTTGTTAGAGAGAAAGAAAAAGATTTCAGAAAATTTCTAACTGTTGAACAATTGAGCCAAAGGCCTCAATTTATAGTGTAAGGAAATGACCCCTCAACTAGCCAACTAATGACCTTCAATAGCCATGTAATGACACTTATTGAGGGGTTACATTCAGCCAATTAATGGATGAATTCATGTGCCAAATAATGGAAATTCAATGCTCCAAAACCAGCCCAAAAGTCAGAACTTTCCATCTTTCCGTCACAGCATTCTGCCTCTGAAGCGCCGCGACTCTGAGAATTAGCGCCTCGGCTCCAGTAGCCCAAGCCACCAATTAGAGTCGTGGCGCTGCCATGGGGACGCCGCGTCCCTTCACGGCTCTGCGGCGATTTCCGACTCGTTTCATCTTACACTTCTTCCTTAGTTTACCAACGTGGAATACTTGTCATTTGGCCAATAATCGTCCATCATTCTATGTCTCTAACGTATTACGTATGTACCAATATCTCTTTCACTAATGAAATTTACGATACTTGGCACTACGTGTACACGTGTGTGGAAACGACGTTTCCGACGTGCGGGGTCCCAATTGTTCGAGTCATAAATAATGAGATAAACTTAATTCCACATTAGTAAATTTTCAACAAAATCCATGTTAAAGAAGAATAATATAAGCCAATGTTTACAGTCTTTGCTCAATATATTCCAACTAAAACTAACTCAATACGTTTTTTTCCACGTATGACATAAGAGAATACTGTGTAGCCATAATAGATTCTTGCTTCTATATTTAACATTTTGTATCTACGACGTGTAATTGAGAGTTAAAATATTGTCAATGGCAAACAATAGATATATTAAATTGTTTATGATATCTTTAAGATTACACACAAGTAAATTGGTAGGAATATATTCATACTTTGAACATAACATTATTCCTTCTCATATATGTGTTTGTTAAACAGAGCAATATACCCGTGATATACACCTAATATACAGAAGTGTATATCACGGGCAATGCAGTGGAGTTTCGGCAGCGGGCTTTCTAGCGACCCGGACCCGGCGGTATGGCCGAGGCCCAAGACGGTACAAATGGCCTATAGGCAGTGTAGGATATTGTATATTAGGAAAGTATATTTGTAGTATATTGTAGTGTATTTGGGAATTTGCTGGGCTCGGGGTGGACTGACAAGCAGGCAGTGGGCCCCGTCCAGTGAATAGTGGCCCACCACCCTCTTGGTCCCAGCGTTGGGGCCCATGGAAGTGGGGCTGGGGCAGTGGGCCATGGGCCAGCAGCCCCTACTTTCCAGCAACTCCCGGCAACCAGTGGGCTGGCCAGCCTTTCAGGCCCAACAATCAGCAGTGGCGGCCCATTGGCCAGTGGCTCAGTAACTCCAGTTCCAATAGCTACGGCCAGTCCCGTCCTGGAATAGTTGGGCCCCGACCTTCGCAAGCCCACCACGCAGCATGCCCCACTCAGACCGATATCGAGGCCGCGATGCATACATTGGGTTTGACTCAATCGGACCCAAATTGGTATATGGACACCGGTGCTACTACCCACATGACTTCCGATTCAAGTACTCTCTCATCTTATTCCAATTTGAGCAACCCTCGGAGTATAATTATTGATAATGGCAACTCTATTCCAATTCAGGGTTATGGTCAGAAAACATTGTCTCCCCCCAATCCACCCCTTATCTTGAAAAATACTTTACATGCCCCCAAATTAATTAAAAACTTAGTGTATGTATGAAAGTTCACCACTGACAATTCCGTTTCTGTTGAATTTGATAAGTTTGGTTTCTCTGTGAAGGATTTCAAGACGGGGAGTCATCTCATGAGGTGTGATAGTAGGGAGGATCTGTATCCTATCATGCCCGGTTTCAGTCCATCGAGTCAAGCTTTGCCATCAGCGTTTGCAGCCATTTCTCCTTCCTTGTGGCATGCTCGCCTTGGTCATCCGGGATCCTCTATTTTATCAGCTTTAGATAAAAATAGTTTTATTTCGTGTAAGGGTACAAGTCGTACTCCAATTTGTCAATCTTGTTCGTTAGGAAAAATTGTTAAGTTGCCGTTTGTAGACTTAAATTCTCATACTTCAATGCCATTTGATATTATTCATAGCGACCTATGGACGTCTCCTGTTCTTAGTTCGTTGGGTCATCGATATTATGTTCTCTTTTTAGATGATTATTCTAAATTTTTGTGGACGTTTCCAATTGCGAATAAATCACAAGTGTTTTCAGTCTTCATAAAATTTAGAGCGTTCATTCGTACCCAATTCGAAAGAGAAATAAAAAATATTCAATGTGATAATGGGAAAGAGTATGACAATAGGGAGTTTCGGGAGTTCTGTGCTAATAATGGGATCAATTTTCATTTTTCGTGTCCTCATACCTCTTTCACAAAATGGGAAAGCCGAAAGCAAAATTTATTCCATAAATAACATTGTCCGAACTCTCTTAATTCATGCTTCCATACCCCCATATTTTTGGCATCATGCTCTACAAATGGCCACATATCTCCTTAACATAATTCCTTCCAAATGTCTGACATATTCTTCCCCCCTCCAAATCTTATATAATAAGAACCCGTCTTATTCTTATCTTCGGGTCTTTGGGTGCTTATGTTATCCGTTATTCCCATCCACCACAATTAACAAACTTCAGGCTCGATCTACTCCGTGTGTGTTTTTGGGTTATCCGTTTAATCATCGTGGTTACAAATGCTTTGATTTATCCTCCAAGAAAATCATAATTAATCGTCATGTCATTTTTTATGAAACCCAATTTCCTTTTACGAATGTTCATACTCCCGAGCCTAGTTCGTATAATTTTTTGGATGACCAAATTCCCCGTATATTATTCGGTATTTTTCGGACATCTCCCGCACCCAAAACTCTCCAGCGGGCCCACTGCCCGCTGGTCCCACTGGCACGTCTAGGTCAAGACGCCCAGATCCTTTCACCGCCGCTTTCGGTGATTGGGCGGTCCGGCCCACCACTAGAACTGTCCGGGCCCGAACCGTTCTCGGCCCAGCTTCAACATCCAGTTTTGGGCCAGCAGGCCCACTGCCTGCTGGCCAGTCCATCCCGAGCTCAGTAAATTCCCAAAATTCACTCAATTCTTCCTCGAGTCATATACCGGTCACTCGTAGTCAGCGGGGTATTTTTACACCTAAAAGACATTTTAATTTATATTCTAATGTCTCTAAATCCCCCTTGCCCCGTAATCCTGTGTCTGCCTTAAACGACCCGAATTGGAAAATTGCTATGACTGATTAATATAATGCTCTTATTGATAATAAGACGTGGGAGTTGGTGCCCCGTCCATCTGGTATTAATGTTATCAGGTTTATGTGGATTTTTGCTCATAAGGAGAATTTTGATGGGTCTTTTGCTCGACATAAGGTGCGGCTTGTGGGTGATGGTAAGACTCAGCAGGTTGGGATTAATTGTGGAGAGACGTTTAGTCTGGTGGTTAATCCGGCTACCATTCGCATTGTGCTTAGCCTGGCTCTTTCTAAGGCATGACCTATTCATCAGTTGGATGTCAAGAATGCTTTCCTACATGGTGATCTCAAGGAAACAATATATATGCATCAGCCGTTGGGGTTCATAGATCCTAACTGTCCTCATCATGTCTATTTGTTGAAAAAGTCCTTATATGGGCTTAAGCAGTCTCCACGGACCTGGTATACGAGGTTTGCTGACTATGTTTCGATAATTGGGTTCACTCACAACAGGTCAGATAATTCCTTGTTCATCTACCGTCGTGGTTTGTCCTTGGCCTATATTATGTTGTATGTGGATGATATCATTTTGACGGCCTCTTCCGATGCCTTACGCCAGTCTATCATGACCATGCTCAGCTCTGAGTTTGCTATGAAAGACTTAGGGCCCTTAAATTACTTTTTGGGGATTGCAGTCAAGCGTCATTCAGATGGTTTGTTCTTGTCTCAATGAAAGTATGCAGCTGAGATCATCGAGAGGGCTGGGATGTCATCCTGTAAGTCCACTTCCACTCCAGTTGATACGAAACCCAAGCTTAGTGCCGCGGTCGGTGCACCTTACGAGGATCCGACCCGCTATCGCAGTCTTGCAGGGGCCCTTCGGTATCTTACTTTTACGAGATCGGATATTACGTATGCCGTCCAGCAGGTGTGTTTATTCATGCATGATCCTAGAATTGAGCACATGAATGCAATCAAGCGCATCATTCGGTATATTCAGGGTACACTAGACTATGGCTTGCATTTATATCCTTCCTCGCCATCCACACTTGTCTCATACACAGACGCTGATTGGGGTGGTTGTCCAGACACCAGACGGTCGACGTCTGGCTATTGTATGTTCCTTGGCAACAACTTGGTCTCCTGGTCTGCGAAGCGTCAGACGACTCTATCCCGCTCAAGTGCCGAGGCAGAATATCGAGGGGTAGCTAATGTGGTCTCAGAATCATGTTGGTTACGTAACTTACTTTTAGAGCTTCATTGTCCCATTCAGAAGGCGACCTTAGTGTATTGTGATAATATTAGTGCCATCTACCTGTCAGGTAATCCGGTTCAACACCAACACACTAAGCATATCGAAATGGACATTCACTTTGTCCGTGAAAAGGTTGCTCAGGGACAGGTACGCGTATGTCATGTCCCGTCAAGTTATCAAGTTGCAGACATCTTTACAAATGGTCTTCCCTCAGTACTCTTTGAAGATTTTAGGGACAGTCTCAGCGTTCGAAGACCGCCCGCTATGACTACGGAGGTGTGTTTAACAGAGCAATATACCCGTGATATACACCCAATATACAGAAGTGTATATCACGGGCAATGCGAAATAAGTTTCGGCAGTGGGCTTTCCAAAGCGGCCCGGACCCGGCGATATGGCTGAGGCCCATCACGGTACAGTGGCATGTAGGCAGTGTAGGATATTGTATATTACAAAAGTATATTTGTAGTATATTGTAGTGTATTTGTTACCTAAATTAGGATTATACACTTACCATAATTGTATAGTTAGAATTATGGTAGAACAAGATTTTAGGAATAGAATAGGAATAGTAAGAGAGATTTTGAGAGCGGAAGACGAATTTCAGAAGAGAAACCCGAGGGGGGGGGGTTTCGGGCGAGAATGGTACAAAATTTGGGAGAGAAATTTTTTGTAAGACCTACTCTCTTGATATCATGAAAGAAATATTCCCCTTGATTATTTTCATTAATTGAAAAGGTATATATACAAGTTACAAAATGAGAGAATCCTATTCCTAAAATCTTGTTCTACCATAATTCTAACTATACAATTATGGTAAGTGTATAATCCTAATTTAGGTAACAAATACACTACAATATACTACAAATATACTTTCCTAATATACAATATCCTACACCGCCTACAGCCACCGTACCGTCTTCGGCGGGCCTCACCCATACTTCTGGGTCCGAGTTTCTTTGGAAAGCCCACTGTCGAAACTCCACTGCATTGCCCGTAATATACACTTCTGTATATTGGGTGTATATCACGGGTATATTGCTATGTTTAACAGTGTTTTTCAAACAAATCTTTCATTATGTGTATAACATAGTTCTTTTAAGCTAAAATTTATTGGATACTCAAACAATTTGAACCCTAAATTCAAAAAGAAAAATAATGAAAGAAATAACAATAAATCTATTTAAATATAACTTAAATAACTGGATAAAAATTATCTACCAGGTACAATTCTACAAATAATTTGCACGAAAAAGACTAAGTTCGACAATAACCTCAAATCCCAGAAATATAAAATCACAATACTAAAGTTCGAAAAATATCTAACTATCAAAATGGGAAAACTAAAAAATCATAAGAAATTTAAATTTTATAAGTTCGATGAAATTTTAATAATTATATATTTTGAATCGGATCTATCCATAAGAGATGCTAATTAGTCCGTTTGCCTATTGACATGTTATCCTTCTAAATCCTATCTATCTTCTAAATCTTATCTATAATGTATAAATATATCATTATGTGGTGTTCCAAAAACAACGTTCTACATCTTTTGACAACCATTTGTGATATGAATCGTGGTTGTTGCAGATCCATTTTTGATAAAAAAAGAAAGCCATAAATATGCTAAATAGTATTTTACGCTTAAATACTATATATATATATATATATTAAATTAATGAATTCAATCAAACTCATAATTTTTATCGTGAATTCACCCCGGACAGATATCAGTAAAAAGATTCATCTAATAATGTAATACTAAATGACAAATATTTTTTTTGTTTTGTCTAAATATCTAATTATTATGATCTAAAATTGAATTAACTAACTATTATCACGGATTAACAAAACGTACTGTCACGGGTTAGAAAGCAAAGAAGATAAGTTTTTTTTTTAAATCTCGATCCATCACGGGGTACAATTTGATATTTAACTAAGTTTTGTTTTACATATTTGTCTTCTAAAATAAAATAAAAGCTAAAAAGGATCACAACCGACTTTTTTTCCAAATAAAATAAGAAGAGAAATAATACCCTGTCTATATTAGTCTTTACGTATTTTTTAAGTTCATCGATACAAGATCAAGCGTTCATAAAAAGACATGAGGTGCAAATAATAAGTACAACTGGTCTATCAAACTAAAGATATTGGGAGCCCGGTGCACTAAGCTCCTGTGATGCGTGGGGTCCGGAAAAGGACCGTACCATAAGGAAGTATTGTACGCAGCCTTATCTTGCATTTCTGCAAGAGGTTGTTTCCACAGCTTGAACTCGTGACCTCCAGGTCACATGGATCAAACTAAAGATATTATATACTTTTAATTATTCGATATTCGAGCTAAGCATATCTAGATATTTTTATAAAATAAGTAGTCGGGGCAATTTAAAGATGACAAATATAATGAGGGAAAATTAAGTGCATTTGAAGTGCAATCCATGCAAAAATCTCTAAAATGAGCGAATTTATTAGATTGATTTGTTAATAGTCTTTGTTCTTTTTGACCCTTCACTTTTAATAAGAAGTCTCAGGTTCGAGTCTTAGAAGTGAAAATATTTTCTGATAGGAAGCACATCCCCTTTAATAGACTTTACACGACACGAACCTGAATTAGTCGGAACCCTAAAGTGAATACTCAATGTCATTAAGGATTGTGGTGTAATGGATATTTCCTGCACTTTTAACTAAAGATCTCGAGTTTGAGTATAAGAATAAAGAAAGTCCCGATGGGAGGATTTTCCCTTTTAATGAGTCTCACGCGATATGAATTTGAATTAATTAAAGCCCCAAAATAATATAATATCTGATATCGAGTGAAAAAAAAAATATAGTGTATTTGTTCATCTATCCTAATAGGCATTTATCTAAAAACGAACTACTCAAGAAACAAAAGTACTATGAAAATATAAATTTTGGAAAGACGAAAGAAACAACACATTTTCTAATTATGTGCAACATTATTGTCTTTTTTATTTCAAGAAGGGGACCATAGATTTAAATGCAGTCGGGACATTGTTAATAAATACTCCCTCCAAATTTAATAATTGTTCACTTAGCTATTTGGACATTCCTTAAAAAAATATTAACTTTTAGGTAAAAATAGATAATGTGATTAAAATGCTCCTAATTAAATAAGTATTGGAATTTGGTTATCTAACACTTAATAAGGCTAAATCTGAAAAAGTAATGTTAATTATTTCTTAATTTGATAAGTGAATACTTTTTTTATTAAAAAAATAAAGACTAAGTGAACACTCTTTTTTATCCGGAGAGAGTAATGACAATGTCAGAATAACTACTAGTTTTACTACTAGTACTAGAGTCTAGAGATAACCGCAACAAGCAAATTATGTACTCCCTCTGATGCACAATAAGTGATTGTTTAGGCTTTTTAAGTTTTTTCAAAATAAGTGGTTTTTTAGATTTCAAGAAAACTTTGGTCAGGTTCTTTCAAAATTGTCCTTGTTTAAATAATCAACATTCATTAACTATATTTTCTTTTTCTAGGCATTGATTAGGGATAAATTAGTAAAAACACGAAATCATATGTAGCTTTATTTAAAATAGTTTGATAATGCTACAAAAGAGAGAATTCATTTGAGATAACTATGTCTCTACTAAGAAGTATCTGAAATAATCAAGAGACAATTCTGTTAAGAGCCCCACATCGGATATGGAATATGAACATAGACTATATGGACTTGGACAATCCTCACCATATAAGCTAGTTTTTGGGATTGAGTTAGACCCAAGATACATTCTTTACATTCTTTTGGGATGAGTTAGGCCCAAGATCCATTCTTTACATGGTATCAGAGTCAGACTCATTCCAATTCTTTGTTCACCGATGTTGACCCTCAAATTATAATATCTACGCTCCAGTTAACAAGGTCTGGGTGTGCGGGGAGTGTTAAGAGTCTCACATCGGATATGGAATGGGAACATGAACTCCTTATATGGACTTGGACAATCCTCACACTACAAGCTAACTTTTGGGGTTGAGTTAGGCCCAAAATTCATTCTTTACAAATTCTTTTAGATGTATAATCCAACTCGAGAGTAAAATTACAGAAAAACTCGTCAGATTGAAACCTACCGAAATTAAACTATTTGAAATAAAGTGAATCTATGAGATATGATGATCAATATTATTTTAAAAACTTTTTTTGTTAAAAGTTAAAACTTGTTGAAATATTCTTCTTTAGCTTAATTAATAATAAAATAATGGAAGGATAGTAACATTAGCACATGTGAAGCCTCTAGAGTCTAAAACTAGACAATTCTTTTAGTACATCAATAAAGACAATTGTTGTCACAAGCAAAGCATAAAAAGCAAACTTTCCAATCACTTATTCATTTGTCTATACATCTTTCTTTCATACTCCCTAATTATTCCTTCAAAAAATTGTTCCAATGAGTTCAAAAAACCTTGTGACTTTTGAACTTCATTCCTTCTTCTCCTTCTCCTTCTCCTTCTCCTTCTTCTTTATTTTACTACTCGGATTTTCAAGGGCGGATCTTGATAAAGACAAAGAAGAATGCGGCAATCAACTCGTCAGTCTCGCCACATGTCTTCCTTATGCCAGTGGAGAAGCCAAAGCTCCCACACCCGACTGTTGCATTGGTCTAAAAGAAGTCTTAGATAAGAACAAAAAATGCATTTGTATCTTGGTGAAAGATAGAAATGATCCTAGCCTTGGTCTTAAGATCGATGCTACTCGTGCACTAAGCCTTCCTACTCAATGTCATGTCCCCCCTGATGTGGCTAATGTATCTATGTGCCTCGGTAAGTATATGATATGTGTTTTTTAAGCGTTTACATTATATATATTGATATTGTAAAAGAAAAACTTATACAGTATCGAGCACATAGAAGATAATTAAAAGTAGAATTAATAACCTGAAAAATAAGGCACTAAACATATTACACTTAGATTATTCTAACATTTGGAGTTGAGATTTATTTTGCAGATTTGTTGCATTTGGCACCAAATTCACCAGATGCTAAGGTTTTCCAAGATTTTGCAAAGAGTGCAAAAGGAAGTACTACTGCTTCATCTTCACCAGGTAAAAATGAAAACAAAAAATCAATCTAATTAAGTTTTATTAAATCTAAGTTAGTGCCTCGCTTTTGTCTTGTTATTTATATTATATCTGTTCTATTTTATACGAACTCATTTCTTTTTAGTCTTTTTAAAAAAATGATACATTAAAACATTTCATATATATATATATATATATAACCAGCAGACGAGCTAGGGTAACTGCAAGGGGTTCACTAAAGAATGGAAATTTTCTATGAACATCCGGTTGGAAATTCGTCAGAATTTGACTCGTCGGTAATATTTCAGACCAGTTACATAGGAAATTCACGTTTTTATAGTGCCTATTCATTGAAGATTTTACATTGTACATATAAGATCAAAATTATTTTTTATGTATATATTATAGATGATGAATCTCCTTAGCTCCGCCACTACTTATAGCTATAGAAATATCATGTCATGATTTTTAAAAAATATTTCTGTTATGTGTCGGAAGTTTTTCATTATTTTTGAACTCTGTATTCAATCAAATACTATCATATAAAATAAAACAGAGCGACTGATATTTTTATCATCAATTATCCTTTTTATACAGTTATAAGTGGGAACTCTAATGGAAAACCAGCAAGTCCTTCAGCAAATGATAAGAATGATGGAGGAGATAGAAGGACATGGATGGGATTTATGGAAATGACTATAGGGCTTTTAGTCATTATGGTGCTTTCATATCTCACCTAATTTTTAACACATAATTATTGTATCAACTTTTATTTTTGACATATTTGTACTTTTTACCTTTTTGTGTTTCCTTTTGTGGTGTTGGCTTTTATTAGTGTGTTTTATTTTCTTTTTTGTAAACTCCTGATTTGTAATCTTCAATTCTTTGGAGTCTGTTTTTTTTTTTTATTTATGTTAGAGCTGTCAAAAACAGAACAATATATTTGCTATGTATGAAAATTCAGTTTATGTTTTCTGGAATCTCTCTCACCTACTTCAATTCTTTTTTGTGGTTTCCCACTTAATATTCGCTTTTGCATTAAAGCTTGTTGAATTGATGGATCGAAATCGTATTTATGAAGCATTTGTTGTTGTTTGATGAAGAATGCATAAGAAATGAAGTATTGAAGATGAAGAGATATTTTGGAGAATTAATCCATTGCTTGTATTAGAGAGGAGTTGCTCTCTTAAGTTCTAAAATTTATCAATACAAGTATATGTATATATATACAACACTATTTCTCTAGAATATTCTAATGCCCTTCTTTCTTAATTACTTCTAACAACTTAACTAACTCTATAACTAACCTTGTAACCAACTAACTACCTTCTTTAACAACTTGGACTATCTTTAATTAGTCAAGGCACAAGAGTGCATTTGCCTAATACTTCAACACCCTCCCTCAAGCTAGAAGGCATGAAGATGTTCTTCATTCCTAGCTTGGACAGTAAAGCATCATGTTGTTGTCTACCAAGTGCTTTTGTAAGTAAGTCAGCTGGTTGTTCCATAGAAGGCAGAAAAACAGTGTTGATCAATCCTGTTGTATCTTCTCCCTGATGAAATGACAATCAATGTCAATGTGCTTTGTTCTTTTATGAAACACTGGATTTGCTGCAATCTGAATAGCAGATTTGCTATCTGTGTGTACTGGTATTGGAGTCTGAATCTCCATACCAAGATCCTGAAACAGGCCTGTGATCCATACCACTTCTGCTACTGAGGCTGCCATGGCCCTATATTCTGCTTCTGCAAAGCTCCTGGAAACAGTGTCCTGCTTCTTTGACTTCCATGAGATTGGTGATGATCCATGCATCACCAGATAACTAGTGACTGATCTTCTAGTATTAACACAAGCCCCCCAATCTGCATCACAAAACACCTTGAGCTGAGGAGTACTTGCACTGGACATTAGAATTCCCAGACCTGGTGCCTGTTTGATATATCTGACAATTCTTAGACCAGCTTTCATGTGTGACTTCTTAGGATCATGCATAAATTGACTCAGGCAGTGCACAACAAATGCAATGTCTGGTCTAGTAGTTGTCAAATATAGCAGTCTTCCAATCAACCTTCTGTAACTACTAGGATCTGGCAGCTCAGAATCAGAATTCTCTCATGATATAGTGCCAGAATGTGATGTATCTGCTACATGTCTGTCAAATTCACATGTTGTAAGCTTCTGATTCATATCCATAGGAGCAGATGCATGTTTTGCCCCTGCAAGTCCCATATCTGATATTAACTCCAGAGCATATTTTCTCTGATGCATGAGGATGCCCTGGGAGTTTCTTGCAAACTCAATACCAAGAAAGTATCTAAGTTCCCCTAGATCTTTTATCTTGAAGGTGGACTGTAATATCTCTTTGGTAGACTGAATCATCACTGGATCATTTCCAGTAAGCAACAAGTCATCAACATATACTAGCACTATCACAATGTTATTGTTTTCCTGCTTGGTGAAAAGAGAATAATCCCCATGGCTCTGCTGGAATCCAGATGAGACAAAAGTTGTAGTCAACTTGATGTTCTATTGTCTTGATGCCTGTTTCAGCCCATAGAGTGACTTCAGCAGTCTGCATACCTGTCTATTCCTTTTCTTGACAGCAAATCCTTCTGGAACTTTCATGTATACTTCTTCAAACAAGTCTCCTTGAAAGAATGCATTGTATACATCCATCTGGTGGATTTTCCAGTGTTGTGCTGCTGCAATGGAGATCACAGTCCTTACTGTTGTCATCTTTACAACTGGTGAAAAAGTCTCTTGGTAGTCAAGTCCCTCATTTTGATTGTATCCTTTTGCCACCATCCTGGCTTTAAATCTCTCCACGTCTCCTGTTGCTTTGTACTTTATCTTGTATACCCACTTACATCCTATATCCTTCTTTCCTTCTGGTAGAGTGACCAGCTTCCAAGTTCCATTGTCCTCCAATGCTTTTATTTATTCCTCCATTGACTCAATCCATCTGTGATCTCTTGCTGCTGTGAAATAGTTTTGTGGTTCTGTGTCAAGAGAAATCTTGGCTACAAATTCCTGATATTTTGCTGAAAGACCATCATAAGCAATATTATCAATAATAGAGTATAAATAACTGGAAGAGCCATGTGTAGTGATGTAGTCTTTGTGCCATATAGGTGGTTTGCTGCTCTTTGTGGATCTTCTGACTTCATGATCTGATCATGTGGCCATATCAATACCTGGTGATCCAGTGCCAGTGCCATGATGCTGAACTGTATCAGGTATATCCATAGTATGAATGTTGTTGTTGTTCTGTATGTGCTGATTATCAGGATCATGTTGACAAAATGAGTTTTCATAGAAAGGAAACTCTTTTGTCTTAATATGATTGGTGTTTTCAGTTATGCCTCATTTGAAAGGAAAATTTGTCTCCATAAACAACACATCTCTGCTTATGAATAGAGTTCTATTTTCCAAATCATAGAGTTTGTATCCCTTTTGAGCAGATCCATATCCCAGCAATATGGATCTTACAGCTCTTGGACAAAACTTATCATGTTTGTTATGTATAGTAGCAAAACACAAACAACCTAATACTCTCAAGTGATCAAATTGTGGTACCTTGTTATACAACATTTCAAATGGAGACCTGTTCTTTACAGCAGTGGAGGGTATTCTATTGATTATATATACTGCACTCTCTACACATAATCCCCAGAATTTGTTTGGTAATCCTCCCTGAATCTTAATGGCTCTAGTAGTTTCTAAAATATGTCTATGTTTTCTCGCCACCACACCATTCTGTTGTGATGTGTGTATGGGCAAGAACTTTCATGAATTATGCCATATTTCAGAAACAACTCACTACAATTTTGATTAAAGAACTCAGTTCCATTATCTGATCTTACTCTCTGAATTTTAGCTCCAAACTGAGTGTTAACTTCAACAAGAAAATTTCTGAGCAGTGTAGATACATCAGATTTCAGTCTCATTAAGAAAATCCAAGTACATCTAGTATGATCACCCACAATGGTTAGAAAATATCTCATTCCATTAAATGTTTCAGTTTTGTAGGGTCCCCATACATCCATATGTATCAGTTGAAAAGATTTTGATGCTCTATTTGTGCTAGCAATAAAAAGAAGTCTAGTTTGTCTAGCCAAAGGACATACTTCACAATTATTCAAGACAAAATTACTATTATTCTTGAAACATGCTATTTTCTTTAGGACATTCATGGGTACATGGCACAATCTTGATGCCATGTAGCTGCATCAACATTGTGAGTTGCAGACATGCATTTACTCAACTCCCCATCTTTATTCTGAGGATCCAGTGATAGTATGTATAATCCTGCCTTCTCATTACCAATCCCCCTCACCTTCCCAGATGAGATATCCTGAAACACACAACATGTTGGGAAGAATGTAACACTACAGTTCACTTCTCTATTAAAACAAACAGAAAATTGAATTTGAAAGTTGGTACACATAAGACACTGCTACGGACATCACCTCCTCCTAAGTGGTACTTCCCAACATGTGAGATTCTGGCTGAATCTCCTGTGGGTAGTTGCACCTTTCCTGTCCTTTCTGTCAACAAGTTATTTTGTAAATACTTTTGGTCTGCAATCATATGATTAGTTGCACCTGTGTCTACTATCCACTGAATCAAATTCCCTGAATCTGTAATGTGCTTACCTGCCATGTTGGCATTGACATTACTTGCATTAATGTTCAATAGGTCAAGGAGTTTTTGATGTTGGGTGGGTGTGAACTGGCTGTATGGTAGCACTGCTTCAGCAGTATGCTTTTGATTTGTGAATGGATGTGCATTGTGCAGAGACTTTGATGAATGATGATGTGGAACTGCTCCATCTGGTCCATTGTCCTCAAACATCATAGTCCCCCATGTGACTGCATAAGCCTTTTTTTCTTTATTGTTGAAATTTTCTGGATATCCAATGAGCTTGTAGCAACCCTCCTGTACATGTCCTGTTTTGTGACAATGATCACATTTCATTAGTTTGTAACATTCCAATCTTGAGTGACCTTTAAGATGACAATGATCACAATATGCACTGGAATTGTATTGTTTCTTTTATTTTTGAACTCCATTTCCACTTCTGAAATTTCCATTTCTAGATGTGAACATGGCAGATGATTCCACTGATTCAAACATCACCCTACTAGTTCCTGCTACTATTCTCTGACTCTCTTCCTAGTTTACCATGGCATACACTTGGTTTAATGGGGGTATTTGTTGTATCATGAGGATTTGACTCCTTATTTGGCTGTAACTCTCATCCAGTCCCATGAGGAATTATTGTAACCTTTGATACTGTAAATGATCCACAAAATCCCTTGACTTGGGGCAACAAAATGGGATTGGTATGATAGAATCATATTCATCCCACATATCCTTAAGCCGAGAGTAATACATAGACACATATAGTGCCCCTTGCCTCATAGAGAATATTTCTTTGTAGTTGGAAAGCTCTTGAGCTATTGATTTTGTCAAATCTCTCTCGTAAGTCTTCCCATATAATGTATGATTCTGAGTGATAAAGCATCCCAGTGAGTAAGCTCTTACTCACATTCCCCATTAACCAAGATACCAATATGGCATTGCATCTGTCCCATAGTTTAGCCAAATCTTCATGGAAGATTTATCGCTTCACACTCCCATCAATGAATCCTATCTTATTCTTCCCTAATAGAGCCAACTTCATGGCTCTACTCCACAATGTATAGTTGTCCATCCCAGTGAGAATAATACCCACAGACAGAGAACCAGGTGCATCTGAAGGAAATAGGTACAATGGATGATTGTGATCTATTTTAATCACTGTCGGAATTTCATCTACTGGTCTTCCTTCATTGTTCTCCATTATTGTTAATTTCTATATCAATTATAATTCACAATACACAGAGTTTGTCTATGCAACTCGTGTGAAGATGTGATAACAACAAACAATATCAGCAAGTAGAGAAAAAAAATTATGAGATTGAACCTCGGTAACTGGTTCAATCGATTCTCGATTGATCTGTTGTCACAAATCTGTTTTTATCTTCGAATTTCAATCTGCATGTGTCTGTATCTCTGTGAATATCAACAATAGCCTTCCCAGAAATCTATTGCATGCATGTATCTTCAATGGATCTTCAAGTTATACACACAATCTTCGATTCTGGAAATTCTAAGATTTTTTTTCTTCTGCAAATCAGATTTGTTCAATCTCACATGTAGGCTCTGATACCATGTTGAATTGATGGATCGAAATCGTATTTATGAAGCATTTGTTGTTGCTTTGATGAAGAATGCAGAAGAAATGAAGTATTGAAGATGAAGAGATATTTTGGAGAATTAATCCATTGCTTGTATTAGAGAGGAGATGCTCTCTTAAGTTCTAAAATTTATCAATACAAGTATATGTATATATATACAACACTACTTCTCTAGAATATTCTAATGCCCTTCTTTCTTAATTACTTCTAACAACTTAACTAACTCTATAACTAACCTTGTAACCAACTAACTACCTTCTTTAACAACTTGGACTATCTTTAATTAGTCAAGGCACAAAAGCGCATTTGCCTAATACTTCAACAAAGCTCGACTAAATTTAAATTTGTGTCGGGATGTCCCATGTTGGGGGTAAAGTTTTTCCAAACGAAGGTGATTTTGTACCAAGGCTCGAACTCGAAACTTCTGATTAAGAATGAATGAGTTACTTAATTATCACTCCACCACAATTCTTATTGGTCACACTCACCATAGGAAAAATGATGTTAAAACTCAAAATGTTAATTTCCCTTAGGGGTCGTTTGGTTACCAGTTAGAAAGGAGTTATTCATATATTAAAACTAGCATACCCTTATATATTGTTAAGTTACAAAAATGAGAAAAAATAGTCTCCACATAGAATTGATTGTTTTTTTTCTCTTTTCCACATAAAACATAACATTGACAATACACTGTTTGGTTCATGTTTTTATTTTCTACATAACTAATACATGTACAAGTTATAAGGAAATTTATGTATTATTTTATGCACGATAGAAAATGGAATAATTAATACCTGCATAACTAATACCCTGCATTACTAATATCTGCATAACCAAACCTTGCATTACTAATATATGCATAACTAACCCGTAAACAACAACAACAAACCCAGTGTATTCCCTACATTACTAATTTTTACATCACTAATACATGCATAACTCTAACTCTAACTCTAACCATCGACCAAACGACTCCTTATGGTATGCCAAACAGACTATTAGTTTAGGAAAAGGAAAGAGGAAAAATGCTCAACATGGACTGAACAAAAGAATGGCCCAATTCTTCTTTCAGCCCAGCTGCCTTAACAGACCACCCCCAGCCCCATAGCCCATTCCATTATCGAATGGGAAGTCTTAAACTCAAACTAGCCAAAAACTTGGCCCAAAAATGTACCCAATGCAGAGAGGGCAATTCACAGTAATGCCCTTATTTCGATGTGGTCTTTAATTTTTTCCCTTCACCTAAAAATTCTTGGGTTCTGGGTTCGTACACCAACTCAATCAAAAATGAAAAAAATCACAAGACATAATTTGGATTCAGCAAGACATAGTTTGCCGCATAAGACAAACTCTAGGCAAAATTTGCCTTATGCTTGAATGCAAACTGCAAACTCTGTCTTGCGAATTCATTTTTAATTTTTGACTGAGCACAAGTTAGAACTCCAGACCTCGAGGTATTATCAAACACTTTTTTAAGCGAAGGGCAAAAACTAAAGACCAATAATTTGAGGGGCAAAAATTCAAGACTAGTACCTTTGAAGGATAATCCGTACAAAAAGGTGATACAGAGAAAACAAGTTATTGTATGAGTAGGTGAGTTTTTTTACTTTTTTTTTGGAGAAATAATCATAAATAGCTATAGTCTAAAACAATTGTGTATTTACAAAACATACCTATAATTGTTGTATTAGAAGGAAGAGCTTTATCAGGCGGGTATCAATTGTATCAACAAAAGAGTTATATCAGGCGACGCGTATCAGCTGTATCAAATGGGTATTTGATAGGTATCCGTTGTATCAGCGCATACTGTAGCAGTTGAAATCTCGTGAAAGAGTTGTATCAACGCGTACTATATCAGAGCATACAGTCATGTGTGTGTATTGTGTGTTTGCTACAATTTACCAAAATGTAATTGCGTTTTGTAATCTTTTGAAACTATAGCAATGTATCGTAAATATAGTCTAAATATCTACCACATAGTGTAATTTTTTTGTCATCCGATATCCTATGCCCAACGGGGCCTCAACTAGTTCAAATTTATGCAGGATAAAATCCATTACATAGGGAAACGCTACCTACTAGGATTTTTTCTAATTCGAGCTTGAGACCTCCAATTAAGATTGAAAGGATCATATCATCCCACCACAACGCTGATTATGAGTAAATTTTATCATATCACATTACTATGCCATTCATTTAACATATGTTAATCTTTTTTTTCTTTTTAATGTTTTTGCTTTGTTAAGATAACATAAATTATGTTCTAGCTAATATTAAGGATGGCAACGGATCATATCTGGATCGGATTCTATTAGATCCAGAATCAGATCCGTTTTTTATACTTGGATTCAGATCCGGATCCAGATCCATCGGGTCCATAAAAATCATATCCAAATCCGGATCCACCGGGTTCACGAATCGGATTTGGATCCACATGCAAAATTTGCCTTGAAAGAGCACAGCAGAACCATAAACTTGAGCTTTTTAAAGTAGTAGTAAGGGCTGAAAAAGAAATAGACTCAGAGTTTTCTTAAAGAGATTGCTTTCTAGAGTTTCACATTTCAAAAAGTTAATTAAAAAAATGAAACTTGCAAAGGCAGAGTTAGTACAGCTTGTTCAAGCTTAATGAGAATATCCCAAATGATGGTGCTCGATCATATCATATTCACGCTATATATGTCATAACCAACAATGTTTAAAAAAACACTTTGCAACATACTTAATTCATCATCTTAAATGAATAACCCATCCTGGCATGTTATCATCACTTAAGAAAAAGAAAGAACTAACAATTTGATCCCAAAAAATGAAACGCCCACAAATTGATAAATGAGCACGGCCACAATTAGAGATGGCAGTGGATCCAGATCCGTTTTATAGGATATGGATCTTCAAAATTTGGACCCGACGGATCCGGATCGGACCCGGATCCGTTTCTGACGGATCGGATCTAGATCTTGTATTTGAGATCCGTATCCGGTCCAGATCCGACCCGTGGATCCGTTTTTTATTAAATATATTCATAACCTAGAATGTAATTTTATAAGTATTTTTTTAAAATTGCTAAGCACATCCTTGAAAGTTTAATATCAAAACAAGTTTAATTATTCCCACATTAACTCAAAAACTAAAAAATAAAGAGTAACTTCGATAATAAAATCAATGTTATATTAGTGAATGACTAACATCTTCATAGACAAGTAGTTAAAATTATATTCACTTCATTTGTGAAGATTCCAAGCACATGCAAAATCTGCATTGTGGAAATACTAGTCAGCATTTTCCACAACTATTGTCATTGTCCAACATTTTCAATTAATAGCTCACAATCAAAATGAGACAACGAACAAAATATCTCATATGAACATTTCAAAATTGAAACACAGTAAATTGTTAGCTAAGTAAAAATCATTTGTCAGTTCAAAAAAAAATTCTTAGCAAGATTACATTCTTAGCAAGACAAATTTTTTTACATGTGGATCCAGATCCGATCCGTGAACCCGATGGATCCGAATTTGGATCTGATTTTTATGGATCCGATGGATCTGGATCCGGATCTGAATTCAGGTATGAAAAACGGATCTGAATCTGGATCTAGTAGGATCCGGTCCAGATCCAATCCGTTGCCATCCCTAGCCACAGTAGTTAACTTAAGAATAAATGTGCACTAAACTTTGTGATTCCAGCACATGCTTCAAACACATAAACACACTGGCTCAAGTGATATCAAAAAATAAATGTACTAAAATAACCATTCTAGCTCAAAATCAAATCTCCTATTTGAAAGACGAACTATGATTCTTCAATCCAGATCCAATAACTCCAAAAACACATACTACCATAAGTTTCATTCATGACAAATAAATACTCCTATCACTCGATAATAAACATAACTATATAATATACTCTTTCCAATAAAAAACGGATCCACGAGTCGGATCTGGACCAGATACGGATCTCAAATACAAGATCCAGATCCAGATCTGATCTGTCATAAACGGATTCGGGTCTGATCCGGATCCTTCGGGTCCAAATTTTGAAGATCCATATCCTATAAAACGGATCTGGATCCAGCGGGTCCATAATCCACTGCCATCTCTAGTTAATATGCAAAGAAAGTTGCCCTTTGGTGTTCTCATTGGGGCACGTTAACATTATTTCGTTTGGTTTAAAATCTTAGGTCTCATTTGTTTCTATTAAGACTAAGATGTCTGAATACATATCTGAATATTAAGATGTGCATTAAGATTTAGATGTCTGAATATGAATACACATTTGAATATTAAAATGTTGTCTCTAGATATGAATATTGAACAAATAAAGTTGTTTGTTTTTAATATCTGAATGTGCATATGGAATTAACCACTATATCAATAAAATGTTATAAAAATCTCATTTCATTAAAATAAATTTATTTTTTGATAGAAAATAATATTTAAATATTTATATTTGATTAAAAATTTGAACTATCTCCTTTTTATATCAAATAAAAGTTATATATCAATATTAAAAAATATTGTAACAAGGTAACATAATTTATTTTAAGAATTTGTGCTTATTATAAAATGGTAAACCTTTCTCTATCAATTGAAAGAGATTTAAAGAGAATTATTATGGCTTAAGCCCACAAGATGTTTTTTAGTAAGAAATTTTATTAAAATAAGATAAAAAGAAGAAAACTTTATTTGTTGTTTCTTGAAGCTTGGTATTATGTATTTAGTTTCAAATTTGATTAGGGGGTTATGTAGTATTGAATTATTTTTTTTAAAAAAAATTCATTGTTATTGTCTCGAGAAACACTAAATTATAGAGTCATTGCGATCTTTCAAAGATTGAGAAGTGAAAGAATGAATATTATTGAGAAGACCATTTCACTCATGTTTAATTTTTCTCATGCAAAATACATCATGAACTGAATTTATACATAGGATTTCAAATAAATTTTTTGACAGATTCAAGAAACTTCAAGAAAACGATTTTGTTGTTGCATTTAATCAATTAATATTTGTGGTAACAAGAATTACTAATAATATTTGGTTGAGAAATGATAGCTAGAGCCGTGAAAATGTTGTTGAGAAAAGAAGTAGTGAAAGGTTTTGTAAAATAAGACGTATTCCTTTAAATGAGTATGAATGGTGTTAAGACTATGTTACAGATCTGATTCATTGAAATCTATTCAGACCCATTAAGAGGCTTCATAAGGAAACAAACATAAATAAACTTAATGAGCTGAATCTGAATAATTAAGATTCAGACTCGTAAAATAAATACAATTAATATGTTGAATCTAAATGATTAAAATTTAGATCTCCATTAAATGCAAACAGATAGAGGCCTCAGTCATGATTTGCATTTGATAAAATACATCACGTTTCTCACACGCTAAAGAAAAATATTCAATCAAGAAAGCTGTTGCGTATAAAATTGCAAAGTCAAATACTATACACCAATAGTGGATCCAAGGTGTAAAAACAATAAAATATTTCAGTTTGTTGAATAAATAGAATTGTTCCAAATACCAAAAAGAAGAAGAAGGGGGAATATACGGTTAAATTATTTTATAACAATATTATTTGTTCAAATATTTTTTAATTATTATTACAGAATATTTTTATAAAGAATATATAATATAGTATAGAAATTGATCGTAATAATAAAATACTATTATAAAAAGGACTGACTGTATAAACAATATAGTCTATGGTAGAACTTTTTGACAATTTTATCACATTAAACTTGTAACATAGTCTTCTCATTATCACTTGCATAAAATTTTAAAGTAGTGGAATACCAGCTACTAAGATTATCATAGGATAAAGAGGATTTTTTCTTACTTTTAATCTGAAGTTTTATGTTTAAACTTTGTGAATGAAAAACATTATAGTAGAGAGCTTCTTCCTTTTGACAAATTTTACGTGAATTCGAATTAATCAGGACATCAAAATAGATATTGGATGAAACAGAACGTTATACTTACTTATTTTAAAATAATTTATGTAATTTTGAACTTTTTATTATCCTTAATGACCTGATGATCATAAAGATATTTGCAACTTGTTTCAAAATACATTTTTAAAAGATTGTATTTTTAGAATTTTTTTACCTAATCAAACATCGTATATAAATTGGAAAGGAGAGTTACCTTATTGTTCGTATTTCATCTATCTAGTTGAGATTCGTACAAACTGATCCGATCAACACGATTATTAAAAAAAATTGCTAAGGAGAGTATTAGTTTTGGATATAAGCATGACCCACAATATCACAAAAATTAAAACTCCCTCCTTCCAAGAAATTGCTCTTTTGGGCTTCTTTCTCCCATGTCATCCAAAAGTCCAAACCAAACTTCTTTCTTTTCCAAATATAAATATCTTTTTTTATATTTAATAGATATTTAAATTGAGACTAGCATGGAGTGATTACCCAATAAATTTGTACTTCCCATTTTTCTTCTCCCTCCAATTAAAGTACATCTCGTTAACCAGAAAGTACAACCATCTAAAGCACACCTACCAATAAAACTGCATTCTTCACCTCCAATTAAAAACGTAGGCACACCAACTCTTCCTTATTGAGCTCAATTTCCATAACAACCATGGCTTTTAATTCAAGATTTCATCTGGGTCTTCTTTAACAAAAAATATTCATTTTCCCTTCTCCCTCCCATTAAAGTACACCTATTTAAGCAGAAAGTACAACCATCTAAGCACACAAATTTTCTTCAACAACCATGGCTTTCAATTCAAGATTCCATTTGGGTATTCTTATTTTCTTCATATTAACCCCTTTGACCATCTCTTTAATCCTAAGCCCATCACCACAACCAGAACCAAAACCAAAACCCACAGTATATGATATCCTCCTAGTATATGGGCTGCCACGTGGCATCTTCCCAGACACTGTGGAATCTTATAATGTTGATAAAGATGGAAACTTTGAAGTTTTCTTGAAAGCCCCATGTTATGTTGAGTTTGAATATTTGGTTTATTATGCTGAAAAGATTAGTGGGAAGTTAGGAATTGGGTCAATTAGAGAGTTAAAAGGGATTGAAGTGAAAAGATTCTTTTTTTGGTTTAACGTTAATGAAATAAGAGTTGATTTGCCACCTACTGATAGTGTTTACTTTCAGATTGGTTTTGTTAATAAGAAGCTTGATATGTATCAGTTTGAGACTATTCATTCTTGTATGAACAATGGAATTTGGTTGAGGTCTTGTGGAGGAGGATCACTGAGACAAGTACTTCCACAGGTAACTTTTCTTTCAAAGTTTTTGTCTTTATGTTCTGTTTACGAGTATAGTCGACTTCAACTTATTTGGATTGAGGCTTAGTAGTAGTAGTAGTTGTTGTTGTGTTTAAGAGTGTATGTGTTCAGGGGTGGAGCTAGAGGGGCGGGAAATTACAATGTATATACAAGCTATGTTGCTCGGACTCTTCAAAATGTTGTCGTACTCGTGTTGGATCTTCCAAGATGTATATGTGGTCAGGGGATACAATTTCCAACAGTACACAAGGTCAACTTGTTTGGGATTGAGTCGTAGTAGTTGTTGTTCTGTTTAAGAGTATATGTGGTCAGGGGGTGGAGCTAGAGGGGCGGGAAATTACAATATGTATACAAGCTATGTTGCTCGGATTCTCCAAATGTTATCGTACTCATGTTGGATCTTCCAAGATGCACTATGTTTGGAGGATCCGATACACACCCGTCAACATACTAACATAGTATACAAGGTCAACTATCCTATGTAGTATGACAGAAGTCAACTTTCACTTTCTCAATAATGTTTCCTAGTATATGATCGGTAAGCAAAGATTATCTGTCGGAAAAAAAGTATACTTTATTGATTAGTAATACTATTAGCAAGTCCGGTCGTGTTTTGATTAATTTTTTTTAGTACTATCTCTAAAATGTTAATTGTATGTACTACAACGAAAGTCAATTTTAACTTTCTCCAAAATGCAAGAAATGAATGTCCAAAAAAGGGCAGTCGGTTACACGAAGGATCCCGCGTTCACACGGGTCAGGGGAAGAGTCGCACCCTAAGTGGTGTGATATAGGCAGTCTACACTAACACATATATCAGTGGTTGATTCCACGACTCAAACTTGTGACCTATAGGTCATATGGAGACAACTTCACTGTTGCTCCAACCTCCAATCCCCCTCCTAGAAATTAATGTCCAAAGTCAACCTAAAAGGTAGATACTTTGACTTTGCAGTGCTAACCTCGTTATTCATCTGAGTAGAGTTTTGGTGTCTAGGTGTATCCTCTGAATTATGTTGCTCAAACCCTCAAAATATGTTGATCCTCCAAAAAGGCATACCTTTTGGAGGGCCCGACGCACACTAGATGTTTGAAGAGTCTGAGCAACATAGCCTTTGAATTTGCTGCAACTTCTATTGCAGGACTTGTTACCTTTTTTGGTAGAAAGTTCTGATCATTTACTTCTATTTTCAGCTTTGAAATATTGCATCTTCCTATTACAAGTGCCTCATAGTAACTTTCAAGGTCTCTAGTTGTTTATTTGACATGAAGTAATCAGGAGTTTTGTGTTTATTCGAATCTCATTCGCTGGCAGAATATTTTTCTCTTCATCATTTGGCAACAAATTGTTGATTGAGAAGAGTGTTGAGTATTGCATCTTTGGTAACAATAGGGTGAAGGATATTTAATGAATAAGTTTTGGATTATATTATTTTTTCCGATAAATGGATTCAAGTAGAGTTTTCTTGAAGGTATCTTCATTCGTCTCTTTAATTTCTGTTGATCCAATTACTTAATTTGCTAAATCTTGGGTTTGGCTTGCCTATCAGTTGGGGAAAATAGGTGCGTAAGCTAGACCCATAGTGGATATTTTGTAATAGAGCAGCATTTGTTGAAACCTAGTTGATCTATTTGTTCAAGAGTGTCCCAGAATAAAGAACGTGGATTTCTGACGGACATTCCTGTCAGAAATCCCATATTTTTAGACGGAAACTGACATTTTTTAGTAGTGCTCTAAGTAACTTCTGAATAAATTGATCAATCAGGTGTCAATGAATCTATTACCAAATATCCACTATGGGGAGACTATTTTAGATGAGTGAAAGGAAAATAGAGAACTTGTCAAGAAAAGATGAGATTTCTTGCGTCGTGGTAGGCTGCCTACGGTCAAACCTCTATATAATAGTCATTCTCTACAACAACATTTCACTATAACAACTAAGTTTTCATTGAAACAGATTTTCATATTATGTTATATCATATTTTATATATAACAACATTTCACTATAAGAGCCGAAAAATATTGGAAGCCGTTATAGAGAGGTTTGACTGCATTGCATTCCTTGGGGTGTGGTCCTTTTACAGTCCCTGCATAAAAGTGAAATGATTCATGCATCGGGCTGCTTTCAACACATTTTCAGAATCTATTTATATTGGCACACAGATTTACCTCTATCTATAACGTTTGACAACTTTATCTTCAAATCAGAAATATGACAGAACAAATATACCACTATATATTCATGTGAGAATATTACAATTCCAAGTATACAAAAAGAGTCAAAACTTTAAGTCCCCTATTAAGCATTTCTTGAAATTGCTTAAAAGATTCTTCTCTTTCAAACTTAAGTTGATTCCTGAAATTCTTGATAAAATCATCAGCCAACTTGTTCACATCCTCCACCAAGAACCACCTCATCGACGTGGTTCTGTCTCTATTTCCACCATCTTTCTCCAACCCCTTCATAGTTGAAGAACCCTCTTGGTGATGATCCATTTTGAAACTTGTTTTCGTGTTTTTCGCGCGTCTCTTGAGGTTGAAGAGTTAGTTAAATGATGATGGATTCTTAGCTAATGAAAGTTGCTATTTATATAGTTGCAGATGTTTATTAGCTTTAAAGCATGAGTTTTTCATGGGAAAAAAGCAAAGGAAAGAAGAAGGAAAGTTGGAAAGATTAGTTATTTGTTCATATGAGTGAAAGGCATTCATATGAATAGTTGAAGGCCAAAAAGGAAAAGGGAACGCACTTAGTTTTATTTTATTGTTAGTTTTTTATGTTTTTAGCATTTCAAATGAAGCTGCAGGCTGACATAATTTCACATATATAGTCAGACTTCTCTATAACAACATTTCATTATAACGGCCAAAAAATCTTTTGGAACGATTTTTTCATTTATGTTATATTATATATCTCTATAACAACATTTCTCTATAATAACCAAAATTATCGAAACCAACAAGGTTGTTATAAAGAGGTCTGACTATAGATTATGAATGGTTCAAATAATTTAGGGTCTTACTTTGTTGTTTTTCTTTGTAACTTTGAAAAGATGGTGGGGGAAATTATACACTATACAACAACTAAGTTTCCGGGATTTCCGATGGAAAATCGTCGAAAACGTTTCCGACAAGCCAATTTCTGAGGGATTTCCGTTGGTTGATTATTGGACCTTGGTATTTGATTTGCCAAATACATAATTATTGTATACTCTTTCATATATATATATATATAGCGCAACCCAATTTTTATTTTTTACTTTTTTTTTGAAGGGTTTGTGTGAATAATGGAATGGTTAACATTACTCATTTTAAACTCTCCTACGGTGATATAATATATTTTCAAGAAAGTGATGCGAGAACGCTAATCTTCCTATAAATTGCATTCCTATAAAACCCGGCAATCGACGTTCCGGCTTTGTCCGTCGACAGCTGAATATTTCGATTTGGTTCGATTCATGATCGCATCTGCAAACCTTATCCCGTGGGCTATAGCGGACGTTTTTATTCTTCATCCGGTCCTTAGTAGCCTTTAAATTCACTGTTTTTTTAGTAGTGATGCAAGATTTCTTAGGTCTTATAACTTGTAAGTTGTAACAACAAATTATCTATTTTTGCAGCTTCCAGCTCCTGTCGATGATATGCAAATGCTTACTACTGAGTAGATGAGAATGAATATGCAACTCAAGGTGAAAGTAGCAGTGGAAAAATATTATTTACTTCATTTCTTGTGAAATGAATAAAAAATAAGACTGGTCTATATACAAGACATATGATGAAGATTAAAGATTACACAATATGTATCCTTTATAACTTTTATCTTTGTAAGGACTATATTGAATCATTTCCCCGATGATTGATTACACTGGTTGATGTATATTCCTCTCTTCACCTCTCCCCGCTCGTTCCCCAGCATATGCTCCTCAACAAAGGTGGATGCAATTTGTTTAAGTATTTTCGACACATAACATAATATATACGTGGATGTCACATTTGTTCTTGTACCAAGGAATCATTGTACTCCACCTCCATTCTTCGGGCATTTTCGCCGTCTTAAAAATGACATTAAACAACTCAATCATCCACTCTAAACCTGCCTTGCATGCGCTCTTCCAAAATTCAACTAGGATCTCATCAAGCCCGATTGCTTTTCCCCTGCGCATCCTGCGAACAACACCCTTAACCTCCTCAACCTTAATGCTTCTACAATACTCAATCCCAGTACCTTCCAAATTGCTTCAGGTCTCCCAACACAATATCTTTATCTCCTTTTTCGTTCAAGAGTTTATGGAAGTAAGACTGTCACCTCCGTATAATATGTGTGTCCTCCACCAGTACTTTGTCGTCCTCGTCCTTGATGCACCTCACGTGATCCAAGTCTCGGGCCCTTCTCTCCCTCGCATTGGCTAGTCTGTACAACTTCTTATCCCTGCCTTTATCCTCTAATTCCACATACATGCATTCAAAAGCCGCCGTTTTCGCCGCCGTAACCGCTAGCTTTGCCTCCTTCCTCGCCGTCTTATACAATTCCCTATTTGTCTACTTCTCCACATCATCCTTGCTTTCTACCAATTTCGCATACACCGCTTTCTTTGCTTCCACCTTCTCTTAAACTTTATCATTCCACCACCAGTCCCCTCGATGCCACCACGGCTACCCGCGAGACCCCTAGCATTTCTCTAGATAAAAATGAGTATGGATTCAAAACTCAATTGAAGAAGCATTTTCTTCTTCCAATTATTTTCAATCAATTTTGTCTCATCTTTAAAACTTATATGATAAACTGAGGTAAGAATACATAGCAACTAACGTGGTTAAGTGTTTATTTAACATAACACATTTCATGTTTTCATTAATTTGATTTAAACATCGGACTGTAAGTAATTTTTTTAATGTTGATACTATATGAAGATCTAATCTTAATATTTAATTGCTTGATAGTCATCATCAAAATCTCTTCTCAACACTAACTTATAGATGAATGAGAATATAATCTTTCAAGTCTAAAATAAAAGAATTTTTTCTTTTCCTTGACCAAAGCGTCTTAATAAGCCTGTTTTTAAGGATTTTATAAAAGGAAAAATTAGCACTTTAGTCCCTCAAATATCGATAAATTCTGATTTTGATCCTTGTAAGAATTTTTAGACAACCCCCCTCCACCCCCCCCCCCCCCCCCCCCCAAGTAAAAAATATTACAAAACTTGAGTCAAAAGACTCAAAAGACCAAATGATGACTCCACAAGAGAGTACAACAACATATCCAGTGTATTTCCACAAAGTGGGTCTGGGGAGGATATGATGTACACAAACCTTATCTCGACTTTTATGGAACAGAGAGACTAAGTATGCGTACATCCTACCCTCATCAAACTCCACAAGAAAGTAATAATATTATACATGATGGACATGTTAGGCAATTTTTTATTCTGTTATTTCTCTGAAACTTCATTTTGAAGTTTATAAATTCCCCCACAAACTTTTCAAAGTTATAAAGAAAAAAATAAGTACTTGTACTTATTAAGACCTAATCTATTAGGACCATCCATTAATTTATATGTGAATTTATGTCATTCTTTTGAACTGCAAATAAACAAATCCTAGCCTTCAAATTCCTTTGAAATCCTAAACTTCATAAAAACACAAAAAGCTAAGAATATAATAATGGGTTATTGCACTTTTTATCCTTTAGTTATTGATAAATTCTGATTTTAGTCATCGTAATATCTTATAAAGCACATTTAACCTTCAATTACGAGAAATGTGTATTTGGTCCTTTTATGTAGAGAGTATGTTACAATTAGACTAGTTTTAAAACTATACAAACAACAACAACATACCCAGTGAAATTCCACACCGTGGGGTTTGGGGAGGGTAAGAATGTATATAGACCTTACTTCCACCTTGGTAGGTAGAGCGACTGTTTTCGGAAGACCCTCGGCTCAAGACAAAGCATAATCACAAGCAAGACAATCAAAACAAAGCAAGAGTGAAGCAAGAGTAAAGAGTAAAGCAAGAGAAACGGTTAGACTCAGTTAAGAAATTAAAGTAGTATAAAGTACATTCGAACAAAAGGGAGTAGCAGCTAACACAACTAAATAAGCTAAACAAAATACACTAAAGAACACATAGCAGCAGGAATCAAACTACAGTGGATTATAAAGCAGTAATGTGCCTATAAGTGTGATAGGTTAATCGGGCCTACAATAATAACACTACGACTATCAATTTGTAAGCATAAGTAGGACTACGCTCGAGTACCTACTCCACTTTTACCCTAATCCGTGTCCTCCACAACCCCCTATCTAAGGTCATGTCCTCAGTAAGTTGCACCTGCGACATATCCCGTCTAATCACCTCTCCCTAATACTTCTTCGGCCTACCTCTACCCCTCATGAACCCGTCCATAGCCAACCTCTCACACCTTTGCACTGGGGCATCTGTGTCTCTCCTCTGCACATGCCCGAACCATCTCAACCTCGCTTTCTCCGGATACATTTCTAATCTTATCCACACACATCCATCTCAAGGTTGCTCCTTTTGGATTGTTGAACTTACACTCCAAATATTATAGAACTTGCCTTTAAGTTTTTGTCCATTTTTTTATCTCACAAGACTCCGAACCCTTTAGATCTCCAGATGTGTCTCATCATCAAACCTCCATTCTCTGGATAATAGACCCTAGCATTCTTTGGAATGATGAGTCCCAAGCCTTACTTCTACGCCCGTCTCAAGTCTTATCAATCAAGATTATGTCATCTCGAACCCTAACATACACCATGGTACCATCCCCGCTATGGTCTTTGTCGCATCGGCGACCCTTGGATTTGTCGCGTCAGTCCATCCATCACCAAGGCAAATAAGAATGGGCTAAGAGTTGATCTATGGTGCAACCCCATCACTGGGAAGTGCTCCGAGTCTCCTCCTACTGTCTGTACTCTAGTCTTGGCTCCATTATACATATCCTTGATCGCCCTAGTGTACGCCACATGTACGCCTCTAACCTCCAAACATCTCCATAGAACCTCCCCAGTGACTTTGTCGTATGCCTTCTCAAGGTCGATGAAAACCATATGTAAGTCTTTCTTCCTCTCTCTATACTGTTCCACCAACCTCCTAATAAGAAGAATGGCTTCGGTAGTCGAACGCCCCGGCATGAATCCAAACTGGTTCTCCAAAATAGACATGCCTCTCCTCACCCTCATCTCCACGACTCTTTCCCAAACTTTCATAGAGTGGCTACCGACAAATATGAAGTAACAATACAGGTTTAACATAAAATATGAGTAATTAAGTAGTGGAACAGTTAATAATTATGGTAAATTTGTAAGAGCAACGAGTTAAGTGCATAATTCGATTAATTAAAGACTAAACATGCTTAGTCAGATAACATGATCAAGGACTAAAACCGAAATTTAGCAAGAATTAACGGACCATAAGTACTATTTACCCATAAAAAAAAAAAAGTGCTTTGCTTTTTCTTTTTTGCTTCAAATGACTCGTAAGAATGCCTTCCTCTCGTGAACAAATAACTAATCTTTCTAACTTTCCTTCTTCTTTCCTTTGCTTTTTTCCCATGAAAAACTCATGCTTTACAGCTAAGAAAACAACATGTTAATCTCATAAGTTTGCAACTATATAAACATCAACTTTCACTAGCTAAGAATATCATCATCATTTTAACTAACTCTTCAACCTCTAGACAAGCGCGAAGAACACGAAACAAGTTTCAAATGGATCATCATCACCAAGAAAATTCATCAAAAAATATGAAGGGATTGCAGAAAGATGGTGGAGAAAGAGAGAGAACCGCATCGACGAGGCGGTTCTTGGTGGAGGATGTGAACAAGTTGGCTGATGATTTTATCAATAACTTCAGGAAGCAACTTAAGTTTGAAAGAGAAGAATCATTTAAGCAATTTCAAGAAATGCTTAACAGGGGGACTTAATATATATATATATATAGAGAGAGAGGGGGACTTAATATATATATATAGAGAGAGAGGGAGGGGGGGGGACTTAATATATATATATATATATATAGAGAGAGAGAGAGAGAGAGATAATTCTTTATTTAGTTCTTTCTTATGTTCTTGTAATTGTATCATTCTCAAGTGAATAATATTGTATATTTGTTCTGTCATATTTATGATTTGAAATGAAGTTACCAAATGTTATAGATAGAGGTGAGTTTAGGTGCCAATATGAATAGATTCTGAAAATGTGTTATTGTGTGAGTTAGACGCTCGTCACCAGATTGAACCTACTACAAACAAAAGCACGAAATATAAGTGGAGAAAGGTAGAGAAGCGGGCCTATTATTGACCAAGTTTAAAAACATGCATGGACCTCGAGGTTTTCTTGTGTTCTTGGAATTGTAACATTCCCAAGTGAATTTCTAGTATATATTTGTTAGAGCATATTTCTGATTTAAAAATGAAGTTGCCAAATGTTATAGATAGAGGTAAATTTGTGTGCCAATAGGAATACATTTTGAAAATGTTTTTTTGTAGTTCGTGATTGTGTGTGTTAGACGCTCGTCACCCGTTTGAACCTAGGACCGACAAAAGTCTAATATTTAAGAGAAAAGGGGTAGAGAAACGAACCTCTTATTGACCGAGTTTAGAACTATATGCCAGCTGGCGCTCAAAGATTTCTTGGTTATAAAAATAATATAATCAATAATAATAATCAAAGACCAGAAAACTGTTATTGGTGAAAGAAGTTTTAGCTTGATGACAGAATTTTTGTGCCAAAGGGCCATACTTCACAAGCAGGATAAAAACAATTGCTCAAGGATCATGTTTTTTGACAAAGTTCCACGCCTAGTAGCAATGTACTTTGCAAATGTATTTACTAGCATTTATGTTGCTCGGTCTCTCCAAAATGTTGCTCGGTCTCTCCAAAATGTTGTTGTATCTGTGTCAAATCCTCCAAAAATGCACTAGTTTTGAAAGATCCGGCACGCACCGGTCAACATTTTAAAAGAGTTCAAGCAACATAGTTTAGCATCAACAACTACGCCTCAATCCCAAATAAATTGGGATCAGCTATATGAATCTGCACTGACCGTGTTTCTCCATTTAAGCTCAACTCATGTTATTATCATAATACCAAAAATTCAACGCCACATCTTCAGTAAAAACTTTGGAATTACATTTAACCAAATGTCATCTACATTACCGCAACAGAAAATTCCACGAATTCTAATGCGAAAACGCATCATGTAACTCTTTCAAGATTTTACATTAACCTTGGCAAACAAGGATACAAACTAAGCATGTTATGCAAAATCTTGAAAATGTCACATCACTGAACCTACCAATACCTGTTTCATAGAATCTTTCGTCGAAAAGCACAAGCTTTAGGACATTGACATTGCCACCATGTTCTAACCGATCATAAGCGACATATTCAACAGCAGAGGCAGTAAGATCATAATGCCGATGATTAGCACTGCATTTGAACAGGTGTCTACGATGAATTAATGGCAAAGTATGAAAATACCAGAGAAATCCATGCACGAGCTGTTGGTGGTGAAAGCCCGCCTCTTCAATGCCATTATGGCCAATCCAAAACACTTCCACATGACATATACAAGTATTACTAGGTTGAGCATTATCTGCAGAGGCTGCAGAAGGCCTTCGGGAAGTGAAAATGAATGATGCAACAATTTTGGTTCACAAAACTGGAATGTGACCATGTTGAGGATGTCAAAACTGCTTTTTAATGGAAAGTATTTTGTTCTCGAGATTGAAGAGGTTGAACCAATTCTTAGTTCTCGTCTAAAAGGACGACTACAAATTACTGCCAATGCTCAGGCTTGTAGCACCTGACAGTGCACAATATGACTCTTCAACCCTCCTCGTCCTGCGATGCTTGACCATAAATTAGTGAATAGAGTTCTGAAGTGACCTTTACCAGCAATGTTCTCCCAAAGATGCGGGTTAGTTTCCACTTGTTTATCGGGACTTGATACATCAACGATACTAATGCTCATGTTGTTACGAATTATACAGAGTTTACCATTAAGGGGAACCAGAGCTGCAGCCTCTAAAGCACGAGAACTTCCACGATGGAGCTTGCTATCAATAAATTTATTCCACGAATCTGTGGCTTCATCATATACTCTAAGTTTACACCCATCACGACAGTCCAAAGCATAAAGGAGACCATTCATGGAGATGCTCGGGTTGCGCCAACCAGCAACCATCCCGTCATTGACGGGGCTCCATGCATTACCTTCCGGGTTATAGGCTTCACTCAGAACTTCTCTATGGGATCCCAACCCTTTTAAGAACCACTTCCCATCATAAACAACTCCAATAAAGGGCACCATAGCTGTGCTCATATCAGCAATGAAGGTCCAGCGGTTCCTATTGGGGTCGTAAGCTTCAGCTGAACGGAGAGTCCTCTGGATTCCTTCACATTCTCCACCAGCAACATAGAGACAATTGTTGATTACACAAGAACCAAAGAAATGGCGTTTACGAAGCATGTCTGGTGCCCTGTGCCATTTATTCGTTCGAGCACTGTAAAAGATTACCCGTCGCATAGACCCCTTAATTGGATCTTTTCCTCCAAACAAGTAGAGATGGCAACCACTAAGAACAGCACAACCAAATCCAAGGGCTTCACTGTATTCCCCCGGAACAGGTGGAAGAGGCTGCCATAGTTGGTAGGTCGGATCAAATGCATGCCATGAAATCCTTCCATCATGATCTCTCTTAATCACGTATACCCACTCCTCCGCCATTCCAAGACTCTTCCTGAGAGAGTAAAAGAAGTTTCCAGCAAGAAGCCGGTACCACCTTTTGCAGACTAGACGGAGCTTGTTATGTTCAACACGAGGAACACGTATTAGACAAGCAATTGCAAGATCGTCTGGTAGACCAGGCAGAAGAGGTGGCTGCACTCTTGACCTCTCCCTATGGGAGTTTTTAGTCTTGTGTGCGTGAGGATTAATGTCTGGCTGGATGCAGATTTTTGATCCTGGGACGAATTTTCTTGCCCCTGCAACTGTCTTTAACCCCGAGTCAACCTTGCAATAGCATGACACTGAATCAACCTGCAAATGCTTACCAATTAGAAAATGCAGGTGTATTCTAGAAGCTGACAAATATAGTAAAGGAGAATGCCTTCTCTACACTAGTAGAAAAAACTGAATTAAAGACAAATAATCATCATTCACTATTTAAGTTAAAACGAGAAAAGAAAAGTTGAGGATATGCATGACTGTGAGTTTGAGAAAGGATAATGCCTGGACAAGGTATAAACGCCGTAGTCTAAATTACCTGGTGCAAACCGAATAGCAGATACTTATTAGCTATGAGCTCTCATCTCATATTAGTGGTACCAGAAAATATCACCCACTTCAATGATCATATAACTATAAGTTCTTTTAAGTCTCGTCAGTGATTAGTCCTCACAAATCTACCAACAGAGCACAGGCCGAGCACCTGCTCCAGTGTAATTTACAACAATGTAACCTAATTTTAATTTTCTATTTTCTAAGTGTATGGGACTGTCTCAAAATGCAGGTCCTTATTTTTCAGCACATTGTGCAAACCAATTGATTTAGTATAAACCTTTTAATAAATTTGGAAGGTTTTTTTGGTACTGTACCTATATTCAACACCGATCTTAGTCTAAGCAATAGTGCTCCATCTCGTCATACTTCTATACAATGGCGGAGGATCCCGGGTGAAAACCCAGGGTGTTCGAAAACACAACAAAAGCTACACATAAAAAATAATGTTGTCCCTGAGAATCGAACCTAGGATGTTGGAGACAATTTTGAACACCTTGGACCACTTGAGCTAACATTTTGCATTGGCTCAGGGTGTTCAAAAGTTAATATACGTACATAAACACAGAAAATATACCCTAAATATACGGTGTACTTTTTTGCCGACCCTCACCAACACCTAAATCCGCCCCTGCTTCTATACAAGCAATGACAAACGGAAGTAAGAAATGGAAATTTCAGACCACCTCTTGATCACAGAGTTGAATTCAAATGAAAACTCAGTGCAGAATTAGCAGAGCAGATCCTGCTATAAGAATCTGGGTTCTTGCAAAAGACAAACAATATAACAGCCAGTAAGAGAGGGACTCGTTTTCTTTTTTGTCCTTTTCTGATAAGGCCAGTAAGAGAGGGACTATTTCCAGTATCGCACAGTAAAATGGAACAGCAACAGACCTACAAGTTCACCATATACAAGAAATGTAGGTACTCAATGTTTCACAAAAATGAAGAGAATCCCTTTATAAAGGAAATGGAAAGACGACCGCAAATCAGCTCCACGTTATAGTCTTATAGAGAATCATAAATGCCCCCATTTTCCTCTACGTTGCTCGAACCCTCTAAAAATGTTGCCGCACCCATGTCAGATCCTCCCAAAATGCCTAGCTTTTGGAAGATTCGACAGACTTGGCAGCATTTTTGAAGAGTCTGAGCAACATAGTTATTCCTAACGAATGAATGGAATCAAGAATCAAGATAACCACATGCACTCCAAAGTTAAGCCTTTCAATCAGCCTTCTCTGATAAAAGAAAGAAAGGACTCACACCATACTAGAAGCTTCTAATTCTCTCACAACATATAGTTTCAGTTGAATAAGATGCAATGTAACTGTAACTTTATTCACTTACCATAAAAGATTGACCTCATTCAATCTTTAACCGTGAGCCTGTGATGGGATACTCTCTTCCCGAAAGGCAACTATAGTCTAGCAACAGCTCGAAGACTCAAGTCAACACTCAAACATAGTTTTTGAACTTGTGGCGGGTTTCTCCCCTATATACATTGTAATTTTCCGATAAAGGCGGGTTTCTCCCCTAGCTCCACTACTTTTTCTAGTTGCTAATTTGAAATAACACAATTGTTAAAGCGTGAACTAATACAATGGCTAAGGAACATCTTTTTTGATAAATGATAAATATAAAGGAGGGATGCATAAAAGGTGCAGAAATTGAAATTCAAAGGGATCAAAGAGGGTCGTCTTCAGAAACATGACCACAACAACATATAGTTGTTCATAAATATATAATGTTGTAGAGGACTAAAAGATGAATCTTTCAAATTCAGTAAAAGACAAACCCCAGAAGCATGAAGATACCAATAACATGGGAAAAATTCAAAGAACTCCTTGAAAAGTTGCACATTCAGCAAGAATTTCAGCCAATCGAAGACCCATAAGGCCAAATTAAGACAAGACCCAAAAACTATACAACATAAGTACCAAAAATCCTTGAAAGATTGAAGCTTTAACAAAGAATTTCATCAGGGTACCTCAAGAAAAAAGCTAAATACCTAAAATTCTTGTCAAGGTCACTCCTTTACCAAGAATTCTATTAGTACCTCAAGAAACAAGCTAAATACCAAAAATTCTTGTAAAGGTAGCTTCTTTACCAGGAATTTTCATCAGGGTACCTCAGAAAGAAGATAAATACAAAAAATTGTTGCCAAGGTAGCTCCTTTACCAAAACTTTTCATCAAGGTACCTCAACAAAACAAGCTAAATACCAAAAGTTGTTACCAAGGTAGCTCCTTAATCAGGAATTCTCATCAGGGTACCTCAAGAAACAAGCTAAACACCAAAAATTCTTGTAAAGGCAGCTACTTTTACTAGGAACTTTCACCAGGGTACCTCAAGAAACATGCTAAACACCAAATATTCTTGTAAAGATAGCTCCTTTTACTAGGATTTCATCAGGGTATTTCAAGAAACAAGATAACTACCAAAAATTCTATCCGGGCACCTCAAGAAACAAGCTAAATACCAAAAATTCTTGTAAAGATAGCTCCTTTATCAGGAAATTTCATCAGGGTATTTCAAGAAACAAGCTAAATACCAAAAATTATATCAGGGCACCTCAAGAAACAAGCTACACACCAAAAAATTGTAGGAAAAAATGGTGTCAGAAAGGTTAAACAGAATGAAAGTTGAGTCCAGAGATGGCTCTCTGTCTTTAAGACAAAATTGCCCCGCATAGATGCTTTTACGGTGATGGACAATAGTCTCCCAAGATAAAACAACAACAATCAACAATACAAAGCAAATAATGTTGATTCTGGCGAAGAAAAATAATTATAGAACATATTGCAAAAAGGAGAGGATTTCTGTTTCTGTATTTCGAATCGAACAGAACAAACTGTGTTTCTGATTCTATATTTCGAACCGAACAGAACAAAAGAGTTTTGAGTTTTTGTGTTGTTTCTGTTTCTGTAACAGAATAGTTTTTCCTTGTCTCTGTAAACTGAACAGTAATGTTCAATTTGTAGTTGAAGAGGAGGGCCGTTGCAGCGTTTCCAAAATCTTCAGGGACTAAAGTGTAAATAAGAAACACTTCAGGGACCAAAAAAAATTTCGGAAGAGAGCCCACATCCCATGACCCGAAACCCGAGGCCCGAGAACCCGAAACCCGTGACTCGGACCCAAGCCGGACCGGACCGGACCGGACCGGCGGCGCGGGGCTTAGCCCTGAACCCAAGCTCACCTAGGTCCTCCCTCTTCTAAATACACGGGTTACCCCTTGGGGTCCCAAACCCTTACTAAAAAATAGAGCTTATATATTGCTCAATCCTTCCATATTCTACCTATGTGGGAGATTTGTTATTTGGCCAAAAAATCATCCATCTATTCATGTCTCAAACACCTTACTTTGTGTACCAATATCTCTTTCATTCCTCAATGAAATTTGACGATACTTGACACTAATATCATCTACTCATTTAGTAGATTAGGCATGTGCGAAGAAACGATGTTTCCGACATATGGGGCCCACGTGTTTAAGTCACTAAAGACGGGAAGAACTCAATCCCACATAAATTTCCAACAATCCCCTCTTGAAAGAGAATTGGTGCACACAGGGTGCTAAAGTTCGGCAATCTTTCAGCGGAAAGATATTGTATCAGGAGAGGTAGCTTTTGGCTTTGAACCTTCCTTAGTTGATTACCATCGGATTTACTTACTGCGCGGTGAATGTGATGTCTTGAACCGTCAGTGTTTAGTGTAAACCAAGACAATGATATCAACACAATAACTCCCCTTATTCATTTCTTCTTATAGTTTTGTCCGTTGTGGCCATGGACAACTCTTGGATTCTTAAGTGCGTACAATTGAAGCGGTCTGTCTTCGCACTTAAATAGGTGATCTCCTATAAGGTATCCTGCTATACCCACTCGCAAATGTTAAGAATCATTAAATTTTTTAGAAACTTATCCTTTACCCATTATGCATGTAGAACTTAATGTCTATCGCGGAAACAACTTTGGACTTATATTTTTTAAAGAATAATAATCCAAAGTGCTCTTACATCAAGTGAAGCGCTAAAGCTGAATCTCTACAGTTTAGTTGTCCCATTGAACCAAATTCTTGGGATCTCCGGTCAGTAAGGTTGGGTTACCACCATAAAAATTCTTATTGTTTGGGTTTTAAACCCATTCCCCTAGACAGGCAGAATATTTGATCTTTGGGTAGGCCTTTAGTTAATGGATCCGCTATATTATCCTTTGATTTGACGTAATCAATGGAAATGACACCCGTGGTGATCACCTGCCTAACGGTCTTATGTCTCCGATGAATATGTCTAGATTTATCGTTGTACATATTGTTTTGTGCCCTTCCTAAAGTCGATTGACACACAATGAATCATCACCGAAGGTAGGGTTTATTCCAACAAGGGATATCCTCTAAGAAGTCGTGAAGTCATTCTGCTTCTTCTCCTGCTTTATCCAAAGCAATAAACTCTGATTCCATCGTGGATCGGGCGATGCATGTTTGCTTAGAGGACTTCCAAGACACAGTCCCACCACCAATTGTGAAAACATACCCACGGGTGGATTTGGTATTTTTTATGTCCAATATCTAATTTGCATCACTGTATCCTTCTAATACGGATGGATATCTTGAATAATGTAATCTGTAAGTCAGCGAATATTTCAGATATCGTAGTATCCGATTTAACGCCTTCCAATGATCATTTCCAGGATTATAAGTAAACCTAGCCAACTTATTGACTGGATAAGCGATATCGGGTCGGATGCAGTTTGTAATGTACATTAAGCTACCAATGACCTGCGCATATCGCTCTTGGGAGACGGGTGCACCACGATTCTTATCAATTCTATGATTCATATCCATTGGTGACTTCATAGGGGGACTGTCAAATACATCAAATTTCCTCAAAACATCTTCAATGTAATGAGATTGAGATAAGATCAGCCCATCAGATGTCTTAGAAATCTTTATTCCTAAGATTACATCTGCAATACCCATATCTTTCATGTCAAAACATTGTTTCAACAAATTCTTGGTTTCCAGTATCAAGTTTAGACTACTTTCGGTGATGAGCATGTCATCTACATAAAGGCATATCATGACAAATGAGTCAGAGTTCCCTTTGATATAGATACATTTATCACATTCATTTATGGAGAAACCTTTTGATAATAAAGTATTATCAAACTTTTCATGCCATTGTTTTGGGGCTTGTTTGAGTCCTTACGGAAACTTAACAAGTCGACATACTTTTTTTTGTCCTGGAACCACATACTCCTCGGGTTGTTCCATGCATATTTACTCTTCCAACTCTCCGTTTAGGAAGGCTGTCTTAACATCCATTTGATGTATCTCAAGGTCGCGCAAAGCTGCAATGGCTATGAATACCCTTATAGACGTTAATCTAGACAGAGGGGAGTGTGTGTCAAAGTATTCGAGGCCTTCCTTTTGTCTGTAGCCCTTAACTACTAATCTGGCCTTATACTTGTCAATAGTTCCATCTGCTTTGTACTTTATTTTGAGTATCCACTTACAACCCAAAGGTTTGCTTCCCGAAGGAAGATCAACAATTTCTCAAGTATGATTTTGCATGATGAAATCTATTTCGCTTTCTATAGCTTCTTTTCAAAGCGGTGCTTCTGGAGTTGACAATGCTTCCTTAATTGTCCTCGGTTTCAACCATATAGATTGAAACCCGAAGCCCGAGACCCGTGACCCGGACCGACCGGGCGGGTGGGTGGCGGCGCACGCGTGGCTTAGCCCCGAACCCAAGCTCATCTAGGTCCTCCATTTTCTAAACACATGGGTTACCCATTAGGGTCCCAAACCCTTACTAAAAAATAGAGCTTATATATTGTTCAATCCTTCCATCTTCTACCTATGTGGGAGATTTGATATTTGGCCAAAAAATCATCCATCTATTCATGTCTCAAACACCTTACTCTGTGTACCAATATCTCTTTCATTCCTCAACGAAATTTGAAGATACTTGATACTAATATCATCTACTCATTTAGTAGATTAGGCATGTGCAAAGAAACGATGTTTCCGACATGCGGGGCCCACGTGTTTAAGTCACTAAAGACGAGAAGAACTCAATCCCACATAAATTTCCAACAAAATTAATCTAAAGGTAGCTCCTTTACCAGGAATTTTCATCAGGATATTTCAAGAAACAAGCTAAATACCAAAAATTCTATCAGGGTACCTCATGAAATAAGCTAAAGACCAAAAATTATTGTAAAGGTACCAGGAATTTTCATCAGGGTATTTCAAGAAACAAGCTATATACCAAAAATTCTATCAGGATACCTCAAAAAACAAGCTACACACCAAAAAGAATTCTCATTAGGGTATTTCAAGAAACAAGCTAAATACCAAAAATTCTAACAGGGTACCTCATGAAACAAGCTAAACACCAAAAATTCTTGTAAAGATAGCTCAATTCTCATTAGGGTATTTCAAGAAACAAGCTAAATACCAAAAATTCTAACAGGGTACCTCATGAAACAAGCTAAACACCAAAAATTCTTGTAAAGATAGCTCATTTACCAGGAATTCTCATCAGGGTACCTCAAGAACAAGCTATACACCAAACATTCTTGTAAAGATAGCTCCTTTACCAGGAATTCTCATCAGGGTATTTCAAGAAACAAGCTAAATACCAAAAAATCTAGCAGGGTACCTCAAGAAACAAGCTAAACACCAAACATTCTTGTAAAGGTAGCTCATTTTACCAGGAATTCTCATCAGGGTATTTCAAGAAACCAGCTAAATACCAAAAATTCTATCAGGGTACCTCAAAAAACAAGCTAAACACCAAAAATTCTTGTAAAGATAGCTCATTCACCAGGAATTCTCATCAGAGTATTTCAAGAAACAAGCTAAATACCAAAAATTCTATCAGGGTACCTCATGAAACAAGCTAAACACCAAAAATTCTTGTAAAGATAGCTCCTTTACCTGGAATTCTCATCAGGGTACCTCAAGAAACAAGCTAAACACCAAACATTCTTGTAAAGATAGCTCCTTTACCAGGAATTCTCATCAGGGTGTTTCAAAGAAACAAGCTAAATACCAAAAAATCTATCAGGGTACCTCAAGAAACAAGCTAAACACCAAACATTCTTGTAAAGGTAACTCCTTTACCAGGAAATTTCATCAGGGTACCTCACAAAACAAGCTAAACACCAAAAATTCTTGTAAAGGTAGCTCCTTTACCAGGAATTCTCATCAGGGTATTTCAAGAAAAGGCATTAATCAAACAAATTAACAGAAAAAAAAAGTCAAAAAAGATTATGAGGACTCACCAGTGGAGCTTGAACTCGAAAACCCCGATGTGCATTTGGTGACCTCTCAATTGTTTGGTCCATTTCTGAAATGAAAATTTCATACACAAAAGCTTTGGTCAAAACCCAAAAATCAAAATTCAAAATTTCACCCCTTTTTGCAGAATCAGATCAAGAAATAATATCCTTTTTGCAATTTATAACCCTTTCAAAATGCCAACAAGAAACAAAAAAGTAAAATAATAATAATTAGTGCTTGGAAGTTAGAACTACAGCAACTTCAAAACTGTGATAGACATCTCTCTAAATAGACTAAAACCATAACTGAAGTTTACAGCTGGAAATAGTCATTTCACCTACTTGAAAAAAATTAAGAAAATCATTTTTGCAGATTTGATAATTAATACTACTATATTATTATTGCAATAATCTTTTTTTTTCTTTCTGTAATCTGAGAAAATTTAATTTTTTCTGTTTTTAGTCACAGGACAAGAAACTTTACCAGATTATTTTAATGTTTGCATTAATTTATTGGGTCAAACCCAAACTGTTATCTCTGTCCCTTGTATGTGTGTGAAAGAGATTAAATTAAATAATATATATTGAAAATGTCAGCATCAGATTACTCCTCCGTCTCAAATTATTTGTCACCTTTTTTTATTTACACGATCCTTAAGAAATATTAATTAGAATGAGTATTTTATCTACTTTATTTTTATTTATATCTAAATTATAATCTTTTTCCATTAAATATTTATTTTATTTTGTATAATCTTCATTAATGACAAAGTGGGTTGAGAGAAGTTATATAGAATTCTAATTAAAATATTTTTTGAAATAAACTTTTGTATCTATTGTATGTTGATTTGGTTAAAGTTTTCTGAATTATGACTATGTTTATATGCTTGTTAGGTAATGTCTTTTTTCAATTTTAATATATTTTTCATTTCAATTTATGTGTTATACTCTTTGTTTTAGTTCGTTTAAGAAAAAACGTCTCACTAGCTACTCGATGACTTTTCATATTTACAATTAATAAGATGATTTGTAGACATACAACTAATTATTGTTCCAATTATACTCTTTGGTCTATATTATTTGTTTTTAGATGTTTTAGTTACACATTTCTTAAGAAGGATATTTAATGGTTTTAATATTAAGAGTATATCTAATAAATAATCTTTGATTTTTTTTTAAAACATCTCACTTAATTGACATTCTACTGATTAGAACCGTAATGATAAATTTGGTAAAAAGGGTAATAGTATACGCTATCTTTTTCTTTTTTTCCTAATCGTTAAATATTCTGAAACAAATTCAGCTTTTATCAAGATCGACCAATATTTGAGACAGTATGGAGTATGTCTTTCTAAGTTTTGTGAGACTTTTTTATTCCTTTAAGTTTCAAGTACTGCATAATATTTTGTGGACAATTTTTTTTTGTTATGATTCTTACCCTCTATCTCAAATTAATTAACCTATTCAGCTTAAAGAATCTATTCCTTTTTAACATAAAATAAAGATTTGTTAAGAGCAGTTTATTGAAAATTCAAAAAATTCCTTACGTATAGTTGAGTAGTTGTAGTCAAAGATAATCAATTCAACTCTCTAAAAATTAACAGAAAATTATCGACTATAGCATTCTTGCTCTCGTAATTTTCACCATATTACTTTTTATTTTATAAATTTAAAATTTAAGTAATTGGATAACGACACACTTTACGCACCATGCATTCTTTAAACCTATGTGGTGAGTCGTGTAATACAAGAGCGAATGTATAGAAGCAACAATCTGAAGATTTCAGATACAAGTCTTAGCTACAACACGAAGAGAGAGCTCGAACTCATCTACTCCAATCTTAGACGGTAAGATCACTCAACGTGCTTACTGAGTTATAGTAAACTTCTCGTTAAACTAATCAATGTATGCACAAGTTAATTTGGCCAAGGAAAAGAGAGAAGGGGACTTGTGTGTGTTGCTTCAAGTAAGATGCATTTCTAATATAAATTTGATATAGAATATAATGATAAATTGAGAAATCATAGAGTAGGAAAAGACTTTTTCTTTAATGTCTTATTACTCTATTCAAATGTGATTGGACTCAAATTGTAATATTAAAAACACCCTATTTATCACACAACTTTCCAAATCAAAGAAAACCAAAAATAATTAAAGAAAAGAGAAGTAGTAGAAAAAGTCAAAGATGTCTATTTATTTTGTGGTATTGTGAATTGTACCCCAATTTTAAATCAACTAGCAACCTCATCTATTAGTAATTTCATTTACATCACCGCAAAAGAAAAATAATCTAGTTACAAAATTAGTTGCTAATTTATTGCTAGGTAGCTTAGCTATTAGAACATTTTTGATAATCAGTCCTTAGGATTAATAACGATTTTTTATTATTTGACAATTGAAATTGCCCGTCGCTAATTCATGTATCTTTATTTTTTATAATTCAAGATAACGTGTACGAATATGTGCACTACTCCTTTGTAACAATGAGTACAAGCGTAGAATGATTATACGTTCTCGTTAAAAATTAATTATATATATAGTTCAAGGTGAATGCAGATAGTGCGTCTATATCGATATCAAAAAATGATAATGTAACACCTCGTAATTTCGGGCTATGGTTTGAACCGTACGGCGTGAAAATGATGGAACCAAGATGAGGAGTTTAGAAAGTATTTTGAAAACTAATCAAGGCATAAGAAGAGTCTTAGGAAAAATTAGAGTCGGAAGCTACTCTGCAGAGCATGTTTTAAGGTGAGTTTGCAGAAGGTCCCACTAAACCGAGTTTACGGATAAATATATAAGGAATTTGGGAAAACTTCCTTCATGAAATTTGTAGCCTTTTGAAATACATTTACATCTATATAAGGTCCACATCAAACGAAGTTCTGTACAAAAAGTTATGACCGATTTACTGAGGATGTGTAAAATGAAAATCTCAATTCTTGTAGGATTAAGTTTTAAAGCTCAAGCCTTTATGATAACCTATAAATAAAACCCTAAAATGTTTTATGTAAGGATTTTCGATCAGAGCTGCTACCAAACACCTAAGGTGAGTTCTTATTCCAATTTCAATATCAATTATATTAAGTTAACACTAGAATAACACCGAATCATTATTTGGGATCGCTAGATTTTGGAAAATCCATTCAAGGTCGAATTTAGAATGAAGCTTTGAGATTTCTTCAAAAATGTAAGTCCCTCAATCATTAATGGATTATATGGAGTTATTATTATATTTTAGACATTTAATATTTGGTAGAATCATGAAATAGGATTGATTTAGATTCACTCCATCAAACGCAAAATTCTAGTAATTTGCTGTAGTTTTTCCCTCCGATCAGCCAGCTTCATTTGACGTTTTCAGATAATATAACCATTGGATCGAGCCCAAATTTTAACTGAATGGTAACAACATATAGGTATTAAATGTGAATGGTGGAGATCAGATTTGGAGGTCCGTAACAGTGTGTTTTGAGCTATAAACAGTAGCTACGAAAATCGATAAAAATTCTTCTCAAGGTTTCAAGTTTAAAGTTTTGAATTTCTTCTTGAGAAGTTCAGACCTTTTCTTCAAGTCTTGGAGCGATTAAGGTCTGTAGAGCTTCTATCTACATGTGAGAATATTCATGTTCTTCCCACACCGCGTTCTTCCATGAAACACGAGTTGTTCATAAGTTTAGAGTTTTGTTCCATTAGCATGATAACCCTAATACATGTAATATTATACGTCATGTCTATATCACAATTCATCAATTGTATTCATGATAGGTCATTATGATTATCATGAACCTGTCATTTATTCATGAATGCATGCTTTGAATTCCATGAGTTCTTAAATGCAAGTTATGATCATTATTACTCAGTTCCATGAAGGCATACATGTTTCTCATGATTTATACAATTTATATTATATATTTCTTCACATGCTATAAATACAAATCATGCTTTACAAGTTATTTCATGAAAGTTCATGGGCTTATAAGCCAACTATTTTTAAGTACATATTTTGGGAGTTGCACAGATTAGCGAGGAAGCTTAGATAGCCTGAAACTACGTATGCCAACGTAGGATAAGGGTCGCTCCGCCAGAGAACGGTACCTTCTTATTACCCCTTGTGAAATTATTGGATCCATCATGTTCATGTTCATGTTCATGTCTCGTACTCCGGCAAGGTACGAGATGGCTTAGCAGATCGGGCAGAGATCAGACTCCACGTTCACGCGTGGTGGTTCACGTCGGTTTTGTAGTGCTCTCCCACAGATATACAGACACACAACTTTACAGATTTTACACATGTTTTATACTCATGCCAGATCATGCTCATGTTCATATTTCAGTTTCATGTTCATATTATATCATGTGTCTGCTTATTTCTTCAGTTGCTTTACATAGAGTACAATTCAATGTACTAACGTCCCTTTGCCCGGGGCCTGCACTTACTGAGTTTCAGGACAATGGACCTGCTCGCTAGAATTTGCCTCAGTATCAACTATTGGTGAGCCCCATTTCCTTCCGGGTGTTAGTCAGTTATTTTACATGTCATGCTTATTATTAATGGTATGTTAGGGCCTTGACCTGGTAAACTGTTTTGCAGGCAGACTCATGTGTCAGAGGTTTCATAGACTAGACTAGTTTAGTATGTCAGTCATATCAGCATTATTTTCATACTTGTTATATTTTCAGATATTTCCACAATATATTTTTTAGACTATATTTCAGTACCATATTTTACATAAGTTACTATCATCATTATTTCATGCTTTCGATGCCCATGTTGATTCAGCAGCCCATGTGATTCGCTCAGTCACATACAGTTAGACATTGAATATCGTGTTTCGCCTAGACCATGGTTCGGGACGTTACAGACAATAGTTCTTGCCATTTTCTAAAATATTCACAATATGAAGAAACAAAACAGGATCAACATGGTCGAAGAATGAGTAAGACACTGAGGAGCTAGGGATTCAAACCTATGGTCGGCTTGTTCTTGACTTGTTGGGTTAGGTAGTCGGATTAGCACCCTTCGTTCGCCTAAATTAAACCATTTTCCTCCATTGACAAATAAATTCTAAAGTTAATTTGTTTTTGTCAATTTTTTGTTAATGATAACTAGTTTATCAAACCGTTAGTTGTTGCTAACCATACAAAGCGTTCAAGTAAATGCAAAAACAATAATTTGAAAAAGACTAGCCTTCATCTATTATTAATGCCTCTACCGGTAAATCACCAACAAAGGGTCTCTTCACAACCAAAAAAAAAAAGGTTCCTATATGGAGTGAATATTAAGCATTATAATTAGGATTTATTGTTATTTTCTAATTTAAAAAAATGAATTTTGAAGGTTCTTTTATGGTGAATTAAATGTAGAGAATTTTAACTTGATATTTTCTTCAATGTTTGATGTTTAACTACCTTATTTGAGTATTTAATTTCTTGTCACCACTGCATGGAAATGTATTAGATGACTCATTTAATGTAATTTAAATATTTGGAAAATAATGCAGAACATAGAGACTTATGAATGAAGCCTTTTAAAAATAAAAATAAAAATAAAACTTTAGGATTATATTTTATTGTGTGCATATGTTATTTTATAATTGATTTATCTATTTTTCTTATGCTCGTAAGTTGTAACAAGTAACCTTTTTCATCAAAAGGTGTCATGGGAAAGTTAGAATTCTTTCATCCTTAATAAAAATATCAGATTTGAATTCAGATTTAAAATAAATAACTTCTTGATATGAAGTGTAAATATTGAAAAGGATAAGAGCCTTTTCAGTTGGTGGGCAGAAGCACACTTTCATTTTCCTATTACTAGTAAGGGGTCCGTGATTTCTATGTCGTTGTGTTGCCTGGTCCTTTTATTTTAGTGTTGCGATCCGATTTGATAGCTTCTAGCTAGTTCAATAGATAAGATGGTTGCGCTCCAACTCAATGATTGTATAGTGATCCGTTGGAAATCTTGCTCTAATATTAAGCGCAGTACATAAAAAATTTGAAGCACCACCACGAACATTATCACACGTCCTTCTAAGGTGTGGTAAAGTACCACCTTATTTTGTCGGCAGCCAACTCCAACGTGTCATATAACTATGTGTATATGATATATTTACATGTATACACGTAAGTGGTAAAAGCATATCATAACAATCAAGATGTGAGAGCACAACAATCAATAACCAATTCCTCATAAACATTTATTGATTGGTCAAATAAAATGTAGTTTGCTCAATTTCCATAATATAACACATTACTGTTTTCCTTTTGAATATTAATCAATTATGCCGGCCATTTAAAGTTTTCTATAATTATATAGGTGAAGATTAATAATGAAGTTTGATTTTACTATGTTTATCAATGCTTAAACTCCTTCAGTTTGATCCCTTTTTTCTACCCATCATCATATATTGGTTATATTAACTTTAAAATACTAATCAATTAAATAAAAGTTGGTAATTATCTCAGATCATTATTATTCATAATCACATTTTCCTCAAAAAATTTCACAAATTAAGTTACTTTTGCATAATTATGACACGGAGAAAATTTCATAATATATTTTTGAAATTAGCTTTTCAAGTGCTACTCTCAATCTAGTTAAATTTATTATATAATTTTGATGAAATCTGGTGCGTCAGATTTCATATATAGTTTTGAACAAGATCATAATACGTAATTAATTATTTGATAAATGAATTATTTTTCTTTTTTTAAAAAGGCTTAATTTACCATTAACAAATTTAGCATGAAAATAATGGAGCAGCTAGGAATAATCTTATTGTATTCTCATTGGCATGATATACAAGAATATTACTCAAATTAATTTTTTGCAATCCTCTACGTTAATGAATTACATGCATGTAAAGACAACTTTTAGACAATGATATGTGACAATTTACACCCAAAAAAAAAAAAACCGTATAAGTCTAACCACGAGTTTAGGCAAACTAATTATTGTCCACACCAAACAACTACTTGCCATTTTGTCTGCTTTCGAAAGGTCAAACAATTCCCTCTATACACCTACATACACCATTTAGACCAATTTTGGTTCAAAAATATAAAATGTATAATATATTACGGCACTAATTCAAAAGTGTAGTATATGCTAACAATAGTTTAACTCCATATTAGAAAATTAAAATATTATTGACCTAATAAATATCAAAGTTGAATAAAATTTGGCTTTTATAAAGGTACTTAGTAGATAATGTGGAAATGCTAATTATTTCATTCAAACAACGGTACAGAAAAAGAATGAAATAAAGTGAGAGACGGGGTGGGGAAAAGAGTCTAGTCGATCAAATTCGACGATATGAAAAAACAAATAAAATTAGGATTTGATAAAAAAAGAAGCAAGACTATGGATACCATAATTGATCCCATCGATAAAGAAGATTTTCTCTAAATTATTTGGTGTCAGCGGAGCCTTCAAACATTCGAAATACGCTGGATTAAAAATAACACAACATTCTTAATAGAAAATGATGACTCGTTCAGAAAAATAATTAATAGTATTATTATTATAAACATTCTCTCTCTCCCTTACCATAAAATAAATTCATGTCCTATACTTGGGTCAATATTGAATAGTTAAGTTGATGTATTAGCTTTTCTACTTTCTTCTAGGGATGGTTTGTCACTTTGTGTTATTGAGAGGTTCAAATTGGATATAAATTAATTCCAAAAATAGAAAATTCACCCCACCTAATGAGAAAAGGGTTTTAGAAAAGACAAACTATAAAACAAAAGAACCTTGAAAATATGGGTAGTCTGTCAACTATCCCAATAGGGTTTTACTAAAATGATGTCATTGTAGGTATATTTTTATTTTTTATTTTCATCAGATAAGCATTTCATATTCTTCCACTTGAGTAAAATTTTACATCAATTTTCATTTTTCACAATATAATCAAAGCATGGAAAATGAAATAACTAAAAAAAAAACATTACATTTGTCCTCTGTTCAAGAAAAAAAGTACTATTTTTTAAGAATCGTGAGATTTTATGTTCAAACCTTAGCGGAAACATAAGTAATTTCTTCATATTACACTTTGGTGAGACTATGTAGTATAGTAAAGAAGCATACTACACCCTTTATTTCAAATTGTTTATCGGATTTTGAATTGACACGGAGTTTAAGAAAGTAAAGAAGATTTTTTTTGAATTTGGTCGTCTTAAACTAAAGCATGTAAAATGTACCAAAATGCTCTTTGATCTTGTGATCTTAAACATGTCATGTGAAAAATTAAAATTAGAGAGTTGCCTAAAAAGAAAAGAGACATTTTTTGTTAAACAGATTAAAAAAGAAAGTAAGACAAATAAATTGAAACGGAAGAAGTAGTTGTTAAAGAGCTTGTTTTAGGAATCAATATCCTATGGTATTATCTACTTTTGTTTGTGACTTAAAAGAACTAACTTATTATGAATATAGAAGTCATGATTTTGTGTAGAAAACTAGTTTTCATCCTACATCACTTGTTTTAAAAAAAAGAAGGCAAACTAAATGTTTAAGATATTCTTGGCAATTAAACCACTAATTAAAAAGTGTTGCAACAAAAGGAAAAGGACTGTCAGCAACTTCCAAAAAGAAGTTTGTAATGTGTCATGCATCAGATGAAGACATACAACTCTACAAACTCAACCCTCACACCAATAAACCATTATCAATCATCATTAAAAAGGGCAGTGCACTAAGCTCTCGCTATGCGCGGGGTCCGGAAAGGACCGGACCACAAAGGTCTATTGTACGCAGTCTTAACTCACATTTCTGCAAGATGTTTTCAAGAGATGAAATATTAAACAGCTAACCAACAAAGAGTTATGATGGAACGATAAGTATTCCTTCATCCCTTCATTCTTAACCAAAGGTCTCGAATTTGAGCCTGGATATGAAGTCGTGTTTGTAAGAAAGTGTTTTGCCCCAATATAAGATTTCCTTGTGTGAATCCAAATTAAGTCGGACCCCAATGTGAGTACCGAACACCAAAATCCATAACCAATCATTAAAGATAAATGAAATATTAATCAAGAAAAACTTTTCCAACTTACTCTAATGTGTATACAATAGAAAATCTGGTTAATAGACTTCAGAATATTACAATAGTGACTACAGTTGAATTAACTTCAAACTTTTGGTTCAAAGGGCTCTGTAGAAGAAATCTACAACCAACAAAATTGGGTTAAGAGAAGTATAAACCACATTTCTAGCAGAAACACAAACTCCCCCTTCCATCACCTACAGAATGATAAAGCAGAGTGAAAAAACAAAAGGGAGAAATTAAAATGAGGCAAAAAATTCCTAATCTGTTAGTAATTATTCGCCGCCACCTGCCAAGATTTACACATCCCCTAGAGCCCTTACTATACCACAACCGACAACCATCAAACCCGAGTATGAAAGGAAGAGAACTAACAAAAGTGAGCAAAACAAGAGTAAGCTCTAAAGTAGTTTGCTTGTTACTAACGGGGCAAAATGAGGCCGGTTAGTCCCATGCACTAGTCACACACGCTGCTCCATACGATGTATTATTATACCCCCCAGATGCATAGCCACTGCTCATATTAGCTCCACCACCATAATAGTCTGTAGCACCTCGATTGTAAGAGGAATCTCTTCGAAAGTCACGAGCACCAAAACGGGCTCCACCACGACGATTCTTTCCTCCTCCATAGGTGGATCGAGCAGCAAAGCGAGAGAGCCAAGCAGGTACTTCTTGGTTTGCTTCTTGCATCAAGTCGGATAGTGATCTTGCCAGTGAAGAATTGTTCTCATTGAAGAATGCAGTAGCTAAACCAGTTTTCCCTGCTCGTCCAGTTCTTCCAATACGGTGCACATAGTCATCAATGTCATTTGGCAGATCAAAGTTGACAACATGTGCAACATGGGGGATATCAAGACCACGTGCTGCCACATCTGTTGCAACCAAGATTGGTGTGTTACCAGTTTTGAAGGATCTCAGGGCATATTCTCTTTCCTGCCAAACATGCACAACAATGGATCAAGGGTAAGAACAAAAAAAAGTTCTCCAGCATAAGCGAGATGAAGGAATAAGGTAAAGAGGTGCCCAAGGTCAGTGAACCATGAGAACTAAAACACTGTGATGACATACAACAAAGAAAGCTGATTTAACTAGTCAAATTTGACATTCTGAAACTCATTTACCTAATCAGGAATCTGCTATAGCAGAAAAATTATGGATAATCCGATGCTGAATGTGACAATGCCAGTACAAATATTACCTTCCATAGGGAACCTAAAGGATGCCGACTCATACAACATTGCCATATAGAAGCTTAAACTTAACGGACAAGATTTCATAATAATAGCACATAAGAAATACAGCAGTGCTTATCTTAACCAGAGCCATTCTACTACTCGTTTGTTCATTAAATCTGTAGCCCAACCCGAGGCGATGTAGCAACACAAAGCAACATCATACTCTACTTTACAAAAGCCAAAAAGAGTGTTACATTAAAGAATCATGTGACTGGGGACTGCAAGCATACAACTCATATTCCGTTTTATGAGGTATAGGCAGCTGCCAGCCCAACAGACAATGAAACTAACATAGAACTTTGCTTAGAACAATTTTGACAACAAGAAACACTGTTACCTCCTATAGACAACTAAAGAAAAAAATGAGGCACCCTGAGGTACCATTTAATTAAAACTACAAATTAAAGCATCATCCGACAAAAAGTTGAAACATAGCACACATTCAAGATTGAGCAATGGAGGCACCCAAGGGTGTGGCCTGGTGGTCAATGAATTGGGTTGAGAACCATGAAGTCTCAAGTTTAAATTCCAGCCGAAACAAAAACATTAGCTGATTTTTTTCCATCTGATCAACCCTTGGTGGACAGAGTTACTCGGTACTTGTGTTGGTGGGAGGTCGCAGGTACCCATGAAAGTAGTCGAGGTGCGCGCAAGCTGGCTCGAACACCACGGTTATAAAGAAAAAGATTGAGCAATGGAGATTACAGAATCAAAGCACAAAAGGTTACAAGTGGTATATATCAAATGCAAGCAAGATGTTGTGCCACCGTATGAAATGTCATTTTAAGGGAAGAGCAGAAGGATTTCTCAATTAGAAGAAATTGAGAGAGAAATAAGAGATTGATTATGTGCTCTCTCAATTTTAAAACTTGAGAAACAATATTTCCGATTTTGTTTTACTTCTACGGCGGAAGCAACTTCTTTCATTTGTTGACAAATAAGATTACTTTAAAACCGAAGGAAAAGGAGGAAGAAGGAAAATTACAAACACACACACTTTTCTAGAATATTGCCTTTGGATATTTGGTTTGACTGCGGCTAGTGCACAAGAGATGGGAGAGAAGTTGCTGGCTATGGGGGCGTGGGGGAGTAGTGGTGATGCGAACTCTATCCGGGATAGGATAGCTAGTTGCATTAGGGAGGCAGCTATAGAGGTATTAGGAGTCTCGAGAGGCAGATTTGGCGGACATCGAGGGGACTGGTGGTGGAATGGAGAAGTCCAAGAAAAGGTAGAGGCTAAGAAGGCGGCGTATGTGAAGTTGGTGAAAAGTAAAGACAAGGAGGAAAGACGGACGAATAGGGAAGGATATAAGATGGCGAAAGAGGAGGCGAAGTTAGCAGTTACGGCGGTGAAAACGACAGCTTTTGAACGCTTGTATGTTGAATTAGAGGGCAGGGCGGGGATAAAAAGTTGTACATGCTTGCCAAGGTGAGAGAGGAGGGCACGTGACCCGGATCAAGTTAAGTGTATAAATGACAAGGATGGCAAAGTACTGGTGGAGGAAGCACTCATTCGACAGAGATGGCAGTCTTACTTTCATAAACTCTTGAATGAAGACAGGGACAAAGACATTGTATTGGGAGATCTAGAGCACTCATAGAGAAGTCATGATTTTGGGTATTGTAGGTGTATAAATGTGGAGGTTAAGAATGATATTCGCATGATGCACAGGGAAGAGTGACCGGACCTGACGAGATCCCGGTGAAATTTTGGAAGAGTGCAGGTATGTCAGGTTTGGAGTGGCTGATTAGGTTGTTCAATGTCGTTTTTAGGACATCAAAAATGCCTGAAGAATAGAGGTGGAGTACGATGGTCCTATTGTACAAGAATAAGGGTGACATCCAAAGTTGCAACAATTATAGGGGTATCAAGTTGTTGAGCCACACTATGAAGGTGTGGGAGAAAGTGGTGGAGATGAGGGTGAGGAAGGGTGTGACTATTTCTGAAACCCAGTTTGGTTTCATACAGGGGCGCTCGACGACTGAAGTCATTCATCTTGTGAGAAGGCTGGTGGAGCAGTACAGAGAAAGGAAGGACCTTCACAACCTTGAAAAAATTTACGATAAAATCCCTAAAGAGGTGCTTGGAGGTTAAGTGTACATGTGGCGTACACTAGGGCAATCAAGGACATATACGAGGGAGTCAAGACTCGAGTAAGGTCGGTGGGAGGAGATTCGGCGCATTTTCAAGTTATGATGGAATTGCATCGGGGTCAGTTCTTAGTCTGTTTTTTTGCCTTAGTGATGGATGTTTTGACGCAACTTATTCAAGGAGAGGTACCATGGTGTATGATGTTTAAGGACGATGTAGTGCTGATTGACGAGACCAAAGGAGTTAATGCTAAGTTGGAGGTTTGGAGACAGACCCTGAAATCTAAAGGATTCAGATTGAGCAGGACCAAGACAGAGTACTTGGAGTGTAAGTTCAATGGCGTGACGCGAGAGGCAGACGTGGAAGTAAGGCTTGACATTAATGTCATTCCAAAGAAAGAAAGTTTCAAGTATCTGGGGTCTATTATCCGAGGGGATTGAGAGATTGATGATGATGTCACACATCGTATTGGTGTGGGGTGGATGAAGTGGAGGCTCGCATCCGGAATCTTGTGTGATAAGGTGCCACGTAAACTCAAATGCAAGTTCTACACAATGGTGGTTAGACCTGCTTTGTTGTATGGGGCGGAGTGTTAGCCAGTCAAGAAATTCCACGTTTAGAAGATGAGTGGCAGAAATGAGGATGATGCGGTGGATGTGTGGGCATACTAAGAGTGACAGGATTAGAAATGAGGATATACGGGACAAGGTGGAAGTGACCTTGATAGAGGACAAGATGCGGGAAGCGAGGCTGAGATGGTTCAGGCATGTGAAGAGGAGAGGCACCGATGTCCCAGTGCGGAGGTGTGAGAGGTTGGCTATGGATGACTTCAGGAGAGGTAGAGGTAGGCCGAAGAAGTATTGGGGTGAAGTGATTAAACAGGACTTGGCGCAGTTGCAGCGTACCGAGAAATGACCTTTAGCTAGGAGATTGTGGAGGACACAGATTAGGGTAGTAGAGTAGAGAGTTCCATACTAGTAGGCGTAGTTCTTGTGTTGTAGTTTCTTGTCCTTTGATTGTTATTAACTATCTCTCGTTCATGCACAACATATTATTTTGTTGTAGTCATTGTTCCTTTCTTATTTGACTTGCTTTGCTAGTGTTCTACTACTCTATTGTTATTGTTGTATTGCGATACTCTTAGCCGATGGTCTATCGAAAACAGTCCCTACTGAAGGCAAAGATAAGGTCTGCGTACAAACAACCCTCCCCAGACCCCACTTGTGGTATTACACTAGGTATGTTGTTGGATATTTGGTTTGAAATTGGAAGTGGAGCATTCACACAATCCAACTAATCATCAAACATACATGTAAATGAAGTTATTTTAAATCTGGAGATGCGGCAACCTAACATAGTGAAGATCATGAAAATTGAAGTTCCACAGTAAGAAGTTATATTGAAGCATGTACTAATTCGTGGTTCAACTTGACTTGACTATTAACAAAAGTTCCTTGATTTCTAATTGAAATATGGGAAAGAACAGTTATTGAAGATAGCCAAAATACTGAACCGCGGAATTCAATTCAAAATGGATAGAAAGAATATAATACGAGCAGAAAGAGGCAACAGAAAGGCTAAAACACACTTTGAAAGAATAAAACAGTCACCGTTAAAAGCTTATGTATCACTAGATAAGCCAACTAGAATGCACAAGGAATATGCAACCGTACCTGCTGAGTTCTATCACCATGAATAGCTGTAGCAGGAAAACCATTCATACAAAGCCAATGCTCCAGTGCATCAGCACCCTTCTTAGTCTCCACGAAAACAAGGGTAAGAGCTTGCTGAAAAATAGAGAGGAGCAATGATTATAAATAAGTCGAGTAGTTTGAAACTGGATAATTATAGAGAAAAACATAAAGTGAAAATTATGGGTATGACAACCATCTCTATAAAACAGTAAAGTTAAATTTCTTGTGGAGTGTTCCACAGATATGAATTTATATGTCTCACTCTCCATATTATTGGCTGCCTCTTCCTTTAATACCTAAAATGTTCTACCTCCAGCGGCCAATCTTAAGTGTCTGTACTTGTCTTTTCTTCATCAAAAACACGCTTAATTTAGAGATTATAAGAATATTAAGGAAACAGATATTGATCCAACCAAACCATAGAAGTTCCAAGAGCGGGAATTGTCTTTCATCCTGATTAATTTCGTAAAGAATTATGCTTAGTTCACCTGAACAGTAAGGGACTGGCAACTGCTTTCAAAATCCATAACCAAGAATTGAAGTCAGAAACATATTCCCCCATAATTGTAAATGTGAGAAATAGAGTGTGCTATGCCACCTCATAAACATGAATAATTAAGTAAAATTGAAACAACAGACAGGAGCTACCTTGTCATGAACACTGTTTTCCCTCTGTGCGTGAAGAAGATCCATCAAGTGACTTCTCTTGTCAGTCTCTTGAACATATTCAACTCTTTGGACAATCAAATCTGTGCTAGAGCCGACCCTTCCGACGGCCAAAAAGATATAATTGGACAGAAAATCTGAGGCCAGTCTCTGCATTCAGGTTAAAATTTTAAATGTATTAATCTTGCAACAATCACTACCAAGGCGCTCTCCCTATGCTTTAATCAAGTAATATATATCCAAAAATTAGAGAAAAGGCTGAGCTTCATTTAATTGTAGAAGAGCAAGCAGCTCGAGAAATTTGTAATGATTTTGGAAGGTCGCCAATCCACGAGGAGGAACCCGAACCAGTTTATAGTCCGAAACAGCAAATTCCACAGGATAATGGAGGTATAAAGTAAATAAATATCAAGGAAAAAATTGAGTCTGTCAACGCAGAAATATAACCTGAATCTCTTTTGGAAAAGTGGCACTGAAAAGCATGGTCTGTCGTACACCTGGTGGAGGCATGTCCATCTGTTGCACAATTTTCCTTATTTGAGGTTCAAAACCCATGTCAAGCATTCGATCAGCCTCGTCTAGAGCCAAATACCTTATCATCTGCAACGAGACTCTTGCTCTCTCAAGTAAATCTACCAACCGTCCAGGGGTTGCCACAAGAATATGCACGCCTCTCTCCAATTCTCGAAGCTGTTAAAGTGTCGCACAATAAAATCGACTGTGAGAAACTAAACACAGATTTCAATGATGAAAGATATTTCTTCTTTGTCAATAAGGGCCAAATGTAAGACATGATAGCAATGTAGTCAACCAATGTACCAAAGAGATAAAACTTGTACACATTAAACAATGCAATGAAACAATCTCTCTCAAGCTTCACTTTCAGATTCTCCTATTATTACGAGCCCAAAAGAGTACCTACAAAGAGGTAGCAAAAAAAAAAGCTACTATAAACATGCATACATTACACACACACACACACACACACACACATATATTTTTTTTGAACAAGGTAACATTTGTATTCCATCCAAAAGTATCAGCATTTGAAAAAGCTGATGAGAAACTTCACAGGTAAAACCACACAGAAACAGTGGGCAGGAGGTAATGATGCTAGTTACAATTTACACACTGCCTAGAAAATCTACCAAATCACCTACTTCCCCCACTATATCTTGTTTACACTATAAATAAAAGAGACTAAGACAATTCATTTTAACTGTGTGAACGGAATTAGCTTTATCTTCAAATTGTCTTAAGAGTTTCTTTCCTTCCAAATTGACCACCAAATGCAAGCTGGAATGGATTACCACCAATCTTCCTCTGCCTTTCTTCTCCCAATTGTTTTCCAGTTACATAGGAGTTCTAAAGTTGATCTTGGTAACATCCACTTCACCCCTAGGATACAAAAGAAAATGTGCCACAGATGTGCAGTTATCTGACGGTGTAGGAATAAATGCTCATTTGTTTCTGCATCTTTCTCACAAAGTAGGCATCTTGAGCATATCTGAAGACCTCTTCTTTGTAGAGCCTCGTGTTAGACAAGCCCGCCTCAAAACTAACCAAACAAAGGCAGAAACCTTATATGGAATTTTAACTATCCAAATAAGTTTCCATGGCCAAACCAGGGATGGGTTTACAACCTTGTTCTTCTCCCAATAAACAGATTTAACAGTGAAATTCCCTTTGCTGCATAATTTCCACTGGTTTATCTGGAATATTAGTGGTTCCTGTGAAGGGATTAAGTACCAAAAGCAAATCTGTGACTCCCCCTATTTCACAATCGTTTAGTGCCCTTCTAAACATAAGATTCCACCCTTGCTCTGTCCACATTTGGGATAGTCATTTTTTTGGAGACTGAGAATGTGTAAGTCCTGAAATAAAGTTCTGAGGTTACAATGCCCAATCCAATGGTCTTCCCAGAAGGATGTTTTTGTCCCATCACCCACCTTTATGCTCAGATTTTTACCACATTCATTCCACATTCTTCTAATAGTCTTCCAAACACTGCATCCATAAGTAGCATTTACTTCATTTGTTGTCCACTGATTCAACAAACCATATTTCTGAGTTATTTATATCTTCCAGAGAGATCTTTCTTCCTTGCAAAACCTCCACAACCACTTTTGGAGTAGACTCGTTATGAAGTCTGAGGTTCCTAATCCCCATTCCACTATGTTGCTTGCTGAGTGTTCACAATCTCCCACTCCACTAAGTTATGACCTTTCTTGTCTTTGTTACCATGCCACAAAAAATCCCTTCTTACTTTGTTAATCTTCTTCTCTATACCCCTAGGAATAGGAAGCAAAGACATCATGTAGGTAGGTAAGGCATCCAAGACTGAATTTATCAGAGTCAGTCTGCCTCCAAGAAATAAATATTGACTCTTCCATCTTCCCAATTTCTTTTTACACCATTCTAACACTTCACTCCTTATCTCTTGTGCCTTGTGATTAGCACCCAAAGGCATTCCCAAGTACTTTGTGGGCAATGTCTCAGTTTGACATCCTAAGTTGCTTGCCAGAAACTGTACATCAGTCACCTGATTCACTGAATATAAGAAACTCTTATTCCAGTTAAGATGGAGACCTGAGATGGCCTCAAAGATGGTCAATATTGCCCTTAGGTGTCTGATTTGTTCAACCTTAGCTTCACAAAACACCAGTGTCATCAGCATACAATAAGTGTATAATTTCCATGTCTTCACCCCTATTGGTTTGGGCTCCAAAACCTTTTATCCATCCATTAGTTTTGGCTTTTCTGATCATGTAATTTAACCCCTTCGTGGCTAATAAGAATAGGAAAGGTGACAAAGGATCCCCCTGCTAGATTGAAAAAAACCTTCAGAACTAACATTAATCAGAACGGAGAACTTCACATTGGATATACAACATTTTATCCAATTTATCGATTTTTCTCCAAAACACATGTTCCTCAGAATATTCAACAGGTAGGTCCAGCTGACATGGTCATATGCCTTCTCAATATCAAACTTGCACAAAATTCCAGGGTTCTTCTGTTTTACCCTGAAATCCACCAACTCATTCGCAAGTAAAGCTGCATCCATGATCTGTCTACCCTGCAAAAATGCCATTTGATGTACATCCACCAGCTTTTCCATGACAATCTTCATTCTCTCTGTGATTAATTTGGAGATAATCTTGTAGATGCCCCCTATCAAACTTATAGGTCTGAAAGTCTTTTAATTCTTCAGCTCCAAACTTCTTAGGGATTAGAGCTATGAAAGTGGCATTAAAGGACTTCTCAAATATCTCATTTTGATAAAAGTTGTTGATGGTTTGCATAATATCACCTTTCAAAATCTCCCAGCAACTCTTATAGAAGCCCATGGTAAAGCCATCAGGACCTGGTGCTTTATCCACTGCACACTGCGTAACTACTTGCAAAACTTCAGATTCTGTAAAGGGTCTTTGTACCCAATCTTGCTCTTCTTGTGTTATCTTTGGACAATCATTATATTCAAAAGTTGGCCTCCATGCTTCAGATTCTGAATAAAGTTTCTCATAGAAGTTAACCATAACCATAGCCACCCTGATCTCTTCAGGTTCTTTTACTTCTCTTCCACTAATCACCAGATTGTCAATGGTATTATACCTCTTATGAGCAGTTGCTATTCTTTGGAAAAATCTTGTATTTCTGTCTCCCTCTTGTAACCATAGAGCTCTAGATTTCTGTCTCCAGCTGTATTCGTCTTTTTTGCTAACTCCTCTAATTCCACCAAGACAGTGGCCCTTACCATTAGTTCTTCTTTATTTAAAACCCTGTTTTCTATCTGCCAATTCATTTAACAGACTACTCTTTTTGTTGGCTAGCTCTCCAAATTTCTCTTTGCTCCAAACTTTAAAAAAAAAAAATCAACATTTTAAGTTTGATGCTCAACTTGTAATCTCGCCATCCCTCAACTTCAAATTCACTCCATCAGTCGCTTATCAAATCAATAAATCCCTCTTCCTCAATCCACCAATTCTCAAATTTAAAATGTGTTTTTCCTCTCCCAGTTACCACATTCCAAAATTATTGGACTATGATCAGATACTGTTCTTGGAAGAATTTTCTGCCTGATGTTTTTGAAAATTTCATCCCATTCCATAGTAAAAAAAATTGTCCAATCTGACAGCACTAGCATGGTTTAATCCTCTGAGCCAAGTGAATTTGCCTCCACCAAGATATGGATCATGCAGTTCCATCTCTTCAATCTATCTGGAAAAATCAGACATTATATTTGTAATTCTATTGCAACCCCTTCTCTCCACCATAGTTCTGTTAGTATTAAAGTCTCCACATGTGATCCAAGGACCACCACATAGTCCTCTCATAGCTGCAATTTCCTCCCAACAATCCAGTGTGTCATATCTGGTGTGAGGAGCATACACGCCTGTAAGATACCAAGTGAAAGAATGATGCACAGAATCAAATCTATAGGAAATAGAGAAATCTCCTACATCCACTTGTTCCCCCACTCAAAGTCTGCTATCCCACATAATCTGGATACCACCTCTACTTCCTACAGCCTCAAGAAAACCACTTCTCATCCACCTACAAGACCATAATTGTTTAGCATATGCTTCCACATCTTTTTTCCCTTTAGTTTCTTGAAAACAGTAAACATTAACCCTCCACTTCTGCATTAACAAGCTTCCTTTTATAAATGTTGTTAAGCCCCCTCACATTCCATGAGATCAAGTTGACTTTCATTGATAAGTCAAATTTTGAAACTCTCCCCCTGCTCTTGACTCCTCTTACTTCTTCATTTAAATCTGAAGCCAGATTTTTCAGTTCATTCTTTCCAATACCTCTGCTTTTTGGAGTCTTCGCCTTATCTATCTGCTCTTGTTTCTCTAGAAATTCCTTTCTGGCATCTAATTTAATTAGAAGAGCCAGAGCTTCCTCCTCACAACCTTCAAAAGCGGCTCCATAAATATTGCTCAATTCTAGGATATTAGAATTAACCCAGTTTGAAGCGTCAATCTCGGCTACATGATCTCTCTGATTTTGCGCAGCTATAGGCTCTGCTTCTTGAATTTGTCGTATTTGCATGTCTTGATAAATTTAGGTCGTTTGATTTTTGTTATTTTCGAGGTCTATCATCAATGCATGGCATATATTGTTTGCAACCTCATTTGCTTTCACTGTCTCGGCTGACTGTATGGATTTTCTTCTTGGATTCACAGTAGTCGCATAGACTCTGTCTTGTGATATCTCCGGTTTTTCTTCCCATTGCTTAAAGGATTCAAGAAATTTTGATGCGAGGTCTTCTAATATTTTAAGAGACTCGTCAACAGCTTGTGGCCCCATTTTGTGCTTAAATTTTTGCCCCTCGTGCTTCTCACGTGCCTCATTAATATTGTAATTTGAGGACTCACCGACTTCTACTAAGCCCTGGCCCAACTCAGCTTCATTCCCTTCTCTTAAATTGTCAAGGCCCACTTTGCTTCCTGGGACCACTGTTTCAGATCTTATCACTGCAGACTAATGTGTCCTTGTCGGCTGAACAAACTCTTCTCTGATACAATCGTGCTCATCCACCCTTTTACCCTTTGGATTAAACCCCGGTATCTGCTGGGTACAAGCCTGCCCTCCTACTTCTTCATCGATAATGAATCTTGCCGGCGATTCAACCCAGATTTGGGTCTTGAAGAGAATCCCGCGTTTTTCAACGGTGACTTCCTTTGGGATCTTGCTACCATCACCATGGACCCTGATTCTGACCCATTTTAGATGATTGCGAAGATGTGTTTCCTCCTCCGTCTCCACCCACCCGCCACAAAAATCGCCTATTGCCTTGAATACTTTTTGTGACCACCTATGCAAGAGAACACCGACAAGACTAACCCACATTGTTTCAGATTTCTCTTCTTGATGGATGGCCCCAACAGTCGGGCTCCGCCATTGAAGTTTACATTGCGTCTTTTACATTGAATGTTGGAATAGCATTAACTCCCCTCACCTCCCTGCTGGATCATTTAAAACTCTTTACTCTGCATATTCGAAATTCTTCTCAATCAATCTCGGTTGAACCGGTACCTCCTTCTGAATTTGTCTATTAATGAACCTTTCCAACTTGTCAGCTATGAAAACCAGCCCTGAGTTAAACATCAATTCTGGGATGATTTTTACTGACCTCCTCCTTCCTTGTACGTTGATGATGGTGATGTATCTACCAAATCTCTCATAGTTTCTCGAACAAAAGATCTCAGAAAGTTTGTCTCTTCTCTTCCATCTCCTTACCAAATTTCCATTCGCCTTAGATGCCTCTCTCAAAGTCTGCCCAATCCATACCATTGTGTTCCTGCTAAAAGTTGTTTTTTCTAATGGCGTTTCTACTTCTCTCTGTCCATTCGTACCAATTTTCTGCTAAACCAGTTGTTCTCATAACATCATATGATTTAAAACCCACAAATAAATAAAGTGCAGTCTTCCATGAAGTCCAAGAGATGACTAAAGAAGAAATGAAAGGAGATATCCGGTGATCGGAAAGATCACCGAACTAGGGATGTACTTGCAGGAACTTGCTTTTAAGTCATTGTCTCGAAAAAGTGTCTGGGAGCATTGTCCAGATTGTGTAATATAGATTGAAAAAAGCACGTGAACAATTGCCGGAAAAGTCGTCGGAGCTTCGAAACAATGGTTGTAGATGCATAAAAATGCATGGGTAGGATCAGAACAACCTAACAATACCCGATAAAGAACAGATCTGGAAAATATCGACTGAAAAACTGTAGATCTTCACCGGAACAGTTCTGTCACACCTGAACAGTGCTCGAAAAATGACAAAAGTGGTGTCTATAGAAAGGGAAGAAAAGGGGACAGAAGAGAAAAAAAAGAGGGGAAAATTCCGGTGATCAGAAGGATCACCGAAGGAGGAATAAGGTATTCAGAAGTGACCTAAAGTCACATTCTTGGGGAATGTGCCTGGGAGAGAATATTTCCAACTTCTATGAAAAATGTAAGCTTTTTGACACACACACACACATATATATATATGTATAGATATGTATGTCTATAATTTGTTTTTTTATTGAGAAGGTGGAAAGCTACTCTACTACATTTCCACTATAAAACGAGGATCTAGTGTCATAATCTATTTCAGAACTTACTCAAAAGAATAAAACTGATAGATAATTCTTTCTTTTTCTCTCTGTTTCTCTCGCTCTCACACACACAAACATACATGTACATTCACTAAATGCACCTATAAACTTTGCAACAACCAACAATAACAACAACAACACACCCAGTGTAATCCCACAAAGTGGGGTCAGGGGAGGGTAGAGTGTACACAGACCTTACCCCTACCATGGGAGGTAGAGAGTCAATGCATATTCACAATCTCCAAAATGTTTTCAATCATTGTAACCTCAATTAGACTGATATGATGTGCTCCAATTTCAGTGAAATGAAGGCCAATTTCACAAGTGTTCTAACTTTTTTTGAGACTCTGAAAGTCTCTGATTCAAGGTCAGCATTGTTAAAAGAATCTACTCACTTAAGAAAGAAGGTTATAGAAAGTGACAACATGTAGGCAAATTTCAGTTTGAACTTAACTAACAACTCACTCAGAACCTAGAAAAATTCAACTGACATATAGTTAGCGGTTTTGCCAGAACATTATGGAAGTGGCTTGCCAGGGACAATTTAACTTTTGTCAGAGATCACACAATATACACTCCAGAAGTGCAGCACCAACAGTAAACTGGAATGCCATGAATGCAGACACCAAAATAGAGATATCATATTATGGTAAACCTGTTCACTTCTAACTTATCACACAAATATTATGACAGAAGCTAACATTGCATATGAAAGAAAACCCATCAACTAATAATGCAAATTAAAAAATAACTGATAGATACCAGCAAAACATAACAAATTAAAACTGAAGTACCAATCAAACAAGAGAAAATATAGGACCTGTTGGTTTATAGGAGCACCACCATAGGCAACAACCACCTTGACACCAGTTTGATATGAAAACTTTTTAGCTTCATCATGAATCTGCATATCATGACACAACCATCAACCCTTCAGATAAAACTTATTATGTGAAGCAAACCATATATCAATAATGTACAGAGAGCAAATCCTCCTTAGTTTTTTCTTCTCTTTTCGACTATATATTATAGACCAATAACCAGAAAAACTTACTTGGCATGAGAGTTCCCTCGTCGGGGAGAGAATAAGAGCTAGAGGAAATGCCATACGTGGACGTGGAGGTCTAGGAAATTGGCCCCTCATGATTCCACTTATGATGGGAAAGCAGAAAGCAGCGGTTTTTCCAGAACCAGTCTGAGCACAAGCCATCAAATCCCTCCCCGCAAGTGAAATAGGTATAGTATGCCGTTGCACAGGGGTTGGCTTAACATACTTGCACCTCCTAATATTTTCGTTGACAGCTTCACCTAAATCAATATCTGCAAAAGTATTCACAGGAGGGGGCACGTTATCCCCGCTTGTTTCCACCGGAATATCCTCGTACGCATCAAAATTGATCGCGGAACTCTCTTGTTCACTAACGGGTTCATTATCCTCGTCCGTGAAGGGGTTAATTTCCCGATCCCTCCCACGATCCCAACCACCACTTCTGCCATTCCAACCACCACCACCTCGTCCTCCTCCTCCACCAGAATAACTAGATTGGTATTCATTCCTTTGACCACTCCAATGACTCCCAACCACATTCGGGACACCATAACCACTATGGTCATTATTACCTAATGCAGCAGCCCCAGCATACGAAACCTGTGCAGGTCCTGCAAGAGGATCTGTTGAAGGTCGGTTTCGTAGATGTGGCGGAACATATGCCGACTTGGCCGGAGCTCCAGCCGGATTCTCGGCTGCAGAGACAGAATCAGCCCATGACATTGGCATAGTCAAAACACCCAAAAATCACACTCTTTCTTTACCTTCCCCTCCAGTTGTCAAAACAAGAAAACAAAGAAGATACCCCTAAAACCAAAATTTCAGCTAATTTTACGAATCCAAGCTACTTATCCCTCCTAAAACAAAAATTCAGATCAAAATCCAGCAACATTCGTCATCATCAAATCAAATTTGAATTCCCCAAGTCTCTTATCAGCCTGCAAATCCCAGAACCCGGAAAATCAGCCAGACACTTCTCCGAAAACCACTTAAAGAAGCACATATTCTAAACAAACAACCTCATATCAAGAGTATGCAATCCAACCCAAATGGACAACCACTTAAAACAATTTCTTTTTGAAATTATAGCCAAAATGATCACATCCCCACATAAGAATTGAGATAAAAACACCTATTTTAACATATATACATGTTAAAAAGATGCCCATTTCATACCTCAGCAAAAAAACCCACTTATCAAAATTGAGAAAACCAGAAAAACAAAACAATTCCCATCTCAATAACAACATACAAGTGGGATTGTAGAGTGTACGCAAACCTTACCCCCCTACCTTGGGAGGTATAGAGGCAGTTTCCGATAGACCCTCGGCTCAATAATCAGTAAAACACCAAAAAGGAAGAATTGAAATAAAAACACCCACTTTAACATATATACATGTTAAAAAGAATCCCCGTTTCATACAGCAAAAACCCACTTATCAAATTGGAGATAGCCAGAACAATAAAGCAATACCCATCTCAATAATCAGCAAAAAAAAAAAAAAAAAAAAAAAAAAAAAAAAAAAAAAAAAGGCAACAAAAAATGGAGAGAAAAAAAAGAATAAACCTTTCAAAATTGATAGACAAAGACCCACTTGACAAAATTGAGATAAAAACAGGAAAAACAAACAAATACCCATTTCAAGAATCAATTTTTTTTTTATGAAGTAAGTTGTTATCATTGAAATAGGGCAATACCCATTTCAAGAATCACTTTAAACAACAATAATTCACATACTTAAAGCAAAATACATACAATATAAGATAAAAGACTAGAAATAGGGAAATACCCATTTCAACAATCAATTTTTATTGATGAAGTAAGTCATTATCATTAATATAACACAATACCCATTACAAGAATCACTTTAAACAACAAAAATTCCCAAAAATCAACACAAACCCATATCATACTTGAAGCAAATACATACAATTTGAGAGACAAACAAGCAAAAAGACAATAAATTGACTTGCAAAATTGAGATAACTAGAAAAATAAAACAATTCCCATCTCAATAATCAGCAAAAAAAAAAACACCAAAGGGGGGGGGGGAGAATACCCATTTCAAATTTGATAACTACATAGACATAATCAAATATGCTGAGGGTCTATCGGAAACAGCCTATCTACCCCACAAAGATAGAGGTAAGGTATTTTACTTCATCAAGAATCAATTTTTTTGATGAAGTAAGTTGTTATCATTAGTATAGGGCAATACCCATTTCAAGAATCACTTTAAACAACAATAATACCCAAAAATCAACACAAACACATATCAATACTTGAAGCAAATACATACAACAACAACATACGTAGGATGTACGTAGACCTTACCTCTACCTTTGCGGGGTAGAGACAAGAAATAGGGCAATACCCATTTCAACAAACAATTTTTTTGATGAAGTAAGTTGTTATCATTAATATAGGGCAATACCCATTTCATGAATCACTTTAAACAACAATAATTCCCAAAAATCAACACAAACCCATATTAATACTTGAAGCAAATACATATAATATAGGATGAAAGACAAGAAATAGGGCAATACCCATTTCAAGAATCAGTTTAAACAACAACAATTCCCAAACCAAACACACAAATCAACACAAACCCGTATCAATACTTGAAGCAAATACACACAATGTAAGAGAAAAACATGAAAAACAAACAAATACCCATTTCAAGAATCACTATAAACAACAATAATTACCAAAAATCAACACAAACCCATATCAATACTTGAAGCAAATACATAATAGGGCAATACCCATTTCAAGAATCAATTTTTTTATGAAGTTGTTATCATTGATATAGGGAAATAACCATTTCAAGAATCAGTTTAAACAACAATAATTCCCAAAAATCAACACAAACCCATATCAATACTTGAAGCAAATACATACAATATAACATAAAAGACAAGAAAGAAACCTCTAAGTTTGAGAAGCAAAACAAAGGTAAGTGTTTTCGATTGGAAATGCAAAAATATATTGTTGTTGTTTGAGTTTATGTTTTTATTTTATATATAATATATTATATATATACAATTTAGTTTTTTTCTTGTAATCTTCTTTGTTGGGTCTCCGTTGATTAAACGTAAACGAGAAGAAAAAAGGTTTGAAATGAAAAGGCAAAAAAAGGGGGAAATATAATAGAAGGTCAGTAGAGAGAGTTGAGACTTCTCCGTACGTTTCTTGATTGCGGCTGGGCTAAATTTTGGCCGATTTTCCCCGATTTTTCTTCTTTTTCTTTCAATTATAATCTAGTACTCTACTAGTACCATTAGTTTTATTTCTTAAAAAAATCTTATTTATTTTAAAAATCGTAATGTTGGGTCACTTTAGAGGGTGTTTACATTGTATTTTAAAAAGTAGTCTATAAGCTTTAAAGTCATAAGTTGTTAATACTCAATTTTGATTTTTGACTTATTTTTATATTTTTATACTTAAAAGTAAATGCTTTAAGCACTTTTTTTCATTGTCAAACACCACAAAAGCTAGAAAAGTGCTTAAAAGCCAACAAACACTTAAAATAAGTCAATCCAAACATCCTCTTAATTTTTACTATTCCTTTAGGACGACTTTTGGATGCAAACTATTGAGGTTATTTCTTTAGTAACATATATATAACATGTGAGTTGTAAATTTGAAATATGAAAAAATATGTAAGACGCATTATTGACCATTTGTCGGTAAGAATACAACTACAATAATGAATTATTTTGTAACGACTCGTTTGGTCATTTAGCCCTTCTTGACCTATTATTTCTAATTTATCATTTCAGTGACCTTAATTTGGTGTTAATAGCTTGTGGAGAAAGGGTGGCATGCTTCTCGAGGTATATCAGATTCGTTCTAAAAGAAAATTCTAACTTAGAAGTTTCTTGAGTTTTGAAATGAGAAGGTCTAAGTAAGAGTTGACTTTTGGGTAAACATGTCCGTAATTGAGTTTCATCAATTCCATTAGGTTCGGGTCATCATTTATAACTTCGCCGAGTCTTTTGTTCGGGTCCTGAGGTGTTCAGGTGTGTTTTAGGGTACTTGGTTACCTAATCTTGGAATTTGAGAAAGTTAGGAGAATTTTATGAAAAGCATGTCTTAACGATGTCTGATCAATGTTTTGAGTGCGCGAGCGAGTTCATAGCGTTGATTATACTTAGATAGCATATTTGATTTACATTTGGGTGGTCCCGGATGAGTTTTGAGTGTCGTATTGAGAACTTGTGAACCATAAAATTTGTTTTCAACTCTTGATGGTTTCCTTCTTCGTGGTCACAGAGGCTCACAAAGAAGGAAAGGGGAGTGGGTCGCGATCGTGGTGGTTGAGGTCATGATCGCGTGGAGGGGTTCGTGGGTCGCGATCGTGGTGGTTGAGGTCATGATCGCATGGAGGGGTTCATGGGTCGAGTTTGGGTTACACTTCGTGATTGTAGCATGTAGGGCCTCGCGATCCCGAAGGTCATTTGAGACCTGGGTAGAATTAAAACCCCAACTTCAATTTTTTACTTCATTTTCACATAACTCAAGCTCTTGAACTCGGTTTTAGGAGAAATCAAAGGGGTTCTTCAAGATTCTTCATTGGGTTAACATTCTAAGTTCAAATCATTTACTTTATGTTGATTTCTTTCATTTATTTGTAGTTTGATTCATGATTAGGGTTTAGTCCAAAACTTAAAAGAGTGCTTTTCATGAAATTAAATGTCAATATTTGGGCTTTTTGACTTGATCTTTTGAATTTAGACTAACTAAAATTTGGGTAACCCAATTTTAGAATAAAATTTCAGTTTTGCCCTTGGGGCTCGTGTTTGAATATTTTGGGATTTTCAGGGAAATATGGGAATATGGCATCCTTAACGTAGAATTCATATTAGTTGGACTCCGTTTATTTGAAACACTCCGGAAAGAAAAGGCTTTAGCTTGATGATTCGTCGCTCATGTTCAACTTTGAGGTAGGTTATGACTTACCCTTTTAGACTCCGATTGAAGAAGCGTATATAGAGTATAATTGTTGTCGGGGTATGCATGTGAGCCTTCAAACATTGGAGATGGTGCATAAATCCACTTAGGATTGATTTGGCAGATGTTGCATGTGCTATGTTAGCCATGTCTGATACTTATTTATACTCTTTGATTCAAATTTCTATTTATCACTTTATATCTTGGTAATACCATGAGAAAAGGATTATTCTTGGACTTGATATGCTAAAAAGAGATGATATGACGAGTACTTACCTTTCCGTACTCATTGATATTGTTGGCTTATGACATATGCATGTCTATTCATTCATACATATATTTTATTGAGATACATTGTGGATTTGAGGTATGGTATGATTCGATGAGACCAGAAAAAAGGTAAGATTGATGCTTTGCAGCCGAAGGAAAATGATTTAGAGTGTTATGATGTGATCGATTATGAGATGAGGCTCAACCATGTATCAGGGATATACTCTTGATGGTAGTAAGCGGTGTATGGACCTCGCAAGTTCCTCATAAGTCATGACTACGTAACTAAAGGCCCGATCATGTGTATACCAGGTTTGGTATTGGCCAATTGCATTGCATATCATCTGAATTCATCCCATTTTACTAACTATACGGTTACATGACTTGATTTGTAACTGAATTAATGAAAAGACTTCAAGTTGTGCTCGTAATTATGAAAAGGTTGAACCTTTATGTATGATTGTGATTAAGACTTGGTTTACGGACAAAAGAACCTTATGGCAACTTGTAAAGGAAAAAAGTAAGCTTCATGAATCATAATGAATTGGAATATGTTTTTAACTGTGATGTAATTGATTTGGTCTCGCTTGTTTTATTATGTCAACTCTTATATCGTCTATATGTGTTTCATTTGTCGTCGGCCTATGATGTCTATGAGTATTAGTATTGTACTCATACTACTCTTGTTGTACTATTGTGCAGATACTAATCCAGGATCCAGCTCCAACCCTCGTGACTGATAGCGAAGAGATCCGTTCGAGGCTTTCAGGGTGAGTTACTTGATCGTCTATGGCCCGTGAAACTCTCATTCTATCTTTACATTCTGTATTGACTCACAAAATGATATTTCGCTCTACGGAGCATGTATTTCAGACTTGGCATTTTTAGAGCTCTTGTACCTTCAGATTAGATTTTGGGGGCATGTTTAGATTATTATCGGTAGTTGGCCATATTTGCCCATATTTTTATAGTTTCAAAAAAGAACTGAAGTTCATATTTACTGTAACGATCTATTTGGTCATTATGGAATTTTGACCTACTTATGATGACCATGTCCCAAGCCTTTATTTGCTTATTTGTGACTTGTAGGGGATGGGTGGTACGACTCCTCATGAGTCTGGATGGGTTTCGAATCCTTTGGTAGGTTTGAGAAATCCTAATTTAAGATAATAGAGAAATTTGACCTAGAGTTGACTTTTGGGTAAACAAACCTTTTCCGGAAATTCGTCGATTTCGAGAGGTCCGGATGGTCAATTGTGACTTGGTGGGATATTTAGTTCGATTCCCGAGGCACTTGGGAGCATTTTTGGTTATTGGTTGAAAAGTTGATCTTTGGCCATTGGGTGTCGACCCGGTCAAATAGACCTCCATTGAGAATTTTGAGATCACAAGTGAGTCCATAATGTGTTTTTATGTGTGAATGCATGTCTGGTTTGTGTCTAGGAGATCTCGGATGATTGTCTGATTTTGGAGTTGAGTTTGTGCAAAACTAAAAGTTTTCTGGTGTCTGGTGTTCGCCATAGCGACACTAGAGGTATTGTAGCAGACCAACCACAATGTGGCCTGATCCGCTAGGGCGAGTTGTGATTGAGTCACCACAACGGACAAGAATCTGTTGTGGCGGACTCGCGGTAGCGAGCATTGGGTCGCTAGCGCAGACCCGCTGTAGCGGACTAATACTAATGACCGCTACGACGGACATCGGGGACCAGATTCTATGTAATGCCCTAGTTAAAACCCTTAATTTCTATCACTTCATTTATCATTCCTAAGCATTCTCGAGGCGAATTGAATGAGTTCTTGACTGATTTCTCTTGTGGGTAAGTTCCCTTACCCAGAATTCATTCCTTTACCTTTCATAAACTTGAATTTATGCTAGAAATCCTATAGTACTTAAGAAGGAATATGAGTTTCGATGTCTATTTAAGTATTTGAGTTTTAGCTTTTCTAAATGAGAATGATTGGTGGATTTGACTAATCTAAGTATGAATTTTGACGATTCAGTAACTAATAGGCTTGAATATTCCATTTAGGTTGATGAACTGAATCTTGAAAGTTAGGGTTTGTACCAAATTGGGAGTTTTGACTTGGATAATGGAATCGACCTATTATTGAGTTAATTTAGCAAATGAATAGTAGAATTCGACTTCTAGGTCGTTGGGTTGCCAATTTCACTTTTGAATTACCCATTTTACCCTTGTGGGCATGTTTTCCCCTTTTCCATAGTTGGTTTTGATTCAAAGGATAGGATAGCAACATTTGTATTGTTCTTTCTTATTTCTAATTTAGAATTCGTTTATGGATAGACTTTGAGTGCTTGGAGGCTCTCTGAAAAGGCAAGGCAAATGTGTGATTGTTCGTGGCCCCGGCTCAGCTACCAAGTAGGTTACGACTTACCTTATGGTTAGACTTCGGTTAGCGAAACATATGTAGAGTTAATTATTGTTAGAGAAAGAATGTTACACCTTCGGGTATGGAGTTGGGATGAGAAACTTAGGTTGGTATTGTTGCTTGATTGTGATTATTGCTTTATTTCATCGAGTGACCCGTCGTCATGTGAATGATACTAGACTTAACCATGTATAGAGGGATGATTGATTCATTCTTGACATGATATTATGTGTTCCTGCGTGGCACGATTGGCTTGATATATTCTCATTGGCATTAATATCATTCATACATTTGAACATACCTAGTGAAATCTCACAAGTGTGGTTTGAGAAGGGTAGAGTATCGTTAAGTCCGATAAACCTTCGGCTCAGAATAAAGCAATAACAGAGCAGGTTAAGTAGGAAAAAGGAGCATAGAACAAGAGACAATAATTAATAACAGGAATCGAAGGACAAGAAACTACATGAGAAATACTACGACTAATAGTAAGGTAGGAGCAATAGCTACAACAAAACAGTATGTCAAGCGGAGAACACGAGACAGTAATAAATAATAGAAATCAAAGAACAAGAAACTACATGAGAAATATTACGACTACTAGTAATTCGGAAGAATAAGCGAGACACCTACTACCTATTAGCCCTCTACTCTAATCCGTGTCCTCCACAACCTCCTATCTACATCTATGTCTTCGGTAAGCTGCCACTGTGCCATGTCCCGTCTAAGCACCTCTCCCCAATACTTCTCTGTCCTGCCTCTTCTGATCCTGAAGCCATCCATAGCCAGCCGCTCACACATCCGCACTGGGGCATCCACACATCTCCTCTACACATGCCCAAACCATCTCAATCTCGCTTCTCGAATATTATTCTCAATCGAGGCCACTCCCACCTTGTCTCTAATGTCTTCATTTATAATCCTATCTCTTCTAGTATGCCCACACATCCACCGCAACATCCTCATTTCTGCAACTTTCATCTTCTGAATGTGAGAGGTCTTGACTGGCTAATACTCTGTCCCATACAACAAAGTTGGTCTAACCACCACTTTGTAAAACTTGCCTTTGAGTTTTTGTGGTACTTTCTTATCACACAAGACTCCTGAAGTGAGCCTCTATTTCATCCACCCCGCTCCAATACGATGCGCGACATCGGCATCAATCTCTCAATTACATTGGATAATAGACCCAAGATACTTGAAGCTTCCTTTCTTTTGGATGACATATGTATCAAGCCTCACATCCACGTCGGCCTCACGCGTCACACCACTGAACTTACACTCCAAGTATTTTATCTTGGTCCTGCTCAACCTGAATCCTTTACTCCAGAGTCTATCTCTAAACCTCTAACTTAGCATTGACCCCCCGCATGTCTCGTCAATCAGCACAATATCATTTGCAAATAACATACACCAAGGTATCTCTCCCTGGATATATCGCGTCAAAACATCCATAACTAAGGCAAACAAAAATGAACTGAAAACTGATCCTTGGTACAATCCCATCATGACTGGAAAATGCTCTGAATCTCCTCACACTATTCTAACCTGGGTTTTGGCTCCCTCGTACATGTCCTTGATCACCCTAGTGTACGCCATAGGTACACCTCTAGCCTCCAAGCACCTCCATAAAACCTTTCTAGGAACTTTATCGTAAGCCTTCTCAAGGTCGATGAACACCATGTGCAGGTCCTTTTTCCTCCCCTTATACTGCTCCACTAACCTCCTCATAAGATGAATAGCCTCTGTTGTTGAGCACCCCGGTATGAATCCAAACTGGTTCTCTGAAATATCCATTTTTCTCTGCACTGTTATCTCCACCACATTCTTCCAAAACTTTCATAGTATGGCTTAGCAACTTGATACCTTTATAGTTGTTGCAACTTTGAATATTTCCCTTGTTTTTATACAATGGAATCATCGTACTCTACCTCCATTCTTTGGGCATTTTCACCATCTTAAAAACAATATTAAACAACCTAGTCAGCCACTCCAAACTTGTCACGTCTACACTCTTATAAAATTCCACCAGGATCTCATCAGGTCTGGTTGCTCTTCCCTTGTGCATCCTACAAATAGCACCCTTAATCTCATCTACCTTAATACGCCTACAATATCCAAAATCGTGACTCCTCTATGATTGCTCCAGATCCCCCAACACAATGTCTTTGTCTTCCTCTTTGTTCAAGAGTTTATGAAAGTAGGACTGACATCTCCGTCTAATGAATGTCTCATCCACCAATACTTTGTCGTCCTCATCCTTAATATACTTCACTTGGTCCATGTCATGGGCGCTCATTTCTCTCACCTTGGCAAGCATGTACAACTTCGTATCCCCTCCTTTGCTCTCTAATTATATATACATGTGTTCAAAAGCGGTCATTTTTGCCATCGTAACCACTAACTTAGCCTCCTTCTTCACCATCTTATACCCTTCCCTATTTGTTTGTTTTTTCTCCTAGGCCTTGCTTTCCATCCAATTCGTATACACCTTCCTTTTCGCCTCCGCTTCCCTTGAACTTCTCCATTCCACCACCAGTCCCCTCAATGCCCACAAATCTACCTCTCGAAACCCCCAGCACCTCTCTAGCTGCTTTCTTAATGCAACTAGCAGTCGTATCCCACATAGTGGTTGCATCTCCATTATTCCCCCAATCTCGCATAGCCATTAACTTCTCCCCCGTCTCTCTTGCGCTGGCCGCAATCAAGTTACCCCATTTTATCCTAGGCCAGTCACCCACAACCTTCTCCTTTTTCTTTGGCCTTTTGATATCCAAATCCATCGCTAAGAGCTTATGTTGGGTTGTAAGACTCTCACTCGGAATAACCTTGCATTTTTCACACAACCCTTTATCCTCATTCCTGAGGAGCAAATTGTCTATCTAAGTCTTAACCCTCGAACTACGAAAAGTTACTAAGTGCTCCCCCCTCTTCGTGAAGCTTGAATTGACTACCACCAATCCAAAAGCTCTTGTAAAGTCCAAAAGTGAGACTTCTCCTTCATTGCTATCCTCGAAACCAAAGCCTTCATGCATACCATTATAACCCTGCGAGATAGCCCGATGTGTCCATTGAAATCTCCTTCTACGAAAAGCTTCTCCGAGGGTGGTATACCCATCAACACCTCATCCAAATCCTCCCAACAATACTTTTTGAACTCATTGTTTAAGCTCGCTTGCGGCGTGTAAGCACTAACAATGCTAAAAGTGGACCTTCTAATGACTAACTTAATCTTCATCATCCTATCATTGACCCTCCTAACCTCTACCACTTGATCCCTTAGCTCCGAGTCAACTAAAATACCTACTTCATTCCTATCCCTCGATCTACCTGAGAACCACAACTTATACCGTCCACGTCCCGCGCCTTAGATCCTACCCATTTGGACTCCCGGACACAAGCTATGTTAATCCTTCTCTTTTCACTAGCTCTATGGACTTCCCCGATAAATTACCTATGTTCCACGACCCTACTCTCAACCTAGAAGTGCCCCTAACCCACTTACTACCCCTAACCTTAGCCCCTATCCCCGACCAAACATGACCTTAGTCTACCATCGTTCACTAGAGTCACTACAACAAAAACAACCTAAGCAAAGGTTTAAACTATACACGCAAGTAAGAACCCAAAAAACTAGTAGCAATTAGAACTACAACAAGTAGAGCTAAAGCAAGAATCCAATGGCAAAATCAATAAGGCCTGAAGCACTATCTAAAGATTAAATGCAAACAAGAATCAATAAAACAAGTAGAATCAAATGCAAGAATCTAAAGGCTAGAATTAAGAGGGCATGAGAAAATACTACTGCACAACCAAGAAAGAACTGGAATCAAGTAAAAACTAATAAGGATAGAAGCTGAAATTTAATGACTAGCGGCTGAAATGTAAAGAAATCAAATAATATGCAATAAAGAATAACAAGTAGCAATTATGTTCCACAAATGAAAGACAAGAGACAAGACATACCTGGATCGAATTGCGCACCGCAATATATATTGGACCGGGTTGCATGTTCCGCAACATATATTGGATTGAGTTGTACATCGCAACAAGTACATGGACTTCGCGGGTCCCTCATGGGTCATGACTATCGAGGCGTGGAGGTATTCCGCCCGTAGCGTGTGTGTATCATTGCATTGCATAAGCATTCACATTCGTACTTGTTAGTTTCAGACTTGGTATTTGTAGTTGCGATTGTATATTTTTGGACTCTGTTGTATTTATATCTGATTGTGAGGATGTCTATCTTTCGGTCTCTTACTTTATATATGTTATCTAACTGTTGTTGGCCTATGATACTTACTGGTACATAGTGTTTGTACTGATACTACATTGCTACATTCTTTTATGAGTGCAGAGTATGTGACAGGGTCCACTTTCTCTCCTCGTGACTGATTCCCAAGGCTTTACTGACGATGGATATATCCGCAGCCCGGATGTCTCTCTTTATCTACTTGTCTTATTTTGTTATTTCGAGATAGTATTCTACTTTTCAGACTTTGTATTTATATTCAGACTTGTAGTTATGTAGTAGTGGCTCTTGTACGGCCTTAGACCAGATTCCATGCGATTGTTGTATTACTTCCGCACTATTTCCTTATATATCCTAGACATATTATATATATTTGATGGTTGAGTTCTATTTTATTATTGACTGAGCAGTTTAACCACACCAACAGCTTAAAACTAATTGCGAGAGCGCACCAGCTGGTTATGGAGGAATTCAATTGGTCCCATGTAATTGGTTCTATCTATCTGTATACTGTATGTGCGAGTTTGATCCAAGAGAGGCTGATTTAACCAATTTCTTGTTGCAGGATCAAAAAGTGGTTACCATATTTAGTGCACCTAATTATTGCTACCGCTGTGTATGGCGTCCATCTTGGAACTTGACGATTGCAATGGCCATACATTCATTCAGGTTTCTCTCTCCCCCCCCCCCCCCCACACAACACCTCATCTGTCACAAAGTGCTATCTTTCAAGTCCCCAAGATGGCAGACAACGACTAATATACCTCAATTCCAAGACTATAAGAATGTCACTCTATTTAAACTCATTTCGGTCCAATATTATATAAACAACAAATAAAATCAGAATAAAAATTACTAGAAGTTGCACCCAAGGGTGTAACCTAGTGGTCAATGAAGTGGTTGAAAACCATGAGGTCTCAAATTCGACCTCATGGTTCCTATCCTGGTAGAGGCATAAACACAAGGATATTTCTTCCCATCTGAGTCCAAAGTCTTGGTGGACAGAGTTATCCGGTATCTGTGCTGGTGGGAGATAGCAGGGCACCTAGTGTAACTAGTCGAGGTGTGTGCAATCTGGCCCAAAGTAATAGAAGTTTCCACTTTTACCACTGGTGTATAAATCTCTGGCAACACTAAAAGATTCCTAGAAAACATTGAACGTACTAACATGAAGAAAACTTAATTTCAACTAATTGGTATCGCCTTTATAGATCTATTTTTTGTATGACCTGTCGAGTAATTTTGCTAACAAGTGGTAGCTTGGAAGTTGCTATTATTCAACCCTATTTTTCTTCTTTCTTTTTTTGCAGTTTGAACTTTGAACCAGCTCCTAGGAGAGGGGAGCCAAATGTAACGCGAAGAACGCCAGATTACTTCTTGTGATCAAGATGCACAAACTTGGTGATCTTATTGCATTTGCATCATGTCTTGCTAAACCGGTTTATATGCTGTGACCTTCTTGGAAGTTCTATAGTTATTACTGCTATAGTATCGTGATACTGCAAATTGCACGAATCATGTGAATCGGGCAGGTGATGCGCTCTTCCTTACATACAATTCTTCTGAAACTTCACGGAAATGCAGCGAAGAGACGACGAAACTGGAAGGAGTCACTATGCATGTATCATTTCCTACAAACAATGATTAACCTTTTTCTCTCTTTCTTATAGTATTTTTTTTGTTACTAGTAGAAAAGGACCATCATTTCATTCCTCGATTTTTTTTGTCCACTGTAGAAGGGCGATAACTCTCGTGTGAGCTCTGTAGAGGCAAATCATTATTTTTTAACCTTCTAATGGGTGCTTGAGTAATTTATTATCTTACTTTCACCTTGCTCAGTTTTGCACTCTTTTTATTCTGCTAAGTGGTTATATTCAAGTTGGTTGGTATTTTGTACTTTTACTTGTTAGTTTCGTTATCATCAAATGGTGGTTCGTTGCAAATAACAACTAAGCTTCAGTATCGAACAAGTTGGGGTCGGCTATATGAATCTTCATTGACCATGTTATTCCATATAAACTCATCTCGGGTCAATATTATGCAAGTTAAGTGCGATTTGTGATTTTTTGGTCACTGCACTATCCCCTTGAGACATAAGAACCTGTGTAAAATATGTATTTTAAATTTTGAGGTAATGTTGGATAAAACTTGCATCATAGTTCAAATATGTATCTCTAAAGTGTATTTTAGTTGGTGAAAGTTATTAAAGTTAATAGTTCAATTGTGGTCCAAAATAGCGTAATTGAACCCAGTATGGATCGGATTTCCCCCCCCACGACGTTCTACTTAAAAGCTAGTGATTACATCTTCTATGACCTAACGTCTTGTAAATAGTTTGGCATGTGACATACATTGTAAGGAAAGTGTATAACTGCACATTGTATGTTTTGAAGTTCACATGTTCTGTCTATGTGAATCTTATTCCTAATAAGCATCCAAAACACAATACAATGAACTCTTTTGTTGCTTGTGTGTATAACTTGATTTTATCATACTTAAAATTCAAGACAAATTTGGAGTTTCGTCTTTGCTTTGTACTTCTCTTTATTTTTTGAGATTGAATTGGTGTTCAGCCTACTTAAATAAGTACTCGACTTTGTTTGATCTCTTTCTTTATCAAGTCTACTAGTTGATCGAGAAAAAAGTACCGTCCAAAGTGCCTCATAGAGGCAGTCACCAGGTAGGCTAAAATCATTCGAAGCTGAAATAAAGAAAGTAAAGTTCTTGCATTTTTCATGTGTAAGGGCGACTTTTCACCAGAAGTCTAGCTTAGAGTTGATCGGCCGATTTTCCGAACTATATAGAGAATAACATTTCCTCCTATTTTAATACAATAATTCTTTTTTACCCTTCTTGTTTTTGTCTGTTGAATAGCCAAACTTGGCAAGGATAGAGCTCTAGCATATGAAACAGGTAAAGTGACCAACTTTTTAGCCCTTCCAACATAAGCTCTCTTTGTCAAGTTATCATAATCATTCTCCTCTATTGCATCCAAAATCTTCCTGTACAATATTAAGGATGACCAAACCTACAATTACAACACATACAAGAAACTCATCAACATTTTGAAATCAGAGGCGGATCCAAGATTTGAAGATTATCGGTTCCTACAATAACATCAAGTTAATATACAATAATAACTAGGTTCACAGTTAAATATTTATAGATATTTAGTGGATTTCTTAATATATACACACAGTCCGAGCAAATGTTTGGATGCAAAATCTGATATACTCACTTAGTCCACAAGTCTAGGAAGGTTATGTGCATATTATAAGAGTATATGGGTTGAATGTCCAGTTGAGTTGTTTCACTAGCAGCCTAGCACAACTAGTGTCCAACACCCTTTGCTATTGTCACTACCGGTATTGGACTCTGTCGACTTGACATTTTTGCAAAAACCGCTCCTTAATCAATGGGCAATTCAAAGACGAGAACGAGGACAACTGACTGCGTTAAAGAACAGGCTAAGAGTATACATTCTATAGTTGAAAATCGCAGTTGCATACTACCCGGTGTGTGCAGGTCTGACTATGTTTGCACTAACACGTACAAACTATGTTGCTCGGACTCTCCAAAAACATTGTCGTGCCCGTGTTAAATCCTCCAAAAATGTACTACTTTTAGAGGATCCGACACGCACTCATCAGCATTTATGAAGAGTCCGAGCAACATAGCCTACAAGTGGCCCTAGTAGGCCTGTTGCTCAAGGACGAAAAGGATAGTGAACCCTTCCTTTTATTTTGGCAACTGCCTGTGTGTATTGTACAAGAATCTTGATTAGCCTTTTGTTCTATCTTGAATTGAATTGACATGAGATTTTTTTATTAAACGGAACTTACTGGCCAACGGCTAGCTTTGTTAAGATGTGAAGCACCCTCCTCAGCAAGATTGAAGTAGAATCTTGCCCTTCTGATCTGCTCCTTCATGAATTCTCTCCATTGATCTGTCACTTTCCTCGCGAATACGTCCTCGTCACGTATTCCAAACTGTGCTAGTTCATCTTGTGGCAGATAAACTCTTCCTCTCAATGCACTAAAAACAGATCAATCATTAGCAATTTGGTTAGAAAATCTAATAAGGGAAGTTGGAATTATAGTAGATTCGAACCTTTCTGTAACAACATCGTTTGTCAAGATATTTTTTGGCTGCTATAACGAAATGCTTTTATAGAGAACATATAATAAAATATAACATAACATGAAAAGTCGATTCCAGAAAAAAAACTTGGCCGTTATAGTGAATTGTTGTTATAGAAAGATCTGATTATATCAAGAATTTAGCTAAAGGTTAACTTACTCTTCTCCAACATCTCTGAGAATGTTAGTAAGTTGATTCCCTATGCCCAAATGAAGTGCTGAATTGTATACAGTTTGAGCAGAAACAGGACATTCTGGTGCAATTCCCATAATTGGTACACTCATTAGGCCAACTGTTCCAGCTACACAGTAGCAGTACATATACAGCTCCTGGAAATTCGCATACTGGCTTTTCCTCGTGTCCATTCTCATACCATCTATCATGTCCTTGAACGGCTATGTATCATAAATGCGCAAAATTTAGTATCGACATACTAAAAAAGTTGGTTTTTTCTACAAAAATGAAGGCGATATCGAAAATTTTGGTACCTTGATGTCTAAAGGGAACTTGCATATGGTATCAGTTAAAGCAGCATCAAGCATGTCATAAGGTTTGTAGTTGAAAATATCTTCTAATCTCTCTTCCCATCTATCAAGAACTGAGTTGTTCATGTAATCTGCATTAGGGCCATCAACAAGTTCATCGGTCCTTCTGCACCATACTGGAATGGGAAGAAAAAGAACAATTTTCAGCTCTACTTGCACATAACAGATCAAAAAAAATCCATGCGATCTTTGCTTCAAGTCGCCAACAACAACAATAATAACTACACCTCAGTCCCAAGCAAGTTGACATCGGCTATATGAATCAGCACTTCTTCATTTAAACTCAACTCATGTCATTATGATAACAAATAAAATAGAAGTGAAAAATAAGAAGTTCCCTAATAAGGCTAAAACGTATTCCCGACTAGCAGATATCACCTATATGGATCTTATTCTTCTATTGTGTCCTATCTCTAGCTAAGTTTGCATTAATTCCAAGGATTTGTCAGTCTTTCGAGACAACTTCCTTTCATGTGATTTTATGTCTACCCTGTCCTCTTTTTAACACCTTTACTTACCATAGTTTCACACCTACAGACCGATGCGTCTGCAGCTCGATGCAGGACATGACTAGACCATCTCAAGCGACCTTCTATCATTTTATAATATTAATGCCTAATTTTTTTTTAGAAGTTTGAGATCATTCAATCACTATAGCTTACCATAGATAGCCCATATTGCCTTTTGTCTCTCTGCAGTCATCAGTTTAGTCCCTACAGCATGATCAAATTGAACATTAGTCATATTTAAACAATGAAGGGAGCCGGAAAAAAACTTAAAGGGGAAAGAGTACTCATGATCTATGTTGCTCAGACACTCCAAAAATGTCACTGCACCCGTGTTGGATCCTTTAAAAATGCACTACTTTTGGAGGATTCTACAAACACCTATCTGACATTTTTGAAGAGTCTGAGCAACATAGCTCATGATGGAAAGGCTTAAAAGAGATGGTTTCATAACCATCAAAATGTAAACTTTGGAAACAGCAACTTAATACTAGCATATAGTAACTATAGCAAAAGTTGAAACCATCAAAATGTAAACTTTGGAAACAGCAACTTAATACTAGCATATAGTAACTATAGCAAAAGTTGAAGCCATAAATTGTACATGAAAGAGATATGTATTAGTAGTTTAGTACTATTACATATAACTTGATATTATACTATTTGTAACATGTCAATCTTAAAAAGAAAGGATCAAGAAATGAACCTAAGTAGAAAGTTTTAGCATATTCTGCACAAATATTCCTGCATAGTTCATAAGCTTCATCAAGAAACACAGGATCAAAGCTTGGATTTCTACAAAAATCATTTGTAACATGTGTTTGTTTCCAAACAACTTCGCGAACACGTCGATGAGTGTGAGCAATTCCTTGTGCTGTTAATAATTCATGGATCTTTTTTTGTTCCCTTTTCTTTGGAGAAACTGTAAGAACTTCAGCTCTTATTGGTAATTTTCCTCTGCATTTTTGAGATGAAAAATTTTCATTTCTTGCATTAAGGCAAGAATTGGATGAATAAGAAAGTGTTGCTGGACACATCTTTACAACAACAAAAAGACGTGGAAAATAAGAGTGTCTGCCTAAAGAGATGTTATGGAGATGGTACTTTATACACAAGGAACTAATAAAAATATCTTAGTTTATTAAGAATTTAATAAAGTTGAGTTCTTGAGAACAACTCAAAGTTTCTACAACTTGACAATTACAATGAAGAGATACCATTTATGAGCTTATTTTTGGACTTGTCTTACATAAAAGTGGCTAGAACTGTCATTTTCTCCATGTTGCAAGTAACTTATTTTATTTTTGAGGTTACTAATTCCACTTTTAATGAACAATTATCTATAGTTATTTTTGAGTGATCTAATAATAGCTTAAAAGTTCTTTTGCATTGACAATATATATTAGCAATAGTAAAGTTTTCCCCATATAACCTATAGGTCACGGGTTTGAGTCGTCAAAGCAGCCAATAATATTTACACTAAGGTAGACTGCCTACATTACACCTATTGGGATGCGACTCTTCCCTTGATCACGCTTGAACACAAGATGCTTCGTGCATTAGAATATCATTTTTTTAGCTTTGGACTAGTCTAGATTAGTCTTTTTAGGCCATAATTATTGTTCATTTTGTCTCTTAGCGGGTGTTTGGATTGACTTATCTTAAGTATTTTTTTGGCCAAAATAATTTTTAAGCTAAAATGTGGTGTTTGGCTTTTAGCTAAAACTAAAAGCAAAAAATTGAATATTCTCAACTTATGACTTTTAACTTTTAGCTTTTAGCTTATAAGCTATTTTTTTAAAAGCCATTACAAACACCCTCTTAGTCTAAATTAATCCATTGAGTTGTTTAGTGTGGAAGTCTATTATTATGTGAAGTATCCTATATAGGGACATGCCACTCATTACATGACAAATTGCATGTTCTTAAGGTATAATTTGCTTCGCATATCTCCTATGGTTTCCTTAGTTAGTGAATTTAATTTCAAGTGAGATTTACCAAATAGCTGGACCACCAAGCTTTGGTTTCACTTTCCTTCATTGTATTTTTAGTAATTGGGTTATGAATTTTTATCATTATGCATATTTAGTGAATTTTTAATATAAATATGAGGTTTGAATTAAAGCTATTGGATTCGGTTTCATCCTCACGTAACTTTCTAGCTTCATCCCGATAACAATTTAAAACTCATTCTTAATTTTGTTGGAATTATGGTAGAAGAAACAATTCAAGATCTCTAACATTTTTTTCTAGCATTCAATATCCGAAATTTGCTGACCCGACTGATCTAATTTATATAAGAAAGTTCACTAAAGAGAGTAAGGTGATTTCTACCAAAATATCTTAATTTTCAAAGCTTAAATTTGATATTAGTCTGCAAAATCAATAGCGACAAAAAAAAAACTAAAAAGAGTATACACTTATCCTACTACTATTTTCGATACTTCAGAAGTCCAGGATATAAAATTAGAATTTGCTGCAGACTTCTTGATCACAACTAGGGGCAGCTCTAGGCTAGCAAGTAGCGAACCTGAGACCAAAGGTAGGTCGGAATGATTTTCCTGATGTTATTGGTGTTGTTGATTTTTCTTTTGCTAGTGTGAATCATATGTCAGGTGTAATTAGATATATATCACTACGCAAAAAAACTTTTGGCTTGGCCAGAGCTCCTTAAGCTTGGGTTCGCTTCAGGCTTGCGTTCGACCTTGGCTTCGGGGTTGGCTCCTAGGCCCTGACCTACTCGCCCTCACCTAAATAAAGACAGAGCCCTTTAGGAAGGTTGGCGACTGGTGTCTAAACCGGAGACATCGCACCGGAATGCATTCCCCACCGCAGACAAGAAGACTCGAGGAAAACTATTGATCCCTTTGATGACTCTGCTCTTCATCTTCCCGGCCTGCAAAGAAGAATCCGAACTGAGGAAATTGGAAAAAGAAAATAAAGTCTCTATTTCTACGATCACCTCTAGCGTCCAACAAAAGTCTTAGAAGGAGAATCTAACTATTCTCGAAGAGATTCTTGCCAACACCATTAGAAAGATGAGGGAAAGGGGAAAAGAAGTAAAATTCGCTATTTCCGACAGATATACTATAAGAAAAATATACTCCTACTTTTAATTGTTCTACTCAAATAAAAGAGTTAAAATTCTATACGTTAACAACGTTAATTTTTTACATTATCACATATTTTCAACTGTAATTCACAACTTATTACTCATAATAAATGGAACTAGTAACTTGAAAATTAAGACAATTAACATTTTATAATACGTCAAATTGCATCGATAGTGTAAAAATCCATAACATTGTTTGCAAATATAAATTACTACATCCCAAAATAGCTTATGGTAAGTTAAATAAAATATTATGATGATTTTTTTTATTTTCTACTAGGTATCTCATATCAGCTTTTCGGCTCCCACTAATTTAGATTTACGCCATGTATGGCCATAAATGTGAAAATGCTCTCTACCAGAAATCACAAAATAATTTATGGTAAGTTAAATAAAATATTATGATGATTTTTTAAATTTTCTACCAAGTATTCAAATCAGCTTTTCGGTTCCCATTAATTTAGATTTTCACCACATAAGGCCATAAATGGGGAAATGCTCTCTACTAGAATGGTTTTCTTTCACAGGGGCTCGAATTCAAAACCTCTAATTAAGAATGGAGGGATCCTATCCATCCCGACCATTTGGTGATAAACATTATGAGGGTAAATATCTCAAAAGGTCACTCAACTATGAGAAATTGTGTAGCAAAGTCACAACTTGATTTATATTAATAAAATCACTCAACTTAGGACTTTTCTCTTATAAAATCACTCAATTAAATTTATTATAAAAAAATTTGACCTGGCAAAATAAATTAATTTTTATGCCATATAGACATAGACCGCATAAATAACCCACCCACTCACAATTAAAATGAAACCTAAGAAGTATATATTAGTGATATTTTTCAAATACAATTAATTGCGAAACTTGTCCGCCAAAATAAAAAAGATTGTAGCTAATACATTAATTTCTTTAATAAAAAACTCAAAATCAAACTAAAGCCAACTTTCTGTATTATAGAATCACCCAACCAACAACAACAAAAAAGAATGTTCCAACTATTTGGGGAGTAGAATTTGTGTAGTGGTAATGTACAAAAAACAATTATTATTGGATTACGATGACATATGAAATAGATAATTTCATTGTTTCATTTTATGTAAATTTATATGAATAAATATAGAATTTAAGAATGAAATAAAATAATTTAATTTTATGGTGTTAAACAAGTTGAAATATTTATATGGCTATAAAATCGTGATAGTAAAAATAAAAAAGTAATTTAATATTAAAATATTTTTAAATAGATAAAACTATTATTTTTCTTGAAACATATTCCTTAAAAGAAATTTAGTTTAATTTTGTTTTGTTTTGTCTTACACGAAAATTAAAGAAGACTCAAATTAAGTTATTTTATCATATTAATTTTTTATGACAAATCTGATTGAATGATTTTATCAGAGAAAAACTCTAAGTTGAGTAATTGTATTGATACAAAACAAAATTGAATGACTTTGCTTTATAATTTCTCATAGTTGATTAACCTTTTGAGATATTTACTCACATTATTACGATGATGCATACATTTTGAAAGCCTTCAATTAAAAAAATATATTATTTCTGATAGTTCTAAGATAGATATACATAGTATTGTTGGTGCTTATTCCCAAAGATGCTATTTTGTCTTTTTATCCACAAAATGTTAGAACAATTTGTTGGAAAATGCAAAGTGGAATTGAGGATCTTGTCTACATTTGATACCTCTAAAATGAAACTTACAGATTTTGTTTTTTTCTGGCAAATTTTATGAAAACAAATAACAATATAGTGATGAATTTTGTATGAATAAGAAGAGTATATACATTGGAATGATTCGATTACGGGAGTAAATTAAATATAATCCATCCGAAAGAGGTCAATATCAATATGAGTATTAGATTGTTTTGTTGTTTTCCGTTGATAGAGGCGGATAAATAATTTTGAAGTTTATGGATTTTTACAGTTACTTCAGATTAATACTATACAATATTAATAATTGAGTTCACAATTATATATTTATATTTAGTGAATCTCTTAATATATATATAATGTTTCAACAAAAGTTATTGAGTGTTTATGTGAATCTGTAACCAACACTAATGTAGATCCACCCTCTGTGTGTATACCCTTACTAAGAGATCAATCAACTTAATTTCAAATGAGTTTAAAGTTTACAAAACGATAAATATATATAATTTTTTAATTATATTATCAGGTAAAATTAACCTACAACAATAATATGCTATATTTCATATCAAGGTTGATACAACAACATGAATTCTTTTTGGATCTTGTCTACATTTGATACCTCCAAAATGAAGCTTTTAGATTGTTTTTTTTTTCTGCCAAATTTGTGAACAAATAACAGAGTGAATTTTTCTACCAATAAGAAGAGTATATACATTGGAATAACGCTATGTGAGTAAATTAATTTCATTTGAAATATGCCAACATCAATATATTAGATTGTTTTGTTTTTTTCACTAATCTCGTTGAGTACTTGTTCATTGTTGTTTTCCTCGAATGTGTGGATTCCCTTATGAAATGATCAATCAAACTTAATTTCAATTTTCAAATGAGTTTAAACTCTGCGATAGTGTATAGATTTTTTTATACAATTAGGTAATTAAAATCAATTTATAATAAAAAAAATATGTGACTTTTCATATAAAATTTGATGAGAACATACTATAACATGTTAAATTGCATTAAATGTCAAGTCAGATAGCGTATAACTCAAGGAGAGTGGAAAATGATGCCTATAATTGGCCAATAAATCTGATTATATTATGATTCTTAAGTTTGAATATATAATTGCAAAGAATTTCCATGTTTGCCATATTAGGGTGTAAGCTCGTGATTAATAATGTTTACTACTCCATCTGTTCCAATTTATATGATACACTTTTCTTTTTATTCAGTCCAAAAAAGAATGATACATTTCCTTATATAACAACAATTTAACTTTAAACTTTACCTTTTACGCTTAACGAGATGATCTAAAACGAGATGATGTATAATCACACAAATCTTTGACTTGTTTTAGACCACAAGATTCAAAAGTCTTTCTTTATTTCTTAAACTCTTGCCGAGTCAAACTACATCATATAAATTGAAATGGAGGGAGTACTAATTTATTGATTTACTACTAAGTTGTTATACTAGCTAAGGCGCTCACACTACATACCTTCACATACACATAAAAAGTTGCTCTTTTTTTCCAAAAATATTAATTAACGTAATTAACTAAACCTTGTCGCTTTTCTTTCTTAATCCTAATTGCGAAAATAAAAAAGCAAGATAGGCGCATAGCTCATCCATCTCATAGAAGACATGCATCGGTCGTGATTCTATTAGCTCGATTTTCTTGCTTATTATATAGTTTTTTTGCACTTGATATTTTTTTGCACTTGACTGGACTGACAGTTGACCAGAAGATAACTTCAATTCGCTTGACCGTTAGTCGAATGACGTGCTTAATTATCTTGTGTGACAACATTACATAGCGAGTTGCTCTTATATAAGCGGACAACTATGTGACAACGCTATATATAGAGCAAGTGGCGCTTTCATATAATATGCTAATCAACACATTTACAAGTTAGTGATGAATTTTACACGCTCTAAGCTCAGCCCATGTGCGATTAGGAAGATTAGTCGCAATCTGAGCAATGCCACTCACCCTATCCTATCACTTACAGGCGGCCAGCCACCCACAACCAAGTGTAACGAGAGTATTAGGCTAAGCATGGGGTCTTATATGCCAAATTATCCATCTAGAGCTTATTATGACATCTACTCGTGACATAGTTACATTATTTTTTCACTTTAGACACAATTGAAATGTGAGTTATAGATTATGGAAACTTGAAGTACAACAAAGCGTTTGTAGTCCAACGGTTAGGATAATTGCCTTCCAAGCAATAGACCCGGGTTCGACTCCCGGCAGACGCATTTTTTTTTGCTTTATTTCACAAATTAATATAACCTTGATTATCCACGAAGGTTTGAATATGAGAACTTCACATAATTATACAATGTTAAAAAACACATTACATAATTTTAGCACAAAAGAACCCCTTCTATAGCATATCCCACTCTAATCGTAACCCCCATCATTAACCTAAAATTTAGCTCCTTATTAACCTAATTATTAGTTCCTTAATTATCTCCTAAGAAACAAAAAAATTAAATAAAAATATACCATTACTGATTCTCTTCCTTTTTTCAGTTTGTACATGAACAAATTTTATTATTTGTAATTTTTTGGGGTTATGATTTTTTATGTTTAAATATTAAATCTTTAATAACACTATATTCTCAATATATTAGTGTAATTAAATTTTAAGCTATAAATATATCACAAAATATAAATTAATGTTTATACTAGAGCCCGGGCCATAAAGAAAGTTATAGTATTATTTTATTGTATATTATAAATAAATCTGTAGTATAATATGTACAACGATAAAAAGTAAGATTTAAAGGTTGCTACAATATGTTATGCTCATCAGTGAAGCATAGAAAGTATTGATTGGATCGACCGTGTCACGTTTGATCCGCACAACATAGAAGATTTAGTAGAATATCACCAAGTAATAAAGAGAACACCACATGCTTATAAATATTGAATTTAATTTAAAATTTTATCACGTGTTCTTGTGTTCAATTGAAATAAATTAAAGTGTCTAAATAAAAATTATTAATATATTTGGGAGTCGTTAATGTATTAAGCCTAAAAATTGTAATCATCTATCTACCACATGTATTTCATAATATCATTTTATATTTCAAAATGAAATTTGTGTTTCTTTTACTTTTTGGTCTTCTCAGCATTTATCTTTTAAAGAAATGTATCCCAAGGTTAAAATTTATTATATAATTTAATATTTTAGAATGTAATAGTTATAGATTTTTAAGATTTAAGTTATATAAAAATGCGGAGATTTAAGTTGTATAAAATTCTTTTGTACAAATAACCTGAAAGCGACAGATTTTTTTTTTTTTAACTTCCTCGGCATGATTTCTCAATTCACAAAAATCATGCAAACAAATCTCTGTACTCTACAAATCAATAGCAACATAATACTCGTAATAGAGAAACACAAATATTAAAGTTCTACAACACGTGGCAATATTGAACAAACCAAAAGCAACATATAATAATAGAGAAAACAACACAATTGTTAAAATGTACAGAAAAGGCTGTTGCCTTTGCCTCGTAACTCAACACAAAGAGCAACTTAGGAAATGTCATATAAATCCATGTGAGGATGTAATGGGGAATTGGAGGGTTCATATATATATATATCTTTTCATAAATATTGATATATATTTTTTGGTAAATAAAGATTTTTATTACCAAGTGAACATTGTAAGTACAGGAGAATACTGGACATAATCTGAGTTTGAGTCTCCTAGGCCATCAAAAAAACAATAAAACAACAATCAACAAGAAAAAACTGCGCAAGGATAGAAATTGTGACCTTCTAACCATTTTACCAATGGACACCATCTTCCAGCCTTAATATGAATCTCTTGAACAATTTTCTTGACTAGATCAGCTGTTGTTTGATTTTTTGGTGTTCCTTTCATTCCACACATGATACACAGTAGCTGCCAGAGCCATTCTATAGACTTCAGCTTGAGCACTTCTCCAATTTTTTTGCCACATGCTCATATCAATTCATCTTCCCATGCTAATGCATCCATGATATCATTTTTTGCCACACATGGCTTGAAAAAACATGGGTTTCTCCACTTTAGCACACAATGAACAAGCCTTCTCATTGATTATCCCCCATTTGTGGAGCCTATCTTTAGTAGATAACCTGTTTAGAGCTGCCACTTGAAGGATAAACACCCATCTAGGTAATCCATAGTTATTGCAAATTAATTTCCTCCAGGGCACTTCACTTTTTGAAACTGCTCTCTAAGTTTCAAGTAGAATGCCTTAGTTGAGCACTTGTCCATTTGTGCTATATCTGCTATATCATAGCCTGCTTTTGCAAAATACTTGGTGGCTTTTGAGAATTCTCTGCACAATCCATGAAGCCTGTTTGGGAACATCAAAAAAGAAATTCCTAGCCCCTCCATAGTAACAGTGGATTCACCTTACCCATAATTTGTTTTTTTAGTACAAATGTTCCACAACAACTTACTAATAGCAGTTCTTTTCCAGTCAGCAATATCCAACACATTCATACCCCTTGCAGTCTTTGGGTGACAAACTCTCTCCCATGCCAACAATGCCTGATTGGAAATTTCTGTACCACCAGACCATAGAAAGGATCTGCATGTAGCTTCAATGATCTTGATCACTTTCTTAAGAAGAACAAACATTTGTCCCAAAACACTTGTATAGAAAAAGGATTGACTTAATAAGTTGAGCTCTACCAGCATATGACAAGTATCTAGTGGTCCAAGACTTAACTCTACTCAACATTTTCTCCTACTATGATACTCTCTTGGTACTCAGGGGAACACCCAAATACCTAAATGGCAAGGAGCCCTTACTGAAACCAAGCACAACCAATATCTTCTGTTGTACTCCATCAACTACACCCCTAAAATATATGCAACTCTTGGAGGGATTAGCATGTAGGCCAGAGGAAGCTGAAAAAGCTTGAAATTTCTCAAATAACAATTGCATAGACCTAGTATCCTCTTTACTAAACAGAAGCAAATCATCAGCAAAGGCCAACTGTATAATGTTTAGCTTACTACACCTTGGATGAAACTTAAAATCTGATTCTCTACGCAACTGTTTCAAGGATCTAGTGAAGTATTCCATCACAAGGACAAACAGAAAAGGTGAAAGAGGATCCCCTTGTCTCAGACCCTTCTTAGCCTCAATAGGTTTAGATGGTTGCCCATTCACAGAGATAGCATAGGAGACTGTCTTGACACACATCATAATCCACTCAATAAATATAACATGAAAGTTCAAAGCATGCAACACCTCTCAAGAACACCCATTCCACTGAATCATATGCTTTTTGCATATCTATCTTAAGCATACATCTAGCTGATATCCCTATTCTTCCATAACCCTTAACTAATTCATGACTCAATAGAATATTGTCAGTGATCACCCTACCAGGAACAAACCCAGCCTGACTATCATCAATTAGGTAGGCTATGACACATTGTAATCTCTTTGTCAAAGACTTGGATATCAGCTTATATAACATTGAGCAGCAAGAAATAAGTCTAAATTCTTTAACAAAAGAAGAATGTTGTACCTTTGGAATCAAAGTTACTGAAGTGCAATTAATTGGTTTAAACATCTTCCTATGAATTATATCCTGAACTGCAACAATGACTTCTTCACCAATGATAGGCCATGATTTTTTGAAGAAGCAGACATTGAACTCATCAATTCCAGGAGCTTTGGAGTCTGCTATGTCTTGTAACCCATCAACTATCTCAACTGGAGTAATTGGAACCACAAGTTTCAGTTGCTGCATCCTTGTTAGCCTAGACCATTAAACATGATTCCAGGATCAATGACTCTGAGTTCAGCTGCTCTAGTACCAAGTAATTGAGATTAAAATGAGACTACCTCAGTTTCAATCCCTTGCACATCCTGAATAATTGCACCATTGGCTGAGACAAGTCTAGTGATATGTTAAGACTGATTCTATTCTTAAAACTGGCATGGAAAAAAGCAGTATTAGAGTCATCCAAGCCTAACCATTGCACTCTTGATTTTTGTTTCATAATACTCTCCTCAACCATACTTCATTTCTCTAGATCACATTTAATAGCTTTCTCCATGGCATATAAGTGAGGATCATTGAAAGTAGTTCTAAGTTGGTGTTGCGCATCTTGAAGCTGCTGCCTAGCACTATTGATCCTTAACCCAACCTTTGAGAACTCCTTTGCATTTAATTTCTTCATACCTGCCTTCATTAATTTCAACTTCTTCTAAACTTTTTCATAGGACTCCCTTGATTAGCAGATCCATATCCGAGTGACAATACTATTGACATCCTGATGCCCAGTCAAACAATTGAGGAACTTAAAAGATTTTGCATGACCACCTTGATGATCTTCAATAGTGATAGTGAAGAGTGAATGATCTGAGAAATAAGGGTCATGTGCAATTGCTTCCAACTGAGGCCATTTGTTCAACCAGTCTACATTCACCAAAGCTCTATCAATCTTACTATGTACATGGTTATTTGTCCAACCAGAATTTCCCCAATGTTTTAAGCTCAATTAACCCTGTATTATCCAGGAATTGTGCATAGTCTCTTGTTTCAGTATCCAGTACCTGACTCCCAATCCTATCCTCCCCTCTTAACACAACATTAAAATCACCAATAATGAGTCAGGGATTCTGAATCAATGGACCAATAGCAGCTAATCCATTCCACAAGCCTTTTTTATCATCTATAGTGTGCAGCCCATACACAGTAGTAAATTCAACTCTAAAGTAGCCATTAGCCTTTTTAACCAAGCAATGGATAAATTGATCATCTGTATGGACTACAATAACATTGACAGTAACAGGATTCCAAAGTAACCAAATCCTACCTCTACCAACGTTATTGTAATTGTGATTTCACTCCCACCCTAGAGCAGTCTTCTTTATTATACTACTAGCATTCTTCATACTCACTCTATGTTCAACAATAACTATTATATCAAAAAGTTTTTTATTCTTGACCTTCAAGCACTCTTTATGCTTAAAGATCTTATTAAACCCCTAACATTTCATGTTGCAATCTTCATATGGATATGTTTGGAGGGGTAGGACTATGAACCATTCTACCTCTACTACTCTGCTCCATCTCAGCTCTATTGAAAGCAACCTGTATCATCTGTTTCAAGGCATTCTCAACCAATGGATTGAATCCATTAAAAGTTTCAATATCAACTTTTACAGTAGGTGATGCTCTAGTTTTCCCAGTTGCTTTCTTCCACCCTTCTTCTTCTAGACCAGCTTCAGCCCCTGTTGTCTCAGTACTCTTCTCATGTTGATTACCTTGTGCAACCCCATCTTTGGATTACCACACTTGAGCTTGTTTCTCATACCCTTTCCTTCGAGCAACCCCCTGTTGATTAGGGCCTTTTTTAGCTCCAGCAACTTGTTTACCAGTATTCTTTGGCACATCATTTTATCTCTCAACTCTCTTATTTGATTGAGGAGGCTGACAAACATGCCCTATTTGACAACAGGTAGGAGAATACTGGGACTTCCAGTCATACCTCACCTCTTGTTCAAATACTTCACCATGAGGATCAATTACTTTGATCATATTAGGTAGGAGAACTGTGGCATCCATCTCAATCAGTAATCGGGCATATGACACCCTTTCTAGCTTGGATGTGCAATCATTAGCACAAATGGGAGTTCCTAAAGTACTAGCTATTCTCACACTTTGGACCCCAACAACTTAATGGCAAATTAGGCATCTTAACTCCAGAGAGGAATCATTTTCAGAACTTCATTATTGAAGACGAAGATTTCACAATCGCAGGTTTGTTATTAATCATATGAGGCCCATTCATCATGATCTCGTCCCTCTCATCAATGGAATGAAACTTTAATAATAAAAAACTCATCATTGTGATCGAAGATTTTAGGTGGCTTCTCAAACTTACGAAGTGAATTGAGGTATCTTGATACTGCAGAAATAGTGGGTGATGCACCAATGACATAAAGAATTAAAGCTGTTTCCAGATTTTTTTACTTCTTATTCTACCTCATCCATGCTTAGCTGCGCCATTTAACCCCATCTTTAATCTTAGAGGGACGAATTGCAGCTCCATCCCTTTTGGATGCCATCTTATCACCCTCAAACAATTCCACCCATGGCTTCTCCGGTGGCCTTGCATCTTCAACCTCCTTTGTGCCGGCACCGGAGCAGCAATCACTGGGGTATGCATTGGAGTGACCATAATTGAAATCGGCGGAAGGGTTTTAGAGTACCCATCACCGGAGTCAGCTCAGTTGCAGTACCAGACACCCCAACTTGCATCGAAGTAGTATTCTTCTGTTGTTGAACCTCAGTAGTCACCGTCATCGCACTTTTCTCACCTCGCGTCTCTATAATCGCAACACTTGGCTGCAATTCCTTAGCCGGAGTATCTTTCCAGATCTCTTCACGTAGTTGTTCCTTTGTTTTTTCCTTCCTCGGCCGACCTTTCGCCATTCCCGGCAATGGGGCGTACATTTGTATCACTACTAACGTGCGCCTAGGGAAAGCTCTAAGGTTATGATTATTTTGTGATATATTTTTTAGTATAAACGTTTTATATCTTAAACATACTATTGAAATACCATAAATTTTGACAATATTTTGTATATAATAAATATAATTTGTTTTTAATCTTTTTCTAAATATGATATATTTTTTAGTATAAACGTTTTATATCTTAAACATACCGTTGAAATACCATAAATTTTGATAATATTTTGTATATAATAAATTACAGTTATGCATACAACAACAACATACACAGTAAAATCACACGACGTGTGGTCTGGAAAGGGTCGCAGACTTTACCTTCACCTTATTAGGTAGAGTGGTTGTTTCCGGAAGACCATCATCTCAAGACAAAATACATAATCACAAGCAAAATAAAGCAATATTATGTATACTTCATTTATACTATTAAAATTAAATTAAAATATGCTCTTTTGGTGTATTATGTTTTTGGAAGAGAGGAAAGAGAATACAATAAAACCTCTATAAATTGATATTCGTTATATTAATAAATTCTCTAAGATAATATTTTTCTCCGGTCCCGACTTGGACCAGTTGATAAATTAACAAATTTCTATAAGATAATAAGATAATATATTTTCAAAAAACTCCTATGTAAATATAGGGTCTCATTAAAATCATAAATTAATAATTATATAAACTTACACAAACATAACTAAGACAATTTACTGAAATATGATTCTAGTGTTGTTTGTTTTTTCTTAAATTGAAGTGTAGTTGGAGCTCATCTCTAACTTTTCTTTTTGCATCCAAAATTTCTAGTGTTGTGTTCTCAAACTATACCAAAAAATTGTGAAAAGTTCTAGACGCGATAAGTGCTTCCTTACGCGTAACTGGTTCCAAAGTTACTGTATAGTCTCCAACTTCATCATCTGTATCATTTTCAAGGATAGTACCCATAATTTCTTCTAAGCTATGGACTTCTGAACATGTATCATTTTCACCAGGGTAGTTCAATAGGCTATTGACATCCATTTTATTGCGATAGCCGAGATCATTAATCATGACCTCAAGTTCATGAATGTCGTTTTCACAAGTGAGTTCATCTAAATTCCTTGAGACTTCATCACATGAACAAATTTTGCAATGCCGAAAATAATTTGCTATTGTCTCTTGCTAAACATTAATGGTCCAAGCCGAGACTGCATGAATGATAGCATCCAAAGCATTAATCTTACGTAATAATATACATGATTTTTTCTAAGATACAATATTTTTTGATGTAATCAAAATTTAACTTTAATAAATTACAAAACTCTCTTTAAATTAATAAATATTAATTTATCGATTAATTAATATCTCTATAAAATAATAAAATATTATTTCCCAACAATATTAATTTATAAAGGTTTTACTGTAATAAGAAGAAGATATTTTAGTATTCAGTTCCTAATTTGATGAGAGAAAGAGAGAGCATTAACAACTAAAATTAATTCCTTATTTATGGATGAGAGATAAGGGAATGTAACTAATAAGAATTTAAAAAGGTATTGTTTCTATTTGTTATATAATACGTTGTTCTTGAAATATTTAGAAAATTATGATATAAATGTAAATAACTTTTAAAAATTGAGCTACCCGCGTAAGAATCTCTTGAATAGTCCCCTTCCGCTTTATGGATTTCTTAGTTTATTTATAGGTTTATTAATAAAACTTGCTACCTCTTGGTGGTTTATTTTACAAAGGATAAATAGTCGACTTTACTCTTGAACTATTCGAAATATAATAACTTTATCCTTCGTTTTATTTTTGGTGCAAAAACATCTTTGCCGTTTTTATTCTTGAACTAACACCCTCAAACTTTCAGAAAATCATTTTTTGCTGAGATGAGTTCCAATTTGGACAAAAGCCCTCCCACCACCACTGACTTCTTATATTAGTGTTTTATTCATCATTGACGGAACAATATATATTCCCTCGTAAGAACTAAGAGGTATATATAAAGAGTAATAATATGTTTACTACTAGAAATACAACCTTTTTCCATCGATGTTCGGTGGAAATTTATATTATAGAACATAATTTTTTTTACCTTATTTCCATTGAACGAGTTACTGGGAAAACGCATGGTGGAAAACAAGTTTTCATTGAAACGCTGATAAACTTTTTAATTTTTCCTTGTGAAAAACTACTATTTATCAGTAGAAAATAAACACTGAACATTTTTAAGTGAGAAATTCAGTGATAAAATAGAATTTTTTTAGAAGTGGTTACCTAACTTTCTCATCCGATCATGAGTATCTCGTCTAGTTCCCAAATAAGCGTTATAAGGAGAATATATATAAAAAATTCCACTTTGGTTTAATTAATGAATGTTTTACTTAATCTAGTTTGTTGATTTTATTATTATCTTATCATACTGAGAACACATTTAATGACATATCTATTCTTCATTAAAAAGTATTACTCCCTTCGGATTAAAAAGAGTGTTCATTTAACCTTTATTTTTTTAGTAAAAAAGAGTGTTCATTTATCAAATCAAGAAAAAATTAACCTTACTTTATATATTTGCCTTATTAAGTGTTAGGTGACCAAATCCCAATACCTATTTAATTAGGGGCATTGTAGTTAAATTACCTATTTTTGTTTAGAAGTTAGTATTTTTTTTTAAAGAATGTGCAAATGATTAAGTGAACACTCTTTTTTATCCGAATGGATACTATTTTATAACGATATCTCAGTCAAACTTGCAATTACCTTACTTGAGGATCCTCCTAATTATTAGTAATAAAACAAATAGAAAATCATTTTGATTTTTGTGGTACTAAGATTATGAAAATTTCCTTTTATTATATACCATCACAACAAATATTAATCGGGAGGAAGCAAAAGAATTTCATAATTCAGAAGTATACATCCTTAATTATTAAATTCTCAACATGGTTCACTTATTAGTGAAATCCCATCGAATAAAGAATGCTTATGGAAAGTGCATGATGATGGATTTTATTTGGGTCATTGGAATGAGGATGCTGGTGAAAATATTTATAGACAATATCGCTATTGGTAAAAAATATTTTATACTTGATATTTAGACAAAATTATATTGGTCTATTGTGGTTGAAAAGTTAAGATTGAAATATGTATGAAGTAATTGGTTGCGGTTAAATGATAACAATTTAGGTTATAAAGACACTTGTCATGTGTTTATTGGGTCGGTATACATATCGGGTGTTGGTAACAAGGTACGAGTCATCGATATTGATTTGTTTTAGCTATACTAGCATGCAGGAGACACGCTTATGCCAACAAGAGGTGTATTTTTGGATATGATCCTTCTACCCTTAATCGAAGGTATCGGGTTCGAGCCCTGGGTACGGGAAATATCTAATAGACATTGCTTCCCCCTTTTAATTGGTCTTACGCGGCGCAAATTCGAATTAGTCAAAAGACCGTGCTGTTTAATCGAGGCGGTTCCTCCAATGAATAAAAAAAACACAGGTAACAAGTACCATATATAGTATATGAATTCTACAAAAGAATATACAAAAATGGACCATTTATTATTTCCAGAGTGAGATAACAATCCAAACATGAAAATCACTTTAAGTGACGAATAATAAAGATGAGACATACATCAATAACAAAGTTCATTAGTATTTTCCAAAATATTGTCAAAGTACATATCTGTACTATGGTAACAAGGAGTTTGTGTACAACTGAAAGACAAATCAAGACAAAAGTTAATGTTAATTTGTATAAGCCGTGGTGGACAGAGTCATCCGGTACCCGTGCTTGGTGGGAGCTAGCGGGTAACCCGTAGAATTAATCGAGGTGCGCACAAGCTGATCGAGTACCACGATTATTAAAAAAGAAAAAGTAGACGTTTGTCGATTCTATACATCTATTTGTCTGTTGCTCTGTATTAGCTATACATGTATGTGCAAGGAATATTATTAGTATCTATAATTTGTTTTCTCTTAAACCAGTTATCGGTAGGAAAGCTGCCAAAATCACGGATACCTTGGACAACAGAAACCCGAAAGTTCCAAGCATGAGATCTTGCGGTGTCAACACTCTGGAAACATCTCCGAGAGCATACTTTGCTGCAACGGTAGTAACTGCAAGAGTCAATACTATACTTAACACCGAACCTTTGAATCCTTTATTGGTTCGATCAAGAGTTTCTGTCCTGTTACTTGAAGTCAATTCTGAAGATGGTATACCGTCAACAGACCTCTGCACGAGTAATAGATATAGAAATCCTCCGATGCCACCTGTTAAGAAGGCGATTGCAGACTTTTCCCCAGCTAAGAATGCAATAGACGAACCAGCAACAGTAAGGATTACATCATAGAGCAATAAAGATAACTTCAAATCTGTGTATTCCTTCATGGTGTCTTCGTTCGACATGTTCTGAGTGCTAAGGGAAGATGATGGCAAAGTGTTTTCGCTTAAAGAGATGATGTTGTCCTCGGAAAACTCGGTAACTGAACATGGTCTAAACTCCATCATGGAACTATCACTTTTCTCACCGAGCAAGACATCATCGATATCAAAGTCATATTGGACGGCTGTACAGTCAGATAAATTCTTCTCATTTCCAACTGACACGGAACTTAGCAGGGAAATCACAGTTATGCTCAAGCCTCCAAGTCTCCACTGACCTGCTTATTATTAACACCAAAATTTAGAAAACATTGGGTTTCATATTTATTAATTTCCTTTTTGATGCTTAAAATATGCATTATAGTAATAGAACAAACATATTCTCATTTGGTCGCTAACAATTATGACTTCAGTTTCAGGTCCAATTAACAGAGATACTGGGAACTAAGGCTGAATAAGTACCACTAATATGCCAAAGTTCATTCAAATAATTCGTCATTCTTCTTGTTTATGTGAGCAAATGATGTGTCATATAATACAACAACATACCCAGTGAAATCCCACAACGTGGGGTCTGGGGAGGGTAGAGTGTACGCAGACCTTACATCTACCTTGATAGGTAGAGCATCTGTTTCCGAGAGACCCTCGGCTCAAGACAAAGCACAAGCACAAGCACAAGCAAAAGAAACGGTCAGACCGGACAAGAAATTTAAATCAGTATGAAAATGCTGGTATCAAAAGCTAATAAGCCATGATAGCACATTCTGAAAAAGACGCATTAACTAACGCAGGTAAATAAGATAAACAAAGTACACTAGAGAACACATAACAACAAAAATCAAACGACAGGAGACTATAAAGCAATACTGCGCCTACTAGTATGATAGGCTAAGCGGGCCTACAATAATAACACTACAACTACCAGTTTGTAAGCGTAAGTAGGACTACGCTGGACTACCTACTACCCTTCTACCATAATCCGTGTCCTCCATAACCCCCTATCTAAGGTCATGTCCTCGGTAAGTTGCACCTTTGCCATATCTCGTCTAATCAACTCTCCCCAATACTTCTTCGACCTACCTCTACCCCTCATAAACCCGTCTATAGCCAACCTCTCACACCAAAGCACTGAGGCATTTGTGTCTCTCCTCTGCACGTGCCCGAACCATCTTAACCTTGCTTCCCGCATTTTATCCTCCACCAAGGCCACTCCACTCTGTCCCGGATATCATCATTTCTAATTCAATCCTTCCTTGTATGCCCACACATCCATCTCAGCATACTCATATCCACAACTTTCATTTTTTGGGTGTGCGAAGTCTTGACCGGCCAACACTCCACCCATACAACATAGTCGGTCTAACCACCACCCTATAGAACTTGCCTTTTAAGTTTTGATGACACCTTTTTATCGCACAGGACTCCCGATGCGAGCCTCCATTTCATCCACCCTGCCCCAATACGATGTGTGACATCGTCATCAATCTCTCCATTCCCTTAGATAATATACTCGAGGTACTTGAAGCTTCCTTTCATTGGAATGACCTAAGTACCAAACTTCACCACCATACCTGTCTCAAGGTCGCTCCCGTTACTGAACTTGCACTCCAAGTATTCTGTCTTGGTTCTACTCAGCCTGAACCCTTTAGACTCCCGAGTCTGTCTCCAAATCTCCAGCTTAGCGTTCACTCCGCTGCGAGTCTCATCAATCAGGACTATGTCGTCTGCGAATAACATAAACCATGACACCTCCAATTAGATTTGTCGCGTCAGTCCATCCATCACCAAGGCAAATAAGAATGAGCTAAGAGCTGATCCTTGGTGCAACCTCATCATCACTGAGAAGTGCTCCGAGTCTCCTCCTACTGTCCGTACCCTGGTCTTGGCTCCCTCATACATGTCCTTGATCGCCCTAGTGTACGCCACATGTACACTTCTAACCTCCAAACATCTCCATAGAACCTCCCTAGGGACTTTGTCGTATGCCTTCTCGAGGTAGATAAAAATCATATGTAAGTCTCTCTTCTTCTCCCTATACTGCTACACCAACCTCCTAATAAGATGAATGGCTACTGTAGTTGAACGTCCTGACATGAATCCAAACTGATTCTCAGAAATAAACATGCCTCTTCTCACCGTCATCTTCACGACCCTTTCCCAAATTTTCATAGTGTGGCTTAGCAGCTTGATACCCCTATAGTTATTGCAACTCTGGATATCACTTTTGTTCTTGTACAAAGGAAGCATTGTACTCCACCTCCATTCTTCGGACATTCTCGCCGTCTTAAAAATGACGTTAAACAACTCAGTCAGCCACATCAAACCTGCTCTCTTCCAAAATTCAATCGGGATCTCATCAGGCTCGGTCGCTCGTCCCCTGCGCATCCTGCGAATAACACCCTTAACCTCCTTAACCTTAATGCTTCTACAATACCCAAAATCCCGGTACCTACCAGATTGCTCCCGATCTCCTAGCACAATGTCTCTATCTCCTTTTTCATTCAAAAGTTTATGGAAGTAAGACTGCCACCTCCGCCTAATATGCGCGTCCTCTACCAGTACTTTGCCGTCTTCGTCCTTGATGCACCTCACGTAATCCAAGTCACGGGCCCTCCTCTCCTCCGCATTGGCTAGTCTGTACAACTTCTTATCCCCGCCTTTTTTCTCTAATTCCACATACAGGCGTTCAAAAGCCGCCATTTTCGCCGTCGTAACCGCTAGCTTTGCCTCCTTACTCTCCGTCTTATACAATTCCCTATTCGTTCACTTCTCCACCCCATCTTTGCTTTCTACCAATTTCGCATACGCCGCTTTCTTGCTTCCACCTTCTCTTGAACTTTACCATTTCGCCACCGGTCCCCCGATGCCCACCACAGCTACCCCGCGAGACCCCTAGCACTTCTCTAGCTACCTCCCAAATGCAACTGGTCGTCCTGTCTCACATATCGGTCGCATCCCCACTATTTCCCCCAGGCCCCCTTGGCCATCAACCTCTCCCCCATCTACTTTGCACCAGCCATGATCAAACTCACCCATTTGATTCTTAGTCATCCACAACCCTCATCTTCTTCTCCATCTTTATCTCCAAATCCATCACCAAAAGCTTATGTCGGGTTGTAATATACTCTCTCGGAATAACCTTGCAGTCTTTACAAAGACCGTTGTCAACCTTCCTAAGGAGCAAAAAGTCTATCTGAGTCTTAGCCACCAAACTACGGAAAGTCACCAAGTACTCCTCTTTCTTCAGGAACTTCGAATTGGCTATCACCATCCCAAAAGCTCTAGCGAACTCCAAAAGTGAGACGCCTCCCCCTTTACTGTCCCTAGGCCAAAGCCTCAATGCACGTCGTCATAACCCCCGGAAGTGACATGATATGTCAATTGAAATCCCCTCCTATAAATAACTTCTCAGTGGGTGGTATACCTCCCACCACTTCGTCCAAATCCTCCCAAAAACGTCTCTTCTCCTCCTCGTCCAAGCCTGCCTGCGGCGCGTACGCACTAATTATGCCCTCCAACTACCAACTTAATCGCCATCATTCTGTCATTGACCCTCCTAATCTCTACCACCTGATCCCTTAGCTCGTTGTCTACCAAAATGCCTACCCCATTCCTATACTTCGACCTACCCGAGAACCATAACTTCTACCCGCCTATATCCTTAGCCTTAGGTCCTACCCATTTGGTCTCCTGGACATATGCTATATTAATCCTCCTCTTTTTAAGAATCTTAACTAGCTCTATGGACTTTCCCGTTAAAGTCTCAATGTTCCAAGACCCTATTTTCAGCCTAGCATCTCCCTTACCCCACTTACACCCCCCCAATCCTCGCCCCCGTCCCCGACCGAGAACATGACCCTAGTCTACCATCATTCACCAAAGCATGTAATACTGTGCAATATGTACTCCGCGGTTGTCGTCTCCCTGAAATATAAGCAGTTTTTTCTGGTGCTTGATGTACTTTTACTGTTGAGTAATCGGGATTCTTACTAAATTTGAGATAGATTCAGACATAGTGTGAAGTGTAAACTGAAGTGACTACTTTGACAAGTCAAATGCAATTTGGAAATTATTGATATGCCATATGTACTTTTCTAGTCAAGAAGATCACACATCGATCCTTAAAAGAATTCAACTTAGACTCAGTAGTGTTATCAAAGGCAAAAAGCGCAAAAATGCTATAAGGTCCGTTGGGGTTTTAAGCGAAAACCGCAAGTAAACCGGAGGTTATAATGAAGAAAGGCACATGAAGAAAAATATGTATGTGTAGTTCAGGACTAATAATTATAAGCATGAATAACAAATCTATGGACAAAGAAATTGATTTTTTTTACGATAAAGTGAAATATCAATTGCTTATTACGCTCACTGGCAAGGAAAAATATGCCTTAGAGCCTTGTTGACGACACTGAAGCGCCCGTTAAACCAGACGAAGCGCTCAACATGTTTTGTGCCTCACTTCAGGGCTTAAGCGCGCCTTTGACAACACTCCTTACATGTACATCACTTAGTTGGAAATACTGACCTGATTCCGGGTTGATCCAAACTGCTGCAATTTTTCCAAGTTTAGGCCCCTCAAATATGAACTCATCTACAGAAGCTCTTTGGAAGTGGAGAAGATCAGAACCCTGTGACTGCATAGAATGGGCATTCTCCAGACCAGCCGATATCCTCTGTAAGATTGAGTCGCCATTTTCATCTATCAAACAAAGCAGGACTTCAGAATTTATGTCGGTAAGATCTGATCCATATGCGCTACTTGTTTGCAGCTTGACTTTGTACAAGGAGTTGGATATATCCAATTTCGAATGATTGAGCATGTTTTCCAGCGTCCAATCTCCACTGAATTTTACGTCAGTGGCTGGTAAAAGACGGGAAGGTTTTACATAGTCCCGAAAATCTGAAAAATTAATTTGCATGACCAAAGTGAGAAGCTGAAACCAAAAAAAATTGACTAGCATAAATGAGTGAATGAAACACCATGTCTGCACCTAGTAAGTTGTATATGAATCTAGATAGAGAGGTCTGTTCAACTACGGTTCTCTATACAACTGAAGTCGGCAGCGTACACCACATAGCTGGACAATAACTTCATATATTTAGAAGCTAACAGCGATTGTGAGTTCATAGAGGTTATTGTGAAGTCCCCCTGACCGAGGGCGGGTCAACAAGAGCTCACCGAAATGGGAGAAGAAAGTGAAGAAACTCATAAGGTATAGCTCAAGTTCACCTGGTACCCGCGCTTTTTGGGCTCGATGTAACGTAGTACGAAAGACAAATCCGTGCGGGCCTAGGCCCAAAGTGGACAATACGTGCCATGGAATTGGGTTGTGACAGCTATTAAATAGTTCCATCGAACATTACTCCTCTCTTTAATACTTCCACCTCCATGTTTTTTTAAATAACCCATTTATAGAACTCCTTTGTACTAATTAATTTGCTAGCTGGTGGATTACTGACATCATCAAGAAGATGCAAGGATATGGGAGAGGAAAACATAAGGTGTTCGAAAACAAAAATGTGAAAATTTATTTACAAAAATCCCGACTAAGATCGCCAAAAAATTCTCCGTTCCTTCAAATCATGCAGATCATATAACTAAAGCAAATTCACAAACTCCCCAGTAAAGCAAATGTAACCATGAAATCAAAGGTAAAAGGACTCCTGGCTTTTTCACTGGAATATGAGGTATAAAAGGTGAAAATGATCTCTCCAACCAACCTCATGAGAAATGTAAAAGCAAGGATTTTTTATTATCCAAGCTTAACCAGACACTAATTTTATTTTATTCACGTTTAACAACATTTCATCCAAGAATTCCAGTCTCGTTTGAGGAAAAATAGTGAAATCCACCCAAGGATAATATTCTAGAGCTCTGTAAGTAAATGAAGAGGAGCATAGCTACATTTTCTACTTTTTTGTTTACCACTTTTCTTGTACTGCTCGTCGGAAGTTTCAAATTATATTCATAGACGGGTGAGACACTTACAAGAACTCTTCATTTTGCTTAAACCACTCTTGTGTCAACAGGCATGCTATAGACTATGCTGCTCGGACTCTCCAAAAATATTGCCGCACTCGTATCGGATCCTCCAAAAATGCACTGCTTTTGGAGGACCGGACACGAACTTCGCGGCATTTTTGAAGAGTCCGAGCAACATAGGCTATAGGTAAGGCTACTCACTTATTAAAAAAAAGAATTTTTTTTTGAAAAGGTACTGATACTTCCTAAGGATCTTTGAACATGCTAAAGGAATCTGCTTAAAACTGAACACACACTCAATCCATGTGGTCATCTCAATCCGAGTTCCTCTTTATCTCCATCAACATTTCAAGTTTAGTTGTATCCGGTGGCGGAGCCAAGACTTTCACTAAAGGGATTCAAAATATAAAGAAGTAAACACATAAAGAAGCCAAGGGGATTCAACATCTACTATATATACATAAAAAAATTTAACCTTAGATATACAATGTAATTTTTCGGTGATGAACCCCCTTCCGCCCCTAGCTCTGCCCCTGTCTGTATCTGATAGGTTTTTAGGCACTAAATAAACTCTTCTATACATGTCCAAATTCCATAGTAGTTCACCTACTTTTTTCTCAGCATTTTGAACTGTCCTAATATCAAGAAACAATAAAAAACCAATTCATATTGTTGATGTCAATCTCATTTCCCTTGTAAAAACATCAAAATTTTCAAAAATTTAAGTCGTTTGGACATGCAATTTTTTCCTTTTTTTCAAACGAAAAGAAAACTGTTTGGTTATATGTTGCCTGTTGGAATGAGTTTTTGGTTAGTTTTCGAAGATAACTAGTTTTTCAAATGAATTGTTTTTCCAGTCACAAAACTTCTAACTTTTTCTCGAGTGAAATGTATGTCCAAACAAAACTTCATCTTACAGACACCATTTTCAGTTTCAACTTCAAAAACTCGTCCTTTTCAAGTTTCAACCAAATCTATGTCCAAATGCCTACTAATAAATCACAAACTACAACCAAATAAAGATAACTCAACATCATCTGCACTCTTTATCCAAAGCAAAAGCTTAGCAGTAAATCATCAACTCTTTCCAAGTTAGCTCATAATCTCACGCTAAAAAAACATAAAAGTTGCCTCTAACAGTCTATGTGGCTCGGACTCTTCAAAAATCCCCCGACTGTATGTCGAATCTTCCAAAGAATAAGCATTTTTGGAGGGTCCGACACGGGTTGGACAAGATTTTTGGAGGGTCCGACACGAGTTCGACAATATTTTTGGAGGGTCCGACACGAGTTAAGCAATATTTTTGGAGGATCAGACATGAGTTAAACAATATTTTTGGAGGGTCCGATACGAGTTCAACAATTTTTTTGGAGGGTCCGACACTTGTCCAACAATATTTTTGGAGAGTTCGAGCAACATAACTAACAGACTAGCAGTTATAACAATAAAGTTGCAAAAAACAAATCACCATACAAATATACAAAACTATATAGACCATGATAAGTTACCAATAAGTTTAAAACTGTACAATTTTTTGTTTCAAAAGGGTACCTTGAAAGTCTGATTTTTTGAAGTGAATTTTCCAAGAAGAGCTACAAATCCTTCTTATACGAATTGGGTATATTGAATTCCTCATTGGAACTCGAATTTGAGTTGCAAAGATAAAACTTTTCATAGTTAAAGACTCCATTTTTAGATAATTTATGTTCAGAAAATTCAACTTTTCTTGAAGCTAGTTTTTCATAATAGTGAGAGAAGAAGCGTGTGGAAATGGGACAACTAAAAATATCTTTGAGGCCCAATCTAAATGGTAAAAGCCCAATAAGCAAGGTTTTGGGCCTATTTTGACATATGAACAAAAGCGAATTCAAGATTTGAAATTTGTAGATCCCCGAGTAATATATAATTATAATCTCTCCTTTTTTGCATGGATTGTGCTTCAAATGCAATGCTCTTTAATTTTTGTCATTTATATTTGTGGTCTTTAATATTTACCTTTATTACTTATTTGATAAAAACATTTAGACCTGCTTCGCAAGACATATTTTTTGTAACATTTTTATCTTCAGAAATTGACATTTTGGCTCACTCGACGTAAATTCTATAGGAATTAAGCTATGCGGTATAGTTTTGTAGTATTCTTTCAAATTATGTTGAGTGTTAAAAATTATGCATTGTCCGCCATAATTTATGTAAATGTTACGATACTTATGCCGAAGTTAAACGTAAACTTGCCTTGCGAAATCTCAAATTATACCTTTTTCAGATTATGTTGAATGTTGAAAGTTTTGTCTTGTCCGGCATAATTTATGGATGTTATAATATATATGCCGAAGTTAAATGTAAACTATGCCTTGTGAAATTCAAATTATCACGCACCAAAAAAAGTTGAAGAGCAAAAATTAAAGATCACCCCTAAATATGGACATTTGGGCGAATGACCCAATTATAATTGGATTCTGGTGAACTCATATCGTGGATCAACCCATGCATAGGAAGCCCACGTGAAAAGAAAGCCCATTGCAACTTTTACGTATCACTAATATGTTTTTGTTTCCCATCAAATGTCTGATTTCAGTTTTAGGACTCGACTAATTCAGATTCGCATAGAATTATTCCATTTTTGGGATGAAATGCTCCTTACCAAAAGAGGACGTTATTTTACTTTTTGGAAAGTCATAGGATATCAGAAACATCACACGCATGCGAATCAAATAATATATTAATTATGTGCTTTTTATGTTACAAATGAGACATTCTAATAACAGTTGATTATTCAATGACATTTTATAAATAAAGTATCGAAATTAATTAAATTTGTATCAATATCGAAGAGAATGCGAGATGATTGAGACAATTTTGAAAAGTGTAATTTTAATTATACACAATAATAACCGAAAATTTTGTATGATACAATTTTTTTGGAATAATCGGACGAACCGAACCATTTGCCGCCCTTAATTGGACGTTAATAATTCTATTGTAGGTCTCTTGCTTTTTAAGAGTGGTTTAGCCTTCTAAATATTAATATGTTTATATTAATATATTTAGAAGTTATATAAAGCTTGTAATACCTTTTTATTTGTATTTTCATAATATTAGCCTGAAGTAAGTTTAAAGGGAAGTAATATAACTAGTGAGAGTTCACACAGCTCATTTTAATTTATTTGTGATTGAGGCACAATTAGCATTAAATATTTAACCATTTAGTCCTTATAACAACTAAATCTGCCGTAGCGTTGGCTAAAACCATTAAGTTCTTATAACTAAATCTGCTGTAGCGTTGAACCATATGAGTTTGAAGGAAATCCGGATTGGCAGCGGAAAAAATAATTTTGGTGTAAATGTTTTTATTGTGTCTTCCAAAAAATTAATTCAGTTCGGATTAACGAGACAATCTACACAAAATTAAATTCTTGGTGGGAATCATCAACTTTATAATGTTTTAATAACGGCTCACGCTTTTTTAATGATCTTTTTTATGGTTATGCCGGCGATGATAGGTGGATCTGGTAATTGGTCTGTTCCGATTCTGATAGTGCGCATGACATGGCATTTCTAGTCTTTCGATTTACACAAATATAAACCACAACAAATAGTAAAAGTTCAGAATATAATATAAGAGAAGTAAAATAAATGACACAGAAATTTTTATACTGGTTCGAAACCAATGTGGTATTCTCATGCAGTCTACTTAAATTGCAACGAGGTTATCTCTTTAAGTTCTTTGTAATTTGAGTTGAGTACAACCTTTGTGATTTTCTGCGTTAACCACCAATATTTACAAGGTTGGTTTTCACCCAATCACCAATAATGACTCTTTGATTTTCACTCACTCACCAAAGAAATGAACAATAACATAACCTCTTAATACAATGTCTCACCAAATTATATTTGTCTTTGACACCAAGAGGCGATAAGCACTATTATTATTTGCAGATCCAGTGAATATACAATCTACAGTCTTAGGTCCAACTTAACCTGTTTCGGTATTCCAGCCTCTACCAAGCCACCCCACATCACAACATTTGTAGGTGGGATCCTTTCCATGTTTCACATGGAGGGTTATCATTATCCTTATGCGTAGTTCTTATGAGAATCGCATTAGCGGTAAGGATTGCCTTGCCCCACATATTTTGGGCATACGACTTTGCTCTTGGCTAACACCGTTAAGCTAAGGTAAGTAATGAGTAGTCGTTTGATGAACGATGCTTCGATTCCCCCCCCCCCCTCTATCACTATGAATTCCTCAATCCTTAGGCTTAGTTGATTCTCAACTTCTGCTTGTAGCGCTTATCCGCTTCAACAACTTCATCTTTGCTTTTCAACAAACAAATGATGCAATACGTTGTACGATCATCAATGAAGGTCACAAAGTACTTGTCTCCCCTCTCTATTTTGTATAAACTTCAAATCACCCATGTAGGTGTGACTAAGTTCTAGACGAGCGATGCTTCTTTCGCTATTCCTTTGACGGAATGGAAATGTGATTTTGCCTCTTTGCCTACCTCACATTCATTTTGAGGGTTTATGTTGACATAAGGCCAACAATCTCAACTTCGTTAGCTTTTGAATGACTTTCTATTTAACGTGTCTTAATCTATGATGGCATAGATGCACGAATTACAAATATATCATTCATTTGGCTACAGACATACTGTACCATTCTTAGTTATTACAGACCTGTTAGACTAGTCTCAAATCATCTTGACCAACAGCGTCCCTGAAAACAAGTTTGAGACATGTATCACCTCATTTTAGAGTGATCTCATTCCCTAAAGTCCTTTTTAAGGACAACCTCTCCGACCCCTTCTACTTTAGAGGTGGCGTTGCTTCACGTGAACAACCTCTTGCCCGTGGTTAGGGCGTAACCGGATCATATATGATCTGGATACCCTATCCCACTCCAGTTGCTTTGGCAGACTGAGTGTCCAAATTCTTTTCTGCCTTTCTTTTGGGCTTTCAGATCATTTAAGACCTGGAAACTCTGGCCCACCTCACTAAGTGTCTATTACTTTTCTGGCCTTTTTTTGCCTTCAGATCTTTTAAGATCTGGAGATTCTAGCCCACTCCAGTCGCCCGTAGGCTTTGTACGACTGAGTGTCCAATATCATCCTATCAAATTAATTCTAGCCCACTCCAGTCGCCTGTAGGCTTTGTACGACTGAGTGTCCAATATCATCCTATCAGATGAAGGATCTTCTGTCAAATAGTGTGACAGGTTCAACGTCTTAACATAAGCCATTATCTTTTAGTCTTCTTCCCTTGAGATTGTTGCCCAGACAATTCCTGGCGCTTGCTTAAGTTAAGAGCGGTAAAAGTTTTCGCACAGTCAGTGGATCTTTTTCCCTCGTATGTGCGAACATACTTTACACATTTTTAATAATTACACCCAAAAGAACGGATCTTTTAAGATTTGTTTGCAAAAATCCAATCTTTAAACGGGAAGGAAAGTGAGATTAAACTTCTGATTTTCAAACGTAAGGTATATAATTTTCCAGAAAACATTTTCATATTCCTAACCTTACATTAAGTCATTTTATTCAGACATCATTTAATCTCATTTTTGACAAGGAAGAAAAATAACTTATCCCAATTTCGGATTCTGGCCCACTTCAGTCACTTCGTCGGACTGAGTGTCCATTTCCTCCTTACCATAATTCGAATCTTTGTTTGGGACATATATAGGCCTTTTGCTACATGATAGAACATCATCTTCAGCCTTCTCCTCTTGTCCAGTTGACATCCTCAGCCTTTCGTGGGCGCTTGTTCCCACCATTCTCGGGAGTGGTGACACCACCAACACCTTGACTGTCAATAGCATAATCAGAACTGTCTTCTTCCAGAAAACCACAACCATAGCCAGATTTGGTCACACAACTGTTGAGCGACATCTTTCGAACACTAATACAATCTTGTCTTAAAATTGTTGGATATAATTGCAGTACGAGAAGTAAATAAATATTACAAGTATTTGAAAGGATAAACTAACATCCAAAATTATAATTGCCGCAAGCTTGTTGAGTTTTGAATCTTGATAACTTGAAATCAAGAAACACTAAATCTAGATTGTTACAACTGTGGCTAAGTCGAGAGATGACTCTCTGTCTTTAAGACAAGATTACCCCGTATATATGCTTTTACGTTAGCAGACAATAGTCTCCTAAGATAAAACAACAACTAATCAACACTACAAAGCAAATAGATTGATTCTGACGAAGAAAACAAACATGAAACGACTTGTTGAAGAATGGAAAATTTAGAGGAAAAGGAAGAGTTTCTGTTCTTTTCTTTCTATTGTTTCTGTATCTTTTCTTTTTGTGTGTTCTTTTTCTTTCTTCTCCCTCAAATCTGTTTCAGGTCTCAATATATAGTGTTTAGGAGGAGGATAGGTGTTAAGAAGTCCTTTAAGAGGTGTAGTCATGGCCAGACACGTTTTGTAGTAAGTGCAAAACATATCAGATGGTTAATGCCATAAAACTGTTGGCTTTCTAGTTGCATTCCTGAAACTCTAGAGACCAAGCTATAAATACTAAATAGTTTGGGGTCCAAAAGATAATATCAGAAGCAGCCCGCGACCCGGACGGGCGGGCGACGGCGGCGCGCGTGTGGGGCTAGCCTCGAACCCAAGCACACCTAGGTCATCCCTCCTTCAAACACATGTGTAACAATCCACACTTCAGGGACCAAACTATAAATACTAAACATTTTGGGGTCCAAAAGATAATATCAGAAGAAGCCCAATGCCCACGACCCGAGATCGGACGGGCTGGCGGTGGCGGCGCGCGCGTGGGCTTAGCCTTGAACCCAAACACACCTAGGTCCTCCCTCCTTCAAACACATGGGTTACCCCTTGGGGTCCCAAGCCCTTATCCATTTTTAGGCTTATAAAAAGAACAATTCTTCATTTTTCCACCGATGTGGTAGATTTGTCCCACACCATATTTCCATGCCTCAAACACCTTACTTCGTGGACCAATATCTCTTTCATCTCTTAACGAAATTTGACGATCCTTGGCCCTACGCATCTACTCACTTAGTAGATTATGCACGTGTGAAGAGACAAACCTCCAACATGCGGAACCCTAGTGTTTAAGCCATTAAATATGGTGGACGCAACCCCCACCAAAGGCAAATTTCCAACAGTTAGTACTATGGCAGGTGAAGTTGAGAATCCCAAAAAAAAACTTTTCCTTTGGCACTATTTTCTAGTGTGATTTTTACTTGTTTGGGATATATTATTCCGCTTCTGGCAGTGCCTGGCGCTGTTTCGGTTGACCAAAGCGAGTGGGACACGGGGTTTATGGCGAATGCCGCAGAGATGATCTCAAGGAAGTGGTTAAAATTTTGGATTGAAATCGGGGCTGTTTTATCAGCTATTGGATTATCTGAAGCTCAATTGAGTAGTTCAGCATTTCAACTTTTGGGCATGGCTGAAATTGCATTTTTGCCTAAGTTTTTTGGATTAAGGTCAAAATGGTTTAATACACCATGGGTTGGGATAGTGCTGTCAACAGCAATTTCATTGGGAATGTCTTATATGGATTTTCAAGATATAATTTCATCAGCAAATTTCTTGTATAGTTTAGGTATGCTTTTCGAATTTGCATCATTTCTTTGGTTGAGGAGGAAATTTCCATTGATCAAAAGGCCTTATAGGGTGCCAATGAGATTGCCACTTTTGGTAGTTATGTGTTTGATTCCATGTGGTATTTTGGTTTTCATCATGGCTATAGCAACCAAGCTTGTGTACTTGATTAGTGGATTGATGACTGTTGGAGGGATAGGATGGTACTTTTTGATGAAGTTTTGTAAGTCAAAGAAGTTGCTAAAGTTCAACAATAAGGTTGATGATGATATTTATGTTGAATAATCAATAGGTAGGCAAGTGGTGATGATTTTTTTTTGTCTTTTATAGTTAGTTGTTGTATGATTTTTTTGTTGGCAAGGAAAGACACTTGTGAAGACTTTTCATAGATGTGACTTCATATATGTAAAAATGTTGCGTTGGTTCTCAAAGAATTGAATGCAAAAATATCCTTCGCTTTGTCTTAATTCATTTTCTCAATTTTCTTTTGTATTTTATACTTAGGATTAACATACATGTACATTAACAGTTACAATTTATCGGGTCATTTGTGGTGGTGAAATCGAAATAGTAGTGATAGTAGCATTATAGTTAGTATTTCAAGAAATGTTGGCTTTTCTGATTGCCCTTGATGCATGTAATGAGTATTATATCTCAAGATAAGTGCTCTTCTATTTCGACTTTTTGAGAGCCTATAATAGCACAGCCGAGACATCGAAGATTTTAAAATTGTTAAGGTAGATGATACTTATGAGGAATAATTAATAGGGGTAGTTGTTGTATGACTTTTCTTTCTTTTTTTTAGGCAAGGAAAGATACTTGTGAAAACTTTTCATAGATGTGACTACATATATTGGAAAAATGTTGCTTATTTCTCAAACAATTGAATGCAAAAATATCCTTTGCTTTGTCTTATTCATTTTCTCAATCTTCTTTTGTATTTTGTACTTATAATTAAACTTCTTTGTACATTGACGGTGTAAAAAATGTTGACAGTATTACTGTAATTTAATTTGTCATAATGAGTTATTTGTCTTATTTTTCAAGTTACTAAATCCACTTATTATTAATAGGTACCTATATATAATCATCTCTTAGGTAATCTAATAGTGCAAAAAAGTCATTTACACTATCACAGTATAAAAGTTAAACTCTTGTGATGATGAAGTCATTTTCATTGTGTGAAAAAATCCAATCCCACCTATGTATTATTCAACAAGATGAGTGAAACTGTCCAATTTCATTATTCAGATTCTATAGAAAATAGCCAACACCAGTATGAACATGATCGGAAAAGAGCGAAAATTCGTAGGCGAACCGAGTTTCCTTTTTTGGATTCAGTATCGGATAGGGACATGCGAACGCCGGCCACCATTATCACAAATTATGACGTAGGCTCGACCACTCGAGCTGACCTTAGGCTGACACCCTCCAAGTGTAACGGAGGTCACCAACCTAGGCTATGGCCTTCTTGATCGCTCATTAACCCCATCCAGGTAAGTCAATAGGTGGATCGTGATTTCTATACCAAAGTCAATTCCGTCCGTCCATCTAGTGATACTATCTAGATAAATACCAGGTTATGAAAACCTGATACACCAATTCCGTACCGACGTACACAAAGAGGTCTGCATGAAGCCAAGGTAGTGAAATTTTCTTGGTGTTTCAATTTATAGAAGGATCTTGGTTGCATTTTACATTGTAAATACGTCATATACAGCTTGTCTGTGGTATTTCATTGGCCAAAAAAATTAATGCGAAGTAAACACTAAGAACTGAGGGGTGACGCTAAGCTTACCGCCAAACTTACAAAGAATCCCAACAATGCACCAGCTATGACTTCAACCTCTGTATGACCGACCTGTTCTTTCAACGGAGAAAAACTAGACGATGAGACTATTATCTCATCGGGTTTAAGCAATAGAGTAACATTCTTCAACCTCGGTTGAAACGGACTTGATTCCTGTGATGATCGCGGATCAGAGCTCTTTGCATCTGAGGATAATTTTTCTTGTATAGAATCCGTCAAAACATCAAGTTCGTTAGTAGATGGAACTGAGTTTATTTGATATCTGAAAAAAGCTTTATTGAACGTTTTTGCGTGAATGCCTACTTCCCTTCGAACTCCCTACAGAAGCAAAATATTGATGGTGAGACAAACCAGGTGTATAAAGCGAGGAAAATGAATAAAACAGATTAAGAGAAGGAAGAACATGGAATACATCATCCTACTCTTATCACGATCTAAAAGTTTTACGGATGAAATTAATGCAATTCTTCAGTTAATTTTAAAACCTAAATGGAACTTGAGAAGACCGGATTCTAAATCAGCCAGGACACCGATCTGGTGAAGCGTGAAAACAGGGGCATAGCTACTTGTGCCGAAGGGTGGTCAGTCAAACACCCTTCGCCGAAAAATTATACCCCTAATGTATATACAGGTCAAATATTACTTTTATACATAAACATTAATTCCTGAACACCCTTAGTGATGTTCCTAACTTCGCTACTGTGTGAAGGATATGGTTCGAGTTTTGGATGTAAGATAGATAGCAGCTGAAATGAAAGTAGATAAACATAAAACTTGATGATAAAATGAAACAAATTGTTCATGCGATTAAATTTGTATCATCACCACCATAGCAAGAACCATATGTATCTTACAAGAATCGGAAGATACATATTAGATGTAAGATACGGATCGGATCCATACTCGGGTAGATATGATGGTTAGGTACCGGATACATAGTGGATGTATCGGGTCCATAGTCAGGTAATTATGATGGTAAGGTACCTGTTATTATTAGGCATTATAGTATCATATCTAGTATGTGTATAACAGAATAGGTTAAGGCTTTAATTCCGCAGTTTGTCGAAAATTCACACTTTTAAGTATGTTTTCGACTACATAATAGCACAAAGAGAAATTTAGCCCAACTCACATAGCCATGAGTCTTTATTTGAAATATAGATGGTTCGCATCTGTTTATGGGTAAATACATGGAACCGTGAACTTATCTTCCTAGGTTAATATTTTTTTAAATCATGGTATCCGAGCTAGCTCGCGCGCACCTCCACTAATTCCACTAAGTTAATATCCTTTCCTTGTCATTGAAGTGTACCCACAAAGCTATCAAAAACAATGATGGAATGCCTTCTCGAGGGAATACCGACAAACATCACTCCAGTCTCCTGCTAAATTTTACACTAAGATTTGTGTTTAGACTTGTTATGCCACAGAGACTTTAGACACCTCTTCTGATCAGAAACTTAGTTTCCAAAATCCAACTTATATTGATAACAACATCAAATTGCACTACCAAGAGTTATGCCATTCTTTTCCGCCTCTCCAGCCCCTCTTTTTTTATAAGTAATATTTCTATTAGAAAAACCAGCATAAGGGAAGTGCTGGTTGATATGCACAACCCAATTACAAACTATGTAGATCGCTAATTAAATCTAACATGGCGTCTATACTCTCCAGCTCCTTTTTCAATTGGGGAACTGTCATTCTTAGCCAGAGGCGGAGCTATAATACAAGTTACTGGTTCGAAAGAACCCAGTAGCTTTGGCTCAAACCCTGTATTTGTGTTAAGAAATTCATTTAATATGTATAAGTTATCAATCCTGAACCAAGTAAATTGTCCTGCCCTAGAATTCAGAACCCATAAACTTAAAATCTCGAATCCGCCTTAATATCTTAGCACAAGAAGAAAGTTAGCATTTCTCATATCGCGATGTGTGGGTCAAACAACATCCAAACTCTAAGCGAATTTTTGTTTTGAAGTGAAGCTGGAATAAAAAGGAGGGATGCTCAAGTTTCCAACACATACCTGTGCATCATACATCACAAGTCCGGCGTAAACCACTGCTAAGCCAAAAATCGAATCAGAAAACCCCCTGCAGTTACGGCACTGATAGCATGTCACTCATAGCTACACAACACCAACTAGTCAAGAAACCAGAATTAAATGCAACACAATTCATGTGTAACTTCCTCTAGATGGAAAATAGAGGAGTAAAATACCTTTCCAAGCCAAGGGCGGTGGCTGTGGCGATTACTGCCTGTCATTTGGAAGTAGATGAAATTAAACGAGACACTAGACATAAATGCTATGTTGCTCGGGCTCTTCAAGATTGCCGTTGGGTGCGTGTTGGACCCTCCAAAAGTAGCACATTTTTAGAGGATACAACACGAGTGCGGCAACACTTTTGGAGACTCTAAGCAACATAGCAGAAACGAAAAGGGCAACAAAGCTGTTTTTTTGTGAATTAACTAAAATTTCTTTTATAGTAGACTAATTTCGGATTGAAGCATTGATCAGTTTATCATAGAGCATTGGTTTCAGAGAGAGGTCTGTAAATGGTAGGTGAGTTTTCACAAGTTTAAACAAGCATAGAAGGACAAGAATCTTACAGATGAGTGTGTGGACGGGAAACCCCCAGCCTGTAAGGCAGTCTTGAAATTGAACTCATTGCCATAAAATAGAGTTGAAGTAAATGGCTTCATCAGCTGACCAACCGCCGCAGATATAGCTACTGCGATCAAAACCTGTGGGTCGGCTCAAACAAATTAATAACATATAAAGGCATATCTCTAATATGGTAAACTGGTAATGTGATTTCTGCCAGAATTTTTCCACGTTGATGCTTATTTTGGTATAGTGTTGCTTTCACGCCTTACAGTCCCTAATTTAAACCTTTTTCATTTGGATTTAATGAGATAATGAGAGCCTAAACTGTTCATTCTCAAGACAATTTCCCCATTTTCCAGGTTAGGCCCTATGTTGCTACAACTCCTCAAAAGTGGCGATGGGTGCATCTTGAATCCTTAAAAATAGAACATTTACGGAGGATCGGACAAGGGTGCGGCAACATTTTCGGAGAGTCGGAGCAACGTACTCAGGCCACACTATAGCTAACTTATTTATAGGAGAAGTGTCTACATCAATAAAAAATGTTTCAGTTTGAGAAACCTTAAGCTGTTTTCTGGAATTGTGTACCAAATAAGTAGAGCACATCCACAGCTCCTAACATCTTAATCACAAAGAGAGACATCGGAAACTTCCCGCTTGACAGCTGATCTAATCAGACATCGGAAACTTCCCGCTTGACAGCTGATCTAATCATATTGCAATTATGCTCAATGGAGACTTTTGTCAGGTGATAAGCCACGTACATGGTCTGCTCTGGCATACAGAGGATTTTGGCCTACTTTCACGAGTTTGTAGTCTGCTTCAAATATGAACATTCTAGTGTTCTCTACAAATGCTGACTAGACGATAGATAATTAAATATTTCCAAAATTACTATTTAGCAAAGACCTACATTCTTCTTGGTTTTCCACCTTCTAATCACGAGCATTGCATCTATTTCATCCTGAGTAAATTGAGCTATTTAGAGAGAATGCAAGAGTAGAGAGGATTCCCACCCCCACCCCCACCCCCCTAATACAACTGCCTCTATGACAATGGTTGATGTACCCTCTACAGAGTACAGATTATAAAGATTACAATAATTAAGAACCAAAGATAGACATTTTTCACCATACATAGTGTAACTCCAACCAATTTGGGATCTAATTGACAAATTTACACTCATTATTTACTAAGATATCAAGAAAACATTATATCTTAATTTAATCATCTTAGTCAAACTGACTGTTAAGTGCCCCACATCGAAATGGAATGGGAACATGGACTCCTTATACGGACTTGGACAATCCTCACCCTACAAGCTAGCTTTTGAGGTTGAGTTAGGCTCAAGATCCATTCTTTACATGGTATCTGAGTCATGCCCATTCCAATTCTTTGTTCACCGATACCGATGTTGGGCCCCCAAATTATATTGTTCACGCTCCAGTTAACGAGGTCTGGGCGTGCGGGGAGTGTTAAGAGTCCCCGTCGGAAATGGAATGGGAACATGGACTCCTTATATGGACTTGGACAATCCTCACCCTACGAGCTAACTTTTGTGGTTGAGTTAGGCCTGAGATCCATCTTTACACTGACCCTCCAACTCTCACCATAAACACTGACAATCCAACTGAACTTTAGCCTAATTGGTACATAAAGATTCCAACTTCACACAAAAAGAACCAACAAAAACAAAATATCAAGAACTGAAAAAAGATACGTAACTTTTTATCAAAATTCATCCAATTTGGGATCTAATTGACAAATTTACACACATTACTAAGTTATCAAAAAAAGATTATATCTTAATCTAATCATCTTTGTGAAACTGACCCTCCAATTCTCACCATAAGCAATGACAATCCAACTGAACTTTAGCTCAATTGATACATAAAGACACCAACTTTACACAAAAGAACCAACAAAAAGAAAATACCAAGAATTGAACTTATTTATAAAAGCTATGAAGTGGAGTGGCTAACCTTGTTATGGATGACATCAGTAATGTCTTCTATACCAAACCCATGAAGACACAGCAACTTAGACAAAGGTTTATAGTTCAAAGAAGAAGAAAAACATCTACTATGTTTTCCAAGACATCTGGTCCTTGGGTTGTTGTAAATTGATGTATTGTGTCTGTTGCAGAACCTTAAGGAAGTAGCAGATGGACAGCCCCAACTCTGCAATAACAACATGTTCCTCTGGCCAGAAGTTTCCCCTTTGGCTTTGTTCAACGCTTACTTTGCTCCAACCAAATTAACTAGACAAAAGTGATGGAGTTCATGTGAGTTTACCTTTTCATCCCTGCACTTATTTTTCTTCTTCTCTTTATCATTCACAATTTATTTTTTATTTTTTATTTTTCCCTTATTGATTTGTTTCTTTCTTTTTTGTACTTTTTTGTGGTACGATTTGGATTTTTTTTACTCACCCTATGATCGATATCTACTTGGTGCCGGACTACTCCGAATTCACATCGAAAGAAAGTACTACTGAGCCTAGGGCTTCGAGAAACTGAGAGATTAAAGAAAAAATTAGGTCATCAACCTCGTTAAGCGTCATTCCACACTGATAGGTGAAGAGGTTGATATCGGCGAACAATCGATATTATCTTGGTTAGACGAGGGCTTTTGACTCTTGTATTAAGAATCATAATAGGTGCACTAGTAATTGTTTGGTTAGAAAGAGAAGTATTTGTAGGGATAAATAACGTATCAACCTGGAATAAGACTTCCTAGCATAGATAGCCACATCACCACCTCACCACGACCCCTTTTCAAAGAAAGAGTGAACTAAATAAATCTCTCTCCATATGTAACAATAGAGTTGCTAACTTTAAATACGGAAAAAAGACCAAATATACCCATGTACTATTGGAAAATGGTCAAATATACCTCTCGTTATACTTTGGGTCCAAATACACCCATGTCTGTCGTTATACTGATTGGTTCAAATATATCTTCATCCGTTAAAGTTGTCCACCTTGAACATCCTATCATACGCGGCGATGACATTTGATGATTTGGATGCCATGTGGCATTGCCACCTCATCACCCCAAACCCCATTTTACTCCTCTATCTTTCACCACTAAAATTTCCACCCCTCCACCACCATTATCGCCATATACTTATAGCTCTAGAAAAAGAAAGTCATGTATTTTCAAAAACAGCAAAGTGTTCTTCCGCAACTTCTAACTCACTCACATTCATTTATTTCAATCAATGGTAATTAAATAAAGCGGCTTCTGCTCAAAGACGTTAGTTTCCCTCAGAAAGCACAAATTACAATTGAAAAGAAAAGAAAATCTCATAAAAGAGTTTCAATCAGAATGAAAAGTCATAATTTTTCGGATAACAGCGAAAATCATTCCACTGCAACTTCTTACTCGCGAACATTCATTCATTTTACTCAATAATGAAGAAAATAATAATTTAAGTTAACGGCACGAGCAATAGTTCTTCTACTCAAATACTGAAGAAGCTGATGAGTCAAACCTGAAATAAGGAAATTGTCAACAAAATCCTTCGAAGATGAATTTGGTTTTCATTTACATGGCAGTGATGGTGGCAATGGTGATAGAGGAGTGGAAATTTTAGTAGTAGAAGAGGGGAGGAGTAAAACAGGTTAGGGGTGATGAGCTGGCAATGTCACGTGACATTTACCTCATCAAATGTCATTGACACGTGTACTCCGGGCATAGTCCAGTGACAAAGTCTGGGTGTTATAAGGCGCTCTGGCATGGGACAGCGTGTATTCGATTACCCACAAGTACGAAGAAACTCGGCATGTTGGAAAATTTGATCTTGTCTTATTGATCAGTTGTACGCTCCCAGAAAAATTGGCTACCGGAGCACATCCCGCGATTTACCTGATAATAGTATTGAAGGACCGGTACTATTACTTCCAGGACGTCTGGGTAATACCGAAGTAGTCAGACGCAAGCCTGAAAACCTGAATTATCAAAAAAAAAAAAAAATGTCACTGACACGTATAATAGGATGTCCAAGGTGGACAACAACAGAGGAGTATATTTGAGCTAATAATATAACGATATGAATATATTTGGACGAGGGATATATTTGATAATTTTTCAATAGAAAAGGGTATATTGGCCCTTTTCCGCTTTAAATAATTATATGTTACATAAATATTGTAAATATCTTTCTCACCATTTGACCAAAAAAGAAATGATTAAAAGCCACCTAACATCTTAAGTTTTGGATCACAAATCACAATAATTACAACAATGCAAATGTCAGATTAGATTAGACCCCACACAATAATAAGAAAGTAACCGAACTCCATCCAAAATCCTCAACAAAAAAAAAAAAATCCACACTTTCCCCTAGACATTCACTTTACAATCTTCAACTAACACCATGACAGCATCTCAAATTCCTTCTTCATCTCAACCTTTTCTTGAAAATGAACAACAACCCACTACCCCCCTACCCCTACCCCCACCCCCACCAAAAAATTAGCTCTCATACCACTTATTTTCATAATCTTTTTTGAGGTATCTGGTGGCCCATATGGTGCTGAAGCAGCAATAGGTGCAGCTGGACCTCTTCTTACAATTCTTGGTTTCCTTATTTTCCCATTTATTTGGAGTGTACCTGAAGCTCTTTTAACTGCTGAACTTGCCACTACTTTTCCTGGTAATGGTGGTTTTGTTATATGGGCTGATAAAGCATTTGGACCCTTTTGGGGTTCTTTAATGGGTTCTTGGAAACTACTTAGTGCTGTTTGTAACTTAGCTTCTTATCCTGTACTTTGTTTAGATTACATTAAACTGATTTTCCCAATTCTTGATTCTGGTTTACCTAGGTATATTGCTATTTTCTTGATTACTATGTTGTTGTCTTTCTTGAATTATTTAGGTTTGTCTATAGTTGGTTATACTGCTGTTGTACTAGGTGTTCTTTCCCTTTGTCCCTTTTGGTTAATTACATTGTTTTCAATTCCAAAGATTGATCCTAGTAGATGGTTGAGTTTAGGCCAAAAGGGTGTTAAGAAAGATTGGAACTTGTTCTTTAATACCCTTTTTTGGAACTTGAATTTTTGGGATAATGCTAGTACTTTAGCTGGTGAAGTTGAACAACCTCAAAAAACATTTCCTAAAGCACTTTTTTCAGCTGGGATTGTTACATGTTTTAGTTATGTTTTTCCACTTTTGGGCACTACTGGTGCTGTCCCATTGGAACAAAGTAAATGGACTGATGGTTATTTTGCTAATTTGGCTGCTATGATTGCTGGAAATTGGTTGAAATATTGGATGGAACTTGGGATTGTTCTGTCTGTGATTGGTTTATATGAGGCTCAGTTGAGTAGTTGTGCTTACCAAATTCTTGGAATGGCTGAGATGGGGTTGTTTCCTCGGGTTTTCGGTGCTAGATCAGAGTGGTTCAACACACCTTTAATTGGAATTTTGCTACCAACATTAGTAGCATTGGTTGTGTCCTACTTGACATTCACAGACATTGTGTCGTCTGTGAATTTCTTGTATAGTCTCGGCATGCTGTTGGAATTCGCCTCGTTTTTGTGGTTGAGGAGGAAAATGCCTAACGCTAAGAGGCCGTACCAAGTGCCATTGTCGATGCCAGGACTGGTGGTGATGTGCTTTATTCCGTCTTGTTTTCTGGTTTATGTTATGGTCGTTGCTCATAGGACCGTGTATATAGTCAGTGCCTTGCTCACCGTTTTTGCCATCGCTTGGTACTTCTTCATGGAGTTTTGTAAAACCAAGATGTGGTTTGGTTTTGAAAGTGTTGATCAAGACAAGGTTGATGATGAGATTTTTTAATCCGTCAAGTTTCGAACTGTGTTCCAGCTGGCCCGCGAGGATTTCTTGATATAAAATAAAGAATTTTTAGGTTGATTTATTTATTACTTGTGATGTGTTTTGCTTATTGTAAAGTTTTGGGAACATGAATAGTGTGATTCTTTAAACACACCTTGCATTAGAATTCTAGTACCAACACTAGTAGCATTGGTTGTCTCCTACTTGACATTCGCAGACATCGTCTCATCTGTGAATTTCTCATATAGTTTTGGGATGCTGTTGGAATTCATGTCGTTTTTGTGGTTGAGGAGGAAAATGCCTACTGCTAAGAGGCCGTACCAAGTCCCATTATCGAAGCCAGGACTGGTGGTGATGTGCTTTATCCCGCCGTGTTTTCTGGTTTATGTTATGGTTGTCGCTCATATGACCGTGTATATAGTCAGTGCATTGCTCACTGTTTTCGCCATTGCTTGGTACTTCTTCATGGAGTTCTGTAAGACCAAGATGTGGTTTGGTTTTGAAAGTACTAAGGATCACAAGGTTGATGATGAGTATTTTTAGTTCCACCGAGTTTCGAACGGTGTACCAGGTGGCCCTCGAGGACTTCTCGATAATGAAAGAAGAGTTGTTAGGTCGATTTATTTGTTACTCCCTCCGTCCCATAATAAGTGTCACCTTAGCCAACAACAACAATATACCCAGTGAAATCCACACACAACTTGGGTGTGAGGTTTACCAAATTACCCATATTTAATAAAAATAGATTATTTTTCCCTTTTGATTAAAGCATATGTTTAGTTAATTCATAAAATTAAGAATTACCAACTTGCCTTTTAATTAGTTATTCATAAAATTTGCATGGAGTAGTAGGCTCTTGTGAATTTGAGTTGGTCAGTATATAAAGTTACTAATAATTTTGGTAATATTCTCTATTTATCCTGCTAATTAATTTAGTTATTCCTAAAATTTATTGAAATATTTACGCTGTATATTAATTGGGTAACAATGTTATCAAATTTAGCCTATATTTTACCTTCTTACATTATTTGACCCACTTTGTATTTAACCTAAAATTATTTTTCATCCCTTAACCCAACCAAGTGGATATGATCAATAACAGCGGATAACTCCTGCTTTCTTCACCCACTTTTGAATCCTTGTAGCCTCACCCGTCAATCTTCGTCTTCTTCTTGTTCAAAAACTGGTCAAACTAAAAAAAAAATCAGATCTTCTATTGCTTATCTAATGTAGACATATCATACACAGAGCATCAGATTGAAGCTTTGATTTGGAGATTTGGTTCATTCGAGACTAGTTTGCAATTTGAGAATGAATTTGGTTTCTTGAATTTATTGAAGTTTTTTCAAGATCGAAGCTTTGGGTATGGTTTAGCTGAGATTTGGTAAACAAATTGAATGGGTGTTTGGCAAAATTGTTTGGATGATGCTCCTCCTAAAAATTGAGATCCATTATGTGATGTTTTAGACCCATTTCAAATAACATTTCGTGAGTTCAAGTTTGAAGGGTACGAAATTCAGTTTTTGTATATTTTTATATAAACTTGTATAGTTTTATATAACTGTAAATGTGTATATAAGTGTGTATAATATTATATAATTATTATTGTTTTCAGTGTATAGAAGGCTTCCATGGAAGTTTATCACTTTCTTCCCTTCTTGTCCAAGAGCACATCCTGTCTCCAAAAAATGCGCATCAAGACAATCTATGTAACATCCCGTAATTTTGGGCGATAATTTTGGGCGATAGTTTGAGCACTTAAACGTGTGCAAGTAGACCCGAGCATCGGGGAATTTATGTTATATTTACGTATGCTAATAAAGAGATTGATATATAAAAGGATAAAACCCCGAAATAACGATGTGGATTAATAACAATAGTTGTATATCCCCAAAGAGGTTATGGACTAGTGTCATATTACAAAATTATGACATTGAGTATATGAATGTCTTATAAGTGATTAAGATTTAAGTGAATTGAGATCACGAAATTAATTGTGTGTGTAATTGATTAATTATGGGATTAATCTTAGTGGAGGGGACAAAGTTGAGCGGGGATATTAGGTGTAAGCCTTAAGTGAACAACCTAGATGATTATGTAAAGGAAATGCATTAAGTGGCAGCTTGTGAGATCCTTAAGTAATGGAGGTTATTATTAAGATGGGAGGGGGATCATATGTCTTGGATGTTGTAAATCCTTTGGTTTCGTTTGCAAAGGGGAAATCGGCCAACAACATTTTTTAAACAAAAATGTTATGCAAAATGTTGTTTCAAGCAACGTTCCAGCAAATTCAAATACAGAAGTATTGAAAGGACAATATTCGAGGTATGTTAAAGAAAATTATTTCTTCTTTTGGTATGTTCCATGTAACGAAATATAACCGTGATATTATTCCATAAATTATTCTACTCCTGGTAGTTAAGAATATTCATGTTATTGATTCTTATGTTAAAAACATGTCTAAATATGTTTCTAAATCCTTATTGAGGTATGTGGAAAAGATGTTAATATTTCCAACGTTAGCCGAAGAGGCAAGGATATTATGTCATCCGATAAGTTCTGAATGTTCCATTGTCATTCATGCATTATATACATATATAATATATTGGATCGGGTTGCACGTTCCGCAACATATATAATCTATTGGATCGGGTTGCACGTTCCACAACATATACATATATTGGATCGGGTTGCACGTTTCGCAACATATACATATACATATATTGGATCGGGTTGCACGTTCCGCAAGTTGTAGAGGAAATGAGGAAAAGTTTCCTTTTTTTTTATCTTTCCAAAGATGGGAAGTTGAAGATAGTAAAGTGAAAGGGGAAGGTGTGGAACTTTTTTTATTGAAGATTTTAGATGCAGTTTGATTACTTTCATTATTGTGGGGTCTAAGCCTCTAATTTGACATTTTCATTGTGATCCCAAGACTTCGGATGCTAGGTGTTCTATTTTCTTTCTTTTTTGGTCAAGTGGTGAGAAAATATTTACAATGTTTTTGTACTATAGTTCATACATATTAACATTTCAAGTTGGAAAAGGGAGTTACTTGAAAGCAAATTTCAAACACCACCAATTATCGTGGTAGGATGGTTCCTTAATAAAAAAAATCCGGATTTGAGCTCTAGCTAGGAATGAACCCTCTTTGATAGAAAGTAATTTACCTCAAGTCTGATACGTTGTTATATTCCTGCAAGTATTTCTCATTTTAACCAAACTATTATTATGATTTCTAATACAAGAGTCAAAAGGCTTCCTCCAACCAAGACAATATCAATTGCTCGCCCGACATCAACCTCTTCTCTAATCGGGGTGGAATGCCGCTTAATGAGATTGATGACTTGACTTTTTCTTTAGCTTCTAAGCTTCTCGAAGCCGTAGTGCTTTCTTCCGACGTAAATCCGGAGTAGTTGTAATAAAATAAATCCAAATCCTACCAAAAGTCATTTCTTCTTCTTTCCTTTTCCCTTTAAATTTTTTATGAACTACCCTTCCCCCTCCCGCAAAAAAAAATATACAAAAAGAAAGAAAACAATCAATAAGGGGGGGGGGGGGGGGATTAAGTTTATGGTGAGAGTTGGAGGGTCAGTTTCAAAGAGATGATCAAATCAAGTTTTTTTGATAACTTAGTAATAATGTGTGTAAATTTGCCAATTAGATACCAAATTGTTTGGATTATTATAAAAAGTTATCTTTTTCCAGTTCTTGGTATTTTCTTTTTTTGGTTCTTTTATGTAAAATTGGAACCTTTATGTATCAATTGGGCTAAAGTTCAGTTGGATTGTCATTGTTTATGGTGAGATATAATCATAATTTCATAAGCAAAATTTGGACGTAAAAATGTGTGTAAATTTGTCAATTGGATCCCAAATTGGTTGGATTTACTTTTGATATATTATTGCACAAGACTTTTAATCCCAAATTGGGAAATGTGTGTAAGTTTTTGTCTCATCGCTGAGATGATAGAACTTTTCTTCCAAACATGAAAAAAAAAAATACAACTTTGTACATGTATAGCTGACCATACAATTTTTTCCCACTTTTGATACGTAATAATACAAGACTTTTAAGCGATAATACCAACCTTATGTGCCTATAAATATTGCAAATTTTAAAGAACTGATCATCAAATTCTACTAGAAAAAAAAACATATTATTACTTAATTTCTATAGACCTCAAAAATGTCTACTACTACATTTTCCTCAATCAATTTTAATGACATTACAGACTTTGTGGTAAATGAAGGTAACGGAGTTAAGGGTTTATCCGATATGGGACTCAAAACCCTACCGAAACAATACATTCAACTGCTTACAGAACAAATCACTACTAGCACAATAATCGTCGATGAGTCTGTCCCAATCATCGACATGTCCAATTGGGACAATGATTCCAAAACTGGTGAGAAAATATGCGATGCGGCTGAAAAATGGGGATTTTTCCAGATTATTAATCATGGAATTCCCCTTGAAGTTCTTGACAATGTTAAGGCCGCGACTTATAGGTTTTTTAAACAGTCCGCGGAGGAGAAGAATAAACATTCGAAGGATAACTCGTGTACGAATAACGTAAGATATGGTACAAGTTTTACCCCTCAAGCTGAAAAGGCTTTGGAATGGAAAGATTTTTTGAGTCTTTTTTATGTTTCTGATGAAGAAGCTGCCGATCTTTGGCCTTCTGCTTGCAGGTAATTTAATTTGTATAATATAAAGTAACATATTGATCATAAATGAGTTGTATGCGGTGTGAATTTGAATTAATCAGACCGGTTGCTAAGTTCTGGAAACTAGATGATTATAAGAAAAAGTTTCTTCAGATTAAGGAAAAAATAAGTCATTGATTAAAGTTAAACACTACTAAAAAACACGAATATCGACCCTCTTTTATAAGCAGATTCAAAGTTTTGGGGATATCATCAATTAGTTGATCTTCTTTTTATATTACTTCAACACAATTAAAAATGAAGATTTTAAAAGAATCAAATAAGAATTTATAAGCCGTTAGGTTAAACTCAGATAAAAAAGCTAGATGCCACCTCCATTTTTGAATTCTTAAAATTTAATTTAATGTGTTTTGGAAAATTGTTCGAAATGTAAGAGAAATTTTTGGATAAGATTTTGAAATTAAAGAAAAGAGTCGAAACGATTGTAGTAAAGAAGGTGGGTGGACCGGTGGCAGAAGTGGCTGCATTGAAAGTGGCGTGGAAATGGCAACTGGTTTATGAAGAAGAAGAAGAAAGAAAAGGAAAAAATAGCAAGAAAATAGGAATATACCTTTTGTAAAGAAAATTTTGTAAAATATAAAATTATAATTGTTTTTTGGCACTACTCACGCTCTTTAAGAGAATGCATACACTCTCTATCCAAGGTGGTAAAAAAATGAGGTAATAATATCAGTTCAGAAGTGTTCAGGGAGTAATAGATCCCCGCAAAATTTAAATGTCTTTCTGAAAATAAAGTTACCCTGCAAAGTTTAAGTGTCTTTTTGAAAATAAGGTCAATAAGATAATGATATATATATATATACATTGTATTGTAATGTTGATTTTAATTGTGTTCATTTTTACAGGGATGAAGCACTAGACTTCTTGAGAAACTCTGATATTATCATCAAGAAGCTCTTAGAGGCACTCATGAAAGGACTAAATGTAAATGAAATAGACCAAACAAAAGAATCACTATTAATGGGTTCAAAGAGAATTAACCTAAATTACTACCCAAAATGCCCTAATCCCGAGTTAACGGTCGGAGTAGGTCGTCACTCTGATGTCTCAACGTTAACAATTCTCCTTCAGGACAACATCGGAGGATTGTACGTGAAAAAACTCGATAGCGATTCTTGGGTTCACGTCCCCCCAATCGATGGGGCTATTGTGATCAACGTAGGTGATGCTCTTCAGATAATGAGTAACGGAAAATACAAGAGCATTGAGCATCGCGTTATTGCGAATGGGAATAATAATAGGATCTCGGTGCCAATATTTGTAAACCCTAACCCTAATGACTTGATTGGTCCATTGCAAGAAGTGATTGAGAAAAATGGAGAGAAGCCAATTTACAAGCAAGTTCTTTATTCAGATTATGTCAAGCATTTCTTCAGGAAAGCTCATGATGGGAAAGAAACTATTGATTTTGCTAAAATCAATTAGAAAAAATGTTGTGTTGTTGGAAAGATAAGTAATATACTTTACTATATAATAAACTAAAGCTTTTCCTAATTCATTCTGCTTTCTTGTAATGTCATTTTTTTAAATTTAATTTGTAATAAAAGATTGATATCTACTATATTATTGTTACTAGTAGAAATAAAAGGGTTTCCCAGATATTTAGTAGGAAATTTGTGTTATACAACATGATTTTTCCACCTCATTCCCACTGAACCAACTCACAGGAAAATCACTGGAAAAACGCATGGTGGGAAACAAGTTCTCATTGAAACATTGGGAAACTTTCTATTATTTGTGTGTTCACACTACTATTTAAGTTTTTTCCACCGACATTCAATGAAAATAGTCACTGATCATTTTTCAGTGAAAAAATAGTGATTTTCTAGTAGTTCATTGAATGCACAAAGATACTAATTGTAGTGGTTTTTTCAAAATTATATGTTTCTTGTCATATGTACTTTATGAAAGTATATTTATGTCCTAGAGACAATCTGTATTAGGACAAATGTACTTTATACACATTCGTATTATTATTAATGGAAAATAATATTTTGGCATTTGTCATTATTGAATCATTAATTAATTGTTTATAATATTCTTTAATACGCATCCCTGGAGGTTACGCTGTTATTAATAATGTGAGATATTAATATTATAACGTAACTCTTAAAATAGCATCGACTAATGATCATCGAGAATGTGATATCGATGATATGTGATAAGTCGACATATGGTCTGCATCACATCCTTAGAGGATGTAGTATGTCTCACCTGCTACTCGTGATGGCTACTCGTGATGGACACATGGATACTTTGGAAGTATTGGTATACCATGCTGATATACTGTTTGTTATACTTGTCTAAATTATGATCAGCGTGTGGGAGATAGAAGTCCTTAGACTTGAGGTCAATACGCACATTGTCTACAAAGTAATATACTTTGATCATGTCCTAAGCTCAAATGCCTTATAGGTTGAGATACAACTTGTATTGGGTACATTACGATGTAGATTAAAGGTGGTAGTTGAGCCAAGATTAGGATTCATTCTTCGAATGTATATTCGAGAGAACACTCAGATTTTCAGTGATATTAGGTAGACTAAGTCGTTGGCCAACGCAATAGACATAATTAGAATATGGTCTAGTTGTCAATTAATATAGATGAGATACAATGATTAAGCCATTTGGATAGACACTTGACAAATCTTAAGCTTGATCGGGTGTGTCGTGAATGAAAGGATTTCATCTTACCACATAGAGGTTAAGTTTACTGGATTCGTGTAAACGTACTTCAGATATTGAGTTCGTCTTGCGGCGTCGTCTAGGAGTTCCGCGTAGACCTTAATTTGATTAATGTCGATATATGAAGGCATGTAGGTCACACTATGTCGATTGTCTTTTCGATCTAAGGATGTATTGAGAGAGTATTAAATATTCAATTTAGAATCGAGATATTTAAATGAATAAAGATTATTTTAATTAAGAATGCACGGAAAATAAATCGAGACAGTGTAGGGCCACGTCAAGCGCCGCGGCGCACACACCATAGGGTCGCGACGCTAATGACCTAATCTGTCTCGATTTTTGGGCCAGGCCCAAGGTCAAACCCTAATCCGATTTGACCTAATTTTTCACCTATAAATACAGACATTCACTTCATTATTCAATACACTTAATTTTATATTATCATTCTAAGTCTTAGAGACTTAGAATCAAAACACTCTCTCGAACCTCTGTCGGATTTCCTAGCTTTCCAAAGGAGAAATACATTGAAGCTTGGAGCTTGCAATCGAAAGGGCTTTCGCGTGCGAACCCACAGTTGATAAAGATTCCAGATAATACAACATGTAAGTGTTTATGTTTTATGTTACATGTTTTTTATTGTCATAGAGTCATACCAGAAGTAATTGTTGGTGTAAGTAAAAACAAAATTTTAAACTTCCGATATGCCTTACTTATGTGTTTTGAACCCAACAAAACCTACACTTTAGGCTATACACTTCTCGTAACTTTTAATTAAGTGACATGGTCTATTAGGGGTGGTTTTGATCAACTCATTTGGAAAACAATTGTCTGAAATTTGGTTTGGTAGTTCCAACTGGACATTTTTGGTCTGGAAAGATAAGTAATATCGTTTACAATATAATAAGCTAATGTTTTTTCTAATTCATTCTGCCTTGTTGTAATGTTTTTTTTTTTGTTTTTTTTGTAATAAAAGTTTGATATATACCATACCATTGTTGAATGCACAAAGATGTTAGTAAAATAAGGAATAATATTGATTAAGAATAACCTATCGATTTACGTCACTGCCTTAAAAGCGATTATCGGGATGGGGACAATTGCGGTTCCAGAAGAATAAGTCTTGACCGGTAACAACTGACTCTGGAGGTAGGAGAGCTACATTTCAGGTAAGCTCAAAAGTACTTTGCATTATCGGGATGGGGACAATTGCGGTTCCGGAAGAATAAGTCTTGACCGGTAACAACTGACTCTGGAGGTAGGAGAGCTACATTTCAGGTAAGCTCAAAAGTACTTTGCAAAACCAAAATTGAATTAAGCCTCACGTATACCTCGCGGTCAGGGGGTGTGCAAATCGACCTATTTTGCCTCCGAAGCTCAAATCTCATGTGCGCGAGGCCCCTCTCTTGTTCTAGCCCATTTACCAATCCAATAAAGTACATTTCAATATAAAAGGGAAGAAAGTTTTTTCCTCTACCAATGTGGTACAAAGTGTTTTTCACTATAGTCAAGAAAGAGAGAAAGATTCTATGGCTTTGCACTATTTGGAATAGAATAATAAAATAGTATATAACTCCAACAAAAGATACTAATCGTAGGTTTTCTTTTTCCAATTATGTTTTTCTATCATATATACACTTCTCGTAACTTTTAATTAAGTGACACGGTCTATTAGGGGTGGTTTTGACCAACTCATTTAGAAAAAAATTGTCTGAAATTTGGTTTGGTAGTTCCAACTGGACATTTTTTGTCTGAAGTTTAGTTTGGCAATACCCCCAACTTTATACACGTATGTCTGAAGTTTGAACTAACACTATCGATGATAAGTTTCAGACAAGTTCGAAACTGAGAATATGTTGTATTGCCAAGACTTTGTAAGTACCTTATATAACCACTCAATATCCTGATAAATATAGCACATAAATTCATGTTACTCGCACCTATCTAAAGTTTAAATAGTAGGGAGGAAACTGATCATGCCATTAATAGGTTACCGTGGCCTGGCCCAAACTATTGAGTCAATGGACTTTATAGTTACAAGGGCGATATTATTAGAAGAAATTGCACGGTTTATCCTTCAAATGAGTTGGTCTTTAATTTTTTCACCTTAAAACTGAATTTATGTCTAGCGGACACAAGTTTTTTAAAGGTAAAAGTCATGCAGGGCATAACTTGTGGGATACTATGACCAACTTGCCTACAGCAGCTACTGTCACGACCCAAATTACTGAGTCGTGCGGGCACCTACCTTTTCCCACGTCGATAGGCGAACACTTTCCTTATTTAATAATTCAACACAATAAAGTAAATAATGCGGAATAAATAGAAGTTTAATTCATATTATAAGTATCAAGTGCGGTATACAACAACTACCCAAAGAATCTAGTCTGAATAGTACAAGAGCTTCTAAGTATACAACTGGAATAAAAGATACACCACAACCTGAATACAACTTCTTTTTAGAATGAAAGTTAAATGGAAAATCTAGATGAACTCCACGAGACCCGTGAAGGCTAACCGAACCTCGCTGAAATTTTGCAACAACTCTACACCCGAAAAGGGTGTAGCAAGAGTAGTATCAGTACAAACACTATGTACTGGTAGGTATCATAGGCCGGAAATAGTTAGCTAACATATATAAAAGAAAAAAACTGAAAAATAGACATGCTCGCAATCAAGCACAAGCAATATCACAGTCCAACAATAATCAGTCCAAGTATAGAGAATCCAGTTAAATCCAAGCGATACGAAAATGAAGTAGTCACTAAGCACACCCATGTAAGACTTGCAGTAGTGGGAATCACACTAGATCTCAGTAGTCTATAGTCATAGCCTAAGCAGAATCTCTGATCCTCGAATCCGTCAAGTGTCTAGGTAAGAGGCGAACAAGCACACTGCATCTCAAATAAATCGACAACCAAGGGAACAAGGCTGAAACACAATATGTGATGCTCTGATATTGTCATCAAGAAGCTCTTGGAGGCACTCATGAAAGGAATAAATGTAAATGAAATAGACCAAACAAAAGAATCACTATTAATGGGTTCAAAGAGAATTAACCTAAATTACTACCCAAAATGCCATAATCCCGAGTCAACGGTCGGAGTAGGTCATCACTCTGATGTCTCAACGTTAACAATTCTCCTTCAGGACAACATCGGAGGATTGTACGTGAAAAAACTCGATAGCGATGCTTGGGTTCACGTCCCCAATCGATGGGGCTATTGTGATCAACGTAGGCGATGCTCTTCAGATAATGAGTAACGGAAAATACAAGAGCATTGAGCATCACGTTATTGCGAATGAGAATAATAATAGGATCTCGGTGCCAATATTTGTAAACACTAACCCTAATGACTTGATTGGTCCATTGCAAGAAGTGATTGTGAAAAAATGGAAATAAGCCAATTTACAAGCAAGTTCTTTATTCAGATTATGTCAAGCATTTCTTCAGGAAAGCTCATGATGGGAGAGAAACTGCTGATTTTGCTAAGATCAATTAGAAAAAATAGTGTGTTGTTGGAAAGATAAGTAATACTCCATCTTTTACTATATAATAAGCTAATTAAAGCTTTTCCTATGCCTTCTTGTAATGTATTTTTTTTTTTTTGTGATAAAAGTTTGATATCTATTATACCTTTAATGGTTGAATGCACAAAGATACTAAGGGTGTGTTCAGTTGGTTAGTGAAAAATAAGTGAATTTCTTACTTATTTTCTCATGTTCGGTTGATTAGTAGAAAATATTTTTCAGAAATTACCACTCAAGCCCCACAACCTCACACCACACCCACCCAAGCCATCACCGCACCCACCCTGAACTTGTAGTACTTCTTTGAAGGGGAGGGCGACTTAGTTCTTTGACGGAGCTGGCGACTTGTAATTGATAGAATATTATTGTATCATTGTCTATCTTTTATATTTGGTTAGTTAATACTCTCATTGTAATTAGTAAGATTAGTTACCTAGTTTGTATCTTTGTTAATAACCATGTATTACTATATATTGTACACAATAATGAATGAAAAAGCATGAAATATATTTCTTTATGGTATCAGAAGCCAAATCCTATACCTAAACTCCCCCTACCATCGTCGACCTCTCAGCTCTCTCTCTCTCTCTCTCTCTCTCTCTCTCTCTCTCTCTCTCTCTCTCTCTCTCTCTCTCTCTCTCTCTCTCTCTCTCTCTCTCTCTCTCTCTCTCTCTCTCTCTCTCTCTCTCTCTCTCTCTCTCTCTCTCTCTCTCTCTCTCTCTCTCTCTCTCTCTCTCTCTCTCTCTCTCTCTCCCCCAATTTTCAATGGTTGAACAACCCAAATTTCATCCTGCTCTTGCTGTTAACAACATCAAGAACTTCATTTCCATTACTCTTGAGATGGAAAAAGTTCAGTATTCCTCCTGGGCGAAATTGTTTAAGATCCATTATCGCGTGTACAAAGTCATTGATCGCATCATCCCTCCTAAATCAAAGCCCATTGTCGCGTCCCAGGAGAAACATGATGGTTCTGATGATGAACTTTGGTCACGCTTAGATGCGGTTGTTGTACAATGGATCTACGGCACAATCTCGAATGATATATTACATACAATCATTGAAATCGGTGGTACTGCATGACAAACATGGGAGAAATTGGAAAGTATTTTTCATGATATCAAGACACAACGTGCCTTGTATTTGGAAAATCAATTTAAAAACATTCAGCATGACGATTTTCTTAATGCGTCGGCCTATTGTCAAGAACTTAAGATGATTGCCGATCAACTCTCCAACGTCGGTGCACCGGTCACAAATCAATGATTAGTGATGCAACTCATTACGGGTTCAAATGAAAATTATGACGGCATTTCTACCATCCTCCAATGAAGCACATTGTTGCCTCCATTCTATAAGGCTCGTTCGAGACTTATCCTTTTCATTTTGATTTTTGCAACCAACTAAACTTGGAGAAGAGCTTTATAGAACTAAAAGCTTGTGTTGCGTAGTTGAGTAGGAAACTCTGTTTTTTATAGTAGCAAAGTAACATCATTCTTGAAATTAATGTAATGATTTCATGGTTAGCCACTAAGATGATAGCAAAGTCCAAATAAAGACTAGGTTAGTAGTACTTATTAGTGGCTATCATCTTTTGCTGATGACTCAAAAAATTACTTCCTCCGTCCATTTTTTACTTGTCACATTTTGATTTGGCACGCTTATTAAAATGCCAAAATAGAATGATAATTTTACTATATCACCTCTAATTATTATTAAGTAACCTAATGATTGAAATAAGTAAAACATACTTTAAAATTATACAACCATTAAAATTTCTTTAAACTTGTCAACTCAATAATAAATGATTAGGGTAAAATAGGTATGAGGTGATAAATTATCTCTTGATTTTTTAAAGTGGACAAGTAAAATTGAACAACTATTTTTATTATAAATGACAAGTAAAACGGGACGAAGTGAGTATTTGCAAGTGGGTTAATTTAGAACATAATAAGTTGACTTGTACATATAATTATGGTATATTGAGCATGAATTCAAAAACAACGCACAAGGCACGGGACTTGTCCCATTATTTTTGTGCAATCGAGTATAATTATAGCTTTTAAATATAAAAAAAATCTCTAACTAATCATTATCTCTTCAAAAACAATCTTTATTGATCATAAATTAGAAGTTGAGAACATTGTAATTAAAAAATAGGGGTCCTTATATGCTAAGAACACTACGATGGATTGTGAATTTTGATGGAACTTTGAATTAAAAAAATCTTGATGTTCTAAATTTTCAAGATCTTCATTATACAATTTCCATAGCTGTTTCTTCTAATTCTTGTTTTTAAACTCTATTTCTATTGATAACAATATTGTCCTCGTTTCGTGGGGTATGAAAACTAAAAGTGTTAGCGAATAACAACTTAGCAATAATCATATATATCTAAAGATTACTCTTTTATTGAAGAATCATAATATTGTGATTTATTTGTTAATTTATTAACTTGGAGGAAACAAACAGTGCTGGAGTTGTATTATGTGTTATCTAAGTGTAATTATTTCTATAAGTCTTATCTAAAGCTTGGTTGCATCTCAAACTAGAAATTGGACAATGAAAAAAGTCATCTTCAAACAATAGATAATTTCTTTTCATAGGTCTATGCTTTGGTGGTTAGAATTATTTGGTATAGTAGATACATGGTGGAATAGTTACGATATACGCAAGTTGTTCCGGACACCACTCATTATAAATACAAAATAAAATAGAGAAAATTCAAACAATAATATTATTAAGAAAATCTTTCTTGTTTCATATATTTCTCAAGTGGTACATATGACATTTTTTTCCAAGATAAATTTTGTTTCCTTATTGTGCTTGGATGGTTATGACGTTGTAGTTGATTTGTATATCACGATATAATTAAAAGTTGATTGCATATTTCATAATTATAATAGAAATTTTAGTACTTATCTGACTTTTACGTTGTTCTAATTAATTTTAGAACTCTATAATCTGAACATATTTTTAGCAATTGTTTTCTATATGTACACTCTTTGTAAATTTAATAAGTAGAAAAATTTAAAGATTCATGAGCTTGCACATATGTCTCGGAACTTAAGCCTCGCCTTGTGCATAATGCACTGCATTGAACTGTGTGCCATCGTAATGCCTTCCATTTATGTTACATCTTTGGCAACCGAATTAATATTTTTTTAGGTTACAAACTATTATAGGGAAGAAATTCTCTAGAGACAATATCACCTTATATCAATTAACAATTCGGAATACAAGGCAGTGCATGCTTGCATATACAGCCTACTTTGGAACATGTTCTAACAATGTCGCAGAAGCCAAGACAATTCTTATTGGGCTTCAATGGTGTGTAAACAATAGCTTTCATAATGTGATAGTGGAATCATATTCTCTCTTGCTCATTGGTATGATCAATGGGAAGTTCAAAACAAAAACTTTACTTTTGCAGTATTTTATTTTCTTTTAGATTTCATACAAGTTGCAGATTGTAAAAGAGGAGTCCTCTTACAAAAACATTTTGTGACTAGAATTTGCTAAAAAGAAAATCTGGAATAGATGATATGGAGGTACTTGACTTGAAAGAATTCAGTCCATTAAAACCACTCAATATTACACAAAGAAGAGAAGATAGGTTACAAACTATTAATCTTGATACAATGAGAAAAACTAATGAAGAACTCGAGGATCTTACTTAATGCTCAAGTAACACATAATGCAAATCATTAAAACAAAACAATATCGAACGAACAATAAGCAAAGCCAATCACTTCGGCAAGCATACATTAAATTTTGGAAGAGGACCAGGAATCAAAATAGAATTTAAAAGTCATGGAAATGATAGAATTATTCAATGTTAGTAGTACGTTGGTGGGGAGATGTTGGCGGTGGTGGAGGTGAAGCATAGGTGACAGATTACTCGTACTTCACAGGTGGTGGAGGTGAAGCATAGGTGACAGATTACTCGTACTTCACAGGTGGTGGAGGTGAGGCATACGTTGGAGTTTGCTTGTAATAGTTTGGTGGTGGTGGTGGTGGAGGTGGTGAGTTATAGGTTGTAGGTGATTGCTCATAGTACTTTGGTGGAGGTGGAGGGGATTTGTAGGAAGGAGTAGAGTCTTTGTAGTATGGTGGAGGTGGAGGGGATTTGTAGGAAGGCGTAGATTCTTTGTAGTAAGGTGGAGGTGGAGGTGATTTGTAGGAAGGAGTAGATTCTTTGTAGTATGGTGGAGGTGGAGGGGATTTGTAAGAAGGCGTGGATTCTTTATAGTATGGTGGAAGTGGAGGGGATTTGTAGGAAGGCGTAGATTCTTTGTAGTATGGTGGAGGTGGAGGTGATTTGTAGGAAGGAGTAGATTCTTTGTAGTATGGTGGAGGGGATTTGTAAGAAGGCGTGGATTCTTTATAGTATGGTGGAGGTGGAGGGGATTTGTAGGAAGGCGTAGATTCTTTGTAGTATGGTGGAGGTGGAGGGGATTTGTAGGAAGGCGTAGATTCTTTGTAGTATGGTGGAGGTGGAGGGGATTTGTAGGAAGGCGTAGATTCTTTGTAGTATGGTGGAGGTGGAGGTGATTTGTAGGAAGGAGTAGATTCTTTGTAGTATGGTGGAGGTGGAGGGGATTTGTAAGAAGGCGTGGATTCTTTATAGTATGGTGGAGGTGGAGGGGATTTGTAGGAAGGCGTAGATTCTTTGTAGTATGGTGGAGGTGGAGGGGATTTGTAGGAAGGCGTAGATTCTTTGTAGTATGGTGGAGGTGGAGGGGATTTGTAGTTAGGCGTAGATTCTTTGTAGTATGGTGGAGGTGGAGGGGATTTGTAGGAAGGCGTAGATTCTTTGTAGTATGGTGGAGGTGGAGGGGATTTGTAGGAAGGCGTAGATTCTTTGTAGTATGGTGGAGGTGGAGGTGATTTGTAGGAAGGCGTAGATTCTTTGTAGTATGGTGGAGGTGGAGGGGATTTGTAAGAAGGCGTGGATTCTTTATAGTATGGTGGAGGTGGAGGGGATTTGTAGGAAGGCGTAGATTCTTTGTAGTATGGTGGAGGTGGAGGGGATTTGTAGGAAGGCGTAGATTCTTTGTAGTATGGTGGCGGTGGAGGGGATTTGTAGGAAGGCGTAGATTCTTTGTAGTATGGTGGCGGTGGAGGGGATTTGTAGGAAGGCGTAGATTCTTTGTAGTATGGTGGAGGTGGAGGGAATTTATAGGAAGGCGTTGATTCTTTGTAGTATGGTGGAGGTGGTGGAGATTTGTAATAAGATGGTGATTGGTCGTAGTATTTTGGCGGTGGTGGTGGTGACTTGTAGTACAAAGGTGATTTCTCATAATAAGCTGGTGGTGGTGGAGACTTGTAATAAACGGGTGACTTGTAATATTTTGGTGGTGGCAGTGATTTATAGTATTTAGAAGGAGCAGGCGATTTGTAATATTTTGATGGGGATGGTGACTTGTAGTGATAATGTGTTGATGGAGCAGGCGATTTGTAGTACTTTGCAGGCGATGGTGACTTGTAGTAGAGCTTTGAAGGGGCAGATGCCTTGTAGTACTTCTTTGAAGGGGCAGGGGCCTTGTAATACTTCTTTGAAGGGGTGGGCGACTTGTAGTACTTCTTTGAAGGTGCAGGGGCCTTGTAGTACTTCTTCGAAGGTGCAGGGGCCTTGTAGTACTTCTTTGAAGGGACAGGGGCCTTGTAATACTTCTTTGAAGGGGTGGGCGACTTGTAGTACTTCTTTGAAGGTGCAGGGGCCTTGTAGTACTTCTTCGAAGGTGCAGGGGCCTTGTAGTACTTCTTTGAAGGAGTTGGCGACTTGTAGTAGTTCTTTGAAGGGGCAGGCGACTTGTAGTAATTCTTTGAAGGAGCCGGTGATTTGTAATACTTCACTGCTACAGGTGATCTGTAGTAGTGTTTGAAAGGAACAGGCGACTTGTAATAGTCGTGCTTCGAAGGAGTAGGCACTTGATATTTGGGTGAAGATGGTGATTTGTAATATTTCTTAGAGTTGTAAGAAGGTGAATGAGAAGTATAGTCATAAGAGTAATCAGCAACAACAGTGCTGGCTACAAAGCAAATTGTCAAAGCAACTGCAAGTAGAGGCCATTGCCCCAAATTCCCAAAGCTTCTCATTTTTCAACTTGGAGAAGAGAAGGATAGAACTAAGACTTGTGTTGCATAGTTTAGTAAGGAACTCTGGTTTTTATACTACAATGTGATATCTTTCTTAACATTTATGTATTTGCTTCATGGTTAACCACTAAGTTGATAGCAAATTCCAAAGAAAAACTAGGTCAAAACTAAGACTTGTCTTGCATAATTTAGTAAGGAACTTTGGTTATTATTTAGCAATGTGGCATCAATGTAATGCCTTCATGGTTATTCACTAAGACAATAGCAAATTGCAAAATACAAATAAGGTTAGTACTTAGTGCCATACCCCTAAGTTATGGCATCCTACTACCAAAGAAAAAGGTTGACTTTTTCTTAAAATATAACCAGAAAAAAAAAAGGTGGGAGATTCTCTATCTACACCATAACATTAATTATTGAACATGGAGTTCAACAAAAACAGTGAATACACACCACACAATGTGTGGATTTGGTTGCAGGTTCCACCTACCAGAAGTTCTCCATGTCTATCGAGGGGAAAATGTTGTGGTGGATTCCCTTGGCAAGATTTGGGAGGAACTGTAATGCAACTACAACTAACAGGCACAACGTCATGTTTTTTAACCCTCAAGATTTGGGAGGAACTGTAATGCAACTACAACTAATGGGCACAGCGTCATGGTTTTTATATCCCCCCCCCCTCCCCTCGCACCCTCTTATAGAGGGTACATTGTGACTTAAGTTGGAGCTGAAACATTGCGTTCATTTCATCTTTGGAATGACTTGGACTAGCTCTACTTGCTTTGAATAAATGATCGGAAGAAAAATTCACGTGATGCAAGATTAATTGATTCTTAGGGTAAAACCTGTCCTCCAGTTCCATTCCGATTCTATTGATTCAGCCAGAAGGACTTGTAATGAAGTAGAGTTGAGGAAAGAACAATTCAAAAAACAAATAAAGCAACTGATCTCAATGTAAAATTTGTTAAATTATCTATTAGAAGTCTAATTTATTTATATGAATTATATACAGGTTGTAAGTTTAAATATCGTCTACAACAGCTCTTCTACGGAGAACCTTCAAACTAAGCAGTGGCTGACCTGAACTTGTTTTAAAAAGTTCTACATCAAGTTCTTTCACCTTGCAAATCTCAGCGTCCACTCTGTAGCAATTTCATCATGTTTGGCTTTATCTCCCAAGTATAAGTGTGCAATACCAGGAACAGCCGGCTTATCTGCAAGAATCAGAACCATAAAATACAGAAGAAAGGTAGTTTTGTTACATTCTCTACTCCATTTCGTTCTTCAACTATTCATTTTATTGTTTTTTAATAACCGTGGTGTCCAGGCCAGCTTGCACGCACCTCAACTAATTCCACGGGATACCTACCACCTCCCACCAGGTAACTATATCCACCAAGGCTAGGACAGATGGGAAAAAATCACCTAGTGTTTGTCTATGCTGGGATTTGACCAATTTTTTTCTTTTTTGGGGGAGCGGGGGGAGGGAGGGGCATCCAACATGAATCTATAAACACTTTCACCAAGCAATATATGAAGACTCTTTTATGTTTTCCTTTCTTTATAAAATTTATATTTTTTTCTGTTTCATTTCTGTTGAGAGGGACATCGGACGGCGGATAGAAGATGTACTTACGGGTTTCAGGATTGGTGAACATTGATCTCAGAGCAAATAGCACCTTCGAGATTGTTAATGCTGGACTCCAGTTTTCTGTTAGGATGTCCAAGCTAACATTACCGGCAGGATCAACATTACAATGATATATGCGAGTTTTGAATACAACCTGCAAAAGCCTGAGGTCAGAATGAAAACAAAAGGGGAAGAAAGAGTTAATTTCCAGGGAACACTTCCACCACCAAATTCAGACAACAAACCAGAACTATTGTTAAGTCTGTGAATATGATTCTTGTTTCTCAGCTGAATTTGGTGGTGGAATCTTTTCTTACTGTAATACAATAGACTGTTATTCGGAAGGATGGTACTGTATAAAGTTGAAAGTAACTATAGAAATACCAGATCTTACAGAACTCTTACCACTTTACTCACATTTACTGTACACTCAAAAAAGTTCAGGAAGGAGCAAATTTATCTTTCTTCTTTTATCAAGTAAGGTTTAGAGAACTAGGAGATTTGGGAATGAATTGCTTGATTTTTCTCATTAATAATGGGAAAAGAACTTCCCGTAAATGTATACAGGAGCTTCTATCTCCACCATGATGGTACTCTGTGGGTAAAAGAACACGAAAACCCAAAATGTTTGAATTACATTTTAAGACATCGCAACTTCAGAATTCTCAGAAACAATGTTTAGGATTCATGAGGGAATCCAGAAGGCACTACATTTTTAAGAGATTAATGTCCAGTTAACATGCGAAGAAATAAATAGAAGATTCATCAAGAGTAACAAGTTCCCACAGTGACCATACATTTACACAATGACCCAGAAATAAAAGAACATAAGTGACAGTTTCATAAGTAAGGGAAGCACTTAACTAGTTCATTGCAAATACCATTTCTTATCTTAGTTTTATTCAGCAGAAAGAACTCCGCAAGCATTTCATCAGAAGAGGGTAAACAAGGATGTTTGCGCAGATCTTTTAAGTTCATCCTAGTTTTAAAGTTTATATTAGAAGAAAGAATTTTTTTTCATGGTACAACTCTTGGAGAATATTGGAAGTTAGTTTTTCAGATAAAATACAAAACTAGATGCCTGGATTGGAAAAAATACAACATTAGATGCATAGTACATTCACTGTATGATAACATACCTTTGGAGGTTTAAATGGATAATCAGAAGGAAAGGTTATATCAAGGAAAAATATTCCACCCTTGTAAGGTGTTCCTGCAAGAAACAGGAAGATAGACTTCAGTTAGAGAAGCACCAGGGATTTTTCAGTAAATTGAAGCAATAAACTTATCCATCTGATTATCTGAAAATCAAACGGAAGATTACAATCAAATCAAAATATTTAAACCAATTAAAAACTAAGCACTCAAACAGGTTATCTAGAGCATGGTATTTGGTACTGTCATATAAATCAGTTCCGAGCCACACCAACATGAAGGATACAATAATCACTTTCATCAAAGATTAGCATAAATTTTTTCAATTATTTAAAGATTCAAGATACACTGACAGTAAGGTTTCGTCCGCATAAGAAAACCATGATATGGTGCAAAATCGACCTACATGTTTACATATCGGGCCAGATTCTACATATAAGTAAATTTAAGACCTTTTCACCTTCCTGCCATGAAGGATACAGGATCTAAGCCTTGGCCACCGACTAACAAAAAGTATTTTCACATGCTTAGCCCCCAAAAAGATCAGGCCACACAGTTTGGAGTTTTCCCTTCTTTTCTTTTTGGGAATAAATCACGAGGGGAAGTGTCGAGACACAATTAAGTATATAAAACGTTCTTTATCTTTGAGATGAAGGAGTCACACTCTCCGACGCCGAAATTGGTCAATTTTACCTCTTATGTCAATTCAAGAAACCTCAAGTGGACTGAGGATGTATACTAGGTGTTTGGACAATATTTGAGTTGAAGTAGAAAAAAACTGTGGAAGTTCAATTTGCATTTGAGCACGAACTTCACTCGGAAAAAAAACAATACTTTATGATCAGAAACCAACATTTCACTAAAATTCACTTTCAACCACTGTTTCAATATTTCTCTTCAAGTTAAACTATTGTAAGTTCAGTATTTGCAAGTTTGTAGTTACTGGTATATTCCCTCTGTCCTAATTAATGTAGCACACTTATCCTTTCACAAAAAGAATGTCACTTATCCATATTTATAAGCAATTTAATTTCAAAATTCTCATCTTACCTCCATACAAATATCTTAGATTCATTTTAGACCCACAAACTTTCAAAAGTTCCTTCTTTTCCACTCACAAACTTTCAACTTTTTTCAAGTTAAATTCATATCCAGACAACTTCAATTTCCAAATACCCTTTTTCGACTTAACTTCAAATACTACTTTTTTCAAATATCACAGTTTTTATGTCCAAATGCCTATTAAGGATGCAACTTTATGCTTCAAACTCAAAAATTTGTAGTACTCATCCACACAAAAAACAGAAGGAAAAAAGAAGTTCAACACTTTGTAATACTAATCCACAAGAAACAGGAAAAAGGACAGAGAAAAAATGCTGTGTTCCGAAACTAGCATTACACTTAAATTACACCTTCTACAACTCTTTCTATATTTCTCTTCAAGTTCAACTACTGAACAGTTGCAAGTTTGCAGATTTATGCCCAAAGGGGACTAAGAATCCAACTTTATGCTTCAAACTCAACAATTTCTTAGTACTCATCTATACACAAAAAAAATGATCAACACCGTAATACATTTTTTTTTATAGTTGTGATATCCAGGTCAGCTTGCGCGCACCTTGAATAAGTATAGAGGCGTATGTAGCCTTGTTAGATGGGGTTCAATTGAACCCCTAACTTTCGACGCGGAGCATAAATTTATGTGTAAAAAATTACAAAAATTGTAATAAATAGCATATATGAACCCATAACTTTAAAAATATAATGGGTTCAATGCTAAGAATCTTAAGATTGAACCCATAAGGTTTAAATCCTGGATCCGCCTCTGAATAAGTAATTACATGGGTACCTGCTACGTCCCACCAACACATGTATCGGGTAATGCATGTACCGAGTTATGACAGAATAATTCAAGGAAAGGTGGACTGCGAGGAGGGTTTTTTAAGTAGATGACTCGTCGGGCACTTCTTTGGGAAAAAGAACTTGAATAAGTTTGTTTTTGTGAAGGAGTTATTCCATTCACTAATTACACGGGTTACCTGCTATCAGGGGCAGACCTACATGGTGGGGTGGGGGGCACGTGCCCCCGTTAACATCGGAAAAAACTTTGTATATACCTTGAAGAACTATCATATATTTTAAGAGAACTCATGTTTGAAGTGGGTCAGTTGGTTAGCGTGCCCCCTTAGCTCTCTAAGCGTAAGCGCGCAACCCTACTTCGAGTCCGGACTACAACATTTTGTTTTTTGAAACTGGTAATTGTTCCGGACTACAATATTTTTCTTAAGCTGACAGTTAAAAAAAGGAACAAAACGTGTTGCTGCCAGGTTTCGAACAAGGAACCTAACGTGTATAACTTGAGACCAAACCACCAGGCTAGCGAGCAAGGTCTAAACAACTATGTCATTTCATTTATATTTATTGTATATCAGTTGTATGGATGTTTAACAAAATTTTCAAATGATGTGGTGTTACATGACATTGTGATTAGAGACAGACCCAGGATTTGAAGTCGATGCTTCGACTAACGTGCATCTTCCTTTGATGGTGCCCCGTCGTCTTAAAATCCTGGGTCCGCTTCTCTGCCTGCTACCTCCCACCCGTACATGTACCAAGAAACTCTATCCAAAGAAATCACTTCTTTTGCCTCCGTTGGAGCTTGAACATGAGATCTCAACTCACTTTATTGACCACTATCAACACAGTAATACTTATCCACAAGAAAAAGAAAGAAAATAAACAGAAAGATTAAATCTTTGTAGGTGAACATAAGTTCATTAGTTGCAAGTTTGCAGATACTGGTATAGTATCTATGCTCAAAGGGGGACTAAGAATCCAACTTTGTGCTTCAAACTCAACAACTAGTAGTACTCTTCCACACAGAAAACAGAAGCAAAAAAGAATGAAACAGGCCCTCCAACTTGGATGTTGGTATCTCAACTTGTATAAAGTTGAACACCTAAGCACAAATATTGAGGTAGCACTCACGTGGCACATAAATTTTGAAAAAAATCAAAGATATAGTGATTGTGCCGTAAGACCTTATTCCTTTCTACTTGACATTCTTTATTTTCCTCAGTTTTTACCCCCACGGAGCGGTAGCTTCCTTACTTAGCGATCTTAGAGCTCGCTTGCACTAAGTATACCATCAGTGGGAACTTTGCTTTCTGGTTGGGAAGTGTCTCTGTACTTTTTACTATCCGGGCCAAGGATCAATATATTCTATTTTTGGTGTTAGATAGAAATGACTACCTATTAAATCAATATCGGGATCTAATGGTCAAACTATATCCCCTCTAGAAGGAATCTCAGGGTGAAAATCAAGATGTTTGACCTGCCAGGCGTAGCGTTGGTCACTTCTCATTCCGTAAGTTGGAGTGTTCAACTGACAAAGTAATAGAGATAAATTGAGGTGCACATCCGCCTACTTTGTAATACGTATCCACAAGAAAAAGGAGGGGGAAGAGAGATATATATATTACCAGGTGGGCCTAAGAGGGTAGCAACCCAATGGTAAAGATTATCACCCTTAGGTCCAGCTGCACAATCTGATGGTGCTTCTATACTTAATTCTGTCATTTCTTTCTGTATTCTTTTCCCTGATGATGATACCGATGTTGTCGACGGCCATGTTCTTCCTCCTCCGCCGTACATTTCTTTACTGCTAGAAGATTATTTCTGAGCTTATTCAAGTGGAAAGCTTTTGCTGCTTCTGATTCTTGTTTTTGCTTTAATTCATCTCTTGTGCGACGTTATTTTCTCCTTTTTCTCCCCCTTTCTTTTTTGGTATCGGAGCTCGATTATATTTGGATGCACTCGGGCTAGGGCACTAACAAGGATTTTCATTCGATACATGATTAAGGAAAAGCAGTCTCATCCATTGTAACATGTCCTTTTTGGTGGTCTCTTCTTTTCTTTTGTGAAGAATAAAATTAATTAATTGGCGACACCTTTAAGAAATTATTATATGTTATTACTTAATTAAAAATTTATAGAAAGATTATGCATGAATGTACAAGGAGGAGAAGAAATAAATATTTTTATCTCATTCTTTTCTTTAAGTTTTCACCCGATGTTCAATACCAACATTAGAGTTTGATTATATTCAGATTCGCGTCGGGTAGAGCCATTTCTTGAGAAGCGCTACCTACCGTGAACCTAAAAGGAACAACCTCATCTACATCTTTGATGTTTTTCTTTTTTTTTTTGGTCTCATCCTATAAGTTTTGAAAGATAAAAGTTATTGGTTCTTTTACATTTTAGAAGGTAGCAGGCTTTCTTAAAATTCATATGCTCGCAAATTGATTGGAACATTACTTGTAGCAAAATAGCTTTGTTCGCAAAAGGATAAAGATCTTTTGCCCAAAAAAAAGTTGAAAAAGAATTTCAACTTTGGAATTGGTGGAACCATTTTGACAAGTTCTATCTTTTTAGAATCTTAACATTCAAAGAACAATTTCATCCAAAAAGACTTCGCAAATTTTGTTATCCAAATTCCAAACATATCTTCATCTTCAAAAATAAAGATTAAAAACATCGGGAAAAAATTCAACAATCCTACAAATAGATGCCATCTTGGTTAGGTAATTTCTTCTCGTATGTCTAAGCTTCGATAAAAAGTAACCCCTTCACGTACGTCTAAGCTTCGATAAAAAGTAGTCCCTTCACGTACGTCTAAGCTTCGATAAAAAGTAGTCCCTTCACGTACGTCTAAGCTTCGATAAAAAGTAGTCCCTTCACGTACGTCTAAGCTTGGATGGAAAGTGATTTCGTCTAGTATTCTAAGCATTGATGGACAAAGTACCAAGCATACTTTGAACCCGCAGGAGGAAAAGTAGTTCAAAGTATGCACAAGCCAGCCAAGACACCACCATTATTAAGATTAGGAGGTTTTTCACCAGGGGAAAATATGAAAAAAATGGATTTCAATCAACTAACTGGTTGAGTGTCACAGACAAATATCAATGATCTAAACTGACAAACTACTGAGGCGGTTCAATTTTCCTGCAAAATACAAGGGAGTCCAAAAAGGCAATGATTCTCACTTCCTGAAGATTTACTAAAAAACAAAACGTGCATTCACATCAAGCAATCAACAAAGCAAAAAATACAGCCAGTGTATACACGATAACACGCGCTCGAATCGATGAACTCTGAGAAGTCGCACCGATGGGTCCAAACGCTGCTGGAGGGAACAACCCACCTGGATTCGAACTGTCGGATAAAAAAGAAGCAATTCAGTGCAAATAGAGGCAATGTTTGTGCAAATGCAGGATGTTAGTATAGTCAAGCCTCTCTATAGTAGCGTCGTTTGTCCGGATATTTTTGGGCTGCCATAGCGAAATGTTGTTATAGAGAACATATACTGTAATATAACATGTTCCAAAGAAAACTTTGTTGTTATAGTGAAATGCTATTCTAGAGGATAGTTGTTATAGAGAGGTCTGACTGTATTCATAAAGATATTTTGTGCACTGTACTTAGTTAAGATATCTCACCTTCCTGTAAATTTACATGTTTTGGAACCTGCACAAGAATAACCATCAAATGAATCAGGATTTGGAAAAGAAAGTAAAAAGTGGTTCTGATAACATACACAGGATGAAAGAAGCAGTAATTTTAATGAATACTGCATAGATCGTTATCGACGATCTTGTAAGTGTGATTCGGATAAGGGGGCAAAAGGGGAAAATGAATGAAAAAAGAAAACAAACAAGCAAAATAGCTTTATATAAACTGTGTTGATCAGAATCTTCAAAAATATTGAAGGGTGTGTGTCGGATCCTCCAAGAGTAGTTGATTTTTTGGAGGATCCGAAACAGGTGTGGCAGCAATTTCAGGGAGCCCGAGCAACATAGCTTATAGACTAAAACACAAGGTCAGCATGTTGAAATGTCATTTAGAAACATACTGCTACAAGCTTTTTGCAGTATCCTAGAACGGCATACTTTGCATGTTAATTAATGCGTCACAACTAGGAGAACCATTGCCTAATCTGTAAAAACTTAAATAGATACAAGTAGATTTTTCTTGCATCACATCTCACACACATTTGAATAAACTATTGCATAAAAAGGTGACTAAAAAGGACAAGAAACTAAACAAAACAACTAAAACAACATTTCCATCAATTCTCTCCCTCCTCCCCCAAAGAGAAGAAATAGAATAGTAAAAAAGAAAAACCTCTGTATAGAAGCAAGAAAACTCAACTCAAGCAGATTAAAACACACTTGTACTCTAGCTTCATCAAGTAATAAGAAAAAGAATATGCGAAATCACAACATGCAAAACTCGACAGGAGTTGATATTTACATCTTATTCAGCTTGGGACAATAAGATCTCAAATCAAAGAGCACATTTGCCTTCAGCCAGATAGACAAAATAGATTCTTACTGATATGGGGGTGATAAAAATATCAACATGTCATTAATTGTTAATTTACCAAATCACCATTATCAGCCAAAAAGATCCAGGCGGAACTAATGTACCAAGATACCAGATATGGGAACTTACTTGGATCTTGTGTTGTCATAGTTGCTGTACCATCAAAATCACATGTTCCACCAACACTACGCATTCTCTGATAATAGTCATTATAAGCATAAGAAGCATGATTTTGCAAAGTATTCGGAAAATAACAAGGCTGCCCAGATTGAATTGCACTGCAATTAGCACGTCCCTGGCCACAGGCCCAGTTGATTCCGTCTTGCAATTTGTTCTCATCTGCACCCGGTTTTGCTATACAAAAAGCTGTACTAGAATTGCCAGAAATGCCGGCCGACGAACCCAGACTAATGGAATAAACATCGCTCCCATTTGTAGAAAAGATCCCCCAGCTTCTTTCTGATATTGGCCCTGGTCTTTTGTCTTCATTGAACATCTCGTAAATAAAGGTGTTAATGGGATTTTTCGGTTGACTAGGTGGACCGGTATCATTTGAAACACGCCGAATCAGGTTGTTATTAAAAGTTACGGCGTTTTCCTTAGTAGCATCTGGCTCGTTGGAACCGCCATCCCATGGCCAACCAGTCTCCGTCACAACGATCGGGATATCTGAAAAGTTGAGCGCTTCTATAGAGTTGTATGTAGCATCAACTAAAGCATCAAACATGCTTTCGTAGTGAAAAAGGGTGTTCGGGTCAACAATTTGCTTCACTGCGGAGAGAGGTTGGAAAAGAGCGTATTCGATCGGAAAGATTCCGTCCGAGTGCACGTACTCGTAATACGGATAAGCATTCAACATGTAATACGAGTTTGTATTTCTTAGAAACTGAAGGATCTGGAAGATCGTTGAGTTCCATGAAGAATTGAAAGTGGCGGTGGAAGGGGGAAATGCCTTAGCAATCACGTCCATTGATTGCGGGGTTGAAACCTTAACTCGGCTATTTAGTCGTGAAGCCACTAATGCTTTATGTAAGTAATTCATAGCGGGAACCAAAACTGGTGCAACATTTGGGATTGCGTGAGAACTTCACTTCCCACGGCGATAGCAGTAATATTTGTCCCGGGCGTGTAAGCTGCTACGTTTTTATTTACCCAAGCAGCTGCAGCTGATGGAGATTCTCCAATCCCTAAGATTTCTTCATTCGTAACACCGATAATAACTTCGATACTAGTGTTGGCTAAAGCATTCAACATATGAGCATCGGCATTAAATAGGCGCACATGAGTTATCTGACGAGCGTTAAGGAGTGCAACGACATCTGAAGCTGGGGGTAAATTTGTAACATCAGTCCCGATGTTTACCCCAACAAATGCACCTACAATTTTGAAAAAAACATGCTCATTAAGACTCCAAATGAATCAAAGCACAGCCAATATGTAAGAAGCTCAAACGGTTGGATCCTATAACAAATGAATCACATGAACAACACAAAATCACAACACAAAAGACAGGAACAACTAAGAACATACTCCCTCTGTCCAAATTTATATGACACTCTTTCCTTTTTAGTTAGTCCCAAAAAGAATGGCACCTTTCTATATTTAGTAATAATTTAACTTAAAACTTCCCATTTTACCCTAAATAAGATGATTTATAGTCACACAACGACCTATGTTTTAGACCACAAATTTCAAAAGTCTTTCTTTCATTCTTAAACTCCGAGCAGAGTCAAACACCTTCCCATAAATTGGGACGGAGGGAGTAATATATATCATGTAAACTATGCTTCCATTCAATTTGCTCCAACTATTTTTTCATGTAAAGGCAAAAGCTCAAAGTGAAAAAAGGACAAAAGTAGGCAAGATACTAAAATTAAAACCCATCTCCAGGTTTTAAGTTTCGTGGTGTTCCCTTCTGGCTTTTAGCTAAGGTTGAGGATCTTAAAGGCTTGAAAATCTCTAGATTTGCCAAGTACTAATTATGGAAATACAATGTAAAAGTTGAGATTCATTAAATTAGTGCTTCAATGTTGTTTGTTAATAGAGTTCTGCATATGATAAGAATCTAATATATTGGTGCATTGAACCCGATGGAATCAGCCGATACAAATTGGGCAGAAATATATGACTGAACCACACAAGTACGATATAAATGTACTGCAGCACCCATACTTGAAGATAATTAAGCGATCATTTACTAAGCAGCTGAGTAATCTTTATACAATTAACCTGTCCTGGACACTGAGCCTTCAATTTCATGATATATCCAACACGCTAGCTGACAGATAACTGTAAGAGCTCTAAAAGCAGTACTCCTTTAAATATTTTAGACTTGCACAAAGATAAATGCATGCATATATTCTAGTATATTCAGGTAAGCTTTCATACAGAATGGAAAGTTCAGTCCTTAAGCAGTAACATTGCAACTAAGGGTATTCATGGCGCTTTCCAGAAGCAGGAGAGTCAAATACTTGTAGTTAGAATAAGTTCAAGGCATAGCCTCTCTAGAGGCACTTTTGATAAAATTAACATGCCAAGACAGTATTTTTATCAAGATAACTAAACACATCACAGTAATAATTACTGATGGAAGCTCACCCTTTTAACTTTTGTTGAGGCAGAAAAACATGTATGAGAAGTCATATCTGTAGGAAGTATGAATGGTACTGCATATAAGCCTCGGGAAAAAGAAATCCAGGAAAGGCTTTTTAAGTTCTAAGTGGTGCTTGATGATATATCATTACTAAGATATTCTAATACTTAATGATAGTGTGAGTCCTCTAATTTAGTATCTGCTTTGGATTTTTCGAAGATACCTAATAATCAGTCGATAAGAATTAAATAAATAAGCAGAACATAACACCAAGGACTCTTGCATGATATTTACCAATGATCTGAATCAATATACAACAATTACATTATTGAGCTCATAGGTAGAAACTTACTGCATTACCTATTACATTTGAGATAAAGAAAGAAAATAGTATAGATATGGCAAGCCACGGTTTAAGCGTCATCAGAAGCATCCAAGACTTCAACTTAATATCAATCAGCCGGTAACTGTTGCTTCAAATGGTGTTTGCCAAGAGGGTGCTACAGGAAAAAGAGTGCAACACATTAAAACAAAATAAGAAAAGGGAAAACACAAACTCATAACATACGAAGTATTAGCATTATATTCCACTAAAGGATGTCTAGCTGAACCCAAAATTCCAGGAGTGAACAGCACTTAGGATGTGTTTGCTATGGAGGAAAACATTTTCCATGTTTGGTTGATCAAAAATTTTGAAAAACATTTTCTTTAGGAAAACAAGTTCCACAAGTGGCATTCCTGATTGTATCCTCCCATCCCACCACCCCACACCCTACCCCCACCCCCACCTCTCAATGTAACTATAAACAAATGCTTTTTGGATAATATTTTCTACTTATGTAATACAAGAAAATAAGAAACCCACTTATTTTCTAGAAAAACATTTTCCACGAAAACATTTACCATCATACCAAATACCCATTCTGGTTCCATCAAACAAAAGATTCAAACTTTTCGCAGTATAGCCTGCTTAGGTCACAGGATTCCCAAGAATTTGACATTTCTGTTTCATTAACTAATTATTAGTCCACAAATTGTGGCATATAGTTATCAGTCCACTTCATGGCAGTTTATAACCAAATGACATTGACATTGATTACGACATGTGCTTTATCAGTTCATAAGAGCAAATCAGTGTCTAGTTACGACATGTGCTTAATGAGTACATAAGAGCAAACCAGACCCCACTTGTGGGATTACACTGGGTATGTTGTCGTCGTTAAGAGCAAATCAGTGTCTAATAACCACAAAACAGTCACTCTCATTTCTTCTCCTAAGCAGGAAATGCTTGTAAGCCTTCAAAGAACTAAACTTTATCAAAAACTAACATTATTTACACCTTAAAAAGCATACAGAACATCAAAATCCCAAAATGTATATATAAAGATTAAGGAACCCTTTACAAGTTTCAATCAAAAGGCATTGTCACAGCAGAGGTAACATTGATTATGACATGTGCTTTTATTAGTTCATAAGAGCATAACAGTGTCTAATAACCAGAAAACAGTCACTCTCATCTACTTCTCCTAAGCAAGAAATGCTTGAAAGCCTTCAAAGAACTAATCTTTGTAAGAAACAAACATTATTTACACCTTAAAAAGCATAAAGAACACCAAAATTCAAACAAATATTTAAAGATTCAGATACCCTTTACAAGTTTAGCCTCAAACTTCAAAACCCCACATCTCAAAAATCCTTTAGAAGCACACAACATTTCACCTAGAAGCATAAAATGAAGGAACAAAATAAGAAGAAAGAAACAAAGTACCTGAATTAGCAAGCCAAGAATATATACTAACCAAGATCCTATATGAGTTTGTAAAACTCAAATGTAAACACTAGACCCTTGAGTGACAAAGCTGACAACACAAAAACAAAAAATTTCAACAAAACCCTGAAAAACCCTTTAACCCCACTATCACACTTTAGCTACAAAAAACAGAGAAATAACTAAATAAGTGGTCACAAAGTTGCCTAAAGGAAACTGGAAGAGCAAAGGACACTAGTATACTGTAGTAACCTCAATAACCCAAAATTAACTGTTCATTTATTACATAATTATTACTACTAAATACCTTAACTTTTTAGCTTAAGATTAAATCATTAACCTTAAATTATACTTCATCGTCTCAAATTATTTATCGTGTTTATTAAAAATAATTATTTTAAATTATTTATCGTTTTAAAAAATTTAAAGCATAATTAATTGTTTCTTCCTCCGTTTATCTTTAGTAGAATTTTATCATTAATAGAAATAATACATAAATAAAAAGTAAATATTTAATAAAGAGAGATTATAACGTAGATATAAATAAGTGTAAAAGTAATTAAATAACCTTCCTAATTACTAATATCTTAGTGTAAAACAAAAAAGTAATAAATAATTTAAGATGAAAGGAGTACCTTAGCTTTCTTGCTTAAAGATTAAATCTTTAACCTTAAACTATACTTATATATAATTTTAAAAAACATAGACACCCTTGTACAATATAGTACAAATAATTATTTTATTCATGTTTTTGTACCTATTCACAATTAAAAAGATTATTTTTTTGATACTATATGCGGAGAAAAAGACAAAGAAAGTATAAAAGAGACCTTAAATATAGTGCTTGTGTTAATCTCAAATCTCAATCCAGAACTTTACAGATAGATATAATCTATACTTCTTTCGTCTCAAATTATTTATCATTTTTTTAATTTATATATCTATTAAAAAATATTAATTAAAAGAGATATTTAATTTACTTTATATTTATTTATATCTAAAATATAATTTATCTACATTAAATATTTATTGTATTTATATATTATCCATTAATGATAAAAGATAAAATGGAAAAAAATAATTAATTATATATAAGACTTTTAAAATAATAAATATTTTTAGTAATCACAATAAATAATTTAAGAAAGAAAGAGTGCCATTTTATTTTTTTACTTGTCTTTAGATAGATGAAATAAAAAAAGATAAATTTATTGGAATATGGAAAAGGAACAAAAAAAGTAAAAGAAAAAATAGTTTTTCTTCATTTTCTTTTTTCTCTAGATCTAGTATACATAAAGATTCTTGAAATCTGTGACAAACATTTTGATACATTATCAAGATTTTAGCCGTGTGTTAGCTTAACACAATCTAGTGGTCTACTGGTACATTCCCTTAAATTCCTCTTTATTTATTTTTTCCTTTCTTTTGTTATTAGTACTCTATCCGTCCATATTATTTGATCACTTTTTTTTTACACGCTCTATAAAAAATCATAAATAAGAAGGGTATTTTTACTACATTATTCTTATCTCTCTTTAATTAATTACACTTTAATTAATATCAATTACTTTAAAAAACAATTAATGTCAATATAAAGTAGGAAAAATTTAATTAATTTTATCTTATTTTTAGAAAGTGATCAAGTAATTTGACACGAATTTTTTTAATAATATGGCCAAGTAATATGGGATGAAGGGAGTATTATTTTTTGTAGGGCTTCTAGGTTAATGCAACAATTAATGTTTTTTTATCTTAAAATTAAAATAAGTACTCACTCCGGTTCATTTCAGTTGTTATGTTTGTATTGTTCTCACCTTTTAAGTAAATATTAATTAAAAATATAGTTTTAACTTATTTATTACTCTCTATGTCGCAATTTATATAGCACGGTTCGAATTTGAGAGTTAAATAGTTTAATTTTAATTGTGAATTTAGGCATAAAATTTTTAAATTTTAAAAAATAATATTACATATTTGAAATCTACGTAAAAAGTAGTATAAGTCACAATAATTGATAATTCAAAATATTTAAAAGATATATGAAAATATTCAGTCAAATAAAAACTTGTTTGAATCTCGAAATCTGAAAAGTGTCACATAAATCGGGACGGATAAAGTATTATTTATTAATTGATCTTATATTATTTTTATTTCATTATATCCGCATTTATTAGAGTAAGAGTAAAGATAAGAAAATAAGATTAATTTATATAATTTTTACTCTCTCCGTTTCAAAAAGTTTGTATTACTTTCCTTTTTAGTCTGTTTAAAAAATAATGTCTTTTTTTTTCTTGCAACCATTTTGTTCCAACTTTCCATGTGACATGTTTAAGACCACAAGATTAAATGTCATTTTTGTATATTCAACACATCTTTAATTTAAGATCACAAGATTCAAAAGTTTTTCTACTTTCTTAAAATTTATGTCAAATCAAAATCAGACAATCTTTTTAAAACAGAGCGAGTACTATTTTGAACAATTATTTACAATAACCATAAGAAGTAAAACAGATCGGAGGAGTAAAGAGTAGGGGGGGGAAAGTGCCTTTGGGGTGTTTCCCTTTTTAAAAAAAAATCAATATAGGTTGAGAAAAGAAAAAGAAAAAAAGAGAATGTGAAAAGTCTATATAGAAGAATATGGTAAAATGATTGAATATTTATGAAAAATTCCTATCTTTTTCCTTAGTTGAAGACAACTAAGCATGTTGTGTACTGTGGACTTGGAGCCACTGGCTCTTAGAATTCAAACATAAACACAAATATATATTGATATATAAAATGAGTCAATTTCTATGTTAGGGTAGTATTATTTATATTATGACAACTTAAAATGACTAATTTCCTCCCAAACAATTTAAACTAATAAAAATAAGGTGTACTGTATCAAACTTTAATGTCTTCGCTCGTTTAAATATGACAAAATAATCATCAAATTTCAAAAATCTCAACTAAATTACCTCATTGCACGGACACCCATTATGAATCACTCAAGGTCTACTTTTCAATGAAAATACAGTTTATATTAATAACGGGAGAACCTTCTCCACTAAAATCAATATAAAATAGTTATGCAGTTGCTTATTTTTGAACTTCTTTAATTAGGCTAAGGAAGCAACTTATATGTAAGATTTAATGTTTTTTCCATTGTTATAAGATTTTGGATTAGATAATAAGAAGAAAGTCATTTAATTTGGTCAAATGTTTGCCAAGTTGGAAAGTGACAATATTTCAATAATGGCCAACATCATTCACCTTTTGTTTTTTTTTTTCAAATTCCAGATTTCCTATTTCCTTACTTTTCTGTCAGAAAACATATGCTTCTGGTGGGACCCACATTCAGAAATAACAAAAGTGATCACTTATTTTTTGAATAGGTTCAAGATAGTCCCTTGAATATATAAATTTACAAGAGTAAGCACTCAATATTTGCATGTTGCATTTATTCCTCAAGGAACTGAAATTACAAGCTCCCACTGCCTCAGTTCTACAAAAGGATAGTCCTCTCTCCATCTCTCGGTTTCGATTTAGTATCATATATCGCTATGCGGAGCATTTTTATTGCTTATAGTTCCGACATTGGAGCTACTCCTTTGTATTGTGTGTGGAGAAGGGATATCGCCATATGTTAGGCAGAAACGGGGGCCCATTATCATATTTTCATTTTGTGAGGACGTACGAAGACAAAAAAATCGAAAAGATATGTATGAGTGTCACAAAATTCCGAAATGGCCTATTATCATATTCCCCACCATTATCACATTGAATGTTTTTAATTTCCCGTTCAAATTGGGTACGGATGAAAGCTCTAAATTTTAAGAATGTGGAAAAACTTGAGATTTTTTAGACAAAGAAAAAGTCCACAAAAAATTAGAATAATCATCCAAAAATAAAACATAATAACGATAACCCAAAGAACTCAAAACGGGAGATGTCCATAAATCACTATGAATAATGTCAAAAGGCATCGACGTACTAGAAGTGGATGCTACAAACGGTAATCTAACATGTGTTCCTAGAGGACAAGAAGGATAAATATGAGTACTACGCGTGCTTTTACAATCAATAAAATTAATATTTTTAAGAGAAGAAATAATAGACTATCCTGGATGACCCAAACGTGAATGTCACAAAGAAGGAGCAAGAGCGGCAAATGTAGAAGGTGTGGCATGATTTGTGGAAATGGTGGTGGTGGTGATTGGATAAAGCTCTCCCCGGCTATTACACCTCATTAGAGGTATCCCCGTCGTAAAATCCTTCACAGAAAAACCAAAAGGGTCAAAATTATAGCATAAACTCAATTATCAGTTGTGAATTTTCGGACAGACACCAATTTTTTAATTAAGTGAGGGCCATGAAGGACATTTTTTAGGACCGGAGGTGGATGGGGGGGACAAATTTGTGTGACCATAACCACGAATTGAAATTGAATTGTCATCACCAACAATTATGCCACGAATATTGCTCAAATTGAAATAAGACGAGAGATTACCTTGGGCGGACGTCATATGAGAAATATACAATTTGGTCTGTAATCCAAGTGTATGCATCGTGGCCTCATATTCGTACAAATTTGCGTCCGGGGAATCGGGAATTGATGTAACACCTCCCATGTTAGTCGTATGGCATCGTGGCCTCAATATTCATAGTTTCCATGACCCTTTTTGTCGGATCTAGGAGAATGAGTGAGGGTCAACGGACGTAGCCATCATCATGACGGAATCAACTCCGATAGCCGCCTTATTAGGCGGCCTCTTCTAAGTGAGCATGGAACGGTCGAGATGATTACTTTGACGAAGAAGCGTCCCAATTATAAGTCGGAGGCCACCCATCCGAAGAACGAGACGATCATTAATGACAGCGCACCAACGTTCTTGAGTTGATCCGCCAATTCCTTCGCCTTTTACAATAAGCCGAATTCGAAAAATCCTCCATATTGACATGAGAAAATTCTTGCTCAAGAGTGACATATCTTCCCCATTGTTTGCTTCGTCTACGCGTAGAGATATTGGAATGAATATCGTAGCATGAGCCGTCCAGACATAGACTCGGTGAGGCATCTTCCCCTTGCGAGCGTGATGTAATGAAGGACGTGCGAAACTTTAAATAATTCCGCTCACGTCGCTTATTGGGCATTTTCCATCTCAAGAACGATAGGGATGTGGTTCTTGATGTTGGTCACGGTAAGGGCAAGATGAAACGTGTTCTTTGAGTTAGACATTATGAAAGAACAAGAGGAGAATGAGGGATTTGGAAAAAAATTTGGGAGGAAAAAAAAAACTTTGGTCGGCGGCCTGATGGTTGCCGAGAATGAAGAGGGCAACGGAAGGTTTTGAGAGAAGGTATTTTTGCCCTAGACTTCTGATACCATGAAAGAAATAATCCATTGATTATTTTTCATTAATGAACATGTCTATATATATACAATATACAATCTCTAAATATTGAAAATCATATTCCTACTATAATACTAATATCCTAATTACTCTTGTACAATACTTCTATAAAATATGATAAGTAATCTAAATATACACACACGCGTTTTTATCCGAAACTTAATCAGACATTAGCAAAACCTCAGTGTCAAACTTGAGACATATGCCCATGCTGAATAGCTCCTGGCATAGTAACTTTGCACCATATGGCACATTAACCTTCACAGAACCGGCAAAACGGACCCCTTACCTTATTACCTTGCACGGACCTCTGGATTACATTCGCCATGTTTTTGCACTTCCCGCAGATGTGCATCTGGGAGGAGTCACTGAGTGTGAAAAGACGTTCGTGCAGATTTGCTGCAGCACCATGGGCTTTAAGACAGTCGTGTTCCATTTCACCCAAGATTTTCAAGGACTTCCCTAAAATTTCATTTGTTGTGTGCAATTTTCATATTCTCGTATTTTCTCAACTTAATGGTCTCGCTAGATATAATCTTAAGAAATTTCGAAAATGATAGATTTCCAAAAAAGAAGTAAAAGCATAATGAAAGACAGTCCTATATTGACAAGGAAGTCGGTCCACAGCAGTGAAAGTACGATTGATTCCGTCGATCGCCCTAGATAGACAACTAACCGCTTCTTGCTTTTTTTTCCTCTCTGGCTTGACTACTCTGCTTGCTTAATGTAGAGCGGAAGGATCGTCGCTCAATGTATAAATATTACTCCTAAAACTGACAAGCTAATGTTCCCCAATGGCTTAAAGGCAGACCAAATTATTAATATCTACTATAACACATTAGGGGTTATAAAGCATTTAGAAAGGTGAATTGCTTGTAAATACACTTGATGAAGATTTGGAAAGTAAAATACCTTTGCGAGCTCTGTATGAGTTGTGGTATTTGTGGTAGCGGGGAGTAAAACTCAAAAAGGCTAGCCAGGGCTACATCCTTCCGAGCGGACAAGCTCAATGACCAAAGTTGTGTATCCAAGTGGACAATATCGACTTTGTGACCAAGGTTGTATCCTTCCGAGCGGACAAGAGGCTCAATGTCCAAGATTGTAAACGGACCACCAGACATATTTAACATTGACATCAACAAAACAACTATATGCTATTTCAGAACCCTTAAGAAAAGAAAGCAGTAGATCCATGAATTCTGAATTTTCTCCCAACTATTTCATTTGTAAAGAGTTATATTGTGATTATATTACGGTAGTTTAAACAAGTTATATCGTGATTATAATAGGGGGATTAGATAGACACTACGAATCTTCAAAATTCTAGGTTAAACAAACACACAGACCCAATTGGCAGTCATCATCTAACACACTATTTATAGAACACACAACACATGCCCAATATGGAAAAAACATGCATAAACTCAACAATAACAAGCACACACGCCATATTTTAGATATCATCATCCAATGGCATAACCAATCAGAATTCATGTTTGTCTCTACTGCACAAGTCTAAAATGTGATGCCAATGCCAAAGTTCTACTCGAGTTTAGAAACACTGAAGAGTCATACAACTAGAAGCCTAGAAGGTGATCCAAATTACAGTATTCATCTCCTAAAAGATATAGCTCAGTATCATGGACACACATCACCGTCTGGATCACGCGAGTAGCGAACACCATCAGGGCTCCTGCTACGGCTCCTACCAGGGCTCCTGCTACAGCTCCTACTAGGGCTCCTGCTGTTACACCTAACCGGAGACCGCTCCCTAACTGGACTTTTGCTGCGGCTCCTTGGACCATTGTCATATGGTGAACGCTCTCTGACTGGAGTTTGACTTCGACTCCTCGACCCATTATACGGTGGAGGAGAAACGTCACGTGCAGGGGAACGCGAATACGATCTCTCATGACTGTATCTTTTCTCCTCAGGTGAAACAGACCTGCAAAGTGAAGGGTAAGCAATCACTAACTGAAAAAAGACAGGAAAAAGCATATAAGCAAACGAGCATTGTTCAGAAGGAACATCAATTAGAATATCAAAGGAGCAAACTAACAAGATTCAATCACAATATAGAGCACCTTTAATTGCACCAAGGATCTAATACAGTATGCACCTAGAATGAACTTCAAAATGTAATCTTGCATACCTCGAGTACTGCCTTCTCTTGGGAGCATAGTAGTCACGGCTGTGTGAGCGTGCATAGCGAGAAGGTGGAGATAGGGAGTATTGAGGTGAGTAAGAGTACCGAGGAGTCCGTCTCCGATCATAGCTGCGGCTACTCCTACCACTGCAAGAATCACCCAATCATTTAGAGAATCACATCTAATGTTCAAAAAATTGAACAGACATGAAAGACAACAAATAAAACCAATATTCAAAGTTGTCCATCTGAGAAGCACGTTGTGATAAGAGTGAACCTCTACCACTACACGAGACAAAATCTTACTAAGAATAAAGACAGAATTTAAATGAACTAAACATGATGTAAACAAATGAAATACAAAGTATTACCTTCCACTACGTTCTCTAGCTCTCATATCAGTTGGCTTTTTCCTGTTTTCCTCAGCAAAAACCACAGTCAATTGCCGACCTTGAAACCCCTGTCCATCCATCTGATACTTAGCTTCTGCAGCATCATCGGGATCCACAAACTGGACAAATCCAAAGCCACGTGGTTCACTATGAAAAAGAGGTGGGAAGACGAGAGTTAGAGAAATAGAGATTTTATGTAAGTACAATATGGAGTTCTGCAGACAGTTTAAAGTTTCAAATTTGTCAAGCCCTTACGAATTTCCGCCTCACCCCAAAAAGAATGACCAAGAACTAAATATCAGGAGCCTGTATTCTAAGAGAGATGCAATGAAAAAAGTAAAGAACCTAGCCTACAATGAAAAAAGTAAAAACTAGCCTACAGAGTTTCAAACAGCCCCAACCAACATAAGAACAAACAATCCCACTAAAAGATAATGTCTTCATAAGCACATAAGCAAGCACATGGCTGCTGACCTTGTATGTATCAGTTTAAAGATGACTTGAAATTCTTCAAGACTTGAAATCTTCAAATTGTATTCAAATCCAAATTCCTTCAAATCTTCACTACCATTAACATCACCTTCAACTCTTACTACTTGATTGATGTCATGAACTCTTACTACTTGATTGTGTCAACAGAACTCTTACTACTTGATTGAAGTCTTCAAGACTCTTAGTTTCGCTGCTAAATTTCACAATTTAATAAAGCACAGCCCAATTTGTAATAAGAAAAAGAATAACCAACAAATTTTAAATTAAAAAAGAACCTTGTGGTATAACCAAAAGCAAAATTCAGGCAAAAACTTTAAGGGGGGAAAGATGCAAAACAGTGTGCTAAACGAAATAAAATCTAAATATTATTGTTTTTTTGGCAGAACAGAGCTTGACTGAAAATATGGAATATCTGGTCCGAGAAAGAGAGAAGATATGCTTTCCGCTCTGTTTTATTTCTTCCTCCTTTCGAGGTAGAAGAATTGAGCAGATGAGTACATCACATGTAAAACAAGCTCACCCAGTGTAGTAGTCCCTCGGCAAGTAAATATCCTTGACAGGGCCGACCTGCCCGAATGGCCTCCTGAGGTCTTCTGGCCTGCATGCAAGCAGTAACGTGAGTGTCATATAAATATACACCAGTATACATGTAATGTCACTCAACGAAGGGAGGTAGTGCAATGGGACTGCTCCGTGTTATACTTAATGAAATCTCCACCAATGTGATGTTTTCACAATTTATTCTGTTATACCAAAGATTTGTCATCTAACCCCTCCCTAAAGGACAAATAGCCTCAAGCAAGGAATCATCTGAGCAATTTCTATAATAGCAATATGTTCATGTGACAAGCAAAAAATCACTTTAAAAATCGATATAGTGATGCAGTCCTGGACTGCAAACAGAATGAAAGGATGGCATATTTCAAATCTAACATATCAATTGATTGACAGGAAACACATTAGCGCATACCGACAATCGTGGCGAAGGTTTCGAACTAAGAGACTAGTCGGAGCATCTCTGCTACGGCCACCATAGCGACCCCTGGGGCTAGGGCTCCTTCCTCTCCTGCCATAACCTCTTGCTGGTGATGGACTGTAGCTCCTCCTCCTCATTGTACCAGAATTGATATGGTCTGTCCACAATACAGAAAGAGTGAGGAAACTCTTGTACAAACATAAAAAGTCAATAGATCCACAAACACACAAACCACGCAGCATTAGCATACAAAAGAAGTATGATAACAAAAGAGAACTATTCTCCTTGACAAAAGCCAAGGCTACTCAGATTATCACATCATATTTCAAGTAAGAGAAGGTATGGTAAACATCTCCCGTCTACTCTCATCCTCACTAGCTTAGCAGTATTATCTAAATATTGCATGAAAATGCACCATAAAAGTTCTCTTTCGAGGCAAACCACAAAACGAGCGAGAGAAGGAAGGACCAATATCTCCTTCCAGATATGAAGAAAATGTGGATGCAAAGAGAATGATCAGCTAGAGCTAATACATGATAACACGCTATCATATCAGCAATCACTTGTATGAGGTTCATCATATCATTCTCAATCACAAATGCAAAAACCCAAAAAGAGTCTACACATAGGAAATAGATACAAGGAAAACAAAAAGAGAATGAGCTAATACATGATAAAACGCTATCATATCAGCAATCACTTGTATGAAGTTCATCATATCATTCTCAATCCAAAATTGAAAAGAAAAAAAAAGTCAACTTCTCTAAAAGCCATTCAACAGTTCCACGATCTCAATAATGTATACCATTAACGGAAAAAACTATTGACCTTCCGAGAAGATGAAAAAAAGTCTACATGAAAAGAAACCAAAATGCCATCAGGCTTTAAAGGATAGAAAAGACATATTTTGGGGTAGAGTACTAACATGAAAAATTACCTTTTGAACTACTTCAATATTAGGAGGATAAAATGTCAAAAGGTAAAAATATGAAGATGATTCAGCTTAAACTGTGTGTGTGTATCTTGCGTAAGGCAGAGATCGACCAGCCACATCAACCAACTGCAATAACAAGTCTACTCAACGAAGAAGCGATTTATGGCACACCATAGAGAATGATCAGCTAGAGCTAATACATGATAATCTGCCATCATATCAGCTATCAAACTTGTATAACACTCATCATTTCATTCTCCACGATGATGGATGGTTCAGAATATGACAGGTAAACACAGGTAAAAAGATTTCAGTTGCTAAACCATATTCAACAAGTAGGTACCTCAAGAAGTACATATCAAAACCTAAATGAAAATGTAAACCAACTATTAATAAACAATCTAAACAAGATATAATTCAAGAAGAACGATCAGCCAGTACGAATACATGATGAATGGGATCATACAGCAGTCATGACAGTACAATGTTCGTCATCTCGTTCTCTTCAGTTAAAAAATGTAAAAAGATTTTTAACCCAAAAAAACACAAGGAGTCCCATGATATATTCATGGTCAGTCTGAACCTAAACATACCATCATATGAGTGCAAAGACAAATCCCTACAAAGTAAAATTCAAAAACAAAAAATGTGGGTAGTTGCTGCAGAAGCGATCAGACAGTACGAATACAAAATAAGTTTCTGTCATCTCAGCATTCCAAGTTATAATGATCTTCATATCGATCTCCAACAACCATCAAATATGTTAATAAACCAAAGCCAGAAATCACTTCAAACAGAAAAAAATCTAAAATGTGTAGCAAAATAAAAAAAAATGTAAAAAATGAATAAATCATCAAATGTCTTTAATATGCTCGTTGAATACAAGTTATAACCACTTGATAACTAAGAGAAAAGCTGCAGCTCAATTTCCATACCCCTATAAGTGGTGACTTCCACAAAAGAGTTAAAAGAGGCACCATCAAGTTGAGGCAAGTTTTTTGCAGATGTATCTAAAATGCATAAACAGAAAAATCTAATTTAGCTATGTACCTCTAAATTCTCAATATCAATTTTAAACAGACTAACTATGCAGGTAGGTCAATATAAAGCTAATATACAACTACAACAACACCAATGTAAATCTAATATAATTAACAAAAAAGAACATATAGTAGATTCAGCCATTCTACTTTCAGATATTTCCAGCATATAACCCCACTCTTTCAACTACTTAATCCAACAACAACAACATACCCAGTGAAATCTCACAACGTGTGTTCACTACTTGATCCCTAAAAAATAATTACAGTGCATACCACCAATTAAATAACAGCAAACAACCAGAAAGTTAGAAATCTTAAGACCCTCTTTAACCCATTAAAGAAAGCCTAATTTTTTTAACATCTAACAATAATTTCCAATATCAGACACAACAACAACATACCCAATATAATCACACCAGGTGGGGTCCGGGAGGGTAGAGTGTACGCAAACATTAACTCTACCTTTTGACGGGTAGAGTAGGCTGTTTCAGATAGACCCACATCTCAAGTATAAATGAAAAAGCAACAGTAATAATAAGCCGTAATAGCAGCGAAAAATAATATAACGAAGTGAGAAACAAGCAGGTAGGAAATCAAAAAGCAATTCGCAAAAGGAAGGAAGCCACGGCCAAAATACCTAGATAAAGAATGGCAAAACAATCTAATCTAATAAAGAAAAAATAACAATACCGTAACTACCACCAAATCATACGACCATGAAGTGCAAGACACAACCACTAATAAAGTAAATCTAAAAGACACGAGCCTACCGGAGTAGTAGGACGAGCGACAACGCTCAACTACCTACAACACTCCTATCCTGATCAGTGCCCTCCATGATCCCCTATCTATTCATAGAACCTTCCAGAAAAACCTAACCTTCAACCCAGAAAACAAAATCTTTAAGCCAAACCCACCAAAAAGATAAGCATAGAATATCAAAGATCCTAACTTTCAAGCATCCAAGGTATAACAAACAATTTTAACACAAACCCATATTACAATTATTAGTCCATATAAACAAAATGTTAAAGAATTGAAAACCCTAAAACACCAAGATTTGACATAACAAACGACAATTAACAAATACTAACTAGAAGAATCAATAGATATATACCTATAAAGAAAGAACAAAGCTGATGTTGTCAAGTAGAGAGAGATGGCGAATAGACAAGAATTAGGGCAAACAGAGACAAGGGAAAACGGCTATATAAGGTGGTCTGATTTTCCTTTCATGGTCTCCAAATTGAGTGAAACTCTTTTTTGTACCACAAAAGTTTTATTATATACAAATTCAACCCCCTCTTATACAAAATATTTTGTGTTCTTGCATTGTTTTTATTTTTATTTTTATTTTATTGACAATCCTGTAGAAAGTGCTTGGAATGTTGTTACATATACTTTTGTATTGTCTTGTATATGAGTTCGACAAAACTTAATAACTTTAACTCAAATCATGTATTTAATTTTAAAAAATAATCAATATGTGCAATAATCTATTCATAACTCATAAATAACTTCTCCCTTCTCTCTATTAAGTATTATTTCTCTCTTTATTCTCCTAAGCAACTTGTTTGAGAGTTGAATGAATGTCAATCTTGTTGGGTAATTTACCAAACTTAATAGAAAATTTAATGAGACTGGATATTCTAAGGGGATATAAATGTCCATTTAGAATTTAGTGTGTAGTCAAAACTTATATTTGCAGAGTTTATTTAGATGATTTGGTTGATTAATCGAAATGCATCCAAATTAAGCCGTACACTACCATGATGCTTAGTTCTATAGTCCTTGACAAATGTTATTTTAGTTCTATGACTTCTTTTACAGGAGATCAACAAAAATAATGGAGTATGAAAGATGTGTGGATAAAACACAATGAGATCTTTGTAGGATTTTTTTTTTCCTAACCAACTTGTAAAAAAAAAAAGGACAGACCAATACGCTAAGCACCCGCTATGCGAGGGTCCGAAAAAAGGCCGAACCACGTACGCAGCCAACTTAATCATTTCTAACCAACTTGTAAGTATAGAAAATCATTTCTTCCCACGGTGCGGTGAAAAATAAACTTTTTGCTATTACAAGACCAAAAATAGTTTAGACGTTACTAATAATAGGCCTAAGCACAATCACAATACTGATTACTAATAATGGGCATAAGCACAATCACAATCCAAACTGATTACCTAACCTAATCAATAGATTTGACCCAAGAGTTCCTTTTTTCTCTTTTAGTAAGACTCGTTCGCTCATATGTCTATTTCGTTCTAGCAAGCGAAGTCAGGCGCATATTTTGAGAAACAAACTAGCATCTCTTCACGTAACATTTGTTTCCAACTGAATCTTTTTGCCGTGCCACTTACAAAGCAAGCTCTCATTGTACTGCTATTTGTCTTGCACCTGTATCATCATGCTCAACCTAGGAGATAAAAAGCAAAAAAGTGATTCTTTTAGCAAAGACCGACTTAAATGTAAAGTATGCGTTGCGAAACAGATTATGCATTATTAATTTTTACCTCCACGAGCACTTTCGCCTTTTTCTTTGATTTGACACTTGGATCATCTTTCTCAGCTCTTCTTCTAGCTAAAGCAGAATCTTTTCTACAGCTCTTCCGATGAACTGTAACAGCCTCTTCGTCGTCGTCATCATCGTCGTCATCCATTCCTAGAGGAGTGATCCCCAGATCATACAAGCATATATATGAAGCATAGACAAGGATTAACATTACCTGACAAGCTTTAGTTAAAAGACACAAGAATCTGATCTACGGAACTAGTTCACAATTATGTATTTTAATAAACCAACTTTGACACATAAAGGACATGAGATAAAATGTGTTTATCAGCCACAATACACCAAAAGGACGTGACTGGTAAAAAATTGCGACTTCCACTTCAAAAGCTGAAAACTTCATCCAGGATACCAGATAGTACTTTTTTCAGCTTCAAATACTCTCTTTCAACTTCAACCAAGTATTGTCCAAACAGCTACTAAACATCACAAGAATACAAATGCAAATTCTTTTACTTCCTGGTGTTTAGGTAAACCTATGGGGCCCGTTAATTCTGAATTAAATATGTGCATTGCGTCCACATTAAAGGATGATGTGTCATTAATATATTACACAAATGAAACAGTGGGAAGGGGGAACAGGATGAGCGAAGGAGAGCACATCCCTCAAGAACTTTACCAGTATCATCATCCAAGCCATTGTTTCTAATTCCAAGACCATCAAAATCTTCCATATCATCTTCCTCTTCAAGATCTTCATAACCTTCAACATATTCCACTTCAGGTTCCTGCTTATTTCAGTCATTAACAGAAGAATAAATAAACCGACTCATTTCACTGAAGTTTAACCAATATCCTAGGTTTTCCCAGAGGAGGGTAATCCCAAGCTCCCAGCTGAATCACAACATAACACACACACAAAAAAACAAAAGGGGGGGGGGGGGGGGGGGGGTAAGCGGGTAGCAACCAAGAGAGGAAAGCAAAACTAGGAATACTTAACAGAAAACATCGCAAGGTTTTTGATCAATACCTCCTCATCTTCTTCTTCACTAGCCATCTGCAATGCTTCCCTATCAAGAATCTCTTGATACTTCTGTTCAGGATAATTGTATATATCACCATACACTCCTTTTGAAAGCCGTTCTAGCAGTTCCTTCTCAATACTCTGCGGAAAACAAATGGCATGAAGTGTAAAGGAAATAGCCAGATGACCTGCCAAATAGGAAGAAGACAACAAAGCTACCATGAACGAAAAAGAAAGAATTACAAGCATAAACTCACTTTATCGAGAAGAGCCGCTTTTTCAGCCTTTTCCTGTCGACGTGATTCTCTTTTTGTTTCTTTCCTTGGTGTGGTCATTATCTTCTCCCTGGACACACAACAAATTAAAACATATACTAGCTAGTGCAGGAAAATGTGTTCAGTCAAACATCCATAAGCAAAGATCTATTTCCAAAAGAGGAGGTACCAAAAATGGAAGTAAACAAGTCCTTTCTCGAAAAAGATGGGAGGGAAATTTATGACTGTTCTTGAGCTCAAAACATAACTGATACCATTACAATTTTTGGGGTTAAAGCAAGTTTTTTTTGTAATTATTAGTTTGAATTAGGAGAAAATGGAATATTCTCATCATTATCATATCAAATACTCATAGGAAGAACATAGTGCTATTACAGCAATGGCAATTATGTATTATATAAACTGGACGGGAAGGAACAAACGAATGCTCATGCCTTTTCCAGAAGCAATGATCATCGATAATATCATAGAGGAAAGTCATTTGAACTATCTAACTCAAGTTAAATGATGGAGAGGAGTCCCTGCAAATAGCAATAACTCTGCAATTCCAAACTCAACAGAGCTGATTCTTTCACTGATGATTAGCTGCATTTGCCAGGGACTGAATTAGAACCCAGTACATTCACCATGGGTAAAAATTGTAGCTCAACTTTTCTACCTGGATAAGCTGGGACAATTAGAATTTGGCATACAATGAGGTATGTCCTTATCCAATATCGCAGGCCATCGGTATAGTTATCGAAGATGTAATAAATTAAGGCTCTTATGGACCAACACACCCCCTTTCTCTCCTGAATGAGCAAATATTAAAGTCTGAACTTATCACGCCTAGACGTTACTATAAGTATAAATACAAGTCTACTTGGGCTGCATCTTAGTAGTCCTCCCAAACTTTGCTCATCAACAAGCCAGGAGATTACTTGATTTATATTCATTCTTTTGGAAGAAGGGTGAGAGAAGGTGAAACGGATGAAGAGGCAGATTGATGAAACAAACGAGAATCTACAACTTCCAAGAATGCACCTTTAATCTCCTCTATAGTAACGCTCAAGGCCATAAAAAAAGTAAATTCAAGAAAATAAATCACCAAGCATATAAATATTTGAGTGTCTATGAGAAATTTTAACGGTAAACCAGATTTTCTTAAAAGGGAGGTCGAACCTTGTTTTCAAAGCAAGCTTCCTCATTCTTATTCGCATCTGAGTCATTTTTGTTAATCGTTGTTTTGCCTTGTGCACAAGAAACTTTGGCCAGTACATCTGTGGTAGTTGAGAGAGAGAGGGAGGGACGAGGGAGGAGAGAAGTTATTGCTTTGAAGAACAATAAGTATTCAGCGGCAAGTTAAAAACAAGTTAATTTCATTACCAAATGTTTATCAATGATTTCAAGAGCCTTTTCGTAATTTCTTGGCAATTTAACTCTTTCCCAAAGTTTGTTTGGCATGTGAGCCCTTTCTATTGTTTTCATGTACAAATAGAATACTCCTGCATAGCACCGTAAAAATAAATATCACCAAAAGAAAATTTCAAATAGAGTAACTCTACCAAAGTACATGATTAGAAA